>JANUYF010000004.1:13534572-14153226 GCA_026167975.1 Phrynosoma blainvillii | reverse complement strand
AAATGTGACTTGGATGCTTGTGACCTGTTATTTTAAGTTCAGCACAATGCACACCTTTTTTGTGTGTGTGTGGCATCAAAAGCAATCATGGGGCTTTGAGTCACTACATTTCACAGGATTGCCTCATCTTTCAAAGTGCCTTACAAACACAACGTCAAGTCTTGCAAGTCTTCATAATTCATTCTTATTATAAGCAATGCTGAGCAAAGGTATGCAAAAATAGCCAGCAAGTAGTGTTGCTTCCTAGCCAGTAATGGAGAGGATCTTTTCTTTATATCTTCATAGATAGAAAAGTCCCTGAAGAAAATGGATAAGCAATGAAGTTCAACACTTTTAAGAAATCAAATCACTTGCCCCTTGGGGAATAGTTATTTGATGTCTCAGTTTGGTTTATGATTGATGTGTACAAAGTTCCAACTCCCAGGTCTATTTCACATTCTCCAACATTTCACAGGCAAAACTGGGACGTGTGTGTCCAAGCAAGATCAGTGTGTGGCAAAAGTTAATAATGAGGAAGAACACACAAACCAGGAGAGGCTGCAACAGTTTGCTTTTGCCTGAACCTACTGGGAAAGGCAGGATTCTGTCCACTCCTCTCCTCTCTCCTGTGCTCAGTTCACTGACTTCAAACTAATTTTTCAGTTTAAAATCACTTTATAGCAATTGAAGTGAGCTGAGGACAAAGAGGTAAAATGGAAGGAGGTCACAGAAATTGAGATATTTTAAATTAAGCTGAAACTTTGGGATGGAGGAGGAGTACCCTGAACTGTCCCTGACAAACAGGTAGAGTTGGGCAGCCTGCTATTTTTGTGGCCCTTGTCTTTTGTAGATTCTCCAGACTGCCACATTTTAAAAAATGTTGGGTTTTTTAAAATAATTTCTTCTGGAAGGTCCTAGCAATGGCAGTTTATTTTTTTTTTAAACAGTTTGAAATGCCCTGCACATGTTTTGCCCATTAACATTTTCACCCGAATTGGACTTCTAGTTATTTCCATTTTGGGGGATGTGGCATGTTTGGAAGTCCATGGCCTCATTCCCACTTAGATTTAAACCAGTTTGTGATTTGTCTTCACTCTGTGTTGGTGAATCGATTCCAAAAGGTCCGTCTTCCCACTTTGAAAGCAGATCTTTTCATTATTCCCCTGTAATCGCTTCTTTTTTGGCACTATTCTTGTTCCCACTACTTTGCGCTGCTTCAAAATGTATATCAATCATCTACATGTCATTGGTGACACAAGTGGCAAAATAGTGAGGACGGGGCCAGAGTGGGGCGACTTTAGCAGGCTGCTCAAAAGTACACAATTTCCCCTTTGAGCAGCCCAGCTTGGGAGCTATTTTTTTTAAAAAAATAATTGATAGAAGTTTTGATCCATTGGTTTTGCAACTACTTGTCTCACTGAGCTGCTGTTGGCCTGATCACTCGGCGGGCTGCCAAGTAGTTGCAAAAACAACGGATCGTATATTCAGTAATTCAGTGTGTGTGTGTGTGTGTGTGTGTGTATGTATGTATATATACACATATAGTGCCCATAGGTCACACAAGTGCAAAGGCAGCACCGGGGGGGGGGGGCGGGGGGGGCAGAATGGCAGATCTCTCAAAAACTGAGTTGGCATGGTAAACACTCCTCTGCCATTAGTCCCTTCCCACCAGTATGATCCAATTCAGATCCATCTTTCCCGCTTGTTGAACACACTTCGGAATCGATTCTTTTCAAAAGAACCGCTAAAGAACTAGTGTCAGGAAACAGCGGGTTTTTTGCATTTGCCTTGCTTCATCATGATTGTAACTGAGCTCAATAGGATCGGAACCGGTTTTAAGTGGGAATGATGGTCATAAACCCGATCGGCAATTTGCTTTAAATCATAGTGGGAATGAGGTCCATGAAAGTCCCAAAAGGTCCCAAGGGCATAGAATTAACCCCTGGATTCCCTGCAGTTGGCCACCCCTAGTCTATAATAGGAATGTAAATCATCAATTGTTTCATCCTCACATGCCTGGATTAATAATTATGGCAGTCTTCTCCCCATTGGAGAAGAAAAATTCCTCCATAGTATTATCGCTGTTTTAAAATGTTCCAGAGTGTTGCGGAGGAATTGCTCAGTGCAGAAAAACAAGTGCAAAACTTGGTTTTTGCAGAGAAAACAAACTTTTCCTGAGCAGGGAAGTTTTTTTTTTTGGTAGAGAAAAGGTTTGTGCATGTGTGTGTAGGAAATGGTCCTTTCTACAAAAGTCATGCTTTTGCACCAAAAAACCCCACAGGCATTTACACTAAATAGGTATAGCAATTTAAGAACACTTTAACTGCCATAGCTCCAGCCCACAAAATCCTATTCATTGTTTGGTGTACTTCAAGGGAGCGGACTAGAGCTCTCTTCCCAAACTACAAATCCCAGGATTCTGTAGGATGGAGTCATGATAATTAAAGTAGTATCAAACTGCAGTAACTGTGTAATACAGCTACAGCCCATGGGCCTTTTGTGTAACTAGTGCTTTCCTGTTTGCCTTTAATGGAAGAGGACAGAGTTCTCTAAGTTCACAGAATATTGCCTTAGCAAAACTGGGAATGGTGGTCCCTTTGCACCTGTGTCTGTATAGAAACTGATGCCTTTTCACTAAATTTCTAGTGTCTTACAGGTGCATACGCCCTAACATTTCACACATGAAATCCAGGACCTGTGTATCCAAGCAACATAATAAAATAATAATAATAATAATAATAATAATAATAATAATCTTATACCCCACCTTTTGCCTTGGCAATCAAGGCGGCTTACAAATACATGCAGAATGCAGTCAAGATGGCAAAAGTTGTAAATGAAGAAGGACAAACAAGCTAGGAAAGGATGCAGCAGTTTGTTTTTGCCTGAGTCTGCTGGAAAACGTAAGATGCTGTCCCTACCTATTCTCTCTCCACACTGACCTAACTGAATGAAAAGTACTTTTGTACTTTGAATCCAGTTTGAAGCAACTGAAGGAAGCTGAGGACAAAGAGGGAAAGTGAGAGGAGGAGAAAGAAACTGAGGCATTTTTAAAGCAATCAAAAAAGTGGAATTGACTACTGTTTCAACTGTTGTTGTTGTTGTGTAATTTCAAGTTATTTTCGACTTAGGGCAACCCTAAAGTGAACCTATCATATGGTTTTGATTGGCAAGTTTCTTCAGAAGGGGTTTGCTATAGCCATTCTTTGAGGCTGAGAGAGTGTGACTCACTCAAGGTTGCCCAGTGGATTCTTATGCTCAAGCAGGGAATCGAACCCTAATCTCCAGAGTCATAGTTCAAGACTCAAACCCGTACACCACACTGGATCTCTTCAACTGCTACAACTCATCTAACAATGTATATGGTTTCTTATGGAGAAGCTCTATGATCCAATGGTGCTTGAAAAAAGAGAGAACATCCAAATTTACAGACGCAGTGCCTTGACACTGATGTATTTCCAATACGGAAAGAGGAAAAACATTTCCAGCACCACCCTCTGTATTCCATGCTTTGACCCTGTGAACTGTGTAAATGCTACTGGATGTTGTTTATCACTCCCATTCCAACCGCCATCACCAAAGGATTATGCTTTATTTAAAGAAATACCTATTTTCAATGATTTTATTATATGTTTTTGGATAATGGCCTCTTTGTTTGTCTCTCAAAAAACTCATTGGGGCCTTGGCTTTCTCAGCGATGCTTGCCATCTAATTTAATGCCTCCTCCCAGTTAAATATAAGGAAAAGGAGATCAATACATTACTCCAGCTGTGTGCAAACATGGAAGCTAGTGAGGCATAAAATCCAGCATTGTAAAAGCCTCATCATTATTTCAGCTTCTAAACAGTTGTGTGGGGCTGTGAGAATTCACTTCCCAAGGGCTGGTTTTATTTCAGGAAGCAAAACCATCTTGAAAGCCCACACCTGTACACCACAGCATGGCCTTTTCTAAGTTCCTGGGTATTTTGTCTAACTCATCTTTTCAGAAATAAGCTTTCGGGAACTCTAGCCCAGAACATGCATTTTTCTCTTTGTAAAGGTCTTCTGGACCAAATTCTGTTATTCAAACCCTCTCCCTCCATTCTATAATCTAACAGATGAAAAACAAAAAAAGGGTGGAGAAAAATATGCAACCTTTGGCACTGGACTCTCACAAGCATATGATCCATTATCTTATGATAGATTGCAACTATTCTCTCAAGGAATAGTGGCTTTCCTCCTCTATTTTATCTTTATAACAAGTTTGTGAGGCAGAAAGAAAGAAAGAAAGAAAGAACAAACGAACTTAGGCCAAGGTTGCTAAATAGCTAAGTGGAAATTGCACCCTCTTAAGACTAGGGATGGAAGAATATTCAAAAAATGTTTTATATTTCTTTTTAATAGTGTTTCTCAAGAGTTGAGAAACCCAATTGAGCAGAATCCTGGACTGGCAGGAATCTTCACAGTTTGAGACTTGTCCTATGCAAAGTTCCTAGGTGGTTATTCTGTGCAGAAAGCCACATTTCCTGTCCAGAAAAATAATACTTCTGCCCCAAAAATGTTATTTTCTGCACAGAACAATCACATGTGAATTTTGTGCAAAATTGGTCTAGAGTTGCAAATAGTCTGAAAATGGCAAACTTTTTGAAAGCTTTCTTAGAATGAAATGGAATGGCTGAAATAACATTTCCTTCACTTATATTTGTGAGGAATTACATCCCTAATTGAGATATCATGATCCAGGTTTATTTAGTCTGGTGCCCCCGCTCCACATCTGTTAGAATAATAGAATCACAGACCTCAAGGGCCATTCAGTCCAATCCCCTTCCATACAGGAATACACAATCAAAACATGCCCAACAAATGGCCATCCAGCTTCTGTTTAAACACCTCCAAAGAAGGAGACTCTACCATACTCTAAGCCAGCATAATGTCACTGTTGAACAGCTCTTCCCATACATATGTTCTTCTTAATGTTTAGGTAGAATCTCTTTTCTTGTAGTTTGAATCCATTCCTCCATGTCCTAGGGGGGATGCAGATGGGTGGCCATGGGCCACCCTGGGAAGCGGCGGATCAGGGCCAAGGCTGCCCCGTGCCTTGGCCCTGATCCTCCCTTTCGGCACCTGGGAAAGGAGCGCTAAAATAGCGCTCCTTCCACAAACCGCAAAAGGGGCACCTGAAGAGCTGCCATGCGGCTCTTCTGCACCTCTTCTGGCTCAGTGTGTCTGGACGCTGAGCCGGAAGGACGTAATCAGAGTGCCCGTCATGTGGAAGGGCGGGCGCTCTGATTACGTCATCAGGAAGGGGGTGGGGTGCCCAGCATGAGGCTGCCCCTCCCCTTCCTTGCCTCCAACATGGCGCAAAGTGCCATCTGTAAAGGTGGGTTGTCTCTGGAGCAGCAGAAAACAAGTTGGCTCTTCTCAGGTTAAACATTCCCAGCTGCCTAAGAATTGCTCATAGGGCATGGTTTCCAGACCTTTTACAATTTTGGTTGCCCTCCTCTGGACCCACTCCAGCTTGTCAACAACCTTCTTGAATTGTGGTGCCCAGAACTGGACACAATATTCCAGATGAGGTCTGACCAAAGCAGACTAGAGTGGTAGTATTACTTCTCTTGGGGGAAAGTAATCCCCAGCCATACTTGATCCTCCTGAAGCCAAGATGCAACCTATTGGAGGTGATACGTCTCCCACTGTGCACCCCTCCTGTCATAAATGCTAGGGCCATGGTGGTGAACCTGTGGCATGCGTGCCAGAGAGGGCATGCGAGACATCACCCCTGTCACGGCTGGAGCCAGGAGGAGCAAGGGAGAAGGAGTGTTCCATTCGCCACCCCTCTCATCCTGGAAATGCTGGTGGAAAGCCTATCCAGGTTGGGAGGGGTGAAGGAAAGGAGGTCTCCATTTCTCCACCCCTTCCACCCTGGAAAGCTGGGAGAAGTCTCGTCCCCAGAAGTCCCACACTCAGACGTTCCCCCCCCCCCCGGCACTGGGTGACACCTGGTGCGGGAATGTCACTGAGTTTGGGCACTTGGTCTCTAGAAGGTTCACCACCACTGAGCTAAGCCAGGGGTAGGCAACCTTTCCCCTTTAAGGGCCGAGGGACTTCAGCTCCCAGAAGCCTCAGCCTTGTTGGCCAATAGTCCCATGTTGGCCAATAGCTCCTGGGATTCTGGGAGATGAAGTCCCTCAGCCCTTAAAGGGGAAAGGTTGCCTACCCCTGAGCTAAGGGATGCTGCAGTAGTTGGCTTTTACCCAAGTCTCTTGGGAAAGACAAGATTATCTCACCTCTTCTTCCTCCTGCATCCAGTGAAGTAAGCCAAGAACAAAGGGGAAAAGTGGGAGGAGAAGAGAGAAACTGGGATGTTTTAAAAGCAGCTGAAAAGTGGGATAACAGAGGATTCATCACGACTGACCCTGCCAGATTGAGACCTGGATTGGAGGATATGGAAGACATGGCAGACCCTCTCCCATGTTCCCCCGCACTGCCCTGATTGTGGGACATTCTTCTCTCATGTTGCATCTACACTGTAGAAATACTGCATTTTGCCACCACTTTAAGTGCTGTAGCTCCATCCTATGGTATCATAGGATTTGTAGTTTTATAAGGTATTTAGACTTACCTTCCAAAGAGTGTGGGTGCCACAGAATGTGGGCATCTCACAGAACTACAAATCCCAGGATTCTGTACAATGGTGCCATGGCAGTTATAGTGGTGTCAAACTGCATTATTTCCACAATGTAGATGCACTCCTAAAGGCCTGACTGCAGAGTTATTCTCACTTCCTCACCGGAAGATCCAGTCCACTATCTCTGGGTTGTCTATATCTCTTTCTCAACTCATTCTCAACACAGAATGCTCATTAGCTGTTCTTTTATTTATCCCCTCTCCATTTGTCAGCACTACAAATCCTCTGAATTCTTCTATAATAATAGATTGGGCCCTCCACATTCACATTCACTGGGGCTAGAGATGCAGGATCCCCATGAAAATGGAAAACCTGCAAATAAAGAAACTCTTTTTTTAACCTGAGAGAGCACCTTGTTAGGAATCTCTAGGTCCTCCAGCACACCTCTATAGTAAGCAACTACTAAATGTTGACCCCAGATTTGTGCTAGGAGAACCTACAAATGCCCAGAAAAGTGTCTAGGAATATCTAGGTCCTCCAGTGCAACTTTTGACAAACGTTGGCCACAGAGTCATGCTGGAGGACCTAGAGTTTCCTAGCGAGGACATATTAATCAAATCCATGAATAATCAAATCTGCAAAAGTCAAAGCCACAAATGTGGAGGGCCAACTGTACTTCCTCCTTGTTGGGGAGAGATCCATCTGGCTCCATTTCTGTGGCAATGGACAGTTGCATTTGTTTCTAGAAGGGCAACTACCATTAAGACCACCCAATCTCCCTTGTAAATCAGTTAGATTGATGATAGATCTTAAAGTTATTTTTCTTTTTTCAGCTATCTTAACAGTGTTGCCAGTCTCAAATAAGTCTTTCATTATTATTATTTTTTTCAAATAAGAGGTATTATTTCAGGTGCACTTGTAGGGTTTCTAATGAGTACCATACAAAGTGCTCTAAAAATCTGGAAGCAGTACATGCACATGGGCACATCTGTAAGGAGGGATTGACTCATCCTTGTTGCACTACAAGCCAAGTTATGGTGAGTAGTTTGCAGTGTATATCTGATCCAAAAATGGGTCCTGGGAGAGAATTTTCAAGGAATAAACAGCTCATGATTTCTGATCCAAAGCACCTTAACAGGACTTTTATAGAAATTCCTTCTCAAATATCAGGACCACACACTAGAGAAGATGGAAAACATCTAACTTTTAATTGAAAGGAGGAAGGCACAACAGAAACAAACCCAAGAATTTTACATGTTTCTCAAAGAAACTAGGAAGATCAGGTGTCCTACTTTACAGCGGGGCTGGGAAAGCCAGCTCTTTCCCAGCTCAAATAGGAGTGGATCTTTTCCATTCCTATTTGGGCTGGGTTCAAGGTGGATTGGGGCTGCCATCTGTCTTTGCTGTGGCCCCATTTGTCTTTGGTATTTGCTGTGGCCCCATCTGTCTTTGGCGGGATGGCTTCAACCACCCCTTCTTGCTGGTCTGTTCTGGCCCTTAGAGTAGATTACAGGAAAATCTCAATTAACAAAGCCTCTAATAAAGAAGATCCTTTTTGCGAAGTATTTATATGTCTGCCCAGCCTCACTTCTCCTTATCCTCTATCTAACTGGAAGTATTTTGGGGTTTTTTTAAGGAGCACCAGCTCAGGGAGCAGGCTGGAGAAATGCATACTTCCACTGCCAAGTTGAAGCAACACGTCTGCAGTAAACAATGCAACAAAACTTGAGCTGAGAAAGAATGGGATTCTGCTCTAGCAAATACAGCCATTACCACCATGTGCCCACCTACAACAGGCAAAGTAGAATAATAGAACCATAGAGTTGGAAGAGACCCTAAGGTACATCCAGTCCAACCTACTGCCATGCAGGAATACACTATCAAACAGCAGTTGTCTCCAAAATTCCTTACTGAGCATATATGAACAGCAAGACAGAGAAAAGAGGACAGCAGATATGCCTGCCTCAGCAACTTCCCTCACCATGTAAAAAAGTGTAGTTCTTTAAATTTGGCCTCTTAAATGAAAGTCATGAGAAAATTTGAGGCTAATGAAAGGAAAAAAATCATAACTGGATGAATTTTGAAAGAAAATTTTAAGGGTCCTTAGAATGCTCAAAATGTTTTTGTTTCCTTATGCAAGCTTTACTTGACCTGGTTCCTTCACTTCACATGTATGTATTGACAGTTTTTTCGGGGTGGGGGGAAGTTTGCTGAAACATCTTGAACTGCTCTTCTTCTTCTTCTTCTTCTTCTTCTTCTTCTTCTTCTTCTTCTTCTTCTTCTTCTTCTTCTTCTCCTTCTTTTGTAGAAACATGTCTTTCCATGTTATATCTGTCTCTGGTACCAAATTTTATGTTAAAAAATAATGTCCAGGAACATATTTACTATATTAATGGAGGTATGTCTATCTCTAACCTGTATATTTTTGTGTGTATGTGCCTTCGTGTCACTGCCTGCCTATAAATCATCATATGAAGCTGTGTCCTCTTTGGATCTCTTTTTTCAGTGGTCATGAAATTCCTGTTGATTTTGGCTGGGGTAGGTAGTCATCCCAGCTGATACACATAAAAGATTTCAAGGTCAAACTCTCAAGAGCCCAGTTTTTTAAAAATCCAATGGATATGATATGGTTCTGAAAAGAAGGAATGTTCCATTTCTTCCACCTCTAAACCATTGGCAAGTAACCTTGCCTAGGGGATCATCTAAGTCATCTACTGCAGAGAGATCTTGTAGCACCTCTTAGACCAGGGGTAGGCAACCTAAGGCCCGGGGGCCAGATGCGGCCCCCTGAGGCCTTTGGACCAGCCCCAGGCTGGTGCCGCCACTGCCGCCGCTACCCCCCGCTGCCGCCGCCGCTGCCTGCCATGATGATATTGATTATTGTTGTTATTACTTAGTCTTGGGGTTTTATTGGCAAAATCTCCACAGGGGGTTTGCCATGGCTTTTCTGGGGCTGAGAGAGTGCATGCATATTTTTTTTAAAAAAATTAATTTTTTCTTATTTTTTATATTTATTTATTTATTTATTTATTTATGGTGCTTCGCCCCCCCCCCAATTATCTGAGGGACAGCAACCCGGCCCCTGGCTCAAAAAGGTTGCCTACCCCTGTCTTAGACTAAGGAAGAAGTTGGCAGCATGAGCTTTCATACACTTAAGTCTGCTTCCTCAGACTTTCATAAACTTAACTCTACAAAAGCTCATGCTGCCAATACCTTTGCAGACTGCTAGAAATAGTGCAAATTGAGTCCCCTTTAACTGCCCTGGCTCAGTTCTAGGGAATCATGGGAATTGTATTTTTTCTGAGACATTGAGCCTTCTCTGTCAGAGAGCTCTGGTGCCACAATAAACTACAGTTCCCATGATTCCCTAGCACTGAGTCAGGGCAATTAAAGTGGACTCAATTTGCACTATTTCTGGCAATCTGCAAAGGTGTGTCTATCTCAAAGGTGCTACAAGATCTCTTAGCATACTGATTTTATAGACTAAGGGCCTTTGCAGACTGCTAGAAATAGTGCAAATTTTAAGTTAGTGAAATGCTAGAAATTTGGAAACTAAAGAAAATTTTCATGGGGGGATGTTACTGGGGGGAGCAAAACCATCATTCACCCCTCCCTGTAGCCACAGATCTGCTTAAGAGCAACCATAGAAGATGAGTCCTGTCATCAGATTCTGCCTCTGAGCTTCTCATCTGCATTATTGAGAATTGTGTGGCCATCCCTATCATGTGGCTTTCCAAATGCTGTTGGACTGCAACTCCCAGCATACTTCATCATTGGTTATGATGGCTGGGACTGCTAGAACGTACCATTCAATAACACCTGCATTTTCTACCCCAGGAGAGGCCTTTGATCTGATTCAGAAGAGCAGGGCTAAGGAATACTGATGGTCTACAACTTCTCTTAGTACTAACCAGTATGACAAATACTGTCTTTTGTAGGATGCATTTTTCTAGCTAGAAAAAAGACACACTTTTAAAACTGTCTTCTGCAGGAAGAGAACTGAAACATTACGACATCATGCAGTAAGAAAGCTGCTACCCTCCAGCTCCATTTCTACTTTGTTTTCTCACTGGATAAGGTTCTTTGTCTCAAAATATACCTAAACAGCAATTGTAAAGCTTGGCTGTCTCACTAGCATTCCCAAAGGAAGCACCGTTTATTTTCACCCAAATAATGTTTTCATTTATCATCTATCACAAAATTCCTCTCTTTCAAAGGAACGGATACATCACTACCCAGCTTCAGGTTTGCTGGGTCAGTTTTTTAAACAAGAAGGAAAAAAACCTGAGCAAAGTGCCACATCTGTTAGACCCTAAAGCAAGTGTTATTGTCCACATTTACCATTGGCAAAAGACCGTTTTCTTCTCTTTAAAGGCAAATCAAGACCATTGTGTGCACAAAGAGTTAGACTGAAAGAAGACTGTGAGGTCCAAAATACACCGTAAGCCAAAGTCCACTCAAAAGCCCAGAACTGGCAAGAGCAAACCCTCCAGCACTGCATCACTTCAAAGAATCTGATCATTTTGTAAAGCCTGGAATTTCCTGACCTTTTATGATCCAGGTCAAACAATAAATCCATTCAAAACTGAAAGAAAAGGAGACTCAGGATGGGAAGAATATGTGAAAATATTTGAAATATAATAGAAAACATGTTTGTCAAGCTTTGAGAAACCGTGACAAGAAAAATCCCAGGCTGATGAGAATCTTCAATGCTTGAGTCTTATTCTGTACAAAATTTTCATGTGGCTGTTTTACACAGAAAACAACATTGCTCTGTGCAGAAAATATGTGAATACCTCATTTTAAACATTTTATTCATCATTCTGAAAGGAAGTATTCCATAATAATTTAAAAACCTTTTTTTTAAAGGACTGGGGGAAAATAGTAAAATAATCTTTGTTTTCTCTGAATTTTTCAATTTCCCCTGGTTCTCTTATTCCCTTGGCAGGTGATCCTGTCAAAGCCTGTCAAAACTACAGTTTCCAGAATTTCATAGCATTGAGTCATGACAGTTAAATGGTGTCAAAATTGATTATTTCTGTATTACAGATGCAGCCTTGCAGTATGAGCCCTGGTGGCGCAGTGGTTAAATGCCTGTACTGCAGCCACTCACTCACAACCGGTTGTGAGTTCAATACCAGCCAAGGGCTCATGGTCGACTCAGCCTTGCATCTTTCCGAGGTTGCTAAAATGAGTACCCAACTTGTTGGGGGCAATTAGCTTACACATTGTAAACCGCTTAAGGAGTGCTTAAGTGCACTGATAAGCAGTATAGAAATATACTTGTTACTCACTATTGCTATGAACTCAGTTTGCAGTGACTGCAATAAACTGAGGGAAAAGGGGAAAAGTGGAGGGAGAAGAGAAAAACTGGGACATTTCAAAGGCAGATTAAAAAGTGGGACGATGAGAATTAATCAGGACTGTTCTTGCAAAATTGAGAAAGTTGGAAGATTTGAAATAAATTATGATAAATAATAGTAATAATTAAAAAGGGTAATTAATTTCTTCTGATGCAAGTTTTTGTAAAATTGAACTCCCACAAAGAATACCCTAATATGAATATAGGAAGAGAGGATCCTGAAATATGATTATTACCATAGTGAAGAGAAACCATTTAGTTAAATATTTTGCATTCAGCAGACAAGGACAAATGCAAAACTTTTCCCATTAGCTCTTTACTCAGCTTTGCAAGAATCCACCAGCATGTAAACAAAGCTCAAGATTTCCAGAACAGTTGAGCACAAATGGAAGGGAAAAGTAGTTTTATCAAACCCCTGTAGATAGTAAAGTTACTTCAGAAATGCAAACATCGAAGGCATTTTAGAAAGACAAAAGCCTAAGCAAAAGCAACACATGCATGCATACCAGTGATCAACAGGGGAGACGAAACTCTTGTAAACACTCAGGATCTCTGACAGAATTTTCACATAACACAAAATCCTCAAATATTGACACAAACCTTCAGTTAGGTCAATATGTATGTGTTTATAGGATTACAGCCACTTCGTGCCCTGATATTGCCTTCTAAACATGTGTGGAGACAGTTCATGGTGTTCTGTGTTATGAAACCCAGATCCTGCAAGAAGACACAAAATTAGGATCACAAGCATTCTTTTTCTGGGATTAAAAACTTTCATCTGGGAAGAATAATGGTCTCTTTAACAGCCTGATTTTCAAACTAGCCCAAGATAGTTTGCTGCCTGAGGATAAGTTGCTTCTCCAAAATTCTATTTACAGATCAGGCTGGCAGCTGAATTTCTTTTTTTTCCATTAAGGATGACACTGTATCCTCCTCTTAAGTTTAGCCATCTCATTCAGGGGACAGAAGATAAGTCATGGGTCCCATATAATGTTGTTCTCCAAAACCTAGGTACCACTTCTGGTTCTCCACAGCTGTTGCCTGAAGTTGCTGCCTTACTCTACCTGAAGGTAGGACTGGTCCCATTGGATACTAAAAGGCCTTTGGTGTGTCTGTGTGTACTTGAGGGATTGATTCAATGATCCTTCAATGTGTGGTCTGAAACAAGCTGTATCCATAGTATAACATGTTTTTTTTAGTATTTGCAGATCAATCCTGAGGCCTACTGACCACAATTGGGCTTACCAGTTGAACTCGGTAGGACCTAATTCTGAACAAATTTATTTTAGGATGCTGGGGGATATGATTCAATCATAAGTCAAGTATCCCCATTGCAACTACATGCATAACTCCCTCTCATTTAAATCAATGGGACTTTTAACAACACCAACCTATACCTTCTATGGGTGTGTGTACATGTCTTCAAGTTGCCTGTCAAATGTCATGAATTCCATATGGCTTTCTTAGGCAAGAAGTACAATACCGCTCTTCTACATTGTTATAGCACTATTATTCTACATTTACTGCTATGGCTCTCTCCTGTGGAATCCTGGGAGTAGCACAGTATAGTTTGCAGGGGTGATTTGCCAGTTCCTTTGTTTAAAATGTAGCCTACAGCACCAGGTGTTTCTTTGTAGTCTCCTATCCAAAAACTAACAAGAGCTGACCCTGCTTAGCTCCCAAGATCACATGGGATCTGCAGCCTTCAGGATATTTAGGCTGATTGTTGTTGTTGTTGCTGTCTGCCTTCAAGTCATTTCCAACTTATGACAACCCTGAGGTGAACATATCATGGGGTGTTCTTGGCAAAATTTATTTATCTAGTCAGGAAAGCCTGGCGGAAGAGATCAGTCTCCACAGCTACTTTGAAACTGTTTAAATTGGTAATCTGATGGATCTCATCCGGCAGGCCATTCCTGACTAGACTTCCCAGCCGCAGGAGTCTCATTATCCCTACTTTGGCTGCAATCTTCTGTTCAGTCTACTACTGCCTGTCAGGTTTTTACATAATATGTTTGTAAGTATTATGTTTTAATGTGATTATTAGTTTAATTCTGTTTTAACAGGTGGGAGGGTTGTGGGATTTTGGATTGTATTTTAACATTGTATGGAGTTTTAATGCTGTGAGCCGCCCTGATTGTTTGACAGAGGGTGGGATACAAATTTATAATAATAATAATAATAATAATAATAAATTCAGAGGAGGTTTGCCATTGCATTCTCCTGAGGCTGAGAGCATGTGACTTGCCCAAGGTCACCCAGTGGCTGAGTGAGAAATAAACCCTGGTCTCTAGGAGTTGTAGTCCAGCACTCAAACCACTATGCCACACTGGCTCTTGAAGCAGCAGAAAACAAACTTGCTCCATCCTCAATCAAACCCTGGGGAATCAAACCCTGAGCTAGATTCCATTGGAGAGATGGTTAAGAGCTGACATGATAGCCATGCTTAAATATTTGAATGGATGTCATACTGAAGAAGGAGCACACTTGTTCTCTGTTGCTTTAGAGACTAAGCCCTGGAGCAACGGAAGCAAAGGACAGGAAAGGAGACTCCACTTAAATATTAGGAAGAACTTTCTAACAGTAAGACCAATTCGGCAGTGGAATATGTTGCCTTGGAGTGTGGTGGAGTCTCTTTCCTTGGAGGTTTTTAAACAGAGGCTGGATGGCCATCTGTTGGGAATGCTTTGATTGTGTTTTCCTGAATGGTAGGGGATTGGATTGGACAGCCCTTGTGGTCTCTTCCAGTTCTATGAGTGTAACAAGATTTATGGCCGGGTGAAGAAAAGAAAGAATTGCATGCAGTCTTTTTTTCTCATTGGTTGGGGTGCACCTCTCATGTGCAGCACGCCTTCATTTGGCAATTGAGTCAAAAAGCTTAAAGAGTAACCACATTTTATAGCAAACCTTTTCCTTTAGATGCCTTTAGAAAAGGTGACATAGGAGAGGGAAGCAGGGATCAAAGTGCCATACAATAAAAGTTAATTGCAGTCACACACTTGAAGGTCCAGAGGTGTTGGGACAATTTCCAAATAAAAGACATTGTTGTGGTTGAAAAATGGGATTAAGCTGGCTAATCATTTCTAGGTCATGTTTACTTTGTCTCAGGCTTATCTGGTAAAGATCTCAACTACTTTCATGGCAGAGGTAGCATTCCAACCCCAGTGAGGTCCATGAGAGTTATTGATTGCAGCAGGTCAAGAATTCGCCCCCGTTTTTTGCAAGCTTGCATAACTGAAAGGGTCAGCTGCAAATGTTGTTGTATGCCTTCCAGTCATTTCCGATTTGACCCTAAGGCAAACTTATCATGGGGTTTTCTTGGTAAGATTTATTCAGAGGGGGTTTGCCTTTGCCTTCCTCTGAGGCTGAGAGTATAATTTGCCCAAGGTCACCTAATAGGTTTCCATGGCTGAGCAGGGATTCAAACCTGGGTCTCCAGACTCATGGTCCAATGCTCAAATCACTACACCACACTGACTCATACTGAAGCTTTAATGGAATAGTCTATGCAATTAATCAATTAACAATACAGGATCTGCAAACCTTGAGAGTGTACTTTTGTGATCTCTCCAGTGCAGATATGCCAACAAGGAGATCATGTGGCATCTGCCATATCAACACAGATAGCCACGCTTTGTCAAACCCAAAGGGGGGCACCGCAGTCTCTTTCTACACTATTGCAAGACCTGGTAAGAGCTGCTGCTACTGCTTGGAACAGTTGAAAGAGCTCCAAACCAGACGATGCAAGCTTGGGAAAGCCATCTTCCTTGAATGTCTACACAGAGGCCAACAGCATCCACCACCCAGATTTCCTAGGTCTCTCCTTCTCCAGTCCTCAGGATGAGGGGGAGGAATCTCAGGGTGAGAGTATAGTCTTGAACATTGTGTGTGTATACATATACATATATATTGCTCATTTCTTAGAGTTTTTAAAATTGAAATGGTGCATTCCCCAACTCATACACTTCAACATTTCACATATGAAAGCTGGGACATAGGGTATGGCCACAATGGCAAAAGTTATTAGTGAGCAAGAACAGGTAAGCAAGGAGAGGCTGCAGAAGTTGATTTTGCTTGAGCCTACTGGGAAGAGAAAGATTCTGCCCTTTCCTCTCCCCTCAGCTGAGTTAATTGAATACAAACTGCTCTTGCACTTTCCATTTGCACCAACTGAAGTAAGCTGAGGACAAAGGGGACGGGAAGCAGAGGAGAAAAGAGAAACTGGGACATTTTAACAGCATCTGAAAAAGTGGAATGGCAGTTGGAGGGGACGGCAACTATGATCAATGCTTAATGACCAGGGGCTTCCTCTCGCACCACCACATTTGTAGCATAGACAAGGCCCATTAGTTGTGACAATCACAAGGGGCCATCTGTAGGTTTCAAGTTCTCACTCTAAAATCTCAGGGAGCTGGGTTAGTCCTAACCTGGCAACCCTATCCACCACTGCAGAAAGGCCAGCTTCTAGGCAAACATCCAGTGGTTAGGATAAGGTGTGGGGTGTGTTTGCACTGAGATAATTGTACAATGTATTCTTATAGCCCAAAGTTAGATGGAATGCTTAGCCCTGCAAAAGTATGGCTATGCTGGCTGAGGCTACTGAAGGCTGAAGTTCAAAAGAACTGAAGGGTGGGAATTCTGTGACCCTTGAAATGTTCTTGGACTGTAAGTCAAAGCAGCCTTAACCAACATAGCCATGGGGGAGAAATACAGGGAGCTGGAGATGAACAACATTTGGAGGGCTACATGACACTTGGTCATGCCTTGCCTTAAACATTGATCATATATCCCACCAACCACATCTGCATTATAATCTGAGTATACAGATCTAGATATGTCATGAACAGATTGCCTCAGACAGAGGGTGGTGAACTCATCCTTCTTTGTTGTTGTTGTGTGCCTTCAAGTTGCTTCCAAATTATGGTGACCCTAAGGTGAACCATGGAGTTTTCTAGTGCTGAGTTTGTGTGATTTACCCAAGGTCACCCAGTGGGTTTCTATGGCCGAGCAGGGAATCAAACCCTGATCTCCAGAGTCACAGTCCAACACTCAAACTACTATCACCATGTCTTTCTTTAGAGGTCTTTAAATAGAGGCTGGATGGACATCTTTCAGGAGTGCTTTAGTTGTGTATTACTGAATGGCATGGGGTTGGACATGATGGCTCTCTTCCTACTCTATGCTTGGGGTTGGACATGATGGCTCTCTTCCTACAGATCTAGATATGATCTCAGATTCACCATATTTTGACTTTTATCTAATAAGACCAAACTAGAGTTTTGGACCTAATTTACAGACTAATTTTAAGTTTTGGACCTAATTTACAGACTATGCTCGGGCCTAGAATAAGAAGAAGAGCCCTCCCTCCATTACCATCTGATGTCATCTGGGGGAGAGACACCAGGCCCAGCACCATCGGGCCTGGAATAAGAAGAAGAGCCCTCCCTCCATTACCATCTGATGTCATCTGGGGGAGAGACACTAGGCCCAGCACCATCGGGCCTGAAATAATAAGAAGAGCCCTCCCTCCATTACCATCCAATGTCATCTGGGGGAGAGACACTAGGCCCAGCACCATCGGGCCTAGAATAAGAAGAAGAACCCTCCCTCCATTCCATCCGATGCCATCTGGGAGAGAGACACTAGGCCCAGCACCATCGGGCCTGGAATAATAATAAGAGCCCTCCCTCCATTCCATCCAGTGTTAACTGGGGGAGAGACACTAGGCCCAGCACCATCGGGCCTAGAATAGAAAGGAGGGATGGGATTCGAATTTGATTTATCTGCTTTGTTGTTTGAAAATGCTGTACGCCGCCCCGATTGCCTAGCAGAGGGGCGGGATATAAATAAAAATTATTATTATTATTATTATTATTATTATTAGAGACCATAATAAAGTTTTGGACCTAATTTACAGACTATGCTCGTCCACCTCCAAACACACACTTCAGATTTTTTTCTTACTTTTTGGTCTAGAACACATGTTTATAAACTAATTTTCTCCATACTCGAGAAGGTGACTTAGGTATGAGTATGTGCCTTCAAGTGTTGATCTATGGTGACCCCATGAATTTCCTAGGTTTTCTTAGGCAAGGAATACTCAGAGCTGGTTTTGCCAGGTCCTTCCTCTGAAATATAGCTTACAAAACCTGGTACAAAACCATGCCAATCTCCCGTTCAAGTACCAACCAGGGCTGGCCATGCTGATTACAAGATCAGATGGGTTCTGGTGCCTTCAATGTATTATTTAGGTCCTTAAGATGTAGGGCTCTTTCAGATTGTTCTAAAGAAGATAGAATAATATATATCCTTGAGTTTTGCTGGGTTTTGATGCCTCTGTAAGAGCCCTGGTGGCGCAGTGGTTAAATGCCTGTACTGCAGCCACTCACTCATAGACCACAAGGTTGCGAGTTCAATACTAGCCAGGGTTCAGGCTTGACTCAGGCCTGCATTCTTCCAAGGTTGCTAAAATGAATACTCAACTGTTGGGGGGCAATGAGCTTACAGTTGTAAACCGCTTAGACATCCCATAGTGTGATATGAAGTGGTATATAAATGAAGCTGCTTTGTATCCACTCATTCTGAAGTTCTGAACTTCTCACCTCATCACCATACCCACAAGTTTGGCATCTCTGGATATTCATACAGACTGATTATTAAGGTCTTTCCTGGGCACCAGTTCACTTTATGTATATAAAGAAGTATTCCAAATCAATGAAAGCTTATGCTACAATTTCTTTTGCACAGTTAAGTCTGAAAGGTGCTACAACATCCCTTTGCATACTCTTAACCTTTACTGTCTCTGCTTCCCTACTTTCAGCTTCCACTTGGGGTTACCTGCTGCTCACTTCTCACAACAATGCAAAAGAGATGGGGAGGGGGGGCAGAATGGATCTAAATCATAGCTTCATGAAAGGTAATTTTGCTCCCTTTATGTGGTGACATGCAAATTTTTCAGCAACAGAACAGACAGTTGACTGAGCTCCTGGACATAACTTGGCCCTAGATAAGGTCAGGCAACTAGTGACCATCCAGAAATTTTCCTCTACCATTTGCTATGCTAGCCAGGGCTCATGGGAGTTGTAATCTAGCAGCTAAAGGGTCACTTGTTCCTCATGAATGCAAACTAGGCAAAATGTGGTCTTTCAGATGTTGCTGTATTGCATCACCCAGCAACCTTAATGAGGATGGTGAAGATTGCTGGGAGATGCAGTTTGGCAATCTCTGAAAGGTTTCACTTTGCCCACCCCTTCCTTCGACACTCTGAGTCTTGACTGACCCCTCAAATTATCTATGACATTATTCAAACAAAATCATCAACTGGATCTGGCAAAGAAGAACATGACCTGGAAATGAGGACACGGGACAGACAAGAAGAAGGGGCACATTTCTCCCTCCTTCAAATCTCTTTCCCTCGCCTTTGTTTCTTAAGTAAGAAGTTCAATTCTGCCACAATAAAGGTGTTTGTATAAAAGGGTCAAGGCACTCTGCTGCTCTGGTTACATAGCACAGATCACTGTGTCAAACTAAACACTATGCTTCTGTTTATGTACTGTAGCTGCCAAGGATTAATTATGTGGTTCAAATATCATGCTTGTTCGAAAACACATAAAAGACAATCCCTATTGGAGTTCTGCACCGTCATTGATTAACATGACCTATAGCTAGAAGCAGAGCTTGGCAAAGCTGTTTTTGCAGACCACAATATCCCCCACAACCCTCCACCCAGTGAAGCCAATGGCTAAAATAAACATCAAGTTTGGAAGGGAAGGCATTTGACTTCCCTTCTGCAGATTCTTACTGGGATGAAAACCCCATAGAGCTCTCTGGGACTTTCCTCTGACAACTGGGAGCATCTATTTGCCTGTGAAAACTGGAAGAATAAGATAACAGTCTATAAACAAATACACCTTCATCCATCCCATTTTATGCCAACAAGAAAAAGTTTAAAATCACACAAATGTAAACATAAATCCACCAGCCTCCACTGTTTACATCAAACTCCAAGACAGTGACTCCCAAATGTTGGTCCTCCAGGCGTTTTGGGACTTCAACTTCCAGAAGCCCCAGCCAGCTTGGTCAACAGTCAGGAATTCTGGGAGCTGAAGACCAAAACATCTGGAGGACCAAAGTTTCAGAATCACTGTTCTAGGAATAGCTTCCCTAGTATTTTTCATTCATTCCTAAATATTCTGACCATACTTTTCCGCCTTAAGATACTTTAACTTTCACACTTTGTAAACACATGATTCAAGCAATAGAATCCAGTACAGCAAAATCAGGACAGTTAAACATGCTCACTAAGAAGGACTAAAGGCTATAGAAATAGGTTTGCCTTCACAGTACACTTAAAAGCTAGGGAGAAATGGAGCTAGCTGGGCAACTCTCAAGGCAGCAGTCTAGTGTCTTGGTGCCATGAGGAAAAAGGCCTTGTTGCTCATGTCTGGGGTGATGTCACCATGGGACAGGATTCCTCAGAGCAAAGCAAGGCCAACTTTCTCCTCTGGAGGACCTAGAGATTCCTAGAAAGAACACTTCTCTAGGCATTTGTAGGTCTTCCAGCACAATTCTGTGGTCAACTTCCAGTGAATATTGACCCCAGATATGTAGAGAGATCTTGTAGCACCTTTGAGACTAACTGAAATAAACTTGTTGGCAGCATGAGCATCAGACTACTTCCTCAGATGCATATGAAGTAGTCTACAAAAGCTCATGCTACCGACAACTTTAGGGCCTTTGCAGAATGCCAGAAATAATGCAGCTTGAGTCCGCTTTACCTGCCCTGGCTTAGTGCTAGAGAATCATGGGAACTGTAGTTTTTTTATGGGACATTGAGCCTTCCCTGTCAAAGAGCTCTGGTGCCACAATAAACTACAGTTCCCATGATTCCTTAGCACTGAGCCAGGGCAGGTAAAGTGGACTCAAGTTGCATTATTTCTGGCAGTCTGCAAAGGCCCTTCATCTCAAAGGTGCTACAAGATCTCTCTACATACTGATTCTACAAACTAACACAGCTATAGCATTGACCACAGAATTGTACTGGAGGAACCAGAGATTCCTAGAGAGGTATTCTTTTAGGTTAATAAATAGTGGCTTTTTATTTGCAGTTTTTCCATTTTCACAGGGGTCCTGCATCCCTAAACCCAGTGAATGTGGAGGGCCAACTCTGTTTACTTAGTGTCGTCTCCCCTGCCATTATGACATCAGGACTTACCCTCTGCTCTGCTCTGCCTCCACCTTCTGGCAAGAAGGAAGTGAGCTGGATTAAATATCTCTTATCCTTAGGGTGACCAGATGCCCTAACCACAAAGGGAGACAAAGGAGCCCTGGTGGCGCAGTGGTTAAATGCCTGTACTGCAGCCACTCACTCATAAACCACAAGGTTGAGAGTTCAGTACTAGTCAGGGCTCAGGCTCGACTCAGGCCTGCATCCTTCCGAGGTCGCTAAAATGAGTACCCAGCTTGTTGGGGGGCAATCTGCTCACAGTTGTAAACCGCTTAGACATCCCATAGCGCGATATGAAGCGGTATATAAATGAAGCTGCTTTTGCTTTATAAAATGTCGGGTATTCAAGAAAAGTGTAGGACATGAACAAATAAAAGCTTTAAAAAGGCTAATATAAATAGGAGGTCATGCTTCTTAGTTGTGCTTAAAATGGAGGACATTTTGGAATTCCTCCTGGACAAAAGGTTGACATGTAGGACAGGTCCTGGAAAAGAAGGAATTCTAGTCATCCTGCTTATCCCATCTCCCTAAGCATACCACAACAAATAATCCCATCATTTAATCCTGATCTAGGAACAGCCACTTTAGCTAAGGTTTCTGTCTTAATTTTCTCTCTCCTTGTTTTTTTTTTTTTAAATGACAAGCTGGGAATATCTATGGTTAGTATATAATGCTTAATGGCATCTCCATAGGCTGCTCCAGGTCTCAGCTTTGGTCTTGGAAGTCTCGGCGTTTGTGGCAATCCTGGATTGGCACCTTATTCTGCCACCTGAGCTAGGCACTTGGCTTCAGTGAATGAGAGGGCTGGTATCAAAAGTGGCAGAATCCTGTGCAGTCCTGAAGGCTCAATGTACTTCGTTCACATTGTTTTCAGATACTGTGCCAAACAAAAACTGTTTGCAAATAACTACCGTAATAGACATGTTCCATAAGACTGTTACAGTGGTAGGACAAATGCAAGCATAAACTAAACATGCTGAAACTAAACTTAAAACATTTTAAAGGAAGCAATGACGTTCTATACTCACAAATGTGCTTCTGTTCTCCCTTTCAAGAATCTCTCTTCCTCACCCCCAATGTTTGTCCAAATGCCCTCTCAACCCTTTCTTCAATCAAATTTGTTCAAACAAAACTGCACTTCAGCACATTGTTTTGCTAGACTGAGCAGTCTTTTGACTGATTCCTTTAGTTTTGCATTCTGGGGTGGTTCAATCCACAGCTGGAGAAACTGTTAGCTTTTATGACCTAAAATCTTCAACTTTCCTATAGATCAAACTGCCATTAAGCATCATTACACAATTGCCGGTGTTTTCTTTGGTAAGATGTCAGACTGACAGATACACTATAAATGTAACAGAAGAGCTTCTCCCTTCTTTTATTGCTGCCTTTTACAGCAATTCAACAGGCAGAAAACAACAGGTGAAGTTCTCCTTCCTTCTGGTTTGGATATTAGTTGGGGAAAACTCTTCAGCTGCATGTCTGCTTCTCACTTACGTGTTACAAACACAGGAACAAGTTTTTAGAAAGGTAGAAAGTGGCGATTCCAAATTAACAGGAAAAGCAAAATCACTTAGAAAGTTTCACTTTGCCACATCCATGATTACCTCTTTAGTTTTCTTGTTACAACTCCTATGCTTTTCAGTCACTGCATGAAAGAGGCAGATATTCAATAAGCAAGAGCATCTTTCAAAGGAATGTTTTGCCTCCCAAATGCTGTCACAAAGATCTGATGTTCTGAAAAATGTACCAGAAAAAGATGGTGCTCCAAAGTGTTTTTTTTAAGGCTGAGCATATGAGATGAGATATGCAAACAGAGCAGAAAAAATGCAGTCTAGACAGCTCCTGCTTACCATGCTGAAGAAGGAACTAATTAACAAACTAATTAGCAGTTAATTAGAAATGATTGCCAAGCCTGGGACTGGAGAGTCCTTTGATCTAAGTTTTTGGTGAGTTTATTTATGTAACTCTAGATCTTCACTAATAGTTCAGATTTAATAAAGTTATCTTAATTGACTTGCAAAGAAGTCACAGTTTGCAGTTGTTTATCTCCTGCCATAGATACAGATACAGATTCTTTTTTAAAAAATAATAATCAGGAAACAGTGCTGAAAATGAAATAAGTCAGGTTCTTTTGGGGTTCTCTGTGATAAGGAAAGTTGTATCTACAGAATTTCTAGCCAATTTTCCCCCAATCATTCTCTGCCAAGAATGGCAAATAAAGCTGCAACTCTCATTATTTATATACCACTAAAAAGCACAAGAGCCACACTTGGGAGAAAAGCTAGCAACCACCTCCTGAAGAAAAAACCCAACACTGTGCACCAACATTGCTATCTGATGGCGATGATGATGATTAGAAATGTGATTTGCTGAGATACGTAGCTTAGATCACCTTCACTTTCTCCAGATTCACCCTCTACAACTAAATAATACAGTATCACTTGAAGAGTAAGCTTGTATGTTGAAGATTCCATTCTTTCTTTGTTGTCATGTGCTTTCAAGTCTTTTCTGACTTATGGCAACCCTAAGGTGAACCTATTACAGGGTTTTCTGGGGCTGAGAGTATGTGACTTGCCCAAGGCCAAGGTCTCTCAGTGGGTTTCCATGGCTGAGTGGGGAATCAAACCCTCATCTCCATAGTCTGATGCTCAAACCATTACACAACAGCATTCTCTCTATATACTAGTTCAGGGGTAGGCAACATTTCCCCTTTAAGGGCCGAGGGACTTCAGCTCCCAGAAGCCTCAGCCATGTTGGCCAATAGTCCCATATTGGCCAATAGCTCCTGGGATTCTGGGAGCTGAAGTCCCTCGGCCCTTAAAGGGGAAAGGTTGCCTACCCCTGTACTAGTTAATACTATACAATTTTGATCTAACTGACTTTTTATGAAAGCCAAGCATACTAGACAAAATTAATATCTAGCATTACTAACAAAAAGCCTATCATGTTTATCTTCCCTCTGCCTATCCAAGAATGGATTTCTGGGGTAAAGACAGATATAATCAAAGACCAGCTTTTATGCTTTCAGAAATATAGTCAATCATTGCTTCTTTATCTCAGCATCCTTTGCATCACCCCAAAACAACAACAACATCAAGATGGCACTCATCCCATTTGATGAAGAAAGGCCAACTCCACTAGCAGTTGATTCTTTCTTCAACACTGGTATTGGAATAGCATCACTGATCACACCTGAGGGCAACCAAATAGCTTCAGTGGCTGCAGAGGACACCTCCTAGCACAGTGTTTCCCAAACTTTGGTTCCCTAGATGTTCTGGACCTCAGTTCCTAGAATTCTTGATTGTTGACTAGGCTAACTGGGACTTCTGGGAGTTGAAGACCCCAACGGACCTAGAGGACTAAAGTCTGGGAAACACTGACCTAGCACATAACCCTTTCTCTTCTACCATCTTGATACTACCTCCTAGCTTCTGCTACTTCTGAAGCATCTATCTCACTCCACTTCCTTGTAGAACTGCCCCTGATCTCACCCCAATACTACCTCAACAGTTCTTGAAGGAATGACAGCCTTGTCATGCAAAAGTGTTTCAACCTAGTGAAGTAGAATTGAAAGAAATAGCCATGTTAGTCTGTAAAATCACTATGTAAAGAGATCTTGTATGTAAAGAGTCTACGAAAGCTCATGCTGCCAACTGCTTTCTTTTAATTAGTCTCAAAGGTACTACAAGATCTCTTTACAACCTAGTGGAGTATTGTAGTTCAAACAATAATTTTTGAAAGCTTTGTTTTTGCCCCATATGTCGTTTTGTCTTTCTATGGAAAGAAGGGGGGAAGGAAATGTAATAATAATTTTAAATAGTACAATAGCTGTGCATGTCTATTTGGATGCAAATCCCTCTGTATTCAATAGGGCTTATTCTCTGTAAATCTGCAGAGGAAAAACATTTATGGTTCTCTTCATCTAACAAGGCAAAGGGGCAGAGGGTGCAAGCACAGATGTAACAAGGATTAAATTTAAATTTAAATAATGTCATATTTAAACTATAACATTTAAATAATTTAACACTTGGTCTCTGAGGGATTATTCAAACTGTGAAAATAATCCTGGTAGAATGTGGATTGAATCTTTGTTGTTCACATACATTTCAAATTCACCCAAGTAAGGTTTTTTTTGGGGGGGGAGGGAGCGGCTACCAAAACACCACTTAACCTGGGATAATCGATCTCAGGGTTTTTCCCAAGTTTTCCTAAAAGATTTGCATTGTCAACTGTGTGAATAACTGATGTGAATAACTGACCCAGGACAAACCAGGATAAAACTCTGCATGCCTTGAATGTGTTTCAAATACATCTCCATCGTTGACTCCATCTTTATTTGAGTGCTGACACGTGTGAACAATAAAATTCACAGAGATGCGTTTCTGATTTTTTAAAAATAGTGTGAACAACAAAACTGGAATGAATGACAGATATTATTCGGATAGTTGCGTTACAAACAACAACATCTGAATAACCCCCCTGTTGTCTGGGGTCTCTAAGCATTCCAATATTCTATTCCACTGACATATTGATTTAGTGCAATTTCTGAGATTTTTAAAAAATCGACTCTTCTGCATAACAGCAATTAGAAATCCAACAGGTGACACTCGTCTCATTGGTATAGGCCCATCCTAGGCAAAAGCTATACCAGTTACATTTCTGCCTGTTACAGGGTATGTTAAAGTGATAGCAGTAAAGTGGTACCTGCCATTAAGGGAAACAAGCTAGCTAGCCTCATTGATAACAGAAGTAAAAAAAGATGGAAGGTCGTTTCTTGCCTGAAGTATCTGGAATTTAAATCAGATCACGATGGGAGGGGGAAATTGTAAAATTAGCAACAAAATTAACAACAGTTTGCTATAAAGCACACATCATTGTTTTTTAAATTACCTGGTTGTCGATACTGCATGCATTGATTTTTCTGTTGCCCGGTCACTATTGTTGGCGACTAACTAGTTGCCTGAGCTTTCTTCTTTAGCTTGCAATAAAAATGGTTTCTAGTCCCAGAAAGCTGCATCTACTAAATCTGTCTCTTTTGGAAGTGGGGAGGGCAACAAATAACACAAGTCAAGGCATTTGTAGCAGCTCAGCCACTGACCTGGATTTTGCCAGGCTCCAAGGCCGTTTTTCCCCACCCTTTGCCCGAGTCTAGAAGGCTCTTTTTTGTTCTTTTTTAAAATAAACACTGTAATTATTTTCTGGACATAATTCCCATCACAATTTTGATTGGAAAATGGAGCTGCTTAGGAAGGCTTACAAGATGACATCTGTTCAGTGGCAGACATTTGGGTCAGGATGGGAGCCGCTGGAGGTTTTTTGGGGGGCAGGGGTGGGGAGAGATGAAATTAAATTGCTGTACAGATGTGAAACGATGGATAGAAAATCAGGATGTTCCCCTCCTTAGGACCACTGTTTTGGCTGCTTGCTTTAAGACTTGGAAAGGTTTACACAACTGACAATATTGGTGGGTCCAGGGAGTCTTTCGCTTTTTGCTACCATTTCTTCTTCCTGATTATTCTTTTTCTTATGGCTTTGCATGTTTTATTTGCGTGTTGTGTAGTTTATTGTTTATTCATTTATTGGTTTCATGTATATGCTGCCTTTCTCCCAAAAGGAACCCATGGCAGCTCACAGTTAAAAATATTTTTTTAAAAACCCCAAAACATTACAATAAAAATTAAAACTGTCAAGATCATCTAAAAATGATGTAGAAACTTCAGAAGCTGGAGACGTTAACTGTTGTGTAAACTATTTAACTATTCAGATGCCTTTACTGCAGAGGCATGTTTCTCAAAGATTTCTCCACTGCTTTCTTGTGGTTCCACACACTACAGTGTTGCCACCACAGTGTCAGTTTTTTAAAATTATTTTAAGGCAATAGTGTAATAATGCTATGATGTCATATTATGCTATGATGTAATAAAATTATTATGGCTTAATTCTCAAACTTTTAAATGCTTGTGACCTCCTTTACATCTTTTCTTGTTGCTAACTGCCTTTGCATCGGTCTCAACCCATGGCGACCCTCTGGATGAGACATCTCCAGCCCCCCCTGACCTCTACTGCTCTGTCCAGCTCCTGCAAACTCATATTTGTGGTCTCTTTAATAAAGTCCATCCATCTAGCATGTGGCCTTCCTCTCTTCCTACTTTCCTCCACCTTTCCTAACATTATTGTCTTTTCCAGCAATTAATGCCTTCTCATGATGTGTCCAAAGTATAACAGTCTAGTGGCCATTTACAGACTGCCAGAAATAATCCAGTTTGAGACTACTTTAACTGTCCTCGCTCAATGCTAGGGAATCATGGGAATTGTAGTTTTTTTTCTGAGACATTGAGCCTTATCTGTCAAGAGATCTCTAGTGCCACAATAAACTATAGTTCCCATGATTCCCTAGCACTGAGCCAAGGCCGTTAAAGTAGTTTCAAACTGGATTATTTCTGGCAGTCTGTAAAGGCCCTAAGGATGTTATCACACGTGGGCCAGTTTCGTTGTTAAAGAGATAATAAAGTGGAAATGAAGCATCCCAAAAAAAAAAGCGAAAATAGAGCTTAATTACGCAAAAGCTTTTCACACGTAATTACAGTAATAACGGAATTAAGTTAAAAGCAAAAAAAGACGTTTTTAACTTTCATACACAAGTGAAAAGAACCCGTACATGTACTGGAAATGGGTGTGTTTTGTGACAAGACTCCTCCTTTTCCAGGGCAGGTCCTGCATTTCCTGGTCACGAAACACACCTATACATCCCATAATTCCATAAAATGGAGGCATGACAGTTAAAACAGCATCATACTGAATTATTTCTGCAGTGCAGATGCAGCCTTAATGAGTACAAATGAAGTGATTTTTGAACAGGATAACCTGAAACAACTTACTAACATGAAATGCACTTTTATTTTTTAAAGGAGAGAAAAAATGACGTGGGATGATGTGGTTTGTTTCTCTTCCTGTGACATCTTTCACAATGCATTGGACAGTGATGGGTGTGCTTTAATGACATTGCGTTGTAATAGTATTATTATGGGGAATTTTAATTTTAAGCAAACCAATCATGAAGCACAAGGTGGGGCAAATTAGATGGCGACAACAGCATTATAGAATCATAGAATCATAGAATCATGGAGTTGGAAGAGACCACAAGGGCCATCCAGTCCAACCCCCTGCCATGCAGGAACTCCCAATCAAAGCATCCCTGACAGATGGCCATCCAGCCTCTGCTTAAAGACCTCCAAGGAAGGAGACTCCACTACTCTCCAAGGGAGTGTGTTCCACTCTCGAACTGCCCTTACTGTCAGGAAGTTCCTCCTAATGTTGAGGTGGAATCTCTTTTCTTGCAGCTTGCATCCATTGTTTCGAGTCCTAGTCTCTGGAGCAGCAGAAAACAAGCTGGTTCCCTCCTCGATATGACATCCCTTCAAATATTTAAACATGGCTATCATATCACCTCTCAGCCTTCTCTTCTCCAGGCTAAACATCCCCAGCTCCCTAAGTCGTTCCTCATAGGGCTTGGTTTCCAGACCCTTCACCATTTTAGTTGCCCTCCTTTGGACACGCTCCAGTTTCTCCACATCCTTTTTGAATTGTGGTGCCCAGAACTGGACACAGTATTCCAGGTGAGGCCTGACCAAAGCAGAATAGAGTGGCACTATTACTTCTCTTGATCTAGACACTATACTTCTACTGATGCAGCCTAAAATTGCATTGGCCTTTTTAGCTGCTGCATCGCACTGTTGACTCATGTTCAACTTGTGGTCCACCTGGATTCCTAGATCCCTTCCACACGTAGTCTAATTCAGCCAGGTGTCCCCCATCGTATATCTGTACTTTTCATTTTTCCGCCCTAAGTGCAGTACCTTACATTTCTCCATGTTGAATTTCATTTTGTTAGCTTTGGCCCAACTTTCTAGTCTGTTCAAGTCATTTTGAATTTTGATCCTGTCCTCTGGGATATTAGCTACTCCTCCTAATTTGGTGTCATCTGCAAATTTGATAACTATGCCCCCAATACCGTCATCCAAGTCATTAATAAAGATATTGAATACCACAGGGCCCAGGACAGAGCCCTGTGGCACCCCACTGGTCACTTCTTTCCAAGTTGAAAAGGAGCCATTGTTGAGCACCCTTTGGGTTCAACCAGTCAACCAATTACAAATCCATGTAACAGTTACTTTGTCTAGCCCACATTTTACCAACTTGCTTGCAAGAATGTCATGGGGAACCTTGTCAAAGGCCTTACTGAAATCAAGATATACTATATCCACAGCATTCCCTTCATCTACCAAGCTGGTAATTTTATCAAAAAAAGAGATCAGATTTGTCTGGCATGACCTGTTTCTCTGAAACCCATGTTGACTTTTTGTGATTATGAAATTATCTTCCAGATGTTCACAGACTCTCTGTTTAATGATCTGCTCCAGAATCTTTCCGGGTATTGATGTCAGACTAACTGGACGATAATTGTTGGGATCCTCTTTTTCCCCCTTTTTGAAGATGGGGACAACATTTGCCCTCCTCCAGTCCGCTGGGACCTCTCCTGTTTTCCAGGAATTCTTAAAGATTATTGCCAATGGTTCCGATATTACATTTGCCAGTTCTTTTAATACCCTTGGATGTAATTCATCTGGTCCTGGAGACTTATATTCATTTAGATTAACCAGATGTTTCTGTACTATCTCTTTACTTATTCTGTGCTGAAATTCTCCTATTCTGTCCTCTGCTCCATTATCCTCAAGTTGAGCACCCTTTGCCTTTTCTGAGAAGACTGAAGAAAAGAAGGTGTTGAGTCTGCCTTTTCTCTGTCCCCTGTTAACTTTTTGCCATATTCTCCACACAGTGGCCCTACCATTTCCTTCTTTTTCCTTTTCCTACTGACATACCCCCCAAAGCCCTTTTTATTGTTCTTAACCTCTCTAGCTAGCCTGATTTCATTCTGCGCTTTAGCTTTTCTGACTTTACCCCTACACGTGCTAGCTACTTGTTTGAATTCCTCTTTGGTGATTTCCCCATTTTTCCATTTCTTATACATGTTCCGTTTAAAACATAGTACAGTTGAAAGTTCCTTAGTCACCCATCCTGGTTTCTTGAGACACCTCCCATTCTTCCTCCTCGTTGGCACGGTTTGAAATTGTGCCTTCAGTATCTCCCTTTTGAGAAACTCCCATCCGTCTTGAACTCCCTTCTCTTTTAGTATTCCTGTCCATGGGATCACCCTCAGTATTTCTCTAAGTTTAGTAAAATCAGCTTTCCTAAAGTCTAGAATGCGTGTCTGACTATGCCTGGCTTCTCCTTTCCACTGTATAATAAACTCCAGGAGGACATGATCACTCCCGCCTAAGGATCCAACCACTTGCACCCCATTAACTAGGTCTTCCCTGTTAGTTAGGATCAGATCCAAAATAGCTGACTCCCTCGTTGCCTCTTCCACCTTTTGAACAATGAAATTGTCTTCAAGGCAAGTGAGGAATTTGCTAGACCTTGAGGATTTTGCCGAGTTTGACTTCCAGCAAATATCCGGATAGTTGAAGTCACCCATCACTACTATATTTCTCCTTTCTGAGTGTGTGGTCATCTGTTCTAGAAAGGCTTCATCCAATTCTTCTGCTTGAGTTGGGGGTCTGTAGTAGACTCCCACACTAACATCCCTGTTGTTTCCTTCCCCTTTAATTTTTATCCAGATGCTCTCCACTTGGCTTCCAGGATTGATGTCCTGGATTTCTTCACTGGTGTAAATATCCCTGACATATAATGCTATTCCTCCTCCTTTCCTGTTTGTCCTGTTTCTCTTGAAAAGGTTATACCCCTTTATTTCTACATTCCAGCCATGAGACTCATCCCACCAGGTTTCAGTGATGCCTATTATATCATATTTGCTTTGTTGTGCTAGGAGTTCAAGTTCATCTTGCTTATTTCCCATGCTCTGTGCATTAGTGTAGAGACATCTAAGACCATATGTCCCCTTTACTTGCTGCTTGTGCACATTTTTTTGCCTCCCACTGTTGGGTCCCTGTACTGTTTGCCTTGTTTACTCTATGACAGTTTGACTATTTTCTCCAGTCCTTTTGTCTTCCAGGACGTTGTCTCCCTTCCCCACACAGTTCAGTTTAAAGCCCTCTTGATCAAATTCTTCAGACCGTTGGCAAAAACATTTCTTCCAACTGGTGTGAGATGCAGCCCATCCCTTGCCAGGAGTCTGCCCTCATGGAACCGCAGCCCATGATCCAAGAATCCAAATCGTTCTCGACGACACCATCTGCGGAGCCAATTGTTGACATCTGCTATCTTCCTCTCTCTTCCTGGACCATGCCCTTGAACTGTCAGAAGAGACGAGATGACAATCTGTGCCTCCATTTCTTTCAGCTTCTTTCCTAGAGCCTCGTAATCCCTTTTGATGTTCTGAAGGCTGTGTCTTGCTGTGTCGTTCGTTCCCACGTGGACCAAAAGGAAGGGGTATTGGTCGGTAGGCCTGACCAGTCTTGTCAGCCTCTCTGTCACATCTCTGATCTTTGCCCCAGGAAGACAACACACCTCTCGAGACATCTTGTCAGGCCCACAAATCACTGCTTCTGTCCCCCTCAGCAAGGAGTCCCCCACCACGACCACACGCCTCCTCCGAGGCTTAGCAGCGATTGTTCCCTGTGGTGGAACTGCCAGGGTCCCCTGCTCTGTCTCTGGAATCTGTCCATGCTGCTCTTCTGCGTCCTCCTTGCTAAGAGTAAGAGCTTGAAATCAATTCTGTAGCCACAAGCTCCCAGTACGATCCCTGGTCTCCTTACTTCTGTGTGTGACCTTCCTCCAGCTTTCTACCTCCTGTATGTGTGATGTGACCTTCTCTTCTCCAGCGACATCCTCTGTGTGTTCCCTGTCCAAGACCGTTTGTTCTGTTCTGTCAAGGAAAGCCTCTTGTTCCCTAATATGTTGAAGTGTAGCTTCCCGTGCCTCCAGCTGCTGTAGTTTGTCCTCCAAGAGGGCTACCAACTTGCACTTGGAGCATGTGTAGTTTCCCACATCTGTAGGTAAGAATACAAACATCCCACAGGTATTGCAGGTGACGGCAGCAGTTCCTTCAGTGTCCATACTAAGTCTTAATTAGTACCTGAAAGTGGACTACGACTTTCTTCCTCAAAGAAAATCCCTTGCTAACAGTATTTAAGTCTGCTGGTTATAAAATTCGCGCGCCACTAGGCGCGCGGCTCTGGCAGCAGTTGTATAGAGCTAACTGCCTAGCCCACCCCCTATTGACTTGCAAATGCCACTCAACAAAGCCCCACCCACTGAGTCACAGTCACACTCCCCCCAAGTGTTTTTAAAAAGAATTTAAAAACTTACCCAATTAATGCAGATGAGAAAACTGTGCAAATAACCTGGCATAACAGCATGGTGTGATAAAGACCTTAAAAACATCTGAAAACATGGGATGACTGAGGATTAATCAGGGCTGTCCCTGAGAAATTGGAACATTTGGAGGGTATGCTGCTCTAGTCAGGGCTAATAATAGCATTTAGACCAATGACTCTTCAAATTGCCCAGGTCAGCCTGATCACAGTGTGGAAGTTTCTAGAAGCTGTAGTTCAAAAATTTAACCCCCCCCCCCCCGACCTGCAATGCAATAAAGCTTAAAGTAGTACAGCATATGTGCAGCTGTCCACATTTGGGTACAACCACTCCATTATCATTTTTATCATTATCCTTATGATCATATAATAAAATTCCACCAAATATCCAATATCGAACAATATCTGTACAGCATTTTTCCCCCCTTACAAACATGCTATCCAGAGGAGGGGGACCAAAATGGTGGAAGGTCTGGAAATCATGGCCTATGAGGAATGGCTTAAGGAGCTGGGTATGTTTACCTTGGAGAAGAGAAGGTCATGGGCCATACGTAAATATTTGAAAAGATGTCATACTGAGGATGGAGCACGTTTGTTTTCTGTTGCTCCAGAGACATGAACTAATGGATGCAAACTACAGGAAAAAATATTCCAACTAAACCAGGGGTCCCCAAACTACAGCCTGCGGGCCGGACACGTCCTGTCGAGGCCTCCTTACTGGCCCGCGAGGCCTCCTGTCGCCGCCGCCACCGCGCCGCTGCTCGCGCACACTGCTGGACACCATTTTGTATTTCAAAATGACATCCGGAGTCATGCGCATGCGCCCAGCATTGCGTGCGCATGCACATGACTCCAGGCACATCTGATATGACATCTGGCGGCACGCACATGCACGCGCGAAGCTGCACACATGCGCACGACTCCAGGTGCCATTTTGGCAAACAAAGTGGCATCCGAGTAGTGTGCATGTGCACGTGCGCATGCACGTGTGTGACCGTCGCCCCCCCCCGGAGCATCTGGGGGCTGGCGAACTGGCCCCCAGATGAAAAAGTCTTTGGACCTCTGAACTAAACTTTAGGAAGAACGTCTTGATGGCAAGAGCTCTTCGACAGTGGAGCACACTCCCTTGGAGAATGGTGGAATCTCCTTCTTTGGAGGTTTTTAAGCAGAGGCTGGTTGGCCATCTGTCAGGAGTGCTTTGATTCTGTCTTCCTGCATGTCATGTGATTGGGGTCTGTATGGTTTCTTCCAGCTCTATGATTTCATGATTCTAAAAGCACATTAGAATGCAGACATGAAAAATACAAATCATCAGATAATAAACTACAGCAAGAATCAGTTAAAGAAGGCTTGAGCAAAGAAGTGGGACTCTTTACCAAGAGCTTAAAACACATCATTACTGACACCTCCCAAGCACTGCAAGGAGAAAGGCATTCTGAATAACCATGGGGAAGACTCCTTTCCACCTTTCTGTCATTTGCTGGTCTATTTACTGATTACAAGGCAAAGTTATAAGGCTTTATACCTTCCCCAATCTGGGACATTCCCAATGTGCTGGACGACAGTCCCAGTCATTCCAAGGCAACGGGCCTGGAGCAGACAGGCAGGAAAAAGTGGTTGATCCTGGCTTTTCAGAAAGCAGGTCAAAACCCAGCTGTCTACACAGCCCACTGCCAAGGCCCATGGGTTTTCTACACCATGCAGTGTCAAACTGTGCTGCATGGTTATTTATTTATTTTTGTTGACTCCCTACCATGCATGTGCACCATAGCACAAACACACCGCCTGCAATCTCCAGTTACCTCCCTCTTCCCACCCAGATGGACGCTCACCCCATGGACACCTGTCCATTGCATGCCCACCCATACGATCAGCCACACATCGCACATGCGATCACCACCTGTACTGGTCTCAGAACCATGCCTGCGTGCATGAGTTCTGTCAGGTATTTTGCTTGGGTTTGTAGTAATTACAGTTGTTTGGGGGATTATTAGTGGGTTAGTTTATGGGAGATGTAGGCTGCTTGGGATGGGGAGTTGGGAGTAGTGCTGTGGTGTTAGAATAGTTTTGAGAAAGTCGAGCCTTTGGAATGCATGAGCTGGGGGAGGTGGCGAGATGGTGTCTGGAGGTATCTGATATGAGCGGGGTTGGGTGGAATGCTTAGGCTAGATGCAGGGGTAGGCAACCTTTCCCCTTTAAGGGCCGAGGGACTTCAGCTCCCAGAATCCCAGGAGCTATTGGCCAACATGGGACTATTGGCCAACATGGCTGAGGCTTCTGGGAGCTGAAGTCCCTTGGCCCTTAAAGGGGAAAGGTTGCCTACCCCTGGGCTAGAGGAAGATGTTGCTGGTGAGAACATTGGGAAAGGAGGGCTGATGATGGGGGAAGAAGGGCTATGGGAATTGGAGGTGGGTGCTGGTTTTTATGCCAAGGGTGTGGGATGGAGTCTGGTAATTTGGTTTTTTTTTAATATGGCACTTGACTGTAGGGGGCAGTTCTGGCTTAAACACTGACTGGTGAATTTCTGGCTTTCTGTTCTCAATAAACTTCGGGTTGGATCAACTGGTGGACTTATTGATACACAAAGTTACTGAATTTAGCCTAGTCTGACAACCAGTGTGCCTGATGGCAAAGCACAATCATGGAGCCCCCCCATATGTGCCCCCTTCGCCCCATGCTCCCCATTGGACTGTCTGGTTTCTGTATGTTGTCATTGCATCCTTTGCATTATTGGTGAGTTGCCCTGGTTGAGGTACTTTCACGTTTTTGCCTTGCTGGATTCCCACAAAGGTGCCAGGTTGTTTATATGCCGGTGCAATGATGCACACTTTCCATGTTAAGTCAGAATATCAAAGCTTCTTTTTGCTCTGTTTTTTAGACCTGGAATTTAGCTTCACTTATCTTTCCCTCTGGTTTCACCTCGAGCGTTGTCTAAACAGCTAGGCTTCAAAACGTTTTGAAGCTGTTTTATTTGGCCAATGTGGACAACCCCCAGATCTCCAGGTCATCTGTGATGGTAAATGAACAAGGATTTCTGACTTTCATTAATAACAACAGCAATTTCCCTCTCTATAAATTACAGTGCTGAAATGAAGCAAACTTGTGACTACATCCAGGAGTGGATTTCTAGCTCTGAGAATCAGCATCTCTATTAAAACAAATTCCTGGACTCAAAATTCTTTGATTCTGAGTAAATGTCTTTTGTTCAACTATTTGCTAGCAAGTATTCAAGTAGGGCTTATGAAATTTTACACACACACACAGACACACAGACACACAGACTATATATATTTGCATACTTCCCAGCCCAATAACATTCTTTGAGCAATTTACAGTTAAATAAATTTGCACATAATATGTTCACATGTGTAGATAAAAGCAAAGTTTCCAGTAGTTCCATTTCTTGAGCAGCAGGAATGTTGATGACCATTCCGTAACATCGCACCACCTTTATTTGGTTTGAAGCACAAGGCAATGTAGATAGAATGTAAAGATGGTCCTTTATTAACACCACACACTGTACAGAGCTTGGACACTTAGGGCCTTTGCAGACTGCCAGAAATAGTGCACATTAAATTGCGGCACTGCCCTGGCTCAGTGCTAGGGAGTCATGGGAATTGTATTTTTTTCTGGGACATTGAGCCTTCTCTGTCAGAGAGCTCTGGTGCCACAATAAATTACAGTTCCCATGATTCCCTAGCACTGAGCCAGGGCAGTGCCTCAATTTAATGTGCACTATTTCCGGCAGTCTGCAAGCTGCATTAGTTTTAAAGTGACCCTGCTATAACAACTCTCCGACAGAGTTGACAGGCAAAGTAACAGTTGCTCCAGCAACATTGGATTTCTCTTCCAGGATTTCTTAAAAGTTGCCTGCCACAAAAGAAAATTCAGCAAGTGAAACTTGTTTTTGTTTTTGTAAGAGGAAAACTGCTTCCTTCTGAAATCCGGCACATTAGACTGTTGTGAAAGGTCCAGAAGTTTGTTAATTGTTAGGTTTTGGGAACCCTCTTTGCTATGGAGAAGAGAGACAGGCATCAGACTGGTATGCTTTAGCTGGAACTTTCCCTTGGAAGAAAACAGTCATTATCAAACCCACAATGGAGTTGCCAAAATGTGTCATGCAAGCAATTAGACATATGAGCTGGACTTTGGAAGAGGTTTTTTTTTCCTTTCCCCCTCCAGCAAGAAGGAGACGTGCAGATGATCACACAAAGGATTTCCCCCCCTTCTTTCTCCCTCTCTCCATCTCTCCCTCCTACACACACACAGATACACCAAAAAACCAATCCACCCATCCACCACGGGTCGTAACTCACATTTACATTTTCTTCTAAAAAGGACGAACAGTATAAAACCATACAAAAGGAACTAAAACTTTGTGGCAGCTGAGAAGCTGAAGGAAGCTTTGCAAAGAGGAGAAAGCAATGGGACAAACTGGCATTTGCATCTGAGGAAGTAGATCAAGGAGTTTATCACATGAGCTTTTAAATTAGCTGCAGCCAATTTGATGCAGCCAGGACACTGGATGGAGGTGGGAATTATCACATTGTAATTCACCACCACTTCCGCTGGGCGACTGCAGCCTGGGTCCCAGCCACACTCAGCCAGCCAGTTTCCAGAGCCAGAAGCTTTTGTTTTCAAAAAAAGGCTGGCTGAGTGCACCTGGGACCCAGGCTCCAGTCGCCCGGTGGATTCAGTGATGAATTACAATACAATAATTCCTGCCTCCATCCCGGGTCCCGGTTGCATCCCGTTGAACTGCTGCCAATTTAAAAGCTCATGCAATAAGCTCCCAAGTCTATGAAAGTTCATGGTGCAACTTCTTTTGCACAGTTAGTCTCAATGGTGCTACAAGATCGCTTTGGCATCCATGTGGCCAGGATACAGACATAGGACGTTACCACACTGGCCCTAAAGCAGCGTCATTTCAGCCTCACTTCAGCCTCGTTTCAGCCTCGTTTCAGACTTTTTTTCCGTGTGTTCACACGACGTCACAGCAAACCCCGCCCTTCCCTACCTCGTCTCGGCGTCATTTCAGCCTCGTTTCAGTCCTTTTGACTTCCGAGAATTTTAAGGAATACACCCGAGCGGTCGGCACTATACCGGAATGACGCTGATCTCGGCATAGGTATGAACACGAGATCCTTGTCATTCCGCATTGCCTTGTTTTACGGCCCATGGTTCCTTGCGGTATTCCCCAAGTGGGAGCAGAGGCGGAGGCGCTGGGGCTGCCGGGGGACCAACACCTTCCCCACCAGCACACCTGGAGCTGGAGCGCAGCCGGGAACTTGTGGTAACGTCCATTGCCTTGCCTTGCCTTGCTTTGCCAGCACCAGAGAGGGATCTCCCTCCTGGACCCCTTGCCTTGCCTTGCTTTGCTAGCGCCAGAGAGGGATCTCCCTCCTGGACCCCTTGCCTTGCCCTTCTTTGCCAGCACCAGAGAGGGATCTCCCTCCTGGACTCCTTGCCTTGCCTTGCTTTGCCAGCACCAGAGAGGGATCTCCCTCCTGGACCCCTTGCCTTGCCTTGCTTTGCTAGCGCCAGAGAGGGATCTCCCTCCTGGACCCCTTGCCTTGCCCTTCTTTGCCAGCACCAGAGAGGGATCTCCCTCCTGGACTCCTTGCCTTGCCTTGCTTTGCCAGCACCAGAGAGGGACCTCCCTCCTGGACCCCTTGCCTTGCCCTTCTTTGCCAGCACCAGAGAGGGATCTCCCTCCTGGACTCCTTGCCTTGCCTTGCTTTGCCAGCACCAGAGAGGGACCTCCCTCCTGGACCCCTTGCCTTGCCCTTCTTTGCCAGCGCCAGGGAGGGATCCCCTCCTGGACCCCTTGCCTTGCCTTGCTTTGCCAGCGCCAGAGAGGGATCCCCTCCTGGACCCCTTGCCTTGCCCTTCTTTGCCAGCACCAGAGAGGGATCTCCCTCCTGGACTCCTTGCCTTGCCTTGCTTTGCCAGCACCAGAGAGGGACCTCCCTCCTGGACCCCTTGCCTTGCTTTGCTTTGCCAGCGCCAGAGAGGGATCCCCTCCTGGACCCCTTGCCTTGCCCTTCTTTGCCAGCACCAGAGAGGGACCTCCCTCCTGGACTCCTTGCCTTGCCTTGCTTTGCCAGCGCCAGGGAGGGATCCCCTCCTGGACCCCTTGCCTTGCTTTGCTTTGCCAGCGCCAGAGAGGGATCCCCTCCTGGACCCCTTGCCTTGCCCTGTCTGCGCATGTGCATGAACATCCTTGCCGGATCGAGGTAGGGATCTTTCAACTTGTGTGTGAACAGGAGTTCCGAGCCCCCGGAGCGGAACCATTCCGGAATCTCACATTCCTCACTGATTCCATTCTAGTGTGGTAATGTGTTCCGCTTGCCGGGCACATTCCGGAATGAGCCCAAAATGGTTCCGAAATGATTCCGACCAGCTTTCTCGCCGCTCCCTTACTGCAAGTGTGATAACGTCCATACTTCAGTTAACAAAGCTTCCGATAGGGTAGCTCCTTTTTACAAAGTCTTTTTAAAAATATCTACCTCATCTTCTATCTAGATGGAAGGATTTTAGCACCATTGCATTGGGAGGATGGTGAAGGAGGGTTGGTGTAAGATGAAATTTTTGTTGGATTGCAGCAGTGTTTCTGCTGTAAAGAATGCAATAAAACTTGAGCTGAGACAGAATGATAGAGAGGTATGGGGAGAGCTGATATACATCTGCCTTACAACTATTCTAAACATGTATATATATGTTATAGTTATAGTTATAGAACTATAAATTTGGCTCTCGAAATGGAAATAATAAGAAAAGTGGAGACTGGTGAAAGAAATAATCTACCATAGATGCATTTTGAAAGAAGGCTTCAAGAGGTTTCTAGAAAGTCCAAAGTGTTTTTGTTTGCTTAGTAGCTGCCATAGTTGTTTCATTTCACATGTGGAAATTGTTAAGTTTTGGGGAGAATATTGTGGAGTCATGTTCCACTGCTTTGCTCTGTTATTATGCACCTTGCCTGGGAAACAAGAACATTTGCTCCTTGGCTTTAGGCAGCAACATGTCTTGAGCCAGCCCTGCACAAGGGTAGTGCAACAGTTTAATTGAACCAAAGCCTTTGCCCAAACCCAAATTGGGAGAAATAGAGAGAGAGGGAAAGAAGAGAAAATAAGTGTAATTTGCTTTGTCCCTTTGCCAGTCTCTGATGGGTATCTCCTTCTGAAGGCTGGAGTCATTAAGAAAAGTCCAGACCTTTTGTTAAGTCCCTAATCACTCATCTAGTCTTCCAGGCAAAATCAAAGTGACAGGCCCATTTATTCCCATCAAAAGACAGCCAAACACTGGGCCAACTCCAGCAACGCAACAGGGCCCTGTATGGTTTTCATAGATGCTACTATTGTCTTCATCTTCTACCAAACTTCAATGGCAGCTAGTCCTACTTCCACTCCCTTTCCCTCTCTATCAAGAATGGATTATGTGTAGTGGCTATGATGGGTGGGGGATTCTGAGAGTTGTAGTACAAAAAATAACTTTCCTAAGCAGTGGTGTCACTAGGGCCAGTATACCCCATGCTGTCACCCTCAGGTCTAGGAGAGCTCCTAGGCAATTGGCAAAGGGAGACATCTTGCTTTCTCACTCGATCAGCAGACCTGCAAGACCCGGAAGAAAGCCCCTACTCACCAGTGGCTGCTGGTGGGGGTTGGCTGCTACTGCCACCCTGCAGCCTTTTCTAAGGCCAGTGAGTCTGTTGGCCAGATAGGAAAGTGAGTTACCTTCCTTTTCCACTTGCCCAGCAGCTACGCCAGACCCAGAAGGAAGCCCCTTCCCACCAGTGGCTGGGAGTGGGGGGGGGGGTCTTGGGAGGGACCTGAGCAACCTCCTGATTGGGTGTTCACCCCTTCTGAGGGGTGTCCCCTGGTGTGGTCCACACCCCCTTAATGATGCCCCCATCCCCAAGTGCTGCCAACTCTGCTTTCCAAAAACACAACTTTTCAAAGTTCTGCTAAGTTCTACATTTTTAGTGAACGTCCTACATTTTGTGGTCCCTTGTCCTCCTTTGCAGTTCGGATATCTGGTCACCATGGGTAGGCTTGGCCCTTCCTCACTACTGGCTGAAGACATTTCTCTGCCTGAAGCCGAACCTAAATAACCCGTCCTTCATTATGGCAAACTCTTTAAACACTTTACATAATTCAAAGGGATTTTGTACCACCTTTGCATGCAGATATTCCAGACTAACATGGTTATATGTCTAAATTCTATTTTAAATAATGGGAAAGGGTTCTGCTTGTAACCCTCCAGATGTTGTTGAACTCAGTGTCCCATCATCCTTGATCATTGATCAAATTGGCTAGGGATGATGGAGTTTAAACACATTAGGACAGCTACAGGTTTCTGTTTTTGAACATGCGGACACCACAGCAGGCTTTTATTTATCCCCCTTTTGTGGTGCCGTCTGAAGCAGGTTGCATCATGGTTCTCTGTCTCCTGATTTCCTGTCCCTGGTTTGGAGATGGGAATGTACCACTGCATCCAGCATGCACCCTCATTTTCTTTCCTTCAGTCTGAAACATGGATTTCCTAGGGATGGAAAGAATATTCAAAAATATATGAACAAATGTTTAAAAAATGGTACAGTCAGTCCTCCGCATTTGCAGCTTTAACTTTTGCAGCTTTGATTATTCATGGATTTGATTAATATGTTTTCTCTAGGAATATCTAGCTCCTTTAGAGTAACTTCATGGTCAATGTCTGAAAAACGTGCTTGAGGAGCAGAGATTCCTAGAGAGAACACTTCTCCAGGCATTTGTAGGTCCTCCAGCCCAATTTTATGGTCAACTTTCAGAAGATGGAGGACCCAGATTCCTAGAGAGGTGGTCTCTCAGGTAAAAAATATAGTCTTTTTTATTTATTTATGGTTTTCCCACTTTCAGGGGGGTCCTGTGTCCTTAATCCCAGCAAGTGTGGAGAGCTCACTGTATTTCTCTAGCATCAGGGAACCCTGAGGTGGAGAATCCTGGATTCATTCAGTGACCTTTTGTGAGCAAAATTTGCACATGGTTTTCTTGCTCAGAAAGCAATGGAGGACGTGGAGGGGCAAACATGCACCTTTCATGGCTATTCCACTGCCAGCCTTTCTCCTGAGCAGGAAGCCAAGCAGCAGAGGAGGTGAAAGCATGAACGCGGAGGGGGTTGCTTGAAGAATGTGCTTCTAATGAGCAAACTGTAGGCCTCACAAAATTCAATCAGACATTCTCCTGTTTCATTCATTGATACTAGGCCAAATTTTCCTTCACTCTTTGATTCTGCTCTATTTCCTTCTTTTGCACTCCAATCACCCATGATTAACAAGAACTCCTGTTTTGATCTGTGATCAGTTTCCTCTTGGACTCCATCATAGACTCTTTCCATTTCTTTCTCTTCTGTCTCTGTACTTGGAGCATAAATTTGGATTATGGTTATATTGAGGATTTTCCCTGAAGTCGTCTTGATAGTATTTGGTCAGTATTATATCCTTTGACTGCTTTTGCTACATCTCTCCTCACTATTATTACCACCTTATTTCTTCTTAGATTTTTATTTCCTGAATAAAACACTGTATAATCTGAGTCAAAATGTCCCATTACTGTCCACTTTAGCTTACTCACCCCAATTATTGCAATGTTTATACATTCCACTTCTTGTTTTATGATGGAGCTTATCACACCGCTAAAATAAAGTGTTTTACCTGTCCCAGATTCAGTTTCAATTTGGGCTGCATCTGGATCCTATTGCAGCAATTTTGCCACCAAAACTGCAGCCTGTGTCCATCCCGGGTCTCAGGAGTGCTCAGCGTACCTCTTTTTGAAACAGGGAGTTTTCTAACTTAAAAAAAAATAAATAATAGCTGCCAAAGGACTCCTGGGACCAGGGCTGGACCCAGGCTGGAACTGGGTGGCAGTTTGGGTGGCATTGTGATAGAGTCTGGATGCAACCCGAATTAAGATTGAATTTGGGACAAGTGAAATGCTTCATTTAACAGAGTGATAAGTTTCTATGTCTAGCTTCGTTTGATTCATGCTTCTCACATCCCATTTTCCTATAATATGTGTTGTGCAGCTTTGGACTTTACTTTCACCTTTGAGCATGTCAACAGCTGAACATCCTTTCAGTTTGAGTCCAGTTAGCTCATTGAACATCACCCGAGCTAGGGTTTAATTTTCTGTTGTAGAAAGGTAGTACCACTCCTGGCACTGCCTTTCAGTTTCCTATATATTTATTTTATGCACACACACATGCACATGCACATGCACATGCACACAGAGCCTCAGAAAACCCCATGATGCCATAATAGATTACCATAACTCAGTAATGACTTGAAGGCACATAACAACTACAAATATAATTGAATTTGCCATATATTTATTCATGAGTAAGCTATAAGGCAGAGCCCCAGTCCTTGCAAGACCTTTGAGGGATTTCAGTTGCTTCCTATTGGCCATTTGTGTTCGGAGTTAACATTAAAAGAAAGATTTGGGAAGGTTTGGGGACGCTATAGGATAAATGTGATACACGGACCAAGCTTTCTCCTCTTTTAGTGGCCACTGAAGTTGTCATGGGCGTACAAACAAAATCTATGGTCCAAAACACACTGCAGAAATAATCCAGTTTGAGACCGCTTTAACTGTCCTAGCTGAGTGCTAGGGAATCCTGAGAATGGTAGTTTATTGTGGCACCAGAGCTATCTGACAGAAAAGGCTAAAAGTCTCACAAAAGTAGAGTTCTATTCCCTAGCCAGGGCAGTTAAGCAGTCACAAACTGGATTATTTCTGCAGTGTTTTTCAGACCTATGTGGATTAAAGGCCCCCTTTTCCACATTTTGAGATTTTCTCTCTTGCATTCAGCTTCCAAGCAAACAGAGCACACCTTCGCCTTCATGACTTTCCCCTTTGGGCAAATAAAGAGTCTTCAGCATACACACACCCCTTGGCATGTGACTGCTGTCTCAGCCCAACAGTGGCATGTCTGAGTGGGTGTGTAGACACATTTTCCACAGTCCAGAAGCAAGAGGAGTCTTTGGAAAAGAGCTAACAAAAGGTTTAGAGAGAGTTGGATTTCAGCCCTTTCTTTCTCCTTAAATTGCAGGGATGGGAAAAGGGAGGATCACAGGGCCTCATTCTATAGGCTAGCAGAGGATAGTGGGTGAAAAATGGCCAGAGCTTGGAAAACTAACTTTATGGACTTCAACTCCCAGAAGATCCTCAGCCAGCATGCCATGTTGACTGGGGATTTTCAGGGATATATCTATAATGCGTAATTATAGCATGATGACGCTACTTTAACCACCATGGCTTCATCCTGCTGAATCTTGGGGTTTGTAGTTTGGTTAAGTCTTTTGAATGCTAGTTTCCAATGGTTCTCCAACTCTGGTCCTCCAGTTGCTTAGGACTTCAACCTCCAGGCAACCCAACCACAGTGGCCAATGCTCAGGAATTTCATGAGTCTCAAACATCTGGAGAACCACAATTTGAGAACTACTAGTCCACTCCCCAAACTGCAGCATTAGAGCTCTCTAGCAGAGAATTCCAAGTATCTCAAGAAACTACCTATCTTAGGATTCTATAGGAGGAAACAATTTTGCAGCCTGCCAGAAATAGTGCAAATTGAGTCCACTTTAAGGGTTAGGGTTAGTGCTAGGGAATCATGGGAATTTTTTTTTTCTGAGACATTGAGCCTTCTCTGTCAGAGAGCTCTGGTGCCACAATAAAATACAGTTCCCATGATTTCCTAACCCTTAAAGTGGACTCAATTTGCACTATTTCTAGCAGTCTGCAAAGGCCCAATGGCAGTTAAAGTACTATGAAAGAACTACTACTTTCTGGTGTTGCTGTTTTGTGGTACAAAGCAGTCAATTTCCTAAGCTCTGCATAGAACAATAAAAGAAAAGTCAACAAAAGAAGACCCAGTATATGGTGTAGACTAGAGGCTTGAGTGGTAGAATTCAAAGATTTAGCTATGTTAGTCTGTAGAATCAATATGTCGAGAGCTCTTGTAGCACCTTTGAGACTAATGAGGGGGGAAGCAGACGGGCGGCCCTGGGCCGCCCCGGGAAACTGTGCCATGGGCCCGAGGTATCCGCACACCTCGGCCCCGCGGTGCAGCTTCGCCGCCCCTGGAAGGAGCGCTAAAATAGCGCTCCTTCCACAAGGCGTCAAAGGTGCGCCGCAAAAGGCTGGCGGCACACCTTCGGCGACTCTTCTGCCGCAGCATGTGCGGATGCTGCAGCAGGAAGGCATCGTCGGAGCCCCGGCTGTGCGGAGGGGCTGGCGCTCTGACGATGCCTTCGGGAAGGGGTTGGGGCACCCACCGTGCGGCTGCCCCTCCCCTTCCTTGCCCCCAAAACAGCCCTTTGCGCCGTCTGCTTCCCCCCTGAGAAAAAGAAGTTGTAGACCTAAGTCTACCAAAGCTCATGCTGCCAACTTCTTTAAGATATCTCTGTGTAGAAGCTTGAGTGTTAGATTATGGCTCTGGAGACCTGGGTTCATATCACCACTCAGCTATGGAAACCCACTGGCTGATCTTGGACAAGTCTTCTGAATAAATCTTGCCAAGAAAACCCCATGACAGGCTTGTCTTAGGGTCATCATAAGTCAAAAACAACTTGAAGGCACACAAAAACTACTACAACAACTTACTACAGGGCTGTGGGATGTGCAGCTGTTTAGATGTTTGTTTGACCACAGACATTGCCATTGCCAATGCTACCTAGGCAGATGAAATTTGCAGGGGAACAACATCTGGAAGGTCTCATAAAGTTCTCATGAATAATTGTTTTGGACCAATGGGTAGAGATACCATAAGGATTGCCAATTCAGTTCAGAAAGAGAACAACAGAAAGAGAAGCAAAGGGGGACAGGAGAGGTATAGTAGGATACAAATGGGAATGGGAATGTAAATTTCTTAGAGTAGTTTTTTTTCTTATGTATCTTTATCTGTTCTATATTTTCATTCATGGCTCTAATGATTACTTCCAATAATCATTGAGCAGCATATCTGGAGTTTGTGTGGTATAATTATTTGGATGTTGGACTAGGACTCTGGAAACCAGGGTTCAAATCCCAATTCAGCCCTGGAAAGTCACTAGGTAACCCTGGGCAAGTCACACTCTCTCAGACTCAGAGGAAAGCAATGGCAAATCACTGAACAAATCTTGCAAAGAAAACTCTATGATAGGTTTGCCTTATGGTCACCGTAAGTCTGAAATAACAAAGCATATTTGTAAGATTTCTACAAATAAGGCTGCAGCCACACTTCAGAAATAGTCTAGGTTGATACCACTTTAACTGCCATGGCTCAATGCTATGGAAATCTGGTAGTTTTCTGAGACATTTAGCCTTCTCTATCAGTGATCTCTGGTGCCACAAAAACTACAGTTCCAGGATTTCATAGCATTGAGCCATGGCAGTTAAAATGATGTCAACCTGGATTAATTCTGAAGTGCAGATGCAACTTAAGTCCTGTATTGGTACCACATTGGCTGCAGAGAACTTTGCAGAGATTCTGGGAGTTGTAGAAATCCAAAAAGTTTTACCCAAGAATGTTTTGTTTCAGTTTTTCAAGGGCCCCACATTAGTGTGGGAAGGCTTCTTCAGGGCTAGGAAATTTGAGAAACTACAGCTCTAAAAGTAAGGGCAAAAGTGTAAATATCCTCAACCGTCTTTCACATCCAACACTCTAGGCAAACTTTCAAGAGGTAGGGCATCTGTGGGTCTTTGGCAGGCCTTATCACAGAGGCTTTACTGTACGGTACATTTGTTAGTCCTTGAAAATCCTAATAAGATGGTAATATACACAGAATCCAAATGTTTATGCTCATTTGTAAATCAGTGACTTGCTCCCAAACTTAAATAGAAAGCAAGACATGGCAACACACCCATGGAAAGGCCTTTGCATATTTATTTCACAGGGCAAGCAAAAACTTGTTTGCTTGAAGTCATTTTCCTCTTGAGGAGTTTCAAAATACCTTCTCTCTCCATTTCGCTCTGTCTGAAAATAAGGTTTTGTTGTGCTTTTCTTCAGTGGCGAAAGAGAAAAAGCACATGACTGGTGCCCTCCCTTCTTAGAAATGCAAAACCACCCCATTTGGGAAAGTCCTTCTTTTTGGATTACAACTCCCAGAATTCACTCATCAACTGCCCTGGTGGGGGATTTTGGGAGTTATGGTCCAAGAAAAAGACCTTTGCTGCAAGTTCTGAAATTCACAGGCCTTGTGACAGAAGAATTGAGTGGGAAGGAAAGATCAAATATATGTATGTTGCCTGAATCCATTTTTCTTCTAGCATTGCAATTTGCATAAGAGACATACAGAATAAAATGAGGCTTCAGCCATCAGTTTTTGTTCCTTCTCCACCATGCTTTTGCAGAGGACACATGTGGCCAAGCAACATGAGATTGTGGGATCGAAATGGCAAAAGTTATTGTTGAGGAAGAAGAGAAAAGCTAGGGGAGGTTGCAGCAATTTTCTTTTGCTTAAATCTACCAGAACGGCAAGATATTGCCATCTTCTCGGAGTTAATGGAGTGCAGACTACTGTTGCATTTTGAACTTAGTTTGCAGCAATAGATATAAGCCAAGGGATAAAGGAGGAAAATGGAAGGAGGAGAGAAACTGTGACATTTTAAAAGCAGTTGAAAAAATGGGACAAGAGAAGATTAATTGGGGATTGGAGGGTATGACAGCAGAGCCTGGTGACCATCCAAATGTTTCGAATCTCATCTCCCATCAACTTCAACCTGTCTTATGGTCAGAGGCAGAATTAAGAATTATGTTTCCAAAACATCCAGAGGACACTAGGCTGGTGAAGATCTGTATAGGATGGAGCTCCTGGTCTTCCACAACACCCAGTTTTCATCAGAGCTTGTAAAAGTTACTTCTTTGGAATGACAACTCACAGAATGTCCCAGCTGGCATGGATTTTTAATTCAAAAAGTAATTTTTCAAATGCTGGCTCTATAATGGCCAATCTCGGACCTTCCAACATTTTGCAACAATATATCCTGTTGTCAGTCTCGCCTAAAGTAAACTTGTTAAATTGAGGCTGCTGCCACACTGTGGAATTAATGCAGTTTGACAACACATTAACTGTCATGGCTTCATCGTATGGAATCCTAGGCTACAGCAATGGAGTGAGAAACCTAAAGCGGTCTTCAAACTCAGATTTCCTGTTTTCAACAACTAAAGCTGCTGCCACACTTCAGGATTCATAACAGTTGACACTGCTTTACCTGTCCTGGCTCCATCCTATAAAATCCTGGGGTTTGTACTTTGTTGTGGCACCAGAGCTCTCTGACGGAGAAGGCTAAATATCTCACAAAACTACAAATCCCAGAATTCCATAGCATTGAGCCCTGGCAGTTAAAGCAGTGTCAAACCTCATGGATTCTTCAGTGTAGATGTAGCTCAATAGGATTTGCCTCTGTGTTGGCTTACTTTTCAGAACTTGCTTCAGTGAATCAACTCCATTTAGGATTAAACAGTAGAATTCATGCCCAGATCTTCACCTCAATGATCCAAACCTTCACTCTGTTTTCCACTGCTGGAATGCCTCCTTTGCCTTTTAAATGTTGCATTAATGTACATTTCCATTGCTGCTTTTCCACTGACTGAAAACTCTGCAAGGTGTTTGCTTGTGTCCCGATCAAGGAAGTATGAAAGGGGAAAGCATGCTAATCTCAAAAAAGTTATCAGCAGTTCAAAATATACCTGAGCAGCTTTAGCAGGAAATGGGAAGCAAGAAACATGTTCATGCTCATGTTTGTGGACATGAATGAATTCCTGCTTTGCCCAGAGATTTAAATTTGGAGACCTCTTGAGGGATAATCTCTAAAGAAGGAGAATTTTTTTTCCTGCAATTAACTTTTAAAATAACAATAACAAGGCATCCACCAGTGACCAAAAGAGTGGCTCTGTCTTGTGTACCAATTAAAGCATATTTGTGATTATTCATTAAAAAAATGAGTTTCTCAAGTGTCAAGAAACCCTAATGAGAAAAGTTTTGGGCTGACATGAAGGTTCATAGTTCAGGACTTAATCTACACAAAACGTGGACATGATTCTTTTGTACAGAAAACAGCATTTTTGGTGCAGGAAACAACATTTTATGCAAACAAGAATAATAATATTTCTACACAGAAGTATTGTTGTGTGCATAGAACAACCATATTTTGCACAGAATAACTGCCAAACTCAGAATAGTTTGCCAGTTCCAGGTGTTTATATAGATGTCCAAATTTCTCTGAAAACCAGTGAGATAGAGTGGTTTAAGTGTTCGACTAGGAATCCAGGGGACCAGGGTCCAAATGCCCACTCAGTCATTGAAACAGGGTAACCTTGGGCAAGTCACATTCTCTCCACTTTAAAGAAAGGCAATGGCAAATCCCACCAAACAAATCTTGCAAAGAAAATCCTGGTTGGGTTGTCATAAGTCAGAGGCAAATTGAAGGCTCTTTGCACCACCAATAGATTTATCTCTTCCAACCAAAGCTTGAAAAAGAGTTACTTTTGACTACAGCCAGCCAATGTGAATTTTGCATAAGAAGAATAAGAATAAATAAGAATAAATTTGAATAAGAATAAGAAGAAGAACCCTCCCTCCACTCCATCCGATGTCATCTGGGGGAGAGACGACAGGCCCAGCACCATTGGGCCTACAATAATAAGAAGAACCTTTACTTCTTAAAGGACGGGTGGGATTCGGGATTTTTATGTTCTGTTTAGATTGTATTAATATATCTGTATGGAAATTTTAATGTTGTAAGCCGCCCCGATTGATCTGCAGAAGGGCGGGATATACATTATTATTATTATTATTATTATTATTATTATTATTATTATTATCCATGCAGGCATTATGGAAGTTGTCATCGAAATAAGTATCTTTTCCATGTTGATGGGCATGCCCCTCTCTGTTACTCACTCCCCCTCCACTCAGGCAAGTATTTATACTTGAGGATCAGAACAGTCAAGATTGCAAGTTACAAAGCCAAGCAGAAACCCTAAATGCTGAGAGGATTGGTGGACTGTTTTAGTTGCAAGGAATAAACAAGTCATCTTACTGGAAGATTAAAATGACCTCAGATTTCAGCTCGTACTCAAGTAGTTAGGTGTTTCCCCTCCCCTTCGCCTTTCTTCATGAGATCAAGATGTTCTAAGCTCTGGGCAAAATTTGTTTTTGGTTTTTTTTAAAGTTGACCCCCTGTGATAAAAGAGATGATTACTTTTCAGGAAAATGACCGCCTTTCCAAAATTAAGTTTACATTACCCATGCTCTGTTAATGTTCCATGTCACCCAATTTATGTCACCCAATTAATAAATGAAACATACTCTAACCAGTTATTTGATCATAGCAAGATGGGAAAACTGTGATCCTCTGGATTTTTCTTTTTTTTTACTACAGCTCCTAACAATAACTGGCAATGCTGACTAAGGATGATGGGAGTGGTAGGTAAAAAGAGCCTGGAAGACCACAATTGTCCATCCTGATGCATGGATGGTACACAAAATCTAGAAGGGACTGGGGTGTATTCAAAGTACACAATTATAGCACTTTGATACTGTTTTACCTGCCATTGCTCCATCCTAAAGTGGTATTTATAGTGGTATTAAACTGCTATAACAATGCAGTCTGGATATACCAAGTAAGGCTTATTGTAGAATGTTTCTTTGTTGCCGTGATGCTGATGTATACCACGGCTGAATAACTTATACTGCTCCATTCCAAATGTTGTTGGATTGTAAGAACCATCATCTCTTATCACTGGCTATGCTGGCTAGGGATATTTGGAGTCATGAGCTAAAACATCTAGCACACTACATGTTATCCACCCTCGGATTAGACTAGTGTTGGATTTGGCATTTGGAGATCCATGTTCCCACTGAAGTCTGAAACCCACTGGGTGACCTTTGGCCAGGTATTCTGTCTCAACCTGAAATACCTTACAGGGGTATTGGGAAGATAATGTGGCAAGGAGGCTATGTAGGACATTTTTGACCCATTTTTGGATGGAAGATGGGATGCCAGCGTACCAATGAATTCAACAAATATTACTGCAGGATGTTTGGCTTGTAGTAAAAGCCACTAAAAAAAGAAAAGAAAAAACACAGCTGAAATTTAACTGAAAAAATCCTGCTTCCTTACTCAGACATCTTTCTTAGCAGGGTACCAATCTCTGAAAAAGTACAATTCCTTCTCTTCTACCCTGGCTCTCTAGTCTGCTAGAGCAATTCTGTTTAAAAGACCTTCTTTCTACCTAGACAAAAGCTTTTGACATGGGATAAATGAACCATCTGCTTTGATCCTTTATTCAGTGGGTCTTATTAGTGCTTCCCCCATTCTCTTGCAGTCGTGGTCTTCATGTTTGCCATTGTCAATTTTCTTGTAGTTTGACGCAGTCTGTTTCTGTTATTGCTTCTGTTTGTACATCACTGCAAGTGCTCATTGAGATCAAAAAGTATATGAAATAAGTTAATGCAACATGAGATAGACAAGCAGCCTTGCTATGTAGCAGAACAAAACAACCTGCTTCAGGTGGCATCATGGGGGGGGGGGGGTCAGAGGCAGACTAGATGGAGCCAGGAATTGGTGTCTGAATAGTGAACTTAGAAAGTGTTTTAAAAAATCACTGCAGGGAACAGCAGACGCAGTGGGGAGCTCCTATCTCAAGGTGCATCTACTTTGTCAAAATATGCAGTTTGACATTAAGTTCCATTCTACAGAATCCTGGGACCCTTTGTAGTTTGGTGAGGCACCAGCACTCATCGACAGAGAAGGCTAAAGGCCTTGTGAAACTATAAATCTCAGGATGCCATAGGGTAGAGCAACATGATGTGCATGCCCTTCTTCCCACATTGTCTTCACATTATCTCTGTAAGGTATTCCAGGTTGAGACAAAATACTTGGCCTAAGGTCACCTAGTGGATTTCATTCTTAAAGTGATGTCAAACTGCGTTATTTTTACAGTGTAGACTTACTCTCAGTGCAGATGTACTCTCACCTCCAGGTTTTAGCGCGAATTACCAAGGATCCGTCCAAGCTGTTGAATCTGTTTGGGGGATGGGGTTTAGCTCCTTCAGTAGCTCCTTAAAATTTGTACTAAAACCCAGAGTGGATTCATAGAATCATAGACTCATAGATTTAGAAGAGCATGGAGTCCAACCCCCTACCATGCAGGAATGCACAACTAAAGCACTTCTGAAAGATGCCAGTCTTCCTTACTTAAACAGAACTTGTATCCCTGTATTTTTCTTACTTAGAGCTGGGTTCTGGTGGACTCCATGTCTGCTATCCCTCAGGCCACTAGCATAAAGCCAACTGTGGGCATGAGTCTAAGACCAAGGATTAAAAAAAAACTACAGCACCCAGAATCCTCAAGCAACATGGTCATAGACCATGCTAACTGGAAGGTTCTGGGATTTCAAAGAGTTGGAAGAGACCTCAAGGTCCAACCTCCTGCCATGCATCCTCAAAGCACTCCTGACAGAGGGCCATCTAGCCTTTGTTTAAAAAAATCTCTAAAGAAGGAGACTCCACCACCCTCTGAGGTACTGTGTACAACTGTCAAACAGCTCTTACCATCAGGAGGTTCTTCCTAAAGTTTGTAATCCAAAAGGTAACTTTTCTCTGCCCTGAGATTCTTTCACCCCACAATATTATATTCCACTTTAATTCCCATGGCAACATCCTATGGAATCCTGAGATCTGCAGTTTGGGAAAGCGTATGTAGAATTCTCAGGCAAAGAGTTTGGGGTCCTCATCAAACTACAAGCCCCAGTAATCCATAGGATGCAGCTATGGCATAATTGTGTAGTGTGGAAAGGCCTCTGGTCTTGACACCTGGGAAAATTCCATATGTCAGTTTGGCAAAGAATCTACTCCAAGACTAAATCCCAACTTGAAAGGAAATCTCCAAGGTGCTGAACCTATTTTGGGGAGAAACTCTGGATCTTAGATAAACCCTTTAAAAACTGGACTGAAACCTGCAGCACCCTGACATGGAAGTCACCAGGTGCCATGGGAATGTCTATGTACAAGACTGTTGTAATTGTGATTGTTATGCTCATTAATTTATATAGAGCCATCATTGTACAGGGTGCTTTACAAATAAAACAAGGACAAAAAACAGCCATCCCTGCTAAAGGCATACAATCTAATACAGAGAGAAAGAAAAAGAGAGGCAGAAAAAGAAAGGAAGGAAGGAGGGAGGGAAGGGAAGGGAAGGGAAGGGAAAGGGTAGTACAAATATAAAATTATGCATTACAGTTGTAAAACAAATTATCCAGTTAGAAATACAAACCAATGTGATATTATCTAAAGCAAGCAAATGCATATACAATCCTCCCTCCACATTTGTGGGTTTGATTTTTGTGGCTTTGATTGTTCACAGATCTGATTAACATGTTCTGTCTAGAAATCTCTAATTCCTACAGCGTGACTCTATGGCCAACTTTTGTCAAACATTGCATTAGAGAACCCAGAGATTTCTAGAGAGAATACTTCTCTAGGCATTTGTAGTTCTTCTGTTACAATTCTATGTCCAACGTCTGGTGGATGTTGACCACCAGAGAACCTAGAGGTTCCTAGGGAGGTGTTCTCTCAGGTAAAAAAAATTATAGTATCTTTTTACTTGTGGTTTTTCCACTTTCATGGAAGTCCTGTGTTCCTAATTCCAGTGAATGTGGAGGGCCCATTGTAATTGAAATAAACATAAATATAAGACAATATTAAACTCAAATTCCAAAAGCTTTGGGAAACAAGAAAGTTTTAAATTTGATATAATCTAATGGATTTAGGATCTCTGATTCTCAGTGCATGTATGCTTAGTTAAGAGTTTTGCTGCAGGAAGGATGTTGTACTGGGATATATACACACACACACACACACACACACATATATATAGCTAACCTTCCCATTCTTGTTTACATTCCTTAAACATATCAATACCCTTATCAGCAACTAGCCTCTCAATGCAAACCAACCCTCCCTAATAACATGGGCAATAGGAGGACTTTGGAGGAAATCACTCCTTCCTGCTCCCCACTCAGGGTTAGAAAAGAACTATGTTGTCTTAGCCATCCAACTTCACAGAGAGCAAATATACCAGAAACATAAACACTGCAATCATGTACTGGTAACACTTGGATAATGCTCTATAATCCTCCTTCCCGAGGTAATACTTTGGAGTTGGGCCAGATGATCTTAATATAGCAAGCGAAGGAGTGGTTGTTGGACTACAAGCTGAATGAATAGCTAGCTGAGGGCTGCCAGATGTTCAGGATTGGTCCAGAGGGCACACAGGAATTGACTGTCATGCCCAACGACCTTCATCCTGGATCTATAATGCGCAAGCCAGAAATAGTAGGCAATATCCTGGATCTGTAATACTTGAAACTAAAATAGCTTACAATATCCTGGCTCGATAGTGCCAAGAAACAAATATGATGATTTATGAACTCTAGGGCCACTTCTGCAGGTCTCTGTCCCATGTCAGTATGGTGTTGCTTACAAGCAAAATAGTTGAGATGGCAATCTGTCTTTCCTCTCTATTTACCCTGCCTTGTTTTCTTCTCTTACATAACACACTCTTTATCACTTTTGCTGACATATAACTTGGGGGAGTTATTTATTTGGGACTCCAACTCTCAGAATTCAGAAATCTCCCAAATGAAGCTCTGATCATAATAAATTTCTTTATTATGCAATATAGAGTCCTGTACCATGTTAAAACAGGAACTTGTTCATTACACTGTAAGCTTTTGTAAAGAGGACTGTAGTCTATGGCCATAGTAAATTTCATGGGGCTATAAGACTCCTTGTCCCCCCCCCCCCATGAACTGTTTAGGCATGTAATTTTTCATTATGTTTCTTCTCAAAGGAAACAATGAATAATTTTAGCAAATTTTTTTCTGTTGCAAGGAAGTCTTTGAAAATCATGTTTTGAAAGGCTGTTCACAGTTCAGGACTTATTCTGTGGAAAATTCACATGTGGTGGTTTTGCACAGAAAACAGCATTTTCTCCACAGGAAACTGCATTATATTAGTAATATTATTTTCTGCTGTTTGCTGTGCAAAACAACCGTATGTGACTTTTGCACAGAATAAGTCCCAAACTATACAGATTCTCACCAATCCAGGATACTTCTCATCAGGGCTTCTCAAAACTTGGGGGTGGGTGGGTGGGTTGTTTTTAAAACCATTTTTGAACACTTTTGAACATTCTTTCCATCCCTGTAATTGACAACTAGGTAGCCACTGGGGGAGGAAAATAACATGGAGGCATCATCATCCAACATGGCCTCTGATTTCTACTCCCAGAGCAATGGCCATTGATCCAATTGAATGCACTGGATCTGCCAGTGCAGATCTTTATTTCATGCCAGAGGACACCATGATATATGGCAAGACCCCATGGTACAGGGCATGATATAAATATGTTTATACTGTAATTAAATGAATAGCATACTTAAGAAAATATTTACAAGTATCACAGTTCACCTATTTTTAATTTAACTACTGTGACCATGCTTATATTCAGGCCACTACAACTTAACACAACTGGTTACTCTCATACTGCCAGTTCTGGCTTTAAACCACACTCACTAACACTGGGTTGGAACAGAGTTTGGCAACATTATTTTTTGAGCTACAATTCCCAGAATCCCATTGGTTAACCTTTGTATTGAAGAACAGCAAATCTTAAGGAGTTCTTGTTGCCATCTATTAATAGTCTAAGCAACAAAGTAATTTGGTCAAGGAGCCATGACAGGTGTTCAGCTATCCATTTGTCTGCTACTCTGCGGTCTGCAAAAACAACTTATCAGTCTCCGGCAGCCTGTCCAAGGTTGATTTCTGCTTCCAGTTCTTCTGGATGCATTATCCCTTGCAGGTCTAAGAGACTATACACTTGCTTTGTGAAAATATAGGAATGAAAGCTGATACTTGTTTTGCATGTGTTACCATCTCTTGTGCTGTCATGGCATTGCCACATGTGTGCTGCTCTGACCCAATGGTATTCTTCTCAAAATCTGGAGATTTTAAGGTTTAGATTACCTGACTGAGCCCCAAATTACTTTAATATGCATCATTAATATTGTTAACATTGGGTGCTTTTCTCTGCTTGGGTTATGTTCTTGAACTGAGGCCATAAGTCATTTCCTGAAAACCCAAATATTGTTCCTCCCCCTGTTTTGTTTGAATTAAACACTCCACTTTGATTTATGTCACTGGTCTCTCCAGTCTGGTCATGAGCCTGACCAAAGAACAGTCCAGTATCAGTAACAGATTGTTGATTACATTCTTGCAATGAATTATTAATCAAAGTGAAAGTTCAGTGTAGTTATTTTAACTCTAGTCATAGCACAAATAAATCTAGGAAAACAATATGGTTGGATTAATAATACCCTACGTTTATTGCAAAGTAAAAGAAACAGTTGTGTAGAATCATAGGATCATAGAATTGTAGAGAATCATTAAGTAAGAGATCCAGTCCAACTGCTTGCCATGCAGGAATCTGCAATCAAAGCACTCCCGACAAATGGCCATTCAGCCTCTGTTTAAAAACCTCCAAAGACCACCCCCATCTTCATCATTTCCTTCCAACTCTGGTGTATCTCCCAGTTTGATCCTCACTATATACAGTGGGCCCTTGGTATCTACTGAGGTTTGGTTCCAGGACCCCATGGATATCAAAATCTGGGGATGCTCAAGCCCCGTTATATACAATGGTGTGGTAAAATGGTGTCCTTTATATAAAATGGCAAAATCAAGGTTTGCTTTTGGTAGGGAGGATATTTTCAAGGTGTGGATGTAAAATCCATGCACATGTAATACATATTTGTGGGTGTTATACACTAAAAAATATAATACTATACAGTATCTATTATAGTGATATAATACTATACAGACACCTCCCCCCCCCCCCCGAAAGATAGAAGGTTGATCAAGATGTAGAGCACTGGATGATTTGCAGTAGATTGCTAATGGGTTCTGACCCCTACGGCTTAATCATATGAAGAAGAAGAAGTTGGGGGTTCCCTTCTAAATTATGCTGATAGAATAGAAGTTTAGTTGTCATTACTTAGAAGTATAGTTGTCAATACTTCAAGTCAACTCTGAATTACCACAACTCTATCATAGAATTTTCTTGGAAAGATGTGTTCAAATTGGGTTTGTCACTGCCTTCCTCATAGACCAAGGGCCTTTGCAGACTGCCAGAAATAGTGCAAAATGAGTCCACTTTAAATTGAGGCACTGCCCTGGCTCAGTACTAGGGAATTATGGGAACTGTAATTTATTGTGGCACCAGAGCTCTCTGACAGAGAAGGCTCAATGTCTCAGAAAAAAATACAGTTCCCATGATTCCCTACACTGAGCCAGGGCAGTGCCTCAATTTAAAGTGGACTCAATTTGCACTATTTCTGGCAGTCTGCAAAGGCCCCAAGTGACTGTGCATTGTCTAAGGTCATAGAATCATAGAATCATAGAGTTGGAAGAGACCACAAGGGCCATCCAGTCCAACCCCCTGCCATGCAGGAACTCCCAATCAAAGCATCCCTGACAGATGGCCATCCAGCCTCTGCTTAAAGACCTCCAAGGAAGGAGACTCCACTACTCTCCGAGGGAGTGTGTTCCACTGTCGAACAGCCCTTACTGTCAGGAAGTTCCTCCTAATGTTGAGGTGGAATCTCTTTTCCTGGAACTTACATCCATTGTTCCGGATCCTAGTCTCTGGAGCAGCAGAAAACAAGCTTGTTTCCTCCTCAATATGACATTCCTTCAAATATTTAAACACGGCTATCATATCACCTCTCAACCTTCTCTTCTCCAGGCTAAACATCCCTGCATTTCATGACTGAATGGAATTTTTATCTCTACTGAGTTGAATCTCCTGGACTCAAACCACTATACCACACTGGCTCTTGCTTAGAAGTATATACTCTTCTTTAACTCTAAGTTTGTGTCCATCACTCTCTCTTTGAGCCTCTGTTTTTCACTGGTAGAACACAGAGTTCTAATAACAAAAACTAGTAGTCGTAACAAGCCTGAAGTCCGCCTATTCCTGCTCTTCACTGGAACATAGCACAGTAGTTAACCCACTCTTTTTTGACAGAAGCAGTGTGTATCTCTTCTCATGTTAAAATGTGGCATATACTTTTGTAATTCTCAGCAACACTGTTCCTTTTGCTGGTACGGGATCTTATCCCCAGCTGCCCTGATTTTGCAGAGACAGTCACTATTGATGTTTTGCTGTCTGACTTTCTCCACTGTATTATAAATGTCTGAGTGTCTCTCTTCTCTTCCCACTTTCCTTCTTGGTCCTCAGCTTACTTCAATTGCAGAAAACTGAGTTCAAGGTCGAAAAGTAGTTTGTATTCAAGTTAACTCAGTAAAGGCAAAAGAAGAAGAAGGATAGAACAGGGGTAGGCAACCTTTCCGCTTTAAGGGCCGAGGGACTTCAGCTCCCAGAAGCCTCAGCCATGTTGGCCAATAGTCCCATGTTGGCCAATAGCTCCTGGGATTCTGGGAGCTGAAGTCCCTCGGCCCTTAAAGGGGAAAGGTTGCCTACCCCTGGGATAGAATCTTGCCCTTCCCTGTAAGCTCAGGCAAAGCAAACTGCTGCAGCCTGCCTTAGCTTGTGTGTTTTTCCTCATTAATAATTTTTGCCATCTTGACCTTTCTCTGAAGTTGCTTAGCCACATGGGTCCTGGTTTTCATCTGTGAAATACTGGTAGATATGTACCACAACTCCTTCTTTCTCTGGAATCATTACAACAGTGATACTGATGCAAAGTCCTTCTTTCCTTCTTTCCTTCCTTCCTTCCTTCCTCCCTCCCTTCGTCTTTCTTTCTTTCTTTCTTTCTTTCTTTCTTTCTTTCTTTCTTTCTTTCTTTCTGAGGTTTATGCTAGTTCAATATAAATACATTAATTTAATTTAAAAGCTCTCTGAAATGCCTTGTAACAGGATTTCTCTTGACAGAGAAAGATCAGCCTCAGCTAAAAGGAAGTATTACTTCCCTTCATGTTATTTTTAACACACCATAATAGGCATTATTATGCCCTTTGTTGGGTCTGGTGAGCATGCGTGGGTGAAACTGAAGTCACAAGCTTTTCTCATTAGCTTGCTTGCTGAATGCCTCTTTTGATACAAATCAAAGCCAGGCAGTGTGGAATACAAGGGATTGTTATCTTTCAGAAGGATTTGAATCTGCTTCATTGCAAGAGGTTGTTTTTGCAGAAATCGCAGCGAACCACCTGCATGCATTCCTTTAAAGACCAGTGGCTCAGAAACTTTAAAGAATCCCTAGATTTGCTCCACTTTAAAATATCTCTCCTCCTTTTTGCCATTATCAGGGATTTTATTTAGTTGCCAAAGAGGAGCTAACAAACTGCGCTCAGAAATGTACATGAATAGAAACTGGGCCAAAATCTAGAATCTACATTGGAAAATATAAATTAGGGCTATCCCCCTGATTAAAGAAGTTTCTATTGATTATATATTCTCTAACATTTTACAGATGAAAACCAGAACATCTGTGGCCAAGCAACATCAGAGTAAGGTCAAGATGGCAAATGATTATTAATGAGGAATTTTTTTAAAAAAAAGACATGCCAGGAGAGGCACATCATGCAGCAGTTTGTTTTTGCCTGACCCTGCTTGGAAGGGCAAGCCATGCCTTCTCTTCTCTCCTCTCTCTGACTTAAGTGAGTGCAAACTACTTTTGCACTTTGAACTCAGTTTACAGTAACTGAAGTAAACAGAGGATCAAGGGAGAAAGTGGGAGGAGGAGAGAGAAACTGGGACATTTGAAAAGCAGATGAAAGAGTGAGACAACAGAGGATTAATTGGAGCCCAAATTGGGTGTCTGTATGATTATTAAATAGGTTTGAAACAATTGAATTAACACTTCACAGATTTGCATATTCATAGGCAATAATAGGATTTGAAGAAAAAGAAGTTACATAGATGCACATGTCTTAGTGCTTGTTGCAGCAGATGAGAGAAACACTCTTTAATGAAAGTGAAGGGGGAAAGGTTCAAGGAGAAAAATGCCACCAAGTTTAATATCCAATATTGGTTATAAAGACAACATTTTGATACCATTTGAACTGCCATAGCTTCCTCTTATGAAATTATGGGATCAATGGTTTCATGAAGATATTCAGAATTCATTGCCTAGAAATAATAGTGCCTTACCAAGTTATGTATCCCAGGGTTCCATAGGATGCAATCACGGTATCTTGTGAGACACCTTGGGTCCCTTTTTGGGAGAAAAGTGGCATAAAATGAAATAAATAAATGAATGAATAAACACATACATACATTCAAATGGTAGCAAAGTGTTATAATTGGGCAGGTTGAAAGAGATCTGAGATACTCCCCATGATCAATCCTTTAGTGGTGCTCAGTCTCACAGTGTTGAAGCACTTGGCTTTTTCATAGGCAGGAAGGATAGGGAGAAAACTGGGATATAAATTGAATAAATGAAATGAATAATATTTTGTGGCTTACGTATTGCAATGAGATCAACTGCAAGTCCAGCTTGCTTCTGTATGGGAAACAGAGAATCTTGCAATTTATCCTTTGCCTCAGGCAGCAATATGTCTTGAGCTGGGTCAGATCATTGGCCCATAAAACACATCATGGCCTAGAGTGGTTGGCAGTGGCTCTCCATGGTCTGAGATCGAGGTTCTTTGCAGAAGTACTCCTCTGGAATTGAACCTGATGACGTCAGACCATGAGTTCTCTCACTCAGCTCTGTCTTCTTAATGCAACATCTGAAATGAGGCTTCCAGAACTTTGCACTCCAGTTATTTGTGCAGCTTCTTGGTTTATCCACTGCCTCAACTGGAGATCTTCCTTGGATGACCTCTCTGGGTTTGGAGGTCAAAAATGCAATCGATTGAGAAACTCTACCTTGGCCTCTTATCATCCTTTGTCTGAGAAGAGCAAGATGTTCTAGATAAGAGATCAGAAAGAACTATGACCAACATCAAGAGGTAAAATGGAATTCTTGACATTATCAAAGAAGGTGTTTCTCCTTTGCAGGGCTGAACTATCCCACTCTAGTTTTGGGAACTCATCCAGTTCCTAAGGACTGATTGTGCTTCCTTTATCCATTGGCAAGGTGCCTGGTGACTGCCTTATCTTTAGAGCCGAGCCCCTGGCATTTAAGCCAAAATTGCTATGAAAGATGGAGCTGTCCAGAAAAAGAAAAACAGGAGATCAGATCTCTCAAGGGAACTGGGTCTAAGGTTTCTGGAAAAACCTTTTCATTCAAGAATGGGTCATAAGGAAAGGTTTACCCCAGAATGTCAGCCTTCATGCTTTTTACCGCCATCATGTTCTTTCGGGTAAATGTGATCATGTTTCCAGTTGTTGGCAGGTGCCATTTTTCTCCTGTACACAGTGTGGGCAAGAAAAATTACCCTCATTCCACACTGGATTTCTGATGATGAAACACTGCACAGTGTTTAAGCAGTTGATGTAAGGACAATGTATACTTATGCATTTGTTACATTTTTATCTTGCCATTCCTCCACTGAACACAAGGCCTTTTGTCTCTCTCCATGGTATCTTTGCAACTAGTCCCTGAGATCAGTCAGGCTGAGAGAGAGTGACTGACCCAAGGTCACTTGGTGAATTCCATGTCTGAGTGGATGATGGAATCTGAATCCTCCAAGTTTTAATCCAACACTTGTACCACTCCAAAACGGCCCCTCAAGGACACCCGCCTCAATATTAGAGCCTGGAAATATTGCTTATTTGGACTACATCACTTCAGATTCGCTGGCTCTTATGGCTATTGGTCTACATCATAAGCATTTGGGAACTCCAAAAATTTGAGTGCCCACAAAATAAATATAATCTGTTTGAATATACAAACATCTTACCAAATGATGAGTAAGACAGTCAGCCCTCTGTATCCACGGATTCTGCATCCACAAATTCAACCATCTGTGGCATGAAATATATCTATTTTTAAAGTCCAAAATCAAATCTTGATTTTGCCACTTTATATAAGGGGTATCATTTTACTCTGCCATCGTATATAATGAGACTGGAGCATCCATTGAATTTGGTATCCACAGGGGGTCCTGGAACAAAATCTCAGAGGTGGGGTTACACAATTGCTCCTCAAGTGCCTAACTTTAGGCAGAAACAGGCTGTGGCATTCTTCTGCTTCCCATTAAAATGCTTCAAGGGAAAGTGGGAGTGGGATCAGACTCAGTGGGAGGAGAAAGGAGAGACCTCAGAATTTTTTAAAATTAAATTTTCATTTTTTTAATGTAATTTTTTATTCTTTTTCAAATTTATTTAAAAACATCACATTTTAACCAAATCTTCACTATGTATATGTAAATATATTTAGGTTGTGCATATGATATTCTAATTTGAAGGTATAATTTTAATTTTGCTAGTTGTGTCACAACTGTTAGCATTATATTCAGTGGTATATGGGAATTACAATTTACAAGTAACATTAGTGCAAAAAAGCATTACTTAGGATTCTATATAGTGTGAAATGGGAGGAGGTCAACGGGGGCTGACCCCAACCCTTGTGATGCCACTGGTGGATACCAAGGACCCATATTTACTTGTTAATTGGTTCATATTTTTCTCCTTTGATTTTTTTTCCAAAAAGGTGTAAACTGTCTGTGCTGTTTGTTTAATGCTTATAGTGTGTTGAAACAGTTCATTTTAGATTGCAGCAGGCCACTATTAAGATACCTCCTAGAGAACCATATATGGCTCCTATATGGTTCTGTGGAGGATTACTCAACACCAGCCTGCTGCAAGATGATTCCTACTTGAAGGGAAGCATGGAGGAATCTGGAGTCTAGATTATCCCCAAGAAAAGGACAATGAAATGTCCTTCTTAGTAAGATACTAAAATATACAATATGCATTCAGTAACATTTCTTTTCAGTCTAGTGTTTTACACCAGTTCAACACAATCTATGCTCTGACTCACAGGTCTGCTATCTGATGCACTTATCCTTTAAACATTCCTCTTTCTAATGCCTGGTGCAACTCCTTACGTCAGAATATGATCTTTCATACCGCAACTGTACCTTGAACAGAGAGGCACGTTTGTCAGGTACAAAACAGAACATGTGATGACTCTCACCCGATGCAATGACACTGATCTTGCCTACTTTGGGATAATTATTTGCTCTGATGCAACCTACAGTAAAACCATGAATTCCTTCCTGTCTGTACAAGTTTTACCTTCAGTTGTTTCATTAGAAGTTTTCCCTTGGTTGGCTTTTTAAAGGTTGTCTTCTTCTTGTTTACCATGTTGCCACATTTGCAGTAGCCAATTTGCAAATGATAAAATGGTGGTTTGCTAGACTCCACTGTCTATGGATAGACCCAAAGAATTTTCAGGAAGAAATTATTTAGGTCTTCCCTCCAGACCATCTTCCATTGAATATCCATATACTAGTAACAAATTCATTCTCCTGCTTCAAAACTGAAGTGTCAGTAGACTTGAGACAACCCCAAGATTTGCAAAAAACAACACCCCCCCCCCACCAAAAAAACCCCAAGTGTTAATGCAAGAGGCAAGAAATGCTGGATTAGGTGAGTAGGTGGAAATAACAGGAAACATAAGAATAGAGTGATGTGTTTTAAAGCAGAGTGTGGCCATAGCTGGACCACTGAACACATAACCCAGCAACACTCAATTGCAGGTCCCATGTGTCTCATTTATAATGGAGAGAGATAATGTGCCTGTTTTCTGACAAAGATGCTTTGGACAGATTTGACAGTGTTTCCTTTTCTCCAGCCAAAGATACTGGCATTCTGTTTGACACATTTCCATTTCCCCTCTCTCTTTATCAAAAGCTACATTATATTGTTTTTGGCCTTTAAGGTTGCAGCAGTCTAATTTTACTATTTCTCTTGGAGTAAGCTCCTTGCTCACATGTATATGATTGTACATAAACATCACTGAGCCTGCATAGTTTCCTGAGCACTATGGGACTTATTTCTGAATAAACATATATAAGTGTGCATTGTAAATATTCATTTTGGATTGTGTCATCGTAGTGTCTTCATGGTAAAGACATTCAGAAGTAACTTTTACATAACTTTAAAATAGATGATGAAGACATGAAACAATGATTTTATTAAAAAGCTTGATCACCTCTAATGGCACTTTAGAAGATTTCCAAGGGTAGAGTTTGTTTAGATATTGGGGAGATGAGAGGGGGCTTATTTATTTATTTATTTCATTTATATCCCGCCTTTCTCCCCAGAGGGACCCAAGACAGCTCACAGATAAAACCTTTCAAATTGCAAAAAAATTCAAAGCAATTAAAACATCTAAATCCAATATAAAATCACATAAAATATACACAAGTTAAAAATAGACTAAAAACTCACCTGCGCCATAAAATCACCCTGCTATGCATTGTGTACAGAAAGCCTGCTAGCATAAAATGTTTTTACTTGCCGGCGAAAAGCAAGTAAAGGAAGAGGGCCAGTCTAGCCTCCCAAGGACGGGCATTCCAGAGAGTTGGAGCAGTCACCAAGAAGGCTCTCTCTCGTGTCCTCCCCAGGTGAGCCTGTGATTTTGGTGGGACCAAGAGAAAGCCTTCTCCTGCAGATCTTAGGGTTCTTACAGGTTGATTTTGATCAATCATGCTTCATGGACTTTACAACACCTAGACAAGATCTGGAGCCCCCAGGAATGAGAGGGCAGGAAAGGGGTGTTTAGGAATATCCAAGAGATGAAAAGCAGATTCTAGTCTTGTTTGATCTGGCAGAACTCATCTTTTGGCTTTTGGTTTCAATCTGAATTGCAGAGAGAGTGTATGTATGTGGTGGTGCTCTTTCTAGAAAGCTCCTCCATCCCCACGCCATCCACACTGAATACTCTATTGCTGTGTATGCCATCTCAAACTGCACCCACACATGCTGCTGCCTTAATACTGCACCTCTGGATTGATAAATATATTAGGAGATGTCCGGACACTTACACACTAGGACTCTGGAGAGAAGGGTCTGAATCCCTCCTCCGCTATGGGAACCCACTGGATGACCTTGAGGAAGTTACATTTTCTCAGCTTCAGAGTTATGCAATGGCAAACCTCTTCTGAATCAATCTTGCCATAATATGGCTGCCATAATTCAGAGGTGATGTGAATGCACATAACAACAAGTAAGTAAGTAAGTGAATAACACTGATCAGCCTTCTAATGTGGAGCTCTGATTATCCACAACCATCTTTGAGGAGGCAACCCTGTTCCAATTTTTTCCCCAAATTTAGTGCTCAGAAAAGTTATTTCAATGTTATCCTATTTCAGAGTGGGGGATTCTGGGAGCTGTCATGCACAAAACAACCAACAGCAACCCAGTAACATTTCCAATTTCTGGTTAAATTTTGAGAAGTAGCAGGCTTGGCAGAAGAGGAAGCAACTGCTACTAGCTGGCCAAAACAGTTACAGGAGATCTAAACCCTGAAATAGGAAGTCCATCATGGATTGCTTTCTGTTATATTTCCTGTTTTGCTACTATCATTACTGATCACAGAGTTGAATGGATGCGCTGTCTGACGAAAATGTAGATCAGCAACAAGAATATATGTGTTTTAAGGTCACATTTGTTTACAGGAAGAAAGGGAACATCTGTCATTAGATTCCAGCTTCCATATTTTCCAAGCCTATCATTTCAGTTCAAATAATAATAATAAAATTTATTTATATCCCGCATCAATGGTACACCAATCCGGGCGGCTTACAACTTTAAAATATACAGTCCAATAAAACATATAATACAAAAAACGTCCCCCACCCCCCCTTAAAACAGTATTAAATCAAATCATTTAAAACATCACAAAAAAAAGTTTGTTTCCTGTGTGACATGCCATTTTATCCACATTCACTAACTCAGAAGGACATGATAGAGCCCGAATTTATTGTTAGCACTATTTATTTAGGCGGTACTAAAGAAAAGCTCTGGTTCTGACACACAGGTTGCATCTACACTGCAGAATTAATTCAGTTTGACACCACTTTAACTGCCATGGCTAAATTTGTATTTGTAATTTTGTAAGATACTGAACCTTCTCTGTCAGAGAGCTCTGGTGCCACCACAAAGTAGTCTACAAATCCCAGGATTACATAGGATGAAGCCATGATAGTTGCAGCAGTGTCAAACTGCATTAATTCTGCAGTGTGCCAAAAGCCTCAGTTGCTGAAAATGAGAAATTTTTGTTTGAAGACCTTTTCAGCAGTTTTGCTCCACTGCTGGACTGCTGTTGCAGTTAGAAGGTTTTCCTGAGCATTGAACTACAGATTGAACCACAGTCTAACAAGTTTATTTGAAACAGGCATGGCTGCCCCATCTCAACTCTTTGTAGAGGACTGAAGGTTCTTTGCCTTATGTTTGTCAGTCTGTATTTAGCAAGTGTTCCTACAATTCACCATTATGTTCTGCTGGGATCCCAAGACTGCAAACATCTGTGGCTGGAATCCTGTTGGGGACTTACATCTTCATAAGTAGAATTACATCTGCAGGAATTAGAACTGGGCAATTCTGTAAAGTCCATATGAGATAAGGGGCTGCTGTTATGTTATTATGTACAGAAGTCAGCAAAATGACCCAGGCGTTACCAGGATCAATGCACACTGGACCAATGCAAATGCAAATCTAGTTTCAATGCACTTCATTGGTGCTCATTGGGACACTTTTCCTGGTGTCCTCTTACACATCTTTGCAATTCACTAACAGGGTTTCTTAGCATTTCTGCTACACAGATAAGTATACATAACATTAAATAATGTAAATTGGGATGGAGGATTCTGTCTGGTATGTTTAGTATCAATACCAGCCTTCACTGTAAGGGTACTTTAAGCTTTACGCGGCGAGTGGCAGCGTCCTCTTACCAGCCCCGGGAGACCAGCTGAGCGGCCTGAGCCGCCCCTCCTCCGCTCCACCTCCGCGGATGCCGGAGGCTATATAGCGCCACCGAGAACATCTTCGCCGGCACCACGTGGCAAGCGGCAGCATCCTCCAGGCCGCGGAGGACCACTTACCAGCCCCGGAAGACCAGCCCCGGGAGACAGCTGAGCGGCCTGAGCCGCCCCTCCTCCGCTCCACCTCCGCGGACGCCGGAGGCTATATAGCGCCGCCGAGAACATCTTCGCCGGCACCACGTGGCAAGCGGCAGCGTCCTCCAGGCCGCGGAGGACCACTTACCAGCCCCGGGAGACCAGCTGAGCGGCCTGAGCCGCCCCTCCTCTGCTCCACCTCCGCGGATGCCGGAAGAGCGCCGACAGCTACATAACGCCGCCGAGAACACCTTCATCGGCACCATGCTATGGCCACGGAGGATTGTTTTGTCACCTTATAGCTCTCGTAGGACCACAAGACAAGAAAATTATTCTTTTTAAATTGTATTTTTAATTACTGTTATCTAATTTGCTTGTATGTTTGGGGGGATGGGTGGGTGGGTGAAGGAGGGATGGGATTTTAATTTGATGTATTGCTTTGAAGTTTTGTAATGTTGTATGCCGTCCCGATTGCCTGGCAGAGGGGCGGGATATAAATAAAAATTATTATTATTATTATTATTATTATTATTATTATTAGAATTTCAGGCAATTTATGGGGGGAAGCAGACGAGGGCGTCCAGGACGCCCTGGGCCAGTGCGCCACGGGGCTGCAGCCTCCGCACCTCGGCGCACCGGCGTCGTCCCTGGAAGGAGCGCTAAATCAGCGCTCCTTCCTCAAGACAGCGAAAGTGCGCCCTAAAAGCGGCGGGCGCACTTTCGCTGTCTTTTCCGCTGCGGCGCGTCTGGTCGCCGCGGCATGAGGTCATCCCCGGAGCGCTGGCCGTGCGGAGGGCCGGCGACTCCGAGGGCGACCTCAGGGAGAGGAAGGGGCGCCGCTCGTGCGGCTGCCCCTCCTCTTCCAAGCCTCCAAGACGACTCTATTAGTCGTCTGCCGAGGCCCTCTAATTACAGAAGAATAAACGTTACATTTATTTATGTATTTATTATGTAACACAGTTGCGCCTGCTTCTATTCACGTTTATTTGGCATGGGGATTACACAAGTGACATTGTGTATGTAATACGAAACTCATTTTTCCTAACATAAATGCCTACATGGCCAAAATGAATATCATCAGTCTCAGGGGAGGAAAAAACAACCAAGCTTGCCAAAGTGCAAAACGTCTTTAGGTGGAAAATGCTTAAAGTTTAGGGGAGGACATCCTCCAAAAGCCAAATAGGGATCGAGTGTGCTCGGGGGCAAATGATCTTGGGATCTTAACTGTTTTGTGGGGAGGGGGAAGAGAAAACAGAGAGAAGAAATTGAATACAGTAAATGAGAGCACAAGCAGTGACCATTCTACACTGCATCCAGGGGCATCACTGGATACAGAGGATACGGACTACACCAGTAACCTCTAAGGAGGAGTGATACCACTGTTCTCCAAAAATCTGCCTTTTGGCAGAAACAGGCTGTGGCATTCACCTGTGTCCCTTTAAAACACAAGCTTAGTGGAAGAGACGGTATGAGTGGGGTGAGGTTTAGTAGGAGGAAAAAGGAGAAGCTGTAGGTTTTTAAATTTTTTAAAAAATACATTTTAAATTTATTTTTTTGGAAAAAAAATCATTTTAACATTTTAATTTTAATTTATTTTTTTTAAAAAAATATTCTTTTAAAATGTTCTTTAGAAAGATCACATCTGATCAAATTTCCATTTTAACCACATGAAACTGTATACACGTAAATACATTTAGGCTGTGCGCATGATATTGTAGTTTAAAGGTAAAATGTTAATTTTGCCAGTTGTTTGTACCACAGCTATTGCCATTACATGCAGTGATATATGGAAATTAAGATTTGTGAGTAACATTAGTACAAAAAAAAATTACTAAGGATTCTGTATGGTGTAATAATAATAATAATAATAATAATAATAATAATTTATTCATACCCCGCCTTTTGCCATGCCGTGGTATGGCAGATCTATGGTAGGTGTCACCATGAGGTACCACATTGGGTGACTCCAACCCTAGTAATGCCACGGACTGCATCCTTTCAATGCAGGTCCTAATTATGCTGTACAATGAGCAATTGGGGTCTATTATTAATCTTATTACTTTTTTTCTACATGGTGTCCAGGCTATTTTCTGAATAATAGTAGAGAAGTTCTTATTCCCAATAACTGCCTATTACTGGAAGGGTTCTAGAGCCAACAAGAAGCATACCCTCCAGCATCTTACAGATGAAAGCTGGGATGTATGTGGCCAAGCAACATCAGGATGTGGAAAAAGTGATAAAAGTTATTAATGAGAAGGAATGTGTACACTAGAAGAGGCTGCAGCAGTTTGCTTTTGCCTGAGCCTACTGGACAGGGCAAGATTCTGTCCCTCCCCAGTTGCACTGAGTTAAGTGAGGGCAAACTACTTTTGGAGTTTGAACTCACAATGCAGCAAATGAAGAAATCTGAAGGCAAAGAAGGAAAGTGGGAGGAGGAGAGAGAAACTGGGATACTTTAATATCAGATCAAAAAGGGCATTAATCAGGACTGTTCTTGTCAAATCGGGACGGTAGGAGGGTATGATGAAGTGGGAAGAATTGAAGAGAGGAGAGGTGGGACCAGTGGAGGTACTGAACCAGTTTCCACCTAGAAGTAAAAAGTCTAAAGGAAGTCCTTACTGTAAGTATGTGGAAGACGTTTCTTGGCAAAACTCAGCAGGGGTAGGCAACCTTTCCCCTTTAAGGGCCGAGGGACTTCAGCTCCCAGAATCCCAGGAGCTATTGGCCAACATGGGACTATTGGCCAACATGGCTGAGGCTTCTGGGAGCTGAAGTCCCTTGGCCCTTAAAGGGGAAAGGTTGCCTACCCCTGACTCAGTGGCACCCAAAAGCTTGATATGCTCCAACATGTACTGTATAAATGCAGAGAGGACACCAGGTTTTCCAAAACAAGTGGCCACCCACCAACAGGACCATCTACCACTATCTTCTTTTGGAGAGGCAGGCAGCCAGACAAAGAAGAATAGACAGGTTTATTCCAGCCAGTGGTGTCACAGGGCTTGGTGCAGTTCCTGAAAGGGCTTTGAGGCGGGACTGCCCCACTGGCCGACCATCCAGCCAGACCACTGTAGCCTCTGGAAGGCCTGTTTGGATGGCCAGTAGCTGTACTGGACTCTGAAGGCATCACCTCCCCAACAGCGGCTGCTGCTAGGGGGGCACCACTGTGGCCTCTGGGAGGTCTGTTTGTACCAGGGGTAGGCAACCTTTTTGAGCCGGGGGCCAGGTTGCTGTCCCTCAGACAACTGGGGGGCTGAAGCACCAAAAATAAATAAATAAATAAATAAATTTAAATTAAAATAAAAAAAATTAAAAAAAAATATGCATGCCCACTCTCTCAGCCCCAGAAAAGCCATGGCAAAACCCCTGTGGAGATTTTGCCAAGAAAACCCCAAGAACAAGTAAAAACAACAATAATCAATATCATCATGGCGGGTGGCGGTGGCGGCGGCGGCTGGACCAGCCTGGGGCCGGTCCAAATGCCTCAGGGGGCCACATCCGGCCACCGGGCCTTAGGTTGCCTACCCCTGGTTTGGACTCTGTTATGGATGCTAACTGAGCAACCATGTTGGACTCTGAAGGAAAGTCTTTGCTCCCCAAGAGCAGCTGCTACTGAGGGAGATTGTGCTGTGGCCTTCAGGGGCTCCATTGTGGCTTCTCCTGAGCAGCTGCATCAGATTGTGAAGTCAAGGCACAGCCCTGCAACAGTGGCAGCTGCTGAGGAGTGTGGTGCTACAGCCACCCACCAGCCTGTTTAGGGTTTGGTGCATCTGCCGGGCAAACAAGAAGGAGAGGTGATATGCTTTCTCATTATTCACCCAGTAGCCAAGCAAGTTCCAAAAGGTATATCACCCCTTGGGGTGTCACCCAGTGTGATCTGCACCCCACCCACCCCCGTACCACCCTAGTGATGCCTCTGGCTCTAGATAGATTATCTTTTCCATTCGCTCAACTGTCTTACCACTACAAGGCCATGGAGACTGGTGGCTTCCATGTCAGTGGTGCAGTAGATCTAGAGTGTAAAGGAGTTTTCCAGATATTTTGAAAATATTTTGGGCTTATCTAGATATTTTGAAATATGTTCAGCATTGTGGGAAGTCCTTTAAAATTCAGACTAAACCCTACAATGGATTCATTGTTCCACTGACATGGAAACTGCCAGCCACTACTGCACAAGGCCAATTGACAGGAGGATTCCAAACAGTTGCATTTTGCAGTATTGTCTTGATGTGATTTTATTATTTATTATAATCTTTGGTTTTACTTGTCATCTGCTTTGGTTGGATTTATATCTTGACACTTGGGAAAGAGAGGAAAGGAAGGTGAAAAAGCAAAACTGTAAGAAAACCCAGAAAGATTGGGGAAGTGGGTGGAAAAAAAAACAGCCAGAAAATATCAGTCCTCAGTGTCTGATTATATTAATTGCATGCAAGGATTTGTAAATTAATTCCTAGTCTGACATTTAGCATGGGGGGGGGGGGCATTCAAACACTGCAAGGTGACCTGAAGAGATTATGAACCACAAATATCCAGCTTCCCACTTAATCTGTTGAGTCTGGCCTGTAAAAATGTTGAACTTTGCTGGGCAGTTCCTACTTCTCTGAAAGTGATATTCTGTAATTTCATATCACTTGCTGATTTCTATGGAGAGTTTCATTAAAAAATATAGTTTGGGTCTCACTGTTTTCCTTAATGCTGAACCTTGGAAGAATTACTTTTTAAGACTATGACTACCAGGATTCCCTGACTATCATGGGAATGATTAGGGCAGGGGTAGGCAACCTAAGGCCCGGGGGCCGGATGTGGCCCCTTGAGGCCTTTGGACCGGCCCCAGGCCGGTCCTGCCACCTCTGCCGCCGCCGCCCGCCATGATGATATTGATTATTGTTGTTATTACTTGTTCTTGGGGTTTTCTTGGCAAAATCTCCACAGGGGTTTTGCCATGGCTTTTCTGGGGCTGAGAGAGTGTGCATGCATATTTTTTTTTAAAAAAATTAAAATTAAAATTATTTTTATTTATTTATTTTTTGGTGCTTCGGCCCCCCAATTGTCTGAGGGACAGCAACCCGGCCCCTGGCTCAAAAAGGTTGCCTACCCCTGGATTAGGGGAATGAAGTCATAGAATCATAGGGTTGGAAATGACTAGAAGGATCATCCAACCCCAAGACATGCAGGAAGACACAATCAAAGCACCCTTGACAGATGGCCATCCAGCCCCTATTTAAAAACCTCCAAAGAAGAAGACTCCACCACTCCAAGGGAGTGTGTTCTACTGTCAAACAGCTCTTACTGTCAGGAAGTTCTTCCTAATGTTCAGGAGGAATCTCTTGTAGTTTGAATCCATTGCTCCGTGTCCTAGTCTCTGGAGCAGCAGAAAGCAAGCTTGCTCCATCTTCAGCATCACATCTTTTCAAATATTTAAATATGGTTATCATGTCACCTCTTAATCTTCTCTTCCCCAGGCGAAACATACCCAGCTCCCTTAGCCACTCCCCATAAGGCATGGTTTCAAGACCTTTCACTATTTTGATTACTCTCCTCTGGACACTCTCCATCTTGTCAACATCCTTTTTGAATTGTGCTGCCCAGAGCTAGACACAGTATTCAAGGTGAGGTCTGATCAAAGCAGAATAAATTCTAAATAGTAATTTTCTAAACCCTGCTTAATTCTCACTAAAGTTGTGTCTGAGGAGATTATTAGATGGAGGGTTCAGGATGCGAGCAAAGTGGACTGCTCCCGTCCCATTTGCATGATTGGGGGAAAGATTATCACACACTCTGCACTTCTCCCATTCTTCTTCTGTCCGTGAAGTATAATGGATCCATCATTTGGTATTAATGGGCAGCACATGGGACACTTGGGCCTCATTCCTACTACATAATAAACCAGTTTGCAAACCGATCTGAGCTGGTTTAAATGGCCCTTGTTCGCACTTGTGCTGAATTTCTGGTGCAGTTTGTTGGCCTCCCCAGTGCTAAACCCATTTAAAGCATTTTTCCCCCTGGATCTGCTGAATTCTCCGCATCTTTTGCAATGAATTGATTCAGCAAAAGTGTGAACACGCTGTCTATTTGATTCCGTTCCTGTGGTGCATTCACCCCTGTCAGGCAACTCCATGTTGAATTGATCCATTGCTGAATGTGAACATGAAGTGATTAAATTGAAATGGATAGGTTCGATTATGGCTCAAATAGTATGAGTGTATTTTTGGCACTAAATTGCTTCATCAATTTGACTCAAAAAACAATTTATTTTGTAATGGGAATGAGGCCTTGGTTACTGTCTTCCCCACCTGAAATGCATTTCTATTTCAATTCAGATTCATGAAAATAAACACATGAACATCTGATGCATAATTGTATCTGTTTTTATCCTTTTTGGGGTTGATAGTGAAGTGCACAGCTTAAACTTCGGTGACAACTAGACCTACATATCTTAATTTGAAGAATAACTCACTGCAGATGACTGGAAACTGAATTTTTTTTCCTAAATGGAGGCATTTGGGCTTCTGATCTTGCAAAAACCAAGTTCCTTCCCTTAGAAACTTGTTCAGTGAATGAACATAGAGACTTGTTTGTGCTCAGCAGGAACAGGTGTATTTATTTTCTTCATTTGGTGGTTACTTATTAAAGAAAAGAAAGATGAAAAAATAGCACTGCAGCTTTGCAAGATAGGGATACATGGCTAAGAACTGTTGATAAGCATCGGAGTTACTGATTAACTCCCTTGTGAGTTTCTGCAACTGTAAGACGATTAATCTGAAATGGAGACCAAAACAAAGGTCTCTGCCAAAAGAGTTCAAAAGTTTACAAAAAGAAGGCATGTGTTTCATAAACACTCCAGAGAATAGGGTGTAGTGGAATGTGCAGCACCATTGCCCTCCATGGGCAGAAATAATAGATCAAGGGAAAACTTTTTAGTGATGTAAAGCCAATAACCATGTAGAGGACACTGGCAGAAGCCAAGGGGATATGGGGAGAAATCAACCCCATGGACGTTGGACTAGCTCAAGATATGTGTGTATGTGTTGTGTGCCTTCAAGCGCCTTCTGACTTATGGTGACCCTAAGGCAAATCTACCATGGGGTTTTCTTGGCAAGATTTGTTCAGAGGAGGTTTGCCATTGCCTTCCCCTGAGGCTGAGACCATGTGCCTTGCCCAAGTTCACCCAGGGGGTTTCATGGCCAGGCTGGGAATTGAACCCTGGTCTCCAGAGTCCTAGTCCAACACGCAAACCACTACACTACATGCTGACTTTCTTAGCTCAAGATATTTTTACTGCAAATGGTGCCCCCAAAACTTGTCCATCCTGTCAAGCTGTAGAGCTTGGAAAAATTCCTTTGTTGGACTATGGCTCTCTGAATCCCACAGCTGGAGGTTGGATGGACATCTTTCAGGAGTGTTTTTCTTGTGTATTCCTATATGGCAGACGGGTTGGACTAGATTACCCTTCCAGCTCTAAGATTTTAGGGTTTTAGGATTCTATGTTCAGATTCATAACTGGTAAATCGGGGGGGGGGGGGGGGGAACCTAGCTTGACATAAACTGCAAAGATAAATCTAAACTACCTCATTCTCACCTGGATAACCTCCCTGAATTCCATTGTAACAAGATCCTCTGACTAATAAGCATCATGATTGGTGGCATCAGAAGAAAAACAGGAAAATAAAGACTCAACCCTTTTGGAGAGACGTTTTCATCTCTTGAAATCCATCCTGTTGTTACAGGTGGTCGGAAGGATTGTAATGGTATCTGTGAGTTAGGCATGCACAGGGTGATGATCCAGGAGCAGCTGGTGTCCCTGTGCCCAGAGCCTGGGAAGCTACTTTTTAAAAGAATGATGTATGTAATGACATGCTGAAGCCATCTGAGGAATGACATGATGTTCTCCGCCACCTCCCAACACACACTTTTTAAAAATTTTCATGATGATGCTATATAGTTATAGTTCAGTAAACACAACCAAAATAGTTTTGCAATTGATTCCCATCCACCCCAGCTGTTCTGGAGGTCTAGAGCAGATGCTGTTGTGATAACCAGTCTCTCTTGCAAAAACCCAGCCACTCTCTTTGGACATCTGGAAGAAAGAAAGAAAGAAAGCTTGCTCCATCTTCAGCTCCACTCAGGACTGTGTTCGCAGTCTGGGGGTACTCCTAGATTCATTGCTTCACATGACAAATCAGGTGAATGCGGCGGTCAGGAGTGACTGCTATCAGCTTCGGCTGATACGCCAACTGCGCCCTTTCCTGGAGACTAGGGACCTGGAAACTGTGGTACACGCTCTGGTAACCTCACGTTTGGATTTCTGTAATGTGCTCTACATGGGGCTACCCTTGTGCCTAACCCAGAAACTCCAACTGGTCCAAAATATGGCAGCCAGGTTGCTCACTGGTTTATCAAGGAGAGAGCATATCACACCAGTGCTGAAATCTCTCCACTGGATGCCTATTAGTTTCTGGGCACAGTACTAGGTGTTGGTTTTGACCTTTAAAGCCCTACATGGCTTGGGTCCATCTTATCTTCGGGACCACCTCTTCCCATACAATCCCCCCCGCACACTTCGGTCCTCTGGGAGGAATCTGCTGCAGCCCATGAAGACCAGGCTTTCGCAGACCTCCCAGAGGGCCTTTTCTGCGACCGTTCCCAAACTGTGGAATGGCCTGCCGGACGAGATCTGTCTGATTACTACTCTTGCTGCCTTTTAAAAGGCAGTAAAGACGGATCTCTTCCGACAGGCCTTCCTGGAGTAATTTCCCGGCTCTTCCTCTCTTTTTTTTTTTAGATGGTCCGGCCTGTTAATTCACTCCCTACCCCTAGCTGCTACTGTTTTTGTTTTGCTTGCATGATTTTATCATTTGGAGTTGTTTTTAATACTATCCTAGTTTAATTTATTTTTAAGGGGTGGGAAGGTTAGGGTAGGGTATTTGTGTTTTACTCTTGTATTGTTTTAATCTGTTGTACACCATCCTGGTTGCTTTGCAGAGGGGCGGGTTAGAAATAAAAATTTATTATTATATTATTATTATATCTTCTTAGCAAGAGAATGTAAGGAAATGGCTGTTGATCAATTGATGAGTTTTGTTGTTATTGCTGAGAGCAAAGTAAACGCTTGCCAGTTTGGGGTACTCACAGTGAATACAGTTGGCTCTCCATATTCATGGATTCTATACCCACAGATTCAGCCTTCATGGCTTGAAAATATTATATTTGGGTTTGTGTGTGTGTTTGTGTGCATTGTCGTCATTTTTGACATGGTGGCCCTTGGGCAAATCAAGGTCTCTCAGTCTCAGAGGAGGGCAATAGCAAACTTATTCTGAAGAAACATGCCAAGAAACCCCTATGATATGCTTGCCTTAGGGTCACCATAAGTCAAATGGCGCAAAACACTGTCTTGGAGCCAAGGAAGGGGAGGAGCAGCCGGATGCCAGATGCCTCAACCCCTTCCTGAGGACGGCATCAGATAGCCCGCTGTTGCACATGGTGAGCGCTCCGATGACGTCCTTCCGGCTCAGCGTCCGGACATGTTGGGCCAGAAGGGATGCGGAAGAGATGCGTGGCATCTCTTCAGGTGCCCCTTCGGCCTGCTCTGGAAGGAGTGCTATTTTATCGTTCATTCCAAGGTCACCCAAAGGGTGGATTGGGGCTGAGGTGTGGGGCAGCTTTGGCCCCAATCCTTGGCTTCTCAGGGCGACCCATGGCCACCTGTCTGTAGAGGCCCTCAGAGGTGCACAAGGGCAACACACACACTCACACACATATATTTCCAAAAATCAAACCTTGATTTTGCCATTTTATATAAGGGACACCATTTTACAACCCCATTGTCTATAATGGGACTTGAGGATCCATAGATTTTGGTATCAATAGTGGGTCCTGGAACCAAACCCAGGCAGTTAGCAAAGTCCCACTGCATTTCAATGCCTTTAACAGCATTGAGGCTGAGCACTCTCCTCATTCACTATAATAGCATATAATAGGTCTCACAAACAGCAGAAATGGTGATGGCAAGCCTCGATTTGGTCCAGAGATGAGAACAAAGATCTAAAATTTCAAGAAAGTTTGAAGCCATGGGGGGGTGGGACATTTCCCCTAGTTTTGTTTTTCTTGAGGGTGAGGGATGAAAATGAAACTTCCTTTACAAATTGAAATTTGCTTTGTTTCTGTAGGAATATAAAATGTATTACATAATATGATGCAATTGCACAATAATATAATTGTTGTTCTTGTCATGTGCCTTCAAGTTGTTTCTGACTTACAGAGACCCAAAGGTGAACATATCATGGGGTTTTCCTGGAAAATTTCTTCAGAGGTGGTTTGCCATTGACATCCTCTGAGGCTAAGAGACTGTGACTTGTCTTGTATCAACAATTAACCAATATTTTATTATGATCATAGACCAGCTTAACAAAAAATAACAGATTCTACCATAAAAGACATAGGATATATAAGGCGTATAAAACAGAAAAGCATAAAATGCAATAAAGTAAATACTTCAAAATCCCATTCCATAATGATAGTATAATTAATCCATAACTCTATCCATAATTGTACAATAATAATATATATAACATGTTACACTGGGTCCCTATTAAAAGCACACTTTAGTCAGACAATAGTTACAAAAGTTTTAAATGTTTGTTACAAATGGAGCTACAAGATCATGAACTTTTGTGGTTTTACAACTTTATAGGGAGCAGGCAAAAACCACCACAACAATAAAAACAAAAGGAATCATTAACCTCATTATTATATTGACTCCTTTAGTCTTCCACAGTTTCAAGCAGGCATAAAGCACACATTCCCATAAAAATAACTGAGGAAAGGAAACCAAGACCAGAAATTTTGATGATCAGATAAGTTACATTGTTTTATATAAAACAAGGCTTCCTCTTTCATAGTTTTAGAAATAATTTTGGAGGGGTAATTATACAAACATCTTGTCTTAAACATATTTTTAACAATTTTAACAGAAAGTATTCCAAAATCTATTATTTTTTCTTTTTTAAAAAAATTCAATTTTTCCAGGAAAAAATATTTTTTTTGGGGGGGGGAACCCTGGAAAAACATTTTTTCCCCTGACAGTAATTTTTAATGATTTATTTTATATCATCAAACGTATATCAAATTCACGGGTTGCTGTGTTGGCCATATAGTAAAGTACAGTATCATCCAAAATCCACAAAACAGTGATACCTTTATTGGGCGAACTGAAATGGACATTATACATGTTGCAAACTTTCAAAGTTCCACTGGCTCCTTCACAAGGCAAAGGTGTTAAAATGATACAGGGCCTCTGCAGACTGCCAGAAATAGTGCAAATTGAATCCACTTTAAATTGAGGCACTGCCCTGGCTCAGTGCTAGGGAATCATGGGAATTGTATTTTTTTCTAAGACATTGAGCCTTCTCTGTCAGAGAGCTCTGGTGCCACAATAAATTACAGTTCCCATAATTCCCTAGCACTGAGCCAGGGCAGTGCCTCAATTTAAAGTGGACTCAGTTTGCACTATTTCTGGCAGTCTGCAAAGGCCCACAGTCTCAAAGGCACTAGCCTTTTGTCTTGCTAATGGAATGTAAAGTTTAATTCCTGGACTGTATCTCCCAGTATCCACATGGCCAGAAGGAGGAAGGGCATACCTGCATGAATATCCTTCCATACTATCTGAACTGGGAACAACAACCACAACATCTTGACCAAATGCAGGGCTATGACTAACATCTTTCTTTCTTTCTTTCTTTCTTTCTTTCTTTCTTTCTTTCTTTCTTTCTCTTTCTTCTGTAAGATTTTTAACAACTTTGCCTGATGAAGAGCCCTGGTGGCGCAGTGGTTAAATGCCTGTACTGCAGCCACTCACTCATAGACCACAAGGTTGCGAGTTCAATACCAGCCAGGGCTCTGAGGCTCGACTCAGGCCTGCATCCTTCCGAGGTCGCTAAAATGAGTACCCAACTGTTGGGGGGCAATCTGCTCACAGTTGTAACCGCTTAGACATCCCATAGCGCGATATGAAGCGGTATATAAATGAAGCTGCTTTGCTTTGCTTTGAAGAAACCAGTGGAGCTTTGAAAACTTGCAACATGTATTTTGTGCATTTTCATTGGCCTAATAAAAATATCACTGTTTTGTGGATTTTGGATGACACTGTATCACAGCATGCATGTTTGCCCCACAGACCCTGTATTATGTGGAATATGGCTAGCGGCATCCAAGTCAATGAAATGATGCATTTGCTCTGGATTTCAGTGGGGTTGCAGACTGCCAGAAATAGTGCAAATTGAGTCCACTTTTAGAGTTAGAGTTAGTGCTAGGGAATCATGGGAATTGTGGTTTTTTCCCCCCTGAGACATTGAGCCTCTCTGTCAGAGAGCTCTGATGCCACAATAAAATACAGTTCCCATGATTCCCTAACCCTAACCCTAACCCTAAAAGTGGACTCAATTTGCACTATTTCTGGCAGTCTGCAATCTGAACTTGAAAAGGAGTAATCAAAGCTGGTGAGCCCAAAGTAGGAAAATACATTGATACAGACTGGAGAAGAGTTTGGGAACAAACAGAAGGATGCTGAATCTCGGTGGGTTTTAGTCTGAACTTTAAAGGAGTGATCCAAGGCTCCGAAACCCTTTCTTCAAAATAAATTCCGCACCTTGGATCATTCCTTGAATGTTCAGAAAAAACTGAAGTAGATTGATTGTCATCCCTTGACATCAAAGCCACCAGATGCTTCTGGACTGGAATATTAATTTAAAAGGTTTAGAAAGGTTAGTATTGACTGAGCATTAGGAGGGTTGAAAATCTAATGCATTTAAGGCAATATCGGATCGGAGAGGGATTTTTAGCAGTCCAAGTTCCCATTATAATAATCATTAATGCTCATCTCAGTTAATTTCTGGGGTGGTTGGTAACTTTGGCACAGAAAAAGCAACTGTGTATCACCATAAAAGCAAATAGGGTTTACTTGGCATGAACATAGATTGTCAGACTGGCATAGTATATTTAGGTGTGAGAAAGGAATAAGTATTTTTTATTTCATCTCATGTGCTGGGTGGGTTGCTGTTTGCAAAGACTTTAAAGTGCCACAAAGCTCTTTATCTGAAGCGGGGGGGGGGGGGGGGGGACTCACAAGTTTCATTTGCTTACAAATCAGTGCATTCAGAATACTGGGATATGAAATATGAAGTGTAGGCATAAATGAAAACAACCGCTTTGAGCTTGGCCTGCAGTTTACAATGTTTGCTTTTTTAAAAAAATATTGCACAAAGTCATTTAAAAGGCAACAGCCCCACCAAAAGCACAGAGGCACAGTGCCCTCTAGTGGACATAGTAATATATGAGTGCTAGCATTATTTTTAAAAGCCATTTTAAAAACGGTGGCTCAAGTGGTTCAGACATTGACTCTATTGATTGCAAGATCAGCAGTTTGGCAGTTCGAGGCCCGGGTGCTGCATGATGGGGTGAGCTCCCGTCACTAGTCCCAGCTTCTGCCAGCTTAGCAGTTCGAAAGCATGCAAATGCAAGTAGATAAATAGGTACCACTTTGGTAAACAGCGTTCTGTGCAATCATGCTGGCCCCATGATCACAGAGTAGTCTCTGACAACACTGGCTCTTTGGCTTAGTAATGGAAATGAGCACCACCCCCTATGATCATACACGACTTGACAACCTTGTCAACGGGGAATACCTTTACCTTTATTTCTCTACCCTAAAAATCCAAGTGATGAATCTGGATGCATTAGAATAATAGAATCATAGAGTTGGAAGAGACTACAAGGGTCATCCAGTCCAACCCCCTTCTGCCATACAGGAACACACAATCAAAACACCCCCGATAGACGGCAATCCAGCCTTCAACCTCCAAAGAAGGAGACTCCACCACTCTCCATGGGTGTTTCACTGTCAAACAGCTCTTACTGTCAGGAAGTTCTTTCTAATGTTTTGGTGGAATCTCTTTTCCTGAAGTTTGACACCACTTTAAGTGCTGTAGCTTCAGCCTATGGAATTCTGGGATTTGTCATTTTACAAGGCCTTTAGCCTTACCTGCCAAAGACTACTGGTGCCTCACAAAACTACAAATCCCAGGATTCTGTAGGATGGAGTCATGGCAGTTATCGTGGTATCAAATGGTACCATTTCTACAATGTAGACGCATCATTTGTTTCTTCAAGTGCTAAAGAAGCTGATGTTTAGGCAATAGATTGGAAGGACCTTTTGAATATCTGCCACTTTGTTTTGTTACTCGTAATTTCTGGTTGTTTCCTCTTCTAAAAGTATAACAAGTTACCTGCTTTCCACTCCACCAGATGCATCTGAGGAAGTAGACTAGTCTACGAAAGCTCATGCTGCCAACTTCTTTCTTTCAGTTAGTCTCAAAGGTGCTACACCTCTCTACAAACTCATTCTACAGACTAATGTAGCTATGTCTTTGAAAGTTACTTGTTTGTGAATGTGTTGTTTTGGGAGTTTTAATGCCACATGTGGGGAAAGGCGCCTGTGAGATTTCAGCCTTAAGTGCCTTAAGTGCCCAAATGCTCAGCAAGCTTTGAGTATTATGCACTGTGTCATTTTTTACTTGCTCGACAGTGTGGTGTAGTGGTTTGAGCAGGGGTAGGCAACCTTTCCCCTTTAAGGGCCAAGGGACTTCAACTTCCAGAAGCCTCAGCCATGTTGGCCAATAGCTCCTGGGATTCTGGGAGCTGAAGTCCCTCGGTCCTTAAAGGGGAAAGGTTGCCTATCCCTGGGTTTGAGTGTTGGGCAGGAGTAGGCAACTCTTTAAGGGCTGAGGGACTTCAGCTCCCAGAAGCCTCAGCCATGTTGGCCAATAGTCCCATGTTGGCCAATAGCTCCTGGGATTCTGGGAGCTGAAGTCCCTCGGCCCTTAAAGAGGAAAGGTTGCCTACCCTTGGTGTTGGGCTACAACTCTGGAGACCAGGGTTTGATTTCCAGCTCTGCCATGAAACATTGTTTGGTAAGGCCCTACATTTTTCTTGAATGTCCTACATTTTGTGGTGCTTTGTCCTCCTTTGTGGTTCAGTGACATCCAGTCACCATGGTAACTCTTGAGAGGGATGCTATCAAACTATTTCATTCTCTAGCCCAGGGGTCGGCAATCTATGGCCCGGGGGCCGGATCCGCTCGCCCGAGGCTTTTGGACTGGCCTCAGGCCGGTCCTGCCGCTGCCGCCACTGACCCCCGCTGATCCCTACTGCCTCTGCGCGCACACCACCGCCGCGTCGCCACGCATGTTGCAGCCGCCATTTTGGAAAACAAAATGGCAGCCACAACTCATTTGTGCATGCGCTAAGTACTGCACATGCGCAAACGAGTCGCAGCTGCCATTTTGCTTTCCAAAATAGTGGCCGTGACTCGCTCGCGCATGCGCAGTACTCCGGAAGTACCGCACATGCTCGAGTGACCGTGCGCGTGCACTGCCATTTCTCCCCCCCTCGGCCCGGCAGAAGACTTGGAGACCAGGGACTGGCCCCAGGTAGGAAAATGTTGCCGACCCCTGCTCTAGCCTTTCACAAAGCACCTTTCTCCAATGCCTCCCATTCATGCTTCTTCTCAGCTCCCATCTCCTGTTGATAGAAGGTGTAGAGTCAGTATGCGAGGGACAACTTGCTTGATGCCCGATAGTGATGTGACATCCCTAGTCTCTCCAAGTGGGGCTTGCAATCTCAGCCCCTCCTGGAAACAGTGACTAAAAGATCAGGTGCTTGAGGGTTTAGCAGTGGGCTCGGCTCCTACCCAAGGCTCCTATTTGCCCTCACCTAGAATGCTTGAACTTACTGCCGCCAGCACCAGTTCCTCCTGCCTCTCCATGTTTGGGCCACTCACCTCTTCATCTCCATTAACATCTTTTCCTCTTCTTCCCTCTGCACTCACTCCTCTTCCCTGCAGTTTGCCATCCCTTCCTTTTAGCCTTGCCTAGATCTCCCATGCCACGCTACGTTCCCCTACAAGCTCCATGCTGCAGCTTGAACTGGAGATACACAACATTCAGTGTTTCTGGCATTTACCATTCAGGATCAAAATATATGGAAATATAAAAGTATGTCTTACATTCAATGATGTAGTGATGAGTCTTGAAGTGGAAGTGCTCAATATGACTAGCCCACATAGCTGTACCAAGAAGGAGAGTCCAAAAATGTTGCCCTGGTCCTACAAAAGTTCTAGAAGTCTCTGTCTTTGTCAGGGTCACATCTTTTGCAAAGCTTATGGATCATCTGCCCTTTCAAGAGGAAACCATCCCAATTTTTATTATTTTAAAAAATTTTGTATTGGAATAGGAAAAGCTCAACACAATATATGGTTGCTGGGAGGATGCATTATCACCCAGCTACTGTTGTAAGGTCAGAGGAGAGAAGGAAAGTTGAAAGATATGGCAGACAATAGGCCTAAGCAGACTGCCAGAAATAGTGCACATTAAATTGAGGCACTGCCCTGGCTCAGTGCTACGGAATCATGGGAACTGTATTTTTTTCTGGGACATTGAGCCTTCTCTGTCAGAGAGCTCTGGTGCCACAATAAATTACAGTTCCCATGATTCCCTAGCACTGAGCCAGGGCAGTGCCTCAATTTAATGTGCACTATTTCTGGCAGTCTGCTTAGGCCCTTAGTCATCTCATCCGCCAATCCAAAGTCCTGTCACTTCCACTCTGTGAGCCCTGGTACCACTAAACCACTTGGTTTGTCAACTGACCAGAAGGAAGACCCCGCCCCAGTCATGTGATTTACTTTTGTTCTTCTAACAAAGTGGTGCTCCAACTTTGTTCCTCTAGATCAGGGGTAGGCAACCTTTTTGAGCCGGGGGCTGGGTTGCTGTCCCTCAGACAATTGGGAGGCCGAAGCACCAAAAATAAATAAATAAATAAATAAAAATTAAAATTAAAAAAAAATTGAAAAATTAAAAAAAAATATGCATGCACACTCTCTCAGCCCCCCCCCCCCCCAAAAAGCCATGGCAACCCCCCTGTGGAGATTTTGCCAAGAAACCCCAAAGAACAAGTAATAACAACAATAATCAATATTACCATGGCGGGGGGTGGCGGCAGCAGGACCGGCCTGGGGCTGGTCCAAAGGCCTCAGGGGGCCGCATCCGGCCCTCGTGCCTTAGGTTGCCTACCCCTGCTCTAGATGTTTTGAACTTCTGTTCCCAGAATCATTGGCCAAGCTGCCTAGGAAGTTCAAGTCCAAAAGGTGTGGTGGACCAAAGTTTGAGGACCACTTCTCTAGTGAAGAACTCACTTCTCTAGTATGGAAGCCAGTGTTGGGAATCATGCAGCTTTCCAGATGCCAGACAGCAACTGCTAGCATTCCTGATAATTTTTAATGCTGTCTAGGAGTTGTAGTCCAGCAAATTCTGGAGAGCTGCATGCCTTCCCACTCCTGTGCTAAGTAGAAATTGATCTGTTATTGGAGCCAAATGTTTCCACATGCTAACTGCTGAAGATCAAGTTCCTCTTAAGAAGGAAGTTATACACCTGCCTCATTTAAATACAAAAGTATCTTATTTCCTCACCTTCAGAACTATGGCCAAGATTCTTCATCATGGTCAATGATTCACAATTTACTGTATTTGTAACTAAAAGTTATAAAAATGCAGCAAAAGTCAGTTAGTAAATTGCAAAGATGCATATCAAAGCACCAGCAAGAGTGTGCAAGGCACATTCAGGACCCTTCTGATGAACATTTGGGCATGTCCGGTATGCATTGGGAAGTCTTATGATCACTGGGTATTCCTGATGCACATTTCAGCACTTCTGATGCACATTGGGTATTTCTTCTGGAGCAATGGAAAGAATATTCAAAATATTCTTGTTGAGTTTCCCGCATTTGGGGAATTCTTTTTCTCTGAAGATGCCAGCCACAGATGCTGGCGAAACTTCAGAAAGAAACTATTCTAGAACATGGCCACACAGCCCGAAAAACCCACAAAAAACTATGGATGCCGGCCATGAAAGCCTACGACTTCACAATATTCAAAATATTTTGAAAATGGTCCAAAACGTGTTTTTCAGGTGTTGAGATGAGAAGAATCCCAGAAGGACAAGAATCTTCAAAGTTTGGGAATTACTCTGTGCAAAATGTATGTGTAATTGGGCAGAAAAAGGTATTTCTGCATGGAAATACTATTTCAATGCAAGCATATTAATTCCTGCACAGAAAATGCTGCTTTCTGCACAGAATTTTTTAAACTGGATGTTTATTTGCACATGGTTGATTTGCATAGAACAAGCATTTTCTTCACAGAAAGCAGAATTTTCTGTGCAGGAACTAATATTTCTGAGTTGAAATATTATTTTCCATGCACACAATGCTGTTTCCTGTGCAGAAAATTGTGCTTTCTGTGCAAAATAATCACATGCAAATTTTGCACAGAATAAGTCCTGAATTACGAATAGCCTTCAAAAACTGGGTTTTGAAGATTTTTTCCAACATGTGGGAGAATAGCAAATAAAGAGAAAAAACAACCGCTGATGCAAGCCCAGAGTTGTTAAAGACAGAGAAATTTGGACTGAGATAGCAACAAAAACTACATCTCACATGAGTAGGCCAAAATTTAAACTGTAAAACCTTTATTCTTATTGAAGCTCAAGATAACAGCTGAGCCTGGAAGAGGTTGAAAGAACTGAATTAAGGGACACCTTACACCTTATATGACACCCAACTAAACCAAGTAAAAGAAAATTTTGTTAAGAAAACAAATAAGATAGAACAGACAGAGGATGTCGAGGACTGATTTGTCTGGAAGACATCCATGATAGTAATGGAAATAACGCAGAGGTCCCTCCAGCCTGTACTAATACTTGAAACATTGGAAGAGGAAGGTTTAATAAAACCATACAGGAGACTCCCCCTGCTTAATAAACTGGTCATTATGGGCAGCCTTAACTCACTCCAAGCCCCACTAAATAAACTTTGTGAAGCAGAATATGCAAATATTGAGTCCATTGATGACCATTTAGTTAACATTAAAACTGGATATACAAAGGAGACAGAGCTAAGTAATATCACTGACATAAGCCTATTGGCAAATAAATCTAGGCCTTCTCGGAATAATCTTCTGGCTCCAGGGGAGATGGTTTTTACTGTTCCTTGTACTATGGTTGCCTTATTGTTTGTTGGTTTTGTTTTATTACGGCATTTTAATCTCTTTGTAGTTTAATCTTGTTTTAATGGGATGGGGTGGGAGATTTTGGGATGAAGGAATGTTTTTAACTCTGTATGCTTTAAAATGCTGTAACCCGCCCCGATTGCTGAGCAGAGGGGCGGGTTATAAATAAAATTTATTATTATTATTATTATTATTATTATTATTAAATCTGGTGATATTCAGAATTAGTTTAAAAAGAATACTACTCCTGTGTTAACAATCAAAGATACTCACCCACCATCTGCAATGTTTAGACACCAAGGAAGAACATCTTGACCAGATGATAATCTGGTTAGACTCATTTCATGGAATGTTGCTGGATGGCAACATAAGGTGGTAATTTTAAGACTTACTTGCAGACGTATGAGATTTTGTTTTTATTTTTTTGCAAGAAACATGGTTTCAAAATGGGAATGCAATTGAATTACAGGGGTTCACTTCATGTTTCTACCTTTGATAAGAAATGTAGTGACGAATTACATCCCCATTCTGATGTGCATTGGATACTCCTGATGAACACTGGGACTTCTGTTGTGTGCTGGCACTTTCTTGCTGATTTCTGAATGCACATTGGGGAAGTGGCTGAATGCACAACTGTGACCATTGAGCATGAGGCCATGGTACATTAATCATTTCACTGGCAACCATTGCCCAGTGGATAACTATACTGTGTAATGTCACAGCAGCCTCTAGGTGAACACATACATTGTGAAACAGCTCAGTTCTATTTCTCGGTCACTTAAATCTACCGAATTCCAGTCTATATGTTTATTCATCTATTAACATGTGCAGATTTAATCAATGAACATTAGAATCATTTTGTCTGCCACCAAACACTAATGGTCATCTAGTAAAGTTTCATTACTCGGGGGCATGTCTATTCTAGGGAGGGCAGCAAACATCTACAAAGAGCTGGTTGTTGCAATAGAAAACTTTATTTCAAAATCATTTGTATCATATTGAAAACGTGAGCAATAAATAAGATGTCACTGCAAAAACAAGTGATCCTTCATTTTGGAAAGAGTGATAATAAAAACAGTAGTATAAGATTTAAAAAAAGAACAAAAGAAGACAGCTTTCCAACAAATTTGGCTCTGCTCAAAACGCACACACACGTATACATAAATAAATACCTGTGAGATTGTTTGCATTGGTAAGAAATGCAGGCCAAGATTATAATGCTTGGCTTTATACTTTCAGATTATGAAAACAAAGCAAAGAATATATGTGAAACTCATAAGGAACCTTAGAACCTGCCCAATACTGAGTTAGACCACTCATCCATCCAGCTCAGTATTGTTTACTCTGACTAGCAGTGGTTCTTCAGAGTTTCAGGTAGATGTGTTTGGGGGATATCAGGGTCTGAACATGAAATCTTCTGCAAGTCTTCTACCAGAGTTATGACCAATGATGTCTGTTGGCTTCCATACCAGTTGGGCAGTACATTTACTTCAAACCATTCATTAAACTATTCAAAGTATCATATCCATTTTGAGGGTTAGGGTTTGACACCTTGGATGGCTGCATTAATATTTGGACTAAAACCCAAAGTAAAGTCACCATTTCACTGACATGAAAGTCACCAGCCACCATTTCTTTGTGAGGGGACCTCTTCAAATACAGCCATACTTGAAAGAGGAGCATAGATAAAACTGTAATTCTCTTCCCCCTTGACAATTCTGTAATTCTGTAATGTCAACTGTTTGTTGTTGTGTGCCTTCAAGTTGTTTCTGACTTATGGTAACCCTATTGCTAGGGGTTTCTGGGACTCAAAGTGTGTGACTTGCCCAGGATCACCCAGTGGGTTTCCATGGCTGAGTGGGGGATCAAATCTTGGTCTCCAGAGCCATAGTCCAATGCTCAAACCACTACACCACACTGACTCTCTATACAGAAAACTATCTAGATCTGCTTCTGTGCCACAGTCTTCAGAAAATCTGAACCTGGAGACTTTTCCTTGCACCAGGGGTGGGCAACTGTGGAAGGTTAGGGGGGCACACTAGCCATTGGAGGTCTGCATCTGGCAACCGCACCTGCTTTTGCAACCCCCTCAATCCTCAGGGGGGGGAGGGAATATTTTCAGCATGTTTGGGGGGGCCTTCTGGTCTTTTTTTAACAACAGCGAGTGAAAGTCACTTCCTATTCATGTCCTGTTCCAAAACAAGCCTTCTTCTAGGCCTAACTTGGCCCAGGGGGGATTCCAAATGTGGTGAAAATGCTTTCCACACTCCATAGATGGCATTTGGACAAAAATATTTTTGACCCCGTGGGTCACAAAAATGTTCCTGGGTGCCGCATGTCTAGAAGTGCCCTGCACTTTACTCATCCCTGCTTTACATGCAGAGAAACACTACCTCTAACTAATCTCTGTGTCTCATGGTGCATTTTAAAAACACTTGAGCACAAGTATGCAACAAGTTAGCAACCCTGTTCCTGATCATCATAAGACAACCAAGAGGGGATTGCAGCCTCCCATTCTTATCTACCTCTGCTTTTTCTTTTGCATTAGCCCTCATGTTAACACAGTGTTAACACAAATCATCTTACAAACAACAAAGGGAGGTGAAAGTTCTTCTTTCAGCAAGAAGCATTATTCTAAAATCATAATCTCCAAAACCAAGTAGCAAGCAGTTCTAAGAGTGAATTGTATATGGCTTTTAATGTATGCCACTTCCTATTTTGCCCCCCTGGCTCTGTTTTGGTCTTTAACAGCAGCCTTAGCCTGAAACAAATTTAGAAAGCGACTCTTCCTCTGCACTCCTATCATTTCATTTTCACACCAGGCAAAGCATTACCTGATCCGTTCTGGTAGCTGAACCTGCTTTTTAAAAAATAAAAATAAATAAGAGCAAGATTAGTTCAAAAGTTGGTAAACTTAGCCTCCACTGGAGGCTTCATTTTAGTGGTTTCTAAAACTCATGGGAGTTTAAATAATAAAGCACAGCATTGCTGGCAGAAGAAACTGCTCTTTGGAAGAAGCAAACAATCCACTTCACATGAAAGTCAGCTCCCCGTTTCTTCAAATTTCCCATTACCAGGACTCCCCTATCTTTAACAGCTGCTTGGGCAACAGAAATTCAGAAGACAAATCTTTGGAGGGCATGATATAGAGTTCAGAAGAGAGACGATGCTCTACCTGTTGAATTTTTAATCTGGAGGGGAAAAGACAAGAGGTGGAGGGGTTTGATTATGCATGATTTGGAGAAAACTTTGCATCCTACATAACTTTCACACTTCCAAGTTATCCAATAACACTGATGGACAACATAACATGGACGTACAAGAGAAAGTAAGTCTTTACATAAGTACATCTTCACATAATATGATAATAAGTGATGGAATGTGCTGCTGAAAAATATTGCTTAGATCAGGGTTGGAGAACGTACAACACTCCATATGTTGCTGAACTGCAACTCCCACCCTCCCTCTTTATTGGCTATGTATCTAGGATTGACAGGAGTTGCAGTCTAACAATTTGTGGAGGGCTGCACGTTCCTCAGCTCTGGCTTAGTTCAGTCATTCTCAGTCATTGCTCCGGTAGATGCTTTGAATGTCAGCTCCCAGGATTTCTGCCCATTGGCCATGCCAGCTGTGAGTTTGGGGTGTTGAATTCCAAAACATCTGGAGGACCCAATATTGAGACTTGATGGATTTGAAAGTTAATTGCTCCTTAGATACTCCTAAGAAGGGGACAAAAACAAGAACTATCCTTCTCTTCTGCCTCCTTTCACATCTGATACTCAAAGGTGCATATGGAAGTTCCATTTAGCTATCATAAATTATAAAAGCCATTTATTTGTGATTTCTCCTCCTCCTCCATGGATTTCTCTAATTTCCCCTCTAAAGTCTTCTTAGAAAGGGAGAACATATGTCCTGTCAAATGCTGGACTGCAACACCTATTGGTCCTAACTAATGTAGCCAAAAAGTGAAGATGGTGAGAATTATAGTCTAACAATCGCTCACTTTTGCATTAAGGGATCAAGTCTGTAAATTAAGCTTTTGTGGAAAGAGGGTCTCTGCTTTGGCTCTTGTAATACTGTAAAGGCTAGGACAGGGGTAGGCAACCTTTCCCCTTTAAGGGCCGAGGGACTTCAGCTCCCAGAAGCCTCAGCCATGTTGGCCAATAATCCCATGTTGGCCAATAGCTCCTGGGATTCTGGGAGCTGAAGTCCCTCGGCCCTTAAAGGGGAAAGGTTGTCTACCCCTGGGCTAGGAGAACAAGTGTTAATAAAGCTTTCCCTAATTTGTTATGTCTCAGGTGTTGTTGGATGAAATATCCCCAAATATCAAGCTATCATAGCTATATCTGGGATAACAACAACTGTAATCCAACTACTCGGTGTGTGTGTGTGTGTGTGTGTACTGAGATGGGGAAAGTTGCTATAAAATCACACTACTTTGAGGAAAGAACAGAAGAAGGGATAGAGAAGGGGGAAATCCACAGTTGAAAAAATGTATTTTAAATCTGAATATTGACAAGTTCTTAAGGTGCATTGACACTGTAGAAATAATGCAGTTTAGAATCACAGAATCCTAGTTGGAAGAGACCACAAGTCCAGTCCAACCCCTACCATGCAGGAATACACAAACACCTGACAGATGGCCATCCAGCCTCTGTTTAAGAGCCTCCAAAGAAGACGACTCCATGACACTCCATGGTAGTGTGTTCCACTGTCAAACAGCTCTTACCATCAAGAAGTTCTTCCTAATGTTTAGTTGGAATCTCTTTTCCTGTAGTTTTACATCACTCTAAGTGCTGCAGCTCCATCCTATGCTGGAATCCCGGGATCTGTAGTTTTACAGAGGCCTTTAGCATTCTCTTCCATAGAATTCTAGTGCCTACAAAATTACAAATCCCAGGATTCGGTGGGATGGAGCCATGGCAGTTAAAATGGTATCAAACTGCATTATTTCTACAGTGTAGATGCATTCTTAGACTGATTTTTCTCTTGATAAAAGTCATACCACAGATTCCCAGCTACCACAACCTAAAGAAAACTAGATGAGCAGCTATTTATTTAACAATATGTTCCATTCATATCAGTGAAGTTATGGGGAAATGGCAAGGAGATTTCTACCAGTTAAGGGTGCCACCTTTTCCTGAAGTATCTTGTACCATGACTGGAAGAATCCAGCTGGGGAAGATGTTCCCTCTCACAGAACCTACATGCTAAGCTAAGGAATATGTCCCTTTCCCCCTTGACACAAAGTACACAGATATCAACTTGACCTCTAGTCAAAATTATGTAAATACTTCAGCACTTCCCCTTGCTTAGAAGGCAAGATATAGTTAAACCCACCACCACTTTGCTTTGCTTTTAAATCTTCCTAACTATAGAAACTCTGGAACTGTTAGACTGACCAGAAGAGTATAGATTCTTTGGGCATTCTGTGGTCAACATTTCTGTGCTCTAAATGACCTTCTGCCCATAAATCATCTTATCCTCTTTCCATTACTGTCCCCATCACCATTGTCTTGCGTGTCCATACTCCTTCTACTGAAGAAGAAAGTCTTCCTACAGTAGCCCTGGGAAAAATTAAAAGGCCAGACAAGTTGTATCCAAGAGCAAGTGCTGAAGTATTCATGACCATGGTCTACTAATTTTTTTCCCTGGGCTTACTGAGGAGAGAAATTCCTCTTCACTATCATCTATCTATTTGTATTAGTGCATCTACACTGTCAAAATAATGCAGACTCCATTTTAAGTGCTGTAGCTCCACCTTATGGAATCCTGGGATTTGTCATTTTGTAAGGTCTTTAGCCTCCTCTGCAAAAGAGTATTAGTGCCTCATAAAACTACAAATCCCAGGATTCTGTAGGATGGAGTCATGGCAGTTAAAGTGATGCTAAACTGCATTATTTCTATAGTGCAGATGTACCCACAGAATCACAGAGTTGGCCACCAAGTCCAACCCTCCACTGAAATTGGTGGGCATACACCTCCACAAAAAAGAACCAATTTTTAACATTCCTTTCCATTTCCACATTTTCTTCACTTTTCAAGCACTGTCCTGTGCAAGTCAGGCCACTGTTACATCCAGCCCAGTACTTTATAATTCCAGAGGCAAAACCTCACCAGAATCTTGGGCTAGGTTCTTTGCAAGTCCCCAAATCTCAACAAGCCAAGCATTTCACCTCTCAGCTTTAATTCTTACTCTAGCACTAGCTATAAATTGATTTAACCAGCCTTTATGCATATCTTAGTCTCAGACTATGGCATGAAAAAACAAAAGCAACTGCAAAACCTATAACAGGGGTAGGCAACCTTTCCCCTTTAAGGGCCGAGGGACTTCAGCTCCCAGAAGCCTCAGCCATGTTGGCCAATAGTCCCATGTTGGCCAATAGCTCCTGGGATTCTGGGAGCTGAAGTCCTTCGGCCCTTAAAGGGGAAAGGCTGCCTACCCCTGACCTAGTATTTCGGGTAGGGACAAGCCAGGGACCTACACTACAGATGTAGTTACAAATGTCTAACCATGTAATGTTTCCTGACCCAAATTCCAAACCTACCTTAACATCCAACAGGCACACCGAGCTATTGAGATCTGTTCTGCTGGTGATAAGGGTGACATTTCTAGTTCCCTCCTACCAGCAAGGGAGGCTGCAATGAGGAATTGTGGCGGGGTTGCGTTTCCGATTGTCACACTGCAGATCGCTGGTGGAACTGGCTGGAAATGCCATCCTGCAGTATTTCAATTGTCAGAAGAACAGACCTCTGTTGCTCAGTGCAGCTGCTTGCTGTTAAGGTAGGTGATGGGGAGGCATTTGCAATTGTTGCAATAGTGCTACAAGAGTAAACATGATTATCAGTTACAAATTATAAGTCCAGCTTCTGCATTCATAACTGCACAAGGTGAAGCCAGCTATAGTCTACAGAATAGGGGTGCTATATGAGCTTAATTTGCTTAAATCAGTAGGCAAAGTGCTGCTCATGTCTGCACATCAAATTGCTGTTAGAAGGTCCATAAACATGAAACAATTCCAGTGAGGACAGTATTCTTGTTGAGACAATGGTTGAAAAGAGCTTTGAATTAAGCTTGCACCACAAATCACAAAAATATGTATTTACGTGGCAACCAAGCCAGGGCCAAATGACGTGGTGTTGTAAAATGGACATCTAAATTGTTTGTTTGTTTTAATTTAGAAGAAAAGCAAATGCACAACCAGGATTGAGCACAAAGCACCAAGTTTGAATCAGGGCCTCCTAGTTCAATGTCCAATTGATCAGTAACCTGTTTAAGCTTTAAAAACTAACAACACCCAAAAGAAGAAAACTGTAGTTTGGTCCTTGGGAGAAAAATTATTGAAACACATTTCTCAAAAGAAATCTTATGCAAAGATTTCTCTAATGGTGATGATGATGTTGTGTCTGGACCTCAACCATCTAGATTTTCAGAATAATGTGTCTCAAGACACTCCAATCCTCCATTGTCCCTTTCTTCTCAAGTCAACAAACAGGTCCCACATCTTGTAACATGAGGTAATTTTAAAGTAGTTCAATCCATCTTCATTTTCTGAAAGCTGTTATGAAGCCATGTTGTTAACATTACCATGATTCATTCCTGTGATACAACTTTCTTCAAGACAATATTTTCCAGAATATCGTGCCAGATGACATCCTTTTGATTTCGAAGAACTTTCCAAAAGCCATTGCCCCTTGGACACTGGTTGATTATTTCTTCTTCATTTCATTCGTTTAAGTTTCATGGTGCAATCTGATATATATCTGCTCAGATGTAAGTCCCATTGTGTTAAGAGGACTTGCTTGCTATGGACATCTTTCTTAAAACATGACGCAACAGGTACTGCCTATTTTTATGAACCACTGAGCTCACATACCATAGTGGAAATCCTGCTTTTCTGAAGGAATCATCAACCACAGTTATTAAAAATATATATATGGGAGAAATCTTCCTTTTGAATCAAATCAAAATCTTTTAAATAAGGCAAAAATATTTAGTGCTGCTAAAAAAAAAAAAATCTCAAATATACCTCACCACATCCCTGTCTGTTGTTTGTGGACATTTCAAGCCAACAGAAGAAAGTTTGTCAAAACCAAAAGATAAATCAAGTGGACTTGAGCTTTGATCAATTATTTTCATCCAAAAAGGTTTAAGCAAGAGATTTCAGTTTTTGAGGGAGCCAAACAGACAGACAACCCTCCTTTTATTTTCCAAGTGTTTTATAAAGGCACGTGTCAATGACAGATGTGTGTGTATATAGGTGTTTATATATATGTAGGTAGGTACGTAGAGAGATATATAAAATATTTCAGTCAAATACTCAGCATTGTAAGAGAGTTCAGAGTTGAGTAGCAGTCCAAAGGACATTTTTAAAAAAAGAAAAGTAAACAATAGTGACTAGTTTATTCCAGCATCTTCTTTATAATCTCTCCCACTTTTCCTTCTTTCTTATGGCTATGATGACTATTACTATGCTTCACACAAAAATAATATCTGAAAATGGAAGAGTCTCGTTCAAATACTTCTAATGGTGGTAAATACAGGTTGGAACCATGTTTGCTCGCAGGAGACAAAGTTACAGCTCTTCATAAAACAGGATGAGAACTGGAAACCTTTGAATGGATGCTCCAAAGGAAAGATCAAGAACAGAATAAGCTTCTTTGAGGTAATCTTGGAATCAAGAGGGTGTCTCACCTCCACTGGAGGGAAATCCTGCAAGCTGCTTGTTGTTTTTATGTGCATATCTTCTGTTGTGTTTTTTTTTCCTCAGAGAAAACTCAAGATATGTATTCAGAAATTGGGGAGGGGGGATCACTTTCTTTTTAATGTGCCCATGATGAGATTTCAGGATTGAAACACCTTGCAAAGGGAGTCTCACAAAGGCAGGAAGTCTCTTCCTCAGCATCTTTTAAAGGTTTCTCCCATGTCCTTCAAATATTAATAAGGAAATTGAAGCAAATACATGGTGTTGATCATGGTGCTGCTTGTTAACACCAACCAACAGTTGGGGGTGGCTTTGTCAACTGAGGTGGGAGATACAATCCTCTCTGAGACTTCCTGTATTTTATTTTCATAAATGTATCCATAACCCCTGCAGCTGGAGATCACCATTTTCCATGTAACCAGGGTCATCTGCCCTTGAAGAAACGTATTTTGTCAATTGAGGCAAGAGTCAATGTTATGTTGGATTCAAAATCACCATCATGGACCCCTGTCTGCCGGAAAGCCCCAGAAGATGGGTTGTTCTCCCAGTAGTGGTGCCAGTTTCCTTTGCTATCTGCCCCAAAGCCATAGAGATCCACCTGTGTTGGGAAGAAGGTTGGGGGGGGGAGGAATATGGAGAGAGAAAGAGAGAGAGAGGAACTCAATAAAATTCAGTCTCTTGCATTAATTTTATTGTTTTCATTTGTCACCTCATCAGCTGCATCTGCATTTCAAAAATGATGCAATTCTGACATCAGTTTAATCGCCATGACTCAATGCTATGGAATCCTGGGATGTATAGTTTGTGGTGGCACCAGAGAAGGCTAAATATCTCACAAAACTCCAAAACCCAGAATTCCATAGCACTGAGCCATGACAGTTAAAGTGGTATCAAACTGCATCAATTCAGCAGGGCAGATGCAGCCCATAACATCACACACCGAAATAGTCATGGCAATAAAAAGATGCAATTTTGCCTCCTTTTCATACCAAGGACATTATTGCCACAAATTATATAGTTCCTCAGGCTCAAAGAAACTCTGATTTATGAGGGAACTAGATGAGGTTCAAGCAGGATTAACATTTTAGAAGGGGGACTAGGGAAGCCATGGATCCACAGTGCGGTTGTACAAGAATTCGAGAATGCCAAGACAAATGGATGTTACCAGCCAAGATTTGGGACCAGAACCAAGTACGCTTAACTTGTTTATGTCGTAGTTATATTCAAAGGAAATGTATAATACCATACGTCTAAAGTATCACCACAACTTCCCAGTTAATGTTATCAGAAGATAATAATTAAGGCCCTCAAAGCACATATTGATCTGTCTGCATACTTATCGTTGAGATAGAAAGAAAGGCTGGTTGGGTTCAAAGATAACAGGATGCCATATTTCCCTTTTGCATGTATACAGGCATCCCCTGCTTATTCAACAGATTAGGGACCAGAAGGCTGTCAAAAAGATCCTTCAGTTACAAAAGATCCTTCAGTTACAGTTATAAAATGCTGTCTGGACTGTGACAACACCTCTTGGCTGCCTAAGCCAGGAATATGTTAGAAAAGTCCAAAGCATCGTTCACTTTGAGAGCATGGTGTGCCTTTCTCAGAGTGGAACAGCAAATGTGTTAGGCAATGGGCTTGAGGTCTACTCAGCAGCCTGTCCCCACTGTACATCGGAGGATCCTTCTAAAGCTTTTTGTTAGGAAAAGCGATAGAAGGATCCTCTGATGTGTCATGGGGATAGGCTGCCAAGTAGACCTCAAGCCTATTGCCTAATGTATTTGTTGTCCCCCTATGAGAAAGGCACCCTGCACTCTTGTGGGCGAGTCTTGCTTGCTACTGGAAGTGAATGATACTATGGACTTTTCTCTCAATGCTAGGGTCGCCATCAATCTGCAAGCAGTTTTTTGCCCCACCATGTTGCAGCAGCCACTGAATCTAAAGTCCATACAACACAAAACACAAAACCATGAGCTTTCTAAAACCATCTGTGGTCCATGAGACACATGTGTCCCCAATCATGTTTTTCAGCCTGTGTATACAAAAGATAAATGAATTGCGGGTTTAGATTTGGGCCCCATCTCCAAGGTATCTAATTATGCATATGAAAATACAGTTGCCCCTCTGTTTTCATGGAATTCAAGTCCATGTTCCTCACCTGTTTGTGGGTGGGAAATGGAGGGGGGTAAGATGGGACGCACACCTGTGCTGTGTGTCACCAGCACCCATGGGTGCGCACCCCCATTCAAGTCTATGGGGCTTGAATATTTGCGGTTTTCTGTTTTTGTGGGGGGTGATGTCCGGAACAGATCCCCCATGAAAACGGAGGGGCAACTGTATTCCAAAATCCAGGAGAATAATCCAAAATCCAAAACACTGTGGTTCCAACTATTTTGGGTAAGGGAGACTCAACCTGTAATGGAGAGCTGGTGATCATGGCCTCCACCTGCTTTCCACACAGTAGAAATAAAGCAGTTTGATACCACTTTAACTGTCATGACTCTATCCCATGGAATCCTGGGATTTGTTGTTTGGTGAGGTATTCAGCCTGGTCTGTCAGAGAGCTCTGGTGCCTTACCAAACTACAAATCCCAGGATTCTGCAGGACAGAGTCATGACAGTTAAAGTGGTGACAAACTGCTTCATTTCTGTAGTGTGGCTACACCCCAGAGCTGCTTCTTTTAACAAGGATCAAATCCCTTCAGTGCCCCATTTCATTCAATAAGTATTTTTGTTTTTTACTAAACCAGCAGCAGACACCTGTTTGGAAGGAGTGCAGCCTGCAAAGTATCTTAAGAGAAATTAGTCCCTGGGCCCCAGAAGATGTTCACCCTTTGCCTAGTCTATGCCTTAGCATTGCACATACCTCATCACAGACATGCAGAGCAAATATAATAGACAGGAAGCCTGTTGACGGGTATCTCCCATGATGTTGCAGCCAGTTATCATAAACGTATTTTATGAAGACAGGATGATAAACCAAGATCTGCATGAAATGAAGCAACAGCGTGTTAATCTTGCTGCAGTTACTCACAGTGATTAAGAAAGCAATCATGAAAAAGAAATGTGAAATTAGATCAAATTTCCTGAATTTGAAGCTACTGAACTCAGCTTCTTGACTGTAGAATGTTAGAAAGGGTGAATCAAATAACAGCACTCTGGATCTCAAAATTAACATTCTGAATTCTGAATACATTCTGCCCTTTGTATCCACGGATTCCTTATCCACGGATTCAACTTGAAAATATTAGGGGGAAAAATATAAATTCCAAAAAGCAAACCTTGATTTTGCCATTTTATATAAGGGGCACTATTTTACTATGCCATAACATTTAATGGGACTTGACATCACGATATGTGGATACCAAGGGCTCAATGTATAGATACCAAGGTGCTAGTGATAACATTGAAGGCCCTTTATGGCTTGAGACCTTGATAGCTGGAGACGTAGATGTCCTCATATACACTTGCTGAAGCAGAGGTCTATTGGCAGGGCCTTGTCTGTGTCCCACCCACGGAGGCAATATGTTGTGTGTGAACATGTGGACAATATGCTATAGCAACCCAGTCATGGAATATTCTCCTCTTGGACTCCAGATGGTAGCTTCATTCTGCATTCTGTCACTGTGGCTGCATCTGCACTGAAGAATTAATGCAGTTTGACACTGCTTCAACTGCCATGGCTCAGTGCTATGGAATTCCAGAATTTGTAAATTTGTGAGATATTTAGCCTTCTCTGTCAGAGACCAAAAACCCCACCCATATCTATTATCCTACTTTTAAACAGGAGGTGATTAATTTCATAGAGCTTAATTGTGGCGTCCCTCAGGGCGCCATCCTGTCTCCGATGTTATTTAACATTTATATGAAGCCGCTGGGGGAGATCATTCGGAGGCATGGAGCACGGTGTCTTCAGTACGCTGACGACACCCAGATTTATTTCTCCATGACCAGATCATCGTCTCACACCTCTGATGGCGTCTCTCCTCTCAATGACTGTCTTAGAGCGGTAATGGATTGGATGAGGAAAAACAAATTGAAGCTGAATCCAGACAAAACGGAGGTGCTCACGGTTACAGGTCCGAATCCAGGTTTGGGATTACAGCCCCCAGTCCTGGATGGGGTCACACTCTCCTCCAAGGACCATGTGCGCAGTCTGGGGGTACTCCTTGACTCGTCGCTTCACATGACCAATCAGGTGAGTGCGACAGTCAGGAGCGCCTGTTATCAGCTTCGGCTGATACGCCAGCTGTGCCCATACCTGGACAGGAAGGACCTGGAAACTGTGGTGCACGCACTGGTAACCTCACGATTAGATTACTGCAATGCACTCTACATGGGGCTACCCTTGTGCCTAACTCGGAAACTTCAGTTGGTTCAAAATATGGCAGCCAGGTTAATCACTGGAACATCCAGGAGGGAGCACATAACACCAGTGCTTAAATCCCTCCACTGGCTGCCAATCAGTTTCCGGGCACAGTACAAGGTGTTGGTTTTGACCTTTAAAGCCCTACATGGCTTGGGTCCATCTTACCTTAGGGACCGCCTCTCCCTGTATGAGCCCCCCCATGCCCTTCGTTCAGCGGGGAAAAATCTGCTCTCACAACCTAAAACGAAATTCAAGCAGACTTCCCTAAGGGCATTTTCAGTCGTTGCCCCTAAACTGTGGAATGGCCTGCCGGATCAGATACGCCTTATTACGTCTCTTACCACTTTTAAGAAAGCAATTAAGACGGAGCTCTTCCGGCAGGCCTTCCCAGAATAACTCTGTACAGGGATATGCACAGCTGAGCCACTTATCTGGTCTCTCTACCGAGAGTGGCATTTTGTTTTATCTTTTATTATTTATTTTAGTTATATATCTGTTTTTAACTCTATTATGTTTAATACTGTTTTAAGGGGGGAGGGTAGTGGGTGAAGGGCAAGAATGTGGATTTTAACTGTAATATTTTAATTGATGTACGCCGCCCCGATTGCCGAGCAGAGGGGCGGGTTACAAATAAAATTTATTATTATTATTATTATTATTATTATTATTATTCATGGCTGTTTTTTGCAAGGAGTGTCAACATTATCAAGACACTCTGGTTGAGATTCTCCATCAGAGTTGTGCAGCGTAAACATATTCATGCCATGCCAGCCTTGCATTGAGTGGCAACGTTGTGCAAGTGAACAAAGACTCCAAATGTGCAAACAAATACATAATTAAAGATGCAGTCAGGCACGTCCACGCTCATTGTACATCCACAAGCAACTGTATACCACTTGTGTTGCACAGCCGTGTGAAATGGCACGGCATGACTTATTCCACTTCCACTACTTCAACCAAATGTGGTCATTCTCAATTGAATGAAAATATCCAACCACTTTTGTTGGGGAATGCAAGCATGAAACCAAGGAGGAGGAGGAGGAATTATTTTATAAATGCTGGCTAGAATTCTATATTATGGTGTATTTTGCATAACTTCATACATACTTGGCCTCCTAGTGAATAGTAATATATATATTATGTTATATGATGATGATGATGATGATGATGATGATGATTCATAATAACATGCGTAACAGAATAAATAAAATGTTCAACAATACAGCTCAGGTACAGTTCTCACTGCTATCAGTAGGTGGAGGCACAGCCATGTTTTAGACTAGCGGCTCTATTCCTTTCAAAGAAATAGCCTCTTTAGTCTCTTGCAACACAAAAAAAGAGGAAGGGAGTGTGGAAATATCTTTAACAAAATGGAAATGTGGAAAAAATTGGAATGTGTTAACATCTTTAACACTAACTGGTCTTTATTTTAGCATGAGCTTTCATGGATAGAAACACACTTCTCACGGTAGCCCTATTGGTGAACCTATCACAGGGTTTTCTTGGCACACTTCAGACGCAGCAAAAGCCACATTTTCACATTGCATCTGGAGAAATGTGTTTATATCCATGAACGCTCATGCTAAACTAAAACACAGTTAGTCTTAAAGGTGCTGCCACATTTATTTATTTTTTCTCCTCATCCTCCCTTCCAGCTCTGTTCCGGTTGCCAATAAGGGATTTTTTTGGAATAAATTCAGTTTGCAAACTTTCTTTGGCATCAGCCTTTTCTTATATTCTAAAGCCTAGATTTGACTGGACCTCATCACCTATACAGTTTTAAGCACGTGGCACTATTTTAAATTGGTTTTAATTCAGAGTGCTGGTTATGACCTATAAAGCTCTCTATGGCTCGGGTCCCAGCTTTCTGAAGTAATGTGCTGTCCCATACAAGTCTGCCAAGTTTTGAGATCCTCAGAAGAGGCCCTATTCTCAATCCTTCCTCTCTCATAAGCATGTCCTGTGGGTACTTTGGAGAGAGATATCTTGGGGGTTGGTCCCCTGGCTCCGGAACTCTCTAGGGAGACTAAATTGGATGTCTCCCAATTGTCCTTCCATCAGAAGATGAAGATTTTTTATGAAATTCGACAGGCATTGGGGAACTGACCATTTTAAAAAGGAAAGTGGGTTGTAATTCTATAATCCTATAGATAGTTTAATTACATTTAACAAGAAGAGTTTGCAGGTTCTTACCAATATGCATTTTTTAAAATCTGTATTTGTTTTACATTTTTTTAAAGCTGCCTTGATTCTGGAGAAATCAGATAGATAGATAGACAGACAGATTGGACGTTATCACACGGGGTCTAAAGCAGTCCCATCCCCGTCCCATCCCCATCCCATTGCACTTCTTTTTCCCCTGTGTTCACACGACATCGCAGAGAAACCCCGCCCATCCCCGTCGCATCCCCGTCCCATTGCGCTTCCTTTCTCCGTGTCTTCACACGACGTCGCACCCATCCCCGTCGCATCCCCATCGCATCCCCGTCCCACTGCGGCATCACCCGGCATCATCCCCGTTCTTTTGAATGCCGGTTTCTTTGGGAATTACATTTTGCCGCAACCAGAATGATACCGGAATGATGCTGCTTTCTGTATGCCGGTAAGTTCTGGATTGAAAAGGAACCGCAATGGGACGGGGATACAACGGGGATGGGACTGTTTTAGGCCCCGTGTGATAACGTCCACAGACAAGGGAGGCTATGACCTAAAGAATGTAGCATAATACTCTCAAGTACCCTTTGCACCAGTGACTAGGCAAGAGGCCAATGTCACAGCACCTTTTTTCATTGCTATACCTATGCTTTCCCCAGTCACATATCTGCTCTGAACACAAGCCTTTGCACCAGCTTAACTGGTCAAATACCATACACAGAGAGCCAGCATGGTATAATGGTATAATGATCTGAGCGTTGGACTAAGCCTCTGGAAAACAGAGTTCAAATCCCTGCTTGGCCATGGAAAACCACTGGATGCTCTTTGGCTAGTCACATGCTCTCAGCCTCAGGGGAAGGCAATGGCAAACCTCCTCTGAACCAATCTGGTCAAGAAATCCCCATGAGAGGTTTGCCATGGAGTCACCATAAATCGGAAAAGATTTGAAGGCACACAACAACAACAACAGCAGCAATAAATACGTCAACCTCTCAAGACATCTCCTCATCTGGAAGAGGAGTCTTAAATATTTTAACACAAACTTGGGATGAACTGGAGAACTGGTCTTTTTTCATAAAATGGCTGGGTCGGGTCTCAGGAGGATACACCCAGAAGACATCTCCCAAAAAAATCTTCTAAAACTGCAGTCTTCTGCAAAATTATGACAACCACCCAGGTGAGATAAAAACATGTTTTTTTAATCCTTGTTTTGAGGTATAATTCTTTCATAGGTGCCCAGCTGTGTTTGGAACAAAACAGAAATTACAAAATTAAGCTTCATGCATGGCGCAGGAAGGAAAACAGGAGGAAGAGGAGGGAATGTATGAGCACTAACTTTCCAAAAGTTTTGGACTCTGAACAGATCAGAACAGCAACTCACCTTGTCTTTGTTGACTTTGATTTTACGGGGAACTGGAATATATGTGCTGTTAAAGAAAAACATAACTAAGTCAGTATATGCCTAATACTACCTGAGTAGCATATAAATAATAATAATAATAATAATAATAATAATAATAATGTATATACTTGACTATAGGTCAACCACATGTATAAGTCGAGGCAGGTTTTGGGGCCAAAATAATGGGTTTTAATATGACCTGTGGATAAGTTGATGGTAAAACTTAGGGGCATGTAACAAAGGATGTAAAGGAGGAAGTAAAGCAAAACAAAGCCAAGGAATTTACAAAATTCCAGCAGGTATAACTGTTTATGCTCACACTAAAGGCTGGATGGATGAGAAAGCAAAGGGGGGTCAGTTATTCCAGGAGAGATTACACTCTTGCCTTTCACAAGGGTTCCTCTTTTAATAAGAGTTAAAGTACAGTACTTTACTTTACAAAACCCATGGATTTTTTGAGTAAAATTTCTAGACTTATACGTGAGTATATTCAGTAAGTAACTTCTCCTCCTGCCTACAAATCTGATAAAAACATCATTCAACTGTGTTCCAATTGCTGGCAGAATAGCTCTCCTTATTACCAGGTATGAAGCTGATACTTGGTAAATTAGATTAGAAGGGGACATTATGATTGAATGGCAATCATTTCAAAATTGTGTCTAAGTACTAGTCATGGACATGGAACAGTTACCTAGATTTGCTCATCCATAACTTATACAGAGTTCTGGTCCTAGACCAGGGGTAGGCAACCCGTCGCTTTTAAGGGCTGAGGGATTTCAGCTCCCAGAATCCTAGGAGCTATTGGCCAACATGGGACTATTGGCCAACATGGCTGAGGCTTCTGGGAGCTGAAGTCCCTTGCCCCTTAAAGGGGACAGGTTGACTACCCCTGCCCTAGACTGTATACATTCTCTTTTGGTGGCCTTAGGCTGTTGGATTTTCTTCATGATAGCATTCCATTATTAATCCGTTTTCTGCTTCTGCCCAGTTCTTCCACTATAGTTGGCCTTCCAGTAGCTTCATAATATCTCCTCTTGGTTCCTGACCACAGATATCCAATCCTGTAGTCCACCTTTCACCTGAAGTCCAATAAGGATGACACAATCCTTGTTCACCTGGGCGATGATCAATCTGGTATTGGATTTGTTTGGGGGTTATGTACCATAATTAATTATGCTGGGATGTTTTTGCACGTTAAGTCCCTCAGCAAAAGCCTGTTTGACTTGGAAGACCAAGCCAATAGCAACCTTACTGTCAGTATAGCCTCTTGCCTCACAGAAGCATGCAATCCCACTATCACAAAAAGGTTGTGAAGGTGCCACATTATGTGACATTTTGTCAATGATTCCTAGATTCTTGATAAAATGTGAATCATTAATGGACTCAACATTTAATCAGCATCACCTGGAAGACTATGAAACTGAGATAAATGGAAACAATCCTTATTTCTAAATTCTGGGTTATCGTTAACAGTGTATTTTAACAATGAGAGACCAAATTAAAGTTCATACATGTAAATTTGGAGAACATTACCAAATATTCAGCCTGTCAAAAATAGTTAACCTATATTGGAAGGGGGTTTAGGCAAATACAGGTTAGTGGTTGCACACTGTTGAGTCACTTAGCATGGGAAATTCCTATATATTGTTTCCGCTGTCCTCTCTCAGCTGTCATTCAGCCTCTTTATGGCAAGAACCCTTTCTTATGTCCTGTCCCATGGTGGAACTCTCAGTGTTGCTCTTGCTATTGATTCTCAAAGAGCAGTCAGAAATATTTAAGCAATACTCATTGGTGAGTCAACATTTTGCTAGGCACTAAGGTCAGTGCCATTTCCTTGACACAGAAATGGTGGCATTCTGGGTGGGATGAAGCTACTGCTTTAAGAAAAAGTCTCCACCAAGGGGAGACTAATACTTTCTTAAACATTATCAGAGGTGTTAGGGAAAATCGGCCCTTTCTCTACTCCCAAACAAAACCCCCAAACATGAAGCCTTTGTTTATACCCAGTCAAAAACTTTGCTTTGATTTTGTTACACATTAATTTCTTTAGCCTTTGTTCCATCTCAATAATAATAATAATAATAATAATAATTTTTATTTTTATCCCGCCCCTCTGCTATGCAATCGGGGTGGCGTACAACAAATTAAAAAACATCACAAGTTAAAATAATCCAAGAATCCCCTTCCCTAACCCACCCACCCCTTAAAAATATATTAAACTATTAGTAAGTTAAAATACAAGATACAAGATAAAAACAATATAAAGGGATGTACAGGTAGCAGCATGACAGAGGCAATTAAGAGCCAGAATCAGTATCGTCTCCTTTTCTTTTTCTTTTTGGGCCAGGATGTTATTCAGGGAATGCCTGCCGGAAGAAATCCATCTTGACTGCCTTTTTGAAGCTGTCAAGTGTGGTAATGAGATGGATCTCATCCGGCAGGCCATTCCATAATCTGGGAGTGGAGGCAGAGAAGGTCCTCTGGGAAGTTGCCGACAGCCTAGTTTTCATAGGCTGTAGCAATTTCCTCCCGGAGGACCTAAGAGCATGGGGAGGGTCATATGGAAAGAGACGGTCCCAGAGATAAGTTGGACCCAAGCCATGTAGGGCTTTAAAGGTCAAAATCAACACCTTGTACTGTGCCCAGAAGCTAATAGGCAGCCAGTGGAGAGATTTTAGCACTGGTGCTATGTGCTCTCTCCTAGATGTACCAGTGACCAATCTGGCTGCTATGTTTTGAACTAACTGAAGCTTCCGAGTTAGGCACAAGGGTAGCCCCATGTAGAGTGCATTGCAGAAATCAAGACGGGAGGTTACCAGAGCATGTAGCACAGTTTCAAGATCCCTACTTTCCAGGAAAGGGCGCAGCTGGCGTATCAGCCGAAGCTGATAGCAAGCACTCCTGACCGAAGCATTCACCTGACTAGTCATGTGAAGTGACGAATCTAGGAGTACCCCCAGATTGCAAACACAGACCTTGGAGGAGTGTGAGACTCCATCCAGGACTGGGAATTGTGTTCCCAGAACTGGTTTCGGGCCCGTAACTGTTAGTACCTCCGTTTTGTCTGGATTCAGTCTCATTGCTTGTATTCATTTATGTTGTTCTCCTATCCTGATGCTTTTGCAGGCAGGAAGCTCAAAGAGAGGTACCCTGACCTCTTCCTCCCCACCCTGAAAAAGGGAAACAACATGACAAATCCAGTTGGGCAATGTGCTATGCAACCAGAGATACATCAACTTCGGGTCATAACAGTAGGCATATGTTTTTATTTACACAACCTTTTTCTAGTCCCATTTCCCAATGCTGCTTGGTATTAACTAGATGTGATAGAGAGAATGAGCTGCAAGATGTGTTTGTGTGTGTTCCACAAATTAGCCCATCATCTTTTGGCTAATAATATTTGGCCTTCTTCAAAGTTATTATAAGAAAAGGGGAAGGAGCAATGTATAGGCATTAATAATTATTAGCAAATAATTACTTGCTGTCTGATCTTGGAAGTGTAGCAGGATCAGCTCTGGTTAGTACTTGGATAGGAGATTGCCAATGAATACCAGGGGCTGTAGGCTATATTTCAGAGGAAGGAACTGGCAAAAACATCTCTGATTATTCCTTGTCTAAGAAAACTTTATGGAATTCATGGGGTCACCATAAATTAACAAGTGAATTGAAGGCACCCAGACAGAGACACAGATTAAAGAAGTTAAAAAAGATTGCAACCAGAAACCTGTTGGTGTTTTACACTTGTGAAAGTTTTTCTAACAGAGCCAGTATGGTGTAGTGGTTTCAGAGATCAGGGTTCAGATTTTCATTCAGACATGGAAAGCCACTGGGTAACCTTTGGCAAGACACACTCGCTCAGACTCAGAGGAAGGCAATGCCAAAACCTCTCTGAATAAATATAGCCAAGAATAACCCATGATAGGTTTGCCTTAGGCCCTGTTCATAAGTCAGTAATAACTTGGAGGCACACAACAAATGCTCTTTCTTAATGATTCTATTTTATATGCAGGTTAACATGAGACAAATGTTCGCATACAGTTTTGTCAATAATTATTAACACAAATGTATCACCTCTTCACTTGTTCCTTCAATAGCTCCTGAAAAAGGCCATACAAATATTTTTCAGTTGAAACACATAGGGCTAGTTTGTGGAACAGAACTATCTTAAAAATGCATCATGATACATAGGGCCTTTACAGACTGCCAGAAATAATGCTGCTTGAGGTTACTTTAACTGTCCTGGCTCAGTGCTAGGGAATCATGGGAACTGTATTTTTTTCTGGGACATTGAGCCTTCTCTGTCAGAGAACTCTCATGCCACAATAAACTACAGTTCCCATGATTCCTTAACACTGAGCCAGGACAGTTAAAGTGGCCTCAAACTGCATTATTTCTGGCAGTCTGTAAAGGCTCATAGTCTTTTTATCCTAGCAGATATCATTAGTCACTTTTGGTTCCTTCTGCTTTTCATATTATCTAGAAAAAGTGTTGTCACTGTATGAGATGCAGTGGGTAGGGAAGGAGTGCCTCTGTACTCCAAGGGGAATTCACCATTCTTTGCATTCTTTGCAAGGATACCCTGCAGTCTTCTGTGGCATCCTTGGCAACGAGGGTAAGGTTATCCAGAGTCAAGAGTGGAGTTTGGAAAATTACAATTCCCAAGCTGTAGCCCAACAAACAAACTATTCCAACTGTAGGTACTGGATGCCAACTTGCTAAGAGGTAAGTATACAAACTATCCATAACTGGAGTGCCATAGCAGAGAAGGTCCTCTCCCAAGTCCTCTCACAATGCATTGCTGTTGTTGGTGGTGCTATGGGGATGCACTGAAGGAGGTCAGGTATGAGCAAAGCTATCTTTGGAAACAGCCTAAGGCCTATGTGCCACACTTTGGAGATTATCGCACAAGCATAAAATCCCGGTTTACCTCTCCCGAATTCAAGTCTAATTTGGGCTGGGGCTGGGTCCTATCGCACAGCTCCCCCCCCCCCCCCCCCGCATTTGAGTACAGCCAGGCTCCAATGCAGCTCACTTAACTCACTCCAGCGGCCATTTTTCACAGTCAGAAGCTTGTGACTTTTGAAAAATGGCTGCGAAGTGAGTTATATGAGCTACATTGGAGCCTGGATGTACTCGGATAGCAGTTTTTTGAGGTAAAGCCATGCAATAGGATCAGGTTCCAGCCTGAATTAGACTTGAATTTGGGAGAGGTAAACTGGGATTTTATGCTTGTGTGATAATCTCCTTTGTCTTTCCCCCAAAGCAATCTTCTGGCAAGTCTGTGGCAGTGGTAGACACCCAGCCCCTGCAAAAGCTATCTGTCCAGATTCTCTTGACCACATGGCAGGGGGTTGGACTGGATGGCCTTTGTGGTCTCTTCTAATTCTATGATTCTATGATCCTGTGATTCTTTGCATAAGAAAAAAAGGTAAATTGCTTCTCTGGGAAGCTTCCAGTATCAGTAGTCCATTTTCTAAGTGGATTTCAGGGGCTCGCTCAACTGTTTAATACTTTAATACCCATTTTCTAAAACCAGAAATGGGTATTACCCATTTACCCATTACCCAAAACCACCTCTGGGTTTTTTGGGGGTGGGGACTGGACCACTTTTGGCAGTCCATTTCAAGGAGAAAATTTCCCCCTTGACCTACTGCAGTTGGACACCTGAGTCTGTGATCTTTGCTGCCAGTTGCTGGTTCCTACTCTCTAGCCAAAGAAGCTGAGAAACTAGAACTTGTGCAACTGAAGATTATATTTCACATTGTCAGTGCCAAGGCATAGACAAGTAACTTGGATTCCACCTGCATGGGTCACCCATTTGTTTTCCAAAAGGAAACCAATAACCAATAACCTTTTTGGAAGACATGGCAAGTCTATTATGGCGGTACAAACAGTGCCTGCTCCACCTTGCTTGCCACATAGTTCCTACATAGGCCTACAGAGGAGCCATGGGGCTGAGACATTAGGACAGGGGTCGGCAACGTTAATGTACCTGGGGCTGGTCGCTGGTCCCCAGGTCTTCCGCCGGGCCGCCCAGGGGGAATGGCAGCGCGTGCGCTCATGAGTGTGCACGCAACCCTGTCACTGCCACCAGCTGCTGCCGCTACGTGGACGTAACTCATTTGCGCATGCACAGTACTCCTGCACATGCACAAACGAGTCGCGGCCGCCATCTTGGCAAAATTTAGCACGGTGAGCATGCGGTAGCGGTGGTCGGCAGGGGCCAGTCGGCAGGGGTCGGCGGGCCGTAGGTTGCCGACCCCTGCATTAGGACATTAAGATTTAGGGTAAATCTCAAGCCAAGGATGTGATCCTGGTGAGAGAGTACAAAACCTCGCCTTTAGCAAGCACTTTGCAGCAATGAAATCTCATTTCTTGGCACTTGGTACACAATATTTTGTTGCTGAGGAGATAACAAACATTTTCCCCCATGCCTTCTTCCGAAATGTACGCCTATCATGTCAGAAAGTGTCATGGCTTCCAATTGGACAGCGTCCATGACATTGTGGCAATGAGTCACACAAGTGCCCTTCCTTGAAAATCATGCTCCAGCAGTATGAATCTTCCTTGGGGGGGGGGGGGGGGGGGGAAGCAAAGTTTCCCACCCTTTCTCTCTCTGCCCTGTTTATCTAACCTTCACAACCTGGCTGACTCATGCTCCTAGAAGCTGCTAAATGTTTTCCACACCCCTTCTTTCCTTTTCAATCTGATATTTCTTCTCTTATGTGATGCCTTGCCCCTTCAGCAATGCCTTGCCCCTTCCGCAAGAGACGATTACCTTCCGCAAGAGACGATTAAGAGGGGATATGATAGCCCTGTTTAAATATTTGAAGGGATCTCATATTGAGGAGGGGGCTAGCTTGTTTTCTGCTGCCCCAGAGAACAGGACCCAGAAGAATGGATGCAAGCTGCAGGAAAAGAGATTCCACCTCAACATTAGGAGGAACTTCCTGACAATGAGAGCTGTTCAACAGTGGAACACACTCCCTCAGAGAGTGGTGGAATCTCCTTCTTTGGAGGTCTTTAAACAGAAGCTGGATGACCATCTGTCGGGGATGCTTTGATTTTGAGTTCCTGCATGGCAGGGGGTTGGACTGGATGGCCTTGTGGTCTCTTCCAACTCTATGATTTTATGATTCTATGATTCTATGAGTCCTTTTCATTTATTGAGTCGGTAAGCCATAGCAGATCAGATCCAGAAGGATTCTGAGGTCTGTGAAGTCGAAGGCTTTCATGGCCGGCATCCATAGGTTTTTGTGGGTTTTTTGGGCTGTGAGGCCATGTTCTAGAAGAGTTTCTTTCTGACGTTTTGCCAGTATCTGTGGCTGGCATCTTCAGAGAAGTACAGCCAGTCACAGATGCTGGCGAAACATCAGAAAGAACTCTTCTAGAACATGGCCACACAGCCCAAAAAAACCACAAAAACCTATTCTGAGGTCTGCATCTGGCTGCCAGTTATTTTACCATCCATAAGCAATGGCCCATCAACTTCCACCCAGGAAATTAAAGGATGAGTATGAAGTGGAGTATGAGGCTCATGTTTCTAACAAGCCTACAAAAGAGGAACTAGGGATTCATAGACAGTTTTATGAAACAGGGGCACCTGTTCCTTGAAAAAGGGTGTACAGCAGGGGTGTGAATCATGGCAGATATGCCCCCAGATGTGGTTGAATTGCAAAACCCCACAGCCCAAGCCACCATAGCCAATGGTGAGGAATGATGAGAGCTGTAGTCCAGCAACATCTGGAGAACCTCATGAATCCCACCATTGCTGAAGTAACAAGGCAAACATGGGTCATTTTCCAGCCTCAACCAGGCTAGAAAGGGCATATAGTCTTCCTGAATCTAGCATTTCCAGATGGCCCTCTGTTATCACCCAGCTAGCCTAGTTGGTGGCAGAGGATGATGGCAGTCATGAGATGATGGCACTCATCTGAAGTGTGCTGGGTTGGGAAAACCTGCAGTAGTGATGAAGGCTGAGTCATGAAACCCTCTTAACATGGGCTACCTTAATACCTTTTCACCACCATCTTCTCAGAATCAAAAGAAGCCAGCAAGCAACATGTGGGAAGATTTGTCCCTCTTCCCTTTCCTTTTCTTACTGATCTGTTGTATGCTTCAGTGAGTAAAGACCTTAATCCCATAAGTAATTTTTCCAAGATCTGGTGCAGAGTAGATCCTGTTATCTAAGGAATAAAGGCAGAATGTTCATAATATGACTGCTATTACTCTTCATTTGCTCCCCTGTGTTGCTAGAGCGAAGTACATCAGATTTTCCAGGCTTAGGCTGGGTTGCATCAACAAGCACACAATGCATCAGAGGTGCCGCTGCCATGCAAATAGACATTTTGTGGCTTCCTCAGCCTTGTATTTGCTCACAAAATATTATTGATCCCATCCATAATATTACTTTCTAACACAGTAATGTGTCACCACAACTTGATTTGAGTAAATCCCCTTTTTTGCAGAGGCATGCTAGTCTTGTGTGACATGCTCTAATTCTTTGTTTCCCATGGCAAATACAAGTGCTTTTCATGCATAATCACTTGAAGGGATTCATTCCCACATGCTCTGCTTGGTTTTCATGATGTTAAAATGTGATTACTAGACCAATTGAAAAGCTTTGGTTTATCAACCAGAGCCAGCAAAAAGCTACCTGTTTGGGCTAAGGCACAGAATATCTCCCAGCTGGCATGGACATTGATCATGTTAGTTGGGAGGGTTTCTGGGAGTTGTCATCCAAACATGTAACTTTTCCAAGCTCTGGTCTCATTCCTAGTTGCTAAGTGGAACTTCCTTATTCAGATGCAGTGGCACATTGAATACCACTTGCTGTGGTTGTTGTTGTTTTTAGCTGCCCTCGAGTCAGTTCCGACTCATGGCAACCCTGTGGATAAGACATCTCCAAGAATCCCTATCTTCCACTGCCTTGCTCAGACCCTGCAAGCTTTTGCCCATAACCCGCCTGATCAAGTCTACCCATCTGGTTTGAAGTCTTCCTCTCTTTCTTCTACCTTCTACCTTTCTTAGCATTATTGTTTTTTCTAGTGATCCATGCCTTCTCATTATGTGGCCAAAGTATGTTAGTCTCAACTTGATCATCTTTGCTTCCAAGGAGAGCCCTGGTCTGATCTGTTCGTTTGTCTTCTTGGCTGTTCATGGTATCCTAAGTACTCTTCTCCAGCATCACATTTCAAATGAGTTTATTTTCTTCATGTAACTTTGTGTGTAACATGTGATTTTCTTTCTTCACTGTCCAGTTTTCACATCCATACATGGTAATTGGGAATACAATGTCCTGAACGATTCTTACTTTAGTGCTCAGTTGTATGTCTTTGTTCTTCAGTATCTTTTCCAGTTCTTCATAGCTGCCCTTCCCATTCCTAGTCTTCTTCTTATTTCTTGACAGCAATCTCCATTCCGGTCAATGTTTGATCCTAGGTATGGGAATTCTTTAACTATTTCAATTTCCTCGTTGTCTAGATTGAATCTGTGTATTTCTTCTGTGGTCATTATTTTTTGTTTTCTTTATGTTCAGCATCAGACCTGCCTTTGCACTTTCATCTTTGACCTTCCTTATTAACTGCTCCAATTCCTGTATGTCTTCTGCTAATATTATGGTGTTGTCCACATATCTTAGGTTGTTAATGTTGTTTCCTCCTATCTTAACTCCTTCTTTTTCTGATTTTAATTCTGCTTTTCTTATGATGTTTTCAGCATATAAGTTAAACAAGTAGGGTGAAAGGATGCAGCCTTGCCAGACCCCTTTGCCTATTGGGAACCACTCTGTTTCCATGAATTCTGTTCTGATGGTGGCTGGCCTCTTGTTCTTGGTACAGATTCCTCATCAGGACTATCAGATGTAGTGGCACCCCCATGTCTTTCAGTGCATTCCATAATTTTTCATGACCTATACAATCAAATGCTTTGCTGTAGTCTATGAAACACATGCTGACTCTTTTTTGAAATTCTTTGATGCACTCCATTAGCCATGGTATGTTTGCAATGTGGTCCTTAGTGCCCCTTCCTTTTCTGAATCCTGCTTGCATCTCTGGAATTTCTCTCTCCATGTATGGTTGGAGTCTATGCTGCAGGATTTTTGAGCATTATTTTGCTTGTGTGTGAGATTAGTGCTATTGTCCTATAGTTGCTGCACTCTTTTGTATCCCCTTTCTTATGGATTAGTATGTATATCAAGCATTTCTGGTCTGTTGGTCACTGCTTTCCCCCCCCCCCATATTTGTTCGCATATTTCAGTTAGCACTAAAGTTGTATCTGTCTGTAGGCACTGTAGCAGTTCAATTGGGATATCATCTGTCCCTAGTGATTTATTTTTCCCAATTTAGGCTACCATTTTCTCCAGAATGAATGGGTCCAACCCACAAGGGCTCAATGTAGATGGGAAATAGGGTGGGGGAGTAACATCTGGATGGCCTCCTCATGGTTATCTACTGCTGTTTATCACATGAAGACCTGTTCTATTAGGTCAAATAAACCACCCTCTCCTTGTCCTGCCAGTGTGGAATCTGGATGACCCAGGACCGAATCCCCAAGTCTGGTGCGAACAGTCTGGATGATGTCTGGCTTGTCCAGCACCAAATTGGGGTATACCCCTCTTAAAACTGAGTAAAAAAACCTTCTGTCTGCTCTGCATCTTCCTGAAAGATCCAGAGCAAACAGTTCCAACCTCAGGTATTTAAAATGCACCCCAGTATGACACCTGGTGAGGTGGCAGCAGCAGCAAGTTCCTCTCTCTGAGATCATAACATGGCCTCGGATCACAACAAGGACACAATGTGTGATCGATGCTAGGCTCCTTGTTCTGATCTCAGGAGCTAGTGACTCACCACCACTATGACTGCTGGGCAGTACAGTGGGAAGCATGTATTAAACACCCCCCCGGCATCACAATGGAGGGCCCCAGGTAATGGATGACCATTGGGGCAGGTTTGGGTCCAGGATATTCTGGGACGCCCTTGACGTATTCTGCCCCATGCAGACACAACCAAAGTTAACCTGACATAAAGGGCAATTCTTCTTGGGTTTGTTTTCTCCTTGACTAACTTACTGGTTGATGGTGCCTGTGGTGAGAGCACTGATGACCCAGCGCAGGTCCAAGGTCTTGAAAGGGATGAGGACCATGCTGACATTCTCCCCCAGCTCTCTGTAGCTCTCTGGGTACACAAAATGGTGAGTGGTTTTGCAGCCGACGTCCGACTCAAAGCCCACCGTTGGGGCTTTGTTCATTCTTTAGTCCAAAAAGATGGGGAGAAGAGAAAAGAAAAAAACACAAACAAAGAGAATCAGTTAAAGTCAAGAGGAGCACTCACTGAAATGAGAAGATAGATTGGTATCCTTTTGCCATGTAACACATGGATCATTTGATTTAAAAAATGAGGTGGGTCTCTGGCTTGCTAGTCAGAAAGCCACTTTTCCTAAAAACACTTGGACTTTGTTCAAAGCAAATACAACAGCAGTTCTCGAAAAGCAGAGTTTATTTGGAGAAGGATTCCCTTTGGCCCTTAAGTCAAGAGTTTAGAATTGCTTCACCAGTTCAGTCAGGGGTGGGGGAACTTGCTATTTGACTAAGCTTTTTTGCAGATTTCCTTGAACACTGCAGTAAAGAATCTGCTCAAAGCTGTTTGAATTAGGTTAAAAGGTCTGTCTACTTTTGCTTCCTAAACACTAGTAGGGCATGCCCCGTACATGACAAGGCATGTGCATAAGGAAAGAATGCCCATTGCAAGAAAAGTACAAACAAAAGGAAAGTACAAGATTCTCCAGTCAGACTTGCTCATTAACTTTTACATAAACTATTTATTAAAAGGTATAAGTTGAAGGCATAGCCATGCTAGCCTGTATCAGTATAAAAAGGAATCTTGTAACACCACTGAGACGAACTGAGAGAAAAAAATAAAGTAGTAAAAAAAAACTGTAAATAAATAAGAAACAAACATTTATTTTGTTTAAGTATTCTTCCCCCCCACCCCACAATTTTTTTTTCCATTTAGAGAAATACAACCAAAAACAAATGTAAAACATCCAAAACCACTGAAAATATTGATCTGTCTATCATCTATCTGTAGCTGCATCCTGATGGCCATCTCCTGTTGCTAACAAAAGATTTTTCTCTCTCCTTCATAATGGTGCAATCCAAGGGCATCCACTGAAGCTGAATAGTGTGAGATTTAGGATAGATAAAAGGAAGTACTTCCGCCTGCAGAACATATTTGTAGAACACAGAGTTGGAAGGGACTCTAGGGGCTATTTAATTCAACCTCCTACCAATACAAGAATCCAGAGTTAAAGCGTCCTTAATTGTTGGCTATCCCAACTCTGTTTAATAACCCAATGAAGAGTCTACCACCTTCTCAGGTAGTCTATTCCATTGCCAAACAGCACTTACTGTCAGTTCTTCCTAAAGTAGAGTCAGAGGGTGGGTCAACGCTGTCCAGAATACTCCATGGTCTCCTGGAGTATTCTGGTCCTAGAGCTTCCCTGAATCCCCTCATTACCTGGGCACTCTGGAGCGATGGAGGCAGCTGTCTACACATGCATCCTACTCTGTCACCTGGTGCTGCTGCTGGTAGAAGTTCCTCCCTCTGAGGATAAAATTGAGGTGGCCAGGGTCGATCAGATGGCTTTGCACCTTGTGACCTCTGAGGGTATGACTTGTGCCAGTGGTAGTAATGCTTGGTAGCACAACAGGATGCTGTGTAAACAACTACCCAGCACTGCTCTGCTCCTGGAAGATCCAGAGCATAAGGTAAGTTATTTTAAACTGGTTTAAGGGAGGGATGGCCCAGATTTGATGTGGAAATGATCCTCCCTCATGAAGAGAGTGTGCAATCAAATTGGAGCTTTGTAAAGACATGGTGTGGCAAGGGCGGGAGGGGGCAACCAATTTAAATGCCCAGTATCTCTGGAATCTGTGGAATTCACTGCACCAGGATACAGTGATAGCTGACAACTCAGAGAGCTTTACAAGGGGATTAGATAAATCCATCGAATTTAGGGTCAACTATTAGCCCATACGGCTATATACCAGTTCCAGAATCAAGGCAGAGTGGTTCTTTATATTGCTTGCTGGGCAAAGTGAGATGGGGGAGGTTAGAGTTGTTATTGGAACAATAGAAAATAGTTGGAAGAGAGTGCTTGAGTACATAGACCTTTGGTATGCGTCATTGTGGCCCTTCTTCTGTTCTTAAAAGGCCTTGCACACCTAATCCATCTTTTCCCCCTTAATGGAGTTGGTTTTCTGGTATCAAAGAAGTACAAATCAAATTTTCTGGTAGGAAAAAAAATAGGAGAGGTGTGGGGAAATGCATGGGCTGGAATCCTATGGTTCCCTTATGGAAGCAGTTCAACATTTTTGTCTGATGCACAATAGTTCAAGGATGCAGAAGCAGAGTGGAGCATTTGGAGCCACTGGACATGGATATTGATGCACATTTTACATGGGTAAGCATTGTGCATGGAAGTGTATGCATATCTGTTATGCATCTAGATACATCTTACATGCCTTAATTCAGTTGTGCAACATTGTCATTTGATGCAAGGGTGATACAGCAGAATTAATGCATAATTCTTCATGTGGAGATTTATCCCATGCAACTCCAATGTAGGCTTTCAGCCAGGAAGTTTACATATGGAGCAGGATACTGTCTGGAACAGAATCCATTCCCCTATTCAGCTACAAACATTGACTAATTCAAAGGACAGGAAAGGATGTGCATAAGCCAACTTTTAATTTGCAGTAAATTGTTAAACAATGGTTGGGCTGAATTATAGTTGCTCCCTTCATAACTTTCAGTTCATACATTTCTTCTGTCAGCTGAAGAACTCTGTGGAGCTACTCACCTAAACACAAAGTCATGGTTGTTAATCTCTTGGCCATACTGTGACTGCTTAAGGTTGCCTGAATTCCCCACTACAGCACATCTCCTGCACCGTGAATTGCTTCTTTCCAAAAGCTGATCCCTGTCTCCAGGAATAATCTCAAACAGCTCCTGGATGGTCTCATTAATCCCCTTTGGACTCCTTTCTCCTTGTAGTTTCTGTGGGGAAGAAAGCAGGAGTTAGTCCAACATTTGCAGCAGGAAAGGACATATCCCAAGCATCAACAGCAGGTTAGACCTATATAAAGACTTCTGAATAAGATTAGATGTGTTTGAGCAATGTGTTCTTTAGAGCTTAGAAGAAACATGTTACAACTCTGTTATTGCCCAAGTGACAGGCCCAATATAATGATCATTATAGTGGGCCCTTGGCATCTGCTGAGGTTTGGTTCCAGAACACCCTATGGCAGTGACGGCGAAACTTTTAGGGGTCGTGCCCAAACTAAAAGGCCTTCCAGCACCAGGTGTTTCCTGCTGCCAGGGGTGGGACTTCCAGGGTGGGACTTCTTCCCCCTGCCCTCCCGGGCCTTCAGCTGCCTCTCCAGAGACAGATGAAGGCCCAGGGGGGTGAGGGGGGGAAGAAGAGGAACAGGTACATGCCTGTTCCTCCTTCTCCCCCATGCCATCTCTGGACTTGAACTGCCCCAAAGAGGCAGCTGAAGGCCGGGGAGGGTCTGAAAGGAGGAGGAATGGATGTGCGCCTCTTCTTCCTCCTCCCTGTCCTCCAAGTGCTGGGGAAAATGGCTTCGTGTGCTATCTCTAGCACGCATTCCATATGTTCGCCATCACGGCCCTATGGATACCAAAATCCATAGATGTCCAAATCCCATTAAATACAATGGCAGAGTGAAATGGTGTCCCTTATATAAAATAGCAAAACCAAGGTTTGCTTTTTGGAACTTGTATGTATTTTAAAATATTATCATGCAGTGGATGGTTGAATCTGTGGATAAGGAATCTGTAGATACAGAGAGCCAACTGTACTTTCTGCCCTTGTTTCCATGGGCCAAAAGGCCCATCTCCCTATTCTGGTGGTGTCCTCTTCAGATGATGCACGGTCCAAACCCAGGGTCTGGTACAAACAGTCCATATGACATTGGGACTGTTCAGCATCAGAATTGGGGTATAACACCCTTAATACAAATTTTAAAAAATTGTACCTCTTACTTTGGATCTTCCAGGAAGATCCAGAGTCCTCCATTCCCATGCTGCATACACATCCCACTGTGTTGCCCTAGACATCTGCCACTGTTGCCAGCCACTCACACTGTGTTCAGAATGAAGTGCTCCGGCATGTGATGGTCATTGGGTGCCTCATTCTAACCTCAGAAGTGACTGACCCACAACGGCAGTGGGTGCGCTGAGTGGCTAAGTGACATACATGCAGATAGCCAGCCCCGCAAGGGTTTGGAGGGCCAGATAAAGGGTCAAGGCAGCTCTGTGGCCAAGATATGTCTAACAAATGAGGAATACACACACACACACTTTCAAGGCAGTAGTCTCACTCTGAGACTGTTCCTTCCTAACCTGAGGACCCTCAAAAAGTGTCCAGGCCCTGAGATCTGGAGATGCTACCCCAGGGGCTTGACTATTTGTGTTATCCATGGATAAAACAACTCTAGGTAAGAAGATATTCTATAAAGATGAGGACCTGCAATTTCTCAGTCTTGGCAGTGTTTTGTTTTGTTCTCTTGCAAACAATCCTGAACATCTATTAACAAGCAAAAGAATTGTTTGTTTGTTTGTTTGTTTGCTTTTCTTCCTGGCAGATGCTCTTTCTGCAAAACCCAATTATAATCAGAAAGCAGAAATGAGTCAGCCAGTAAAGCCAGAGGCAGTAAAAGTCCGGTCACTGCCTTTAATGGTATTGATTCTTTGGGGTGGGGAGTGGGGCTGGGAGATTGGCAGGCTTTTTGCTGTCAGGATAGATTTAATAGAGCCCTTGGACATCTGGAAAGCCATGAGCCTGAGAAACCTCTCAAGGACAGAAATTAGATACTATGGGGAACAAAATGTCTCCAGGAGTGGTCACTTGGACTTTTATATTTCCACCTAGGGATCTGAAAATCTGTCAGTTTCATTCTTGTTGAATTTCTTAGGTTTCCTATGGGCATTCTCATTCTATCCAGTTTCTGTACTGAGCTGTGAGACTTCCTTTAGTTCAACATGGAAATTAGTGGATTATGTTTGTGTGCATTCCTCCTCCAATGTTTTGCGAGCATTTCCTATTGTACACATTTTTGCATTGACTAAACCATGTTCATTTATGTTCATATTATTGTTCATATAATTATGCTGACTTCATTCCTTTATTAAAAGTATTTGTTAATTGCTTCTCTGACTAGCCAGGCCCCTGAAGTGATGAGCTACAAGAGATGTTATAGCATTCTTTAATAACAGTGTAAAACAATTGTTAAAAACTAGTTTCAAAGCCAGCTTTAATAATTAATGGATAGTTTTAACCACCCACTGGCAATTCAGCCGAGATGGAGCCAACCTAACTCCCCTTGAGACAGAGGTTTTTTAAAGTGCATTAAATCATGCACTTTTTGAAACACATATATGTTTTGCATATTTCTTTCTTCTCAATTACTTCAAAAATATTTTATCCCATCTTTTAGCATGAGGTCTCAAGGCAGTAGACAGATAAAACTATAAAAAATAAATGTCAGACTAAAATCACTTAATAATTTAAACGCAATGAAAACATATTAACTAGTTCAACAAGTTAAAAGAGTTTTAAAAGGCTAAAAGTGTTTGAAAATCATGTACAGGATGAATTTCCCTTATCTGAAATGCTTGGGACCAAAGATGTTTTGGATTTCAGGGTTGTTGTTTTTTAATTTATTTTTGGAATACCAGTATTTGCATATACATACATAATGAGATATATTGGAAATGGGACTCAAGCCTAAACATAAAACTCATTTATGTTTCATATATACCTTACACATATAGCTTCAACATAATTTAATATAATATTTTTAAATAATTTTGCGCATGAAACAAAATTTGTATACACTGAACCATCAGAAATCAAAGGTGTCACTATCTAAGCCACCCATGAAAAAAGTTTTGACTTTTTTCAGAACTCTGGATAAGGGAGACTCAACCTGTACATGCTCAAAAGTAAATTAGGCCAAAATGATTTAATAAAAAGCTATGTCTTGACCTGGAACTGAAAAGAAACTAACATTGGGTCACCAAAAGGAGGACATTCAACAAGTGGGATGCCACAGTCAAATAAAACAAGGGCTGGGATTCAAGATCACTGTTATGAATGTGTAACCTCAAGTTACACATCCGTAACCGATTCGTGTTCACAATCCCTCGTATTTACAATCATGGCAACTGTGTAGGGAATATGTAGGGATTGTAAAAGTCCCCCAATCCTGTTTATGGAGTAGCAGCTGCTGTGAGTGATGGAGGTCTGTTCCCTTGTTGATCAGGATGCATCAGACTGATGTTTCCACTCACCTTCCAAAAGTGTCTCTGGTGACAGAAGGAATTGCAACAGGGATCCCTTTGCTTCTGACTGTTGCACCAGAGATCACTGGTGGGAGGTAAATGGAAGCATAAATCTGCTGCATCTCAATCTACAGGAGAGCAGACCTCTGTAGTAAGCAGTGGCTAATGTCAGGATTGAGGGTGGTGGTTGAGAGTCTTAGATTTTGGCTCTGAAACCTCAGATTTTGGCCTGGGATGGTTCTAACCTGGTGACCTTACCACCATAAAATCATACTGTCCTTCCTACTCACCAGCCACCACTTGTAGCTATCTTCGGGCACGAAGGCATTCCTTGTGGTCAAGAAAGGCTGCATAGTTTGATTAAACCTTTCGTCGAACCAAAGCGAGACCCCTTGTTCAGAAACACATGTGCTGCAGCCACATGGCCTCCTTGAGTATTTCATCAGTTTTTTAAACTGCTCCGAAAATTGGTAGACGATTTGCTTGGGGTCCCAGGTGACTGCGACTGCACTGTGTGTATAGTTGAGCAAGAATGATGTGATGGTGACGATGAAAAGTAAGGCTAGCGTAAACATTTTGAGGCTCCGCTTCTTCACGGCCAGCATTTTGACTTGGGTGGCTTCGTTTGCCTCAACTGCCTGAGCAAAACACCAGTGCCTGAGATAAGAAAAAGTGGAGAATCTGCAGGGTTCTTTTCTCAGCTTCACTTCAGCCACCAGTAGCTGTTCAATCACCTTCAGTGTTCAAAGAAACAGACCTTATTGTTGTGCCCCTGAGCCACTGCAAAGAGACCCACATGGATTGTCTCTTCCTTTTTTTCCTTTACAAGGAAAAAAAAAAAAAAAAAGAGAATTCTCCAACTTCAGATCTCTTCTCTTCAGCTCTCCTTGATCAGCTGCTGATATCTTATTCCAAAGGTTTAATCAAAGCAAACAACTGTAATTTTCTCTTTACTACCTGGCCAGCTTGAGAGGAAATTATTAGCAGTGTGAAATAAACACTTTTTTCTTCTGTGTGGGAAGTGAAACCTTAAATGAAAAAGTTGGAGGTAAGGAAATATCGCTATTTTCTTCAAAACTATTTCATTAGCAGCCACTGATTAGTTTGTGTGAAGGGTGGAGTTGAAGGCAACTGACAGTCAAAATCTTATTTCCTGAAGCTGTTGAAACGCCTTCTTTTTCCAACTGAAAACATAAAAGAAAAAGGGAAACTTTACTAAGGAGTTTTTATGGACCTTTAAATTTAATAAATGGTTGTGAGTGTCATTCTCTGCCCCTGTAGCTTGTGGAATCAATAGGAATTAAATGTTTTGGTAGCATCTGCCATGGAGTTCTTATGTCCAAAATGTTTTACCAAAACATTACCAAAACAATAATGCTATACTTTCAGCAAACTAAACTGTCAAACATTCTGTAATATTACTGTGTTTCAAATGACCCCTTGGAAGAATTCTGTTGAATTTACTCATTACATTATATGACAACTGATAGCCAATGTCTGTGGATGGAGCATTTAAACCTCCCAGTGATGTATTCAAGTATTTTACTCCAAATCTCAAGTTGAGTGTCATGTCTGTACCTTCAGGTCTCAAGTTGATTCTCAAGTCATGTCTCAAGTTTGGGAACTAACTTTAACAGAAAAAAGGAAGTGGTGGTTGTGGTGTGTGTGTGTGTGTGTGTGGTGAATTTCCATAACTAGAAAATCCATAACTAGAAAATAAAGAAGATGTGAACAAAGTTAGGGGGGAAATTCTCAGATGGGAGCAGCAAATGTGTTAGGCGATGGGCTTGAGGCAGAAGGATCCTTCTAAAGCTTTTTAAAAGTTTTAGAAAGCTCCTCCACTGTGCAGCAGGGACAGACTACTTAGTGGACTTCAGCCCTTACCTCAGGGGTAGGCAACCTAAGGCCCGGATGCGGCCCCCCGAAGCCTTTGGACCGGCCCCAGGCAAGTCCTGCCGCCCCCGCCGCCGCCGCCCCCGCCACCCGCCATGATGATATTGATTATTGTTGTTATTACTTGTTCTTGGGGTTTTATTGGCAAAATCTCCACAGGGGTTTTGCCATGGCTTTTCTGGGGCTGAGAGAGTGCGCATGCATATTTTTAAATATTTTTTATTATTATTATTATTTACATTTTTATTTATTTATTTATTTATTTTTGGTGCTTCGGCCCTCCAATTGTCTGAGGGATAGCGACCTGGCCCCCGGCTCAAAAAGGTTGCCTACCCCTGCCTTACCTCAAGCCCATTGCCTAACACATTTGCTGTTTCTGGATGAAGTTAGTTACTAAAATTATGGAAGTCTCGAGTCAAGTCAGTACATAATTTATTGCCATGTTGAGCCCACCTGGATCACTGAAGTAACTTGACAAGTCAAATCCAAGTCAATTGACTCAAGTCTACACCACTGGAACCTCCAGATGCTGCAGGACTCCAACTCACATCAACCCCAGCCAACATAGTCAGTGGTCAGAGATGATGAGAGCTGTAGTTCCACAGCATTTGAAAGGTTGAAAGTTCCTAAGCCCTGACCTGTGCAGAATATCTCCCCCTCCACCTTCTATTCATTTAAATCCTGCCTTTTTCTCAGTGGGAGTCTCTCAATGAGACTGAAGGCATCTAACAGCATATTTAAAACAATACAGATTAAAACTATGTAAAACATTCAAGAAACATATATCTACTAGATATAACAATCAACTTTACATCTATTATTTAAAAGCAATTAAACAAGTCATAAAGTTAAAAACACTGAACATTAAAAACATTAAAATTCATTAACAATTACGTTGTTGCTGCTGCTGCTGCTGCTGTTGTCTGCCTTCAAGTCATTTTCAAATCTATCACAGGATTTTTCTGGCAAGATCTGCTCAGAGGAGGTTTGGCTTTGCCTTCCTCTGAAGCTGAGAAGGTATGACTTGGCCAGGATTCCTCAGTGGGTTTCCATGGCTGGGCGGGGGGGATCCAAACCCCATTCTCCACAGTTGTAATGTTCAAACTGATACACCATGCTAGCTTTCAACATGCTATCATACCTCTGCTCATATTGCATGAACACGGTCAGCGTCGAAAGCTATTCTATTCAGAACTACTATTCGAATTCAAGCAACTTTCTACTATGCCACTTCCTTTAGTCCTCCCCACCCTTTCAATTCTGGAAACAGTTTCCTTGATTTAATCCAGCTGTGTAAAGAATTTTTTAAAAATTGCCTACGCAAGATAGTTCATCCTCTTACTTGAGCCTATGCATGAAAAATGTGTGATGGAAAGGAATTTCACCACAGAGAGAATCAAACAACAGCCTGAAAGACTTGAAAAGGCACTCCAGTAATTCTGGCTTCATGGAGAGGGCAGGAGGCAGGAGTTGCCCATAAATCTCAGATGGGCAGATCATTCTCCCTCTCTGTCCCCATGTCTGCTACCCCCTACAGAGCTGGAGTCTGCAATGTTGGGCTCAGTTTAGGAATGACCAGCATTTATTCAGGTACAGACAGGCATTCTAAATCACTGCTACCCTGATGACATTTGTTCATTTGACACAACCACTCTCCCACACAAACTAAGAGAGACAGGAGGGGCGGAAGGTTGCCCAGAAGGATTCATTGTTTCAGGAGAAGTTTGGAAACTGTTGATGGGTGGTGTGTGCCCAAGTCATTTTTTACTTATGACAACCCCAAGGTGAATCTATCATGAAGTTTTCTTGGCAAGATTTGTTCAGAAGAGGTTTGCCATTGCCTTCCTCTAAGGCTAAGAAAGTGTGACTTATCCAAGGTTACCCAGTGGGTTTCTACGGAGTCCTAGCCCAATGCTCAATTCATCGCACTACTCTGAGTACATCTACATGGGTCAAATAAAATGGTCTCACAGAGAGCTGTCCAAATGACATAGGGGATGACTGGGGACAAATCTGGGCTTTTACATCACCCCAGGGTCTTAATCTGGAAGAAATATAGTGTGGATCTATCCCAGTTTTGAGTGAAAAACCCAGACCTTTGCACGTCTGTGTGGACTGTGTGCCACAGAGATGTCAATGTGAGGCCGAGGGGAGGAGTTCAGAAATACGTGCACCTGGGTTGCCCTGGTAGAACAGGGATTTGAACCCTGGTTGCCAGGAACCCTGGTACAGTGCTCAATTCATTGCATCACTCTGGCTCTCTACTGATAACAACTATCTAAGGGGGGTTGCAGACTGTCAAAAATAGTGTGAATTCAGTCCACTTTTAGGGTTAGGGTTAGTGCTAGGGAATCATGGGAATTGTTATTTTTCTGAGACATTGAACCTTCTTTGTCAGAGAACTCTAGTGCCACAATAAAATACAGTTCCCATGATTCCCTAACCTTAACCCTAACCCTAAAAGTGGACTGAATTCACACTATTTTTGACAGTCTGCAACCCCCCTAAGATTCCATCTCCTAACATTCAATCACACTTCAGGGTTACCAAGAAACAAATCCTAAGTACTGTGTAGATTATAGATAAGAGCATGGCATGAAAATATATTCATTCTCTATAGATAGGATCTCAAAGATTTGCTACAGTTAAATTAAGGAGACCTTGGGGAAGTTACTTTTTTGCATTAGAGCTCCCATAATCCCTTATGCTGTCTGGAGGATTCTGGACATTTTTAAAAAGTAGTTTCCCCAGTTTGCACATTTGAGGCTGCTCCCAAACAACGTCCTTGAATACAGCTTTAAAAATACTTTCTCCCAGGCGAATAAATGCCTATATCAGGGGTCCCCAAACTACAGCCCACGGGCCGAACCCGGCCCATCGAGGCCTTTGAACCGGCCCGTGGCCAGTCCTGCCGCCGCCGCCGCCGCCGTGCACACGCGATGCTGGCCGTCATCTTGTGTTCCAAAATGGCGCCCGGCATCGCGCACGCATGTGTACGACTCTGGGCGTCATTTTGGAACACAAAATGGTGCTGGAGTAGTGCGCATGCGCATGCAATGCTGGGTGCCATTTTGGAACACAAAATGGCGCCTGCCATCACGCGCAAATGCGCACCACTCAGGCACCATTTTCTGTTCCAAAATGGCACCCAGAGTCATGCGCATGCATGTGCGATGCCAGGCACATGTGCACGACTCTGGGCACCATTTTGGAACACAAAATGGTGCCCAAGTAGTGCACATGTGTGCGCGTGCACACGCTCCCCTCCGGCCCTCCGAAGACCTGGGGGCCAGTGAACTGGCCCCCAGCTCAAAAAGTGTGGGGACCCCTGGCCTACATTTTAGAAATTTTTATCGAGAAGGTCCAAAGTTCAACCTTTGGCTAGAGAAAGGGAAGAATTTTCTTTGGTCTGCTCTTTTAAGTGAACTGATTTAATTTACACTTCCTGGACCAATATGTTGACTGAAACACAATTAACCTTTGGATCAGACCCTTCTACAAATCTTGAATAGTTCTTTGCTCAAAAACTGCATGGGGGGGGGACTTTATATCAAGGAACGCTACATGCAAAAATAGGTAAAGTAGCAAAATCATATATAAAAATGTGCTATAGGGAAAATCAGGTATGAATATATAAAATTCAACAAACCAAACTTGAGGGATTGTGAGTAAATACTGGGAAAATGATACAGATGAAAAACAGACTATTTGCCTATTTCTGTCTGGATTTTTCCACAGGACTTCAGGTGGCAGGTGATGGTAAAAGCTGTCTAAAACCCCTCTACCAGTAGAAAATGGTGGGCTGGATGGACCAATGGTCTCACCTGCTGTCCAACTCCTTATGACTTCAGTTGTATAGAGGCAAATTTTGAAGGGAAATTTTTGATGACTCCCAAAAATTTCTGATGTTGATCCATCACAACAGACCAGTTCTAGCAGTTATCATCCCTACCAGAATCTGGGGGGTCTTAATTGTTTATGACTCCTAAATCAACATGCCACCTGAAAATACTTTGGATTACAACACGGGTAGCTTATTATACATTGATTTTTAATCCTTCCTTGGCACTACTGTGAGCACAGCAGGTAAGCTCAGAAGAGATAACAAGGCTTGAGGAGTGGGTGGCAGACACTGGATGTTTTCACACTGGGCTTAAGGCAGAAGCAATCCTACCTCACTCCGGCCCCATGCCGGCTCCTTTGCCAGTGTGTTCAAACGACATCGCAGTGCCATCCCCAGCATCCAGTGCCATCCCCAGCATCATTCCAGGTACTTTCTCCGCGTGTTCAAATGACGTCGCAGCAAGCCCCGCCCCACCCCGCCCCATCCTGTCCCATCCCCGGCATCAGTCCCGTTCTTTGCAATTCCTCTTTTTAAAAGGAATTGCATCTGCCGCGGCCAGAATCATACTGGAATGATGCTGCTGTCACCGATCTGAAGCTGCAGGATCCATTCCGGTATGATTCTTTCATTGCTTCCATGCGGCTTTAGACCCCAAGTGTGAAAACGTCCATAGTCAAAAAGTTTCTCGCAAAGTCCTCATGTTTCAACCCTGAAAGCCCTGGTTCCGCTACAGTGCTGTATGAATAAAAGAGAGACATTTGAGGACACTGCAAAGGTGAATGTAATACCTTGCTTCCAGGTGCCACTCCTTGGATTGTGCTTGCTTACAGTTGCAAACCTTGACAGCAGGTTTTTTTTATAATAGCAACAACGGAAAGCATAGAGAGAGAGAATAGTTTACTGAGGAAGACAGGTGTTGAGAAGTTAGCACTGTGCATACATTTCTCCCTTGTGCAGATCTGCTCTTTTATGGAGGCTTTCATTAGTTTGTTAATAAACAGAGAGAGACTTAACTGGAAGACACAACCAAATATTTGACAGATTGGGTATAACAGTCTCTTACAGATTAGAGTCACTGTCCTTCAAAGCAAATATCCCTCCCTGCTCTCTTCCTTCCTTTCTCACACATAAAGTTTCAGGGTGAAAGTTTTGTTAAAAGAATGATCCAGCAACAGAGAAGATGTGTGTTTTTATGTGCCTTTGAGTTGCTTGTCGACTTGTGGGAACCCTATGAATTTCGTAGGGTTTTCTTAGTCTGGGATTACTCAGAAGATACTCAGAACAAAAAAAGAAGGGGCAGTGAAGAAAGGCAGTGATTGCCTTTGAAAAGTAACATCAGTGCTGTAGAGGTAATTTTTTTTAAAAAAAAATGCAGCCCTCAGCAGGCCAATCTCTATAGGAGGCAAAGTGGTCCAGTGGTCCAAACACTGGTCCAGTGCCATTTTTGTGACCTTCAGGACTCTCTAGGCATCCTTCTTTTTTTTCCTCTTTTTTTTTTTTTTGCAATTTCCCCCATATTAGTCAAAAGTAGTGTGCTCCTGTAGGCACACTGATATGGTTGCATACATGCTATCACTCATTGACTAATATGGGCTTAATTTTATATGTTTTTCCCCATCTTCGGGCCCCCAAACCCAACCCCCCTGAAGCAGAACCCCCATGGATGGAAAGGCCCACTGTACACCTAAAAGTGACTTGTAGTTCAATCTGATATACCAAGAATGGAGAACTTCGTTCAGATTGAAGAGGGTTCAATTTTTGAAGAAGTTCTTGACAGCCATACTCCAAGGCTGGATGAGTGAAAGAGCAGGGCAGTGATAATAAAAACAGCAGGGCAATTTAGGTGGCAGCTCTTACTGCCAGAAGGGTATCTTGGACAGAGACATTTCAATGAGGATTCCCAAATGCATTGGCTCAAGTGGTTAAAACGCTGACTCTGTTGACTGCAAGATTGGCAGGTTGGCAGTTTGAGGCCCGGGTGCTGCATGATGGGTGAGCTCCTGTCACTAGTCCCAGCTTCTGCCAACCTAGCAGTTCGAAAGCATGCAAATGCAAGTAGATAAATAGGTACCACTTTGGTGGGAAGGTAACAGCATTCTGTGCATTCATGCTGGCCACATAATCACATAGTAGTCTCTGACAATGCTGGCTCTTTGGCTTAGTAACAGAGGTAAGCACCACCCCCTACGGTGGAACACAACTTGACAAGCTTGTCAATGAAGAATACCTTTACCTTTTACTTCCCAGAACTCAGGGCCGGGATCTTCTGCTCCAGTCCTCAGCACTTTGGGAAAGAATCTCAGGGCAAGAGGACAACCTTGGTAAGTGTGTGTGTTCCCCATAATTTAGATTTGGTGTGTTTTTATTTGGATGACATACAGTATCCACAACTGTGGTTGATGTTTAAGATATCTGGCTTAGTGACATCACTAGTCACTTCTTGCAACATCCTTGTAACCTCACCAAGGTCTACCTCTTGTGACATAGCATGTTTTCATCTCTTGATCTCAAGTTTTGGCTCTGAAATCTCAGGATGTGGGATGGCCTTGACCTGGCAACACTAATTTCAATCTTTCAGAACAGGAGAAAATGTATAAAAGCTGTGAAACTTCTGAATCAGGAGTGGGCAAGACAGGGTGGTCACATTAGGCCTCCTGGAGACATAGGAGGGCACACCCCTCTCTACTTCTCCCATTTAAAAAAATGCCCCCTTGGGGACATGGGGACACATTTTAGGGCCTTCCTGGATCCCTAGATGCAACAAAGGATTTGAAGAAAACAAAGCGTTTTTCCAGTTGTTTTTTTTTTAAAAAACAAAATCACAAAATTTCATATTAGCTCAGGGGAAGTAACCAGAGGGGCTCAAGACATGGTGAAAATGTCCGCCACACTCCCTAGAGATCATTCTCAGGCATTTCAGAGCAAAACAAAAATTACAAAAAGTTCTTTTTTTTTAACTCTGCCCCCCCCCAAAAGAAAACAATCCTGGGGGCTGCATGTGGGCCACAGACCACATTTTGACTGTGCCTGCTCTAAATGATTGCATTGTGGGCATAGTCAAATGATGATCTGAAAACCCCTAGATATAGGAAACCTAGGGAGGCCAAATTTGGTCCCAGGGTTGGAGTTTTCTCCACTTTTGCCACACAGTGAGACCACACAAACACTACTTTAATTGATAAGTCTTCTTGCCTAGTAAGTGCCATTTAGGATGGGAACCTGAGAAAAATGTTGCCTTCACATAGGAAACCCTTCAAGGCTGCGATCCAAATGTCAGGTTCAGCAGTACATACCAATAGTAGTGCATTCTTTAAAAAGTCATCACGGTCTTAAATTTAATTCCGGCATTTGTTTAGAAGAAGGTGGCATATTAAGAGGGAGACAGGCACTGACCTTTTGCTGAAGGCTTTTAAAAAGAACAGTTTTGTACGAAGGATGTGGTGGCAGGGCTATATATATTAGGCACTCAATTCAAAATGCATATTTATTTCATCCCCAATTGGCAAACCAAACCAATGTCACTCAGGCTATTTACACCATCAGAGACCAGTGTCCCAAAGTGACAATATGTCTCTTTCTCAGTTTAGCACAGAAGGAAGTAAACTGGACTATTTTTGCTATCTTTTCTGTAGTTTTCCACTACATTTTAATTGGGCCTTTTTTTGAAAAAATAATAAATGGTCAGTCATTTTCTTTGGCTTTTTAATGGTTATTCTGCTTGGATGGCCAAAGAGGGTTTGTATTAGTAGCTGAGGCCTGAAGTTGAAATCCTGTGATTATATATATATATATATATATATATATATATATATATATATATCCAGCCTCAAGGGGGCAATTGTGCAAGGTTTTTTATCTCTGAGGCATAAATTAAATTGGTACAACCTTCAGAATAGCAACAGAAAACACATAGAAAATGTCCACCAGAGCTATTAAGCAGCAGAAGCATGCGCCCTCCCCACAAAAGTCAAACATGCTTAGGGGTGTTTTTATTTTGGTAAAAAGAAGTCATGGTTGCAGAGTTAGGGAAATTATAATGGTTTATACAATGAGAATGGAAAGCAAGAGATGTCTCTCTCTCTGCTCATACTAAAAGCTGCAATCACTAAGTGCATCTGCACTATATGGTTAAAGCAGATTGATACCACTTTAACTGCCATGGCTCCATCCTATGGTATTTGTAGTTTGGGTAAGCCCTTAGAATTCTTTGCTAGAAAGGTACAGTGTGCTCCCTTGAATGACAGCAGGAGAACTCTCTAGCAGACCATTCTAAAGCTCTCATTGAACTACAAACCCCAGGATTCTTTAGGTTGTAGCCATGACAGTTAAAATGACTGTAACTGTGTAGTATAATTCCACATTCCCATTGAAAGTAATTGGTAGCTGCTTTAAAACAAACAGATAGCAGCAAGTGCCTGAGCTTGCAAAAGTTACGTTTTGGCTACAAGTTCCACAGTCCCTTAGATAGCATGGCCAATGGGATTTTCTGGGAATCACAGTCTAAAGGAGTATTCCACCACCACTACCATCACCCCAAAACTCTGGGATGCACTACCTTTGTGCAATGCAAAATTGATGGATGAAACTCAGTCCTGTATTGCAGCAATAGCCACTAGTTTTGAAGGTGTCAAAAAAAGAGACTGGGCAATGTTATGAAGGACAGGCTGGAGTAGCCAGGGGTCACCTCTAACCAACACGGATCAACAGCTGATCAAAATGTGCACTGAAGACATATGGCATATGCATAGCTTGAGCAGCTAAGTGCCAAAACACTGGTCTCCAAGGCATGTTTGAATGCTGCCCTGTGCCTGCCCAGCATTTGGATGAGAGCCACCCCATGGCATAGCTAAGCAGTAAAGCAGTATCAATAGCTAGCGCAGACATTTTATGGCCAAGAGTAACTTGGCTGAGTTTTCAGTGACAGCTGACACCCTTGGCTTTTGTGCATGATAGCCCTGGGATAAGATCAAATGTGGTCAGACCTCAGCTATAGGTATGGTTAGGATTGCCATTGAATCTAGTGGGATGGCACCATTGGTGAGCAAAGCAAAATATCTCAATGATGCATCCATATGAATACCCTTGTCTGAATGAAGGCTGGGTAAGAAATTTGCTCTGTTGATTTTGAGAGACAGATTGAATTGTTCCTACCTCCTGAAACCAAACACAATTTGTGTTGAGCAATTTATACATTTCCAGAATTATGACCATACTCCTATCCCCATTTCCAGAACTTAGTTGCATTATGAGAAAGAAAGAAAGAAAGAAAGAAAGAAAGAAAGAAAGAAGATGCATGCATTTGACAACATGTGCACATTTCAAAGTGTGCAAAGAAAATGGCATACAATTCTAAAATGTTCACAAACTCACTTTCACTGATGGGTACCTGTAGATAAAAATGGGCAACCCAAGGAAATGCGCACTGAAATGGAAAATGGCCCTCAAAAACAGGGGGAAATGTCACTGACTCAGCATGCTAGTGGAAATATGGGAATCTTAAGGTGATCAGTCCTGACAGATCCACGCATTCTTAGTTCAGACCAGTCATGAACTGTTTATTGAGACATCTAAGTGAATAAAGATTTGGTCATTTAAAAAGTGAAAGGAAGAGCTGTAGGAAGATGAAAATGTGTGTGTTACCCTCACAGAGGACAGTAATGCCTTTGCTATTTGCTTTAGGTATCTTGGAATATTCCTCTACCTGCAATTTTCACTTGATTGCTTTGGAAGTGTTTATTTTGCAGTTGTTGAGACTGGACTGTGACCACAATAAAGTTCAAATGTGGATGCAAAATTCTGCACTGATTCTATGGAGATCAAAATGGATCTGGCTGCACAGTGAAATACCACAGTACTCTGAACACTCCCAGTGTCATCTGATTTCAGAAGCTAAGCAATGTTGGGCCTAGTTAGAAATTGGGTGGGAGGCAACTGGAGATTTCAAGGCTAGGAAAGAATTTTGCCTGAAACTCTGGAGAGCCAAGTCAGTCAGACAGAATCAGAGGGGGGGAGGACTACAAATAAAAATATTCAACTTAGAATATTAAAAATATTCTTAAAATAATTGAACTTCATTATTGCTTTTAAAATAATGTAAAACATTGATTAAAAAGCAGTACAGCATGGTATTATAGTCTTTTAATTTTAAAAGAGCCAGTTCTTCCAAACCTGTCAAAATAAGAGCTTTCACAGTCCACACTTTGTGTAGTGCTTTTGCCTTAATCCTCTTGTTCCTATCCACTGTAAAAGAAAGTCTTCATATATTATACCAGGTTTGGCCAGGTTTGCTGAGTAAATTTGCTCTCTTCCCTCTTCCCTTACTGCCTCCCTAGGTTGATTTTTAGGTCTTCAAGCTCCTTGGGGCAGAGATCAGTCTATTGTTATGTCATTTGATTGAAAAAGATAAAAAGAAAGGGAATGGTCTTCTTTTAATAAATACATCAAACCGAAGCAGGTTCAAAATTAAAGAAGCATTTAACTTGCAGTCAATGCAAAAGCAACCAGTTACATCTTCTGCTGGTGGTCCTCTCTAGGAAAGCTGGTGGTCCTCATTCACTTTCCTAGTTAACAACAAAAGACACTGACAGGATTAGACAATTTCACGTCTTGCTTGAAGACTTGTCAGTACACAGTTTAGCCCTTGGTCCGAGTTCATTTTCTATACATCTGATTAAATGGCCATTATGTTGCCTGGAAACACGCTTCTTTTTTCATTTGACAACTTAATTAAAACTGAAAGAAGAATTTATTTGTAACAGACGGGTTTATCCCCCCCCCCTCACTTCTCCATTTTCCTCATCAGCCTTCTTTTGACAAAAGAGAAGATTCAGAAGACCTACCACCCACAAGCACACAGCTGCAATCGTATCTCCCAGCTTTCAGTCCTTTCTCCCCTTTCTCCTTGGAGAAAAAGCATTGCATCTCCACCTACGTATTCTTTAATCAGAATGAACCACATGTTTTAAAAGTCAGGCTTCTCAATCAGGACTCAACTATTCCCTTTCTAACATCCTACCTCACCCCATTTTGCCGATGGATGGGGGGGGGGGGAAATGCAAATATTTGAAACAGAGACAAAAAAGGGAGGTGGGGGGGGTTCCCAGGAGCTCTGTGGAAAATTGCTGCCAGTCTTAGTAAACATTCTTGGGCAAAATGGAGAAACAGGCCAGGCTAGCAAAAGACCACTTCTTGATCTACTTGTAGTGAAAAGAGGAATCATCATCATCATTATTCTTTGCTGGTATTCTGTATTGCAGTTACAGATTTTTAACCTAGAGTTATGGATCCTTAACTGCGCTGTAGTCACTAATACTACATAGTATTTCTTGTTAAGGAAAATGCAACATGGGACTTACAGTAATAGAAATAAAATGTGTATGTGAAAGTCACAGTGACTAAGCAGGAACAATCATGAAGCTACACAGGTGAAAAGGATAATGTAATTTGGAAGCCTTGAGAGCCAAGGACAAAGTTATAGAGTGTATATTGAAAACACCTGTTGTAGATTGCAAACACCTGAGATTCATTAAGTAGTCAAGGTAAAATGATGAAATACTTGGGTTGGTCTTAAGTATGGGATGATCCATGTAAACCAATCAAAATGAATGTACACACCCACTGGGTGGGAACCGACTAGTGGGTGGTGACTAACAATGGCTATAAGTGCAATGTTTGCCAATGCATAGTGTGGAGTAGTTTTGGAGATATTGTGAAGTGTAGAGATTGTGATTTGTAGGGCATATAGTATTTATGTATATAGTAGAATAAAGTAGATCTTTTATATAAGACTACTGAGTTGTCTGGTGTCTTGAGGGAAGATACAAGAGCCAGAAGAATCCTGGAGAGGTTTGGAGACATCTCAGGAAGAAGAGTGAGAAGGCTTGGAGAGTTTGTCAGGGTCTTCAGCCTATTCTCTGAAACTCTGCTGCTTGGGAAAGAAGCATCAACCACTGATCAAAGTTGGTCAGCTCTGCTGCGTAACAAGGTGGTGAGTTAGAGCCAGAGGTGAAGAGCTACAACTCCCATCATCCCTGACATTTCTATACGACTATGTAAATGCCCCCCAAAGCCTACCTCAACAGTCAACAGCTGCATTGGGAAAAAGAAGCCCATTCAGCTGCAGATCAGGGTGCAAGGAGGCTGATGTTTCTACCCTTCTCTCACCAGCTAGCAAAGCTGAGATGATCAGAAGCAGGACCCCTGTTGTAATTCCTCATCATAGTCTTGCTTGCAAGTGGGAGTGGGCTGGAAACATCATCCTTCTTATGACCTGATCGGCAGCTGAACAGACTTTGTTTGCTCAGTGCGGCTGCTGGATGTTAAGGTGGGCTTGGAAGGTTGGACAGGAAATGTTGCTTAGTTACACATTCATGACTCTTACGTATACATAACTAAACAGCTAATGTGGAAGATCGATGGTGGTGGTGGTGATGGTCTGGAAACCATGCTCTATGACAGGGGTAGGCAACCTTTCCCCTTTAAGGGCTGAGGGACTTCAGCTCCCAGAATCCTAGGAGCTATTGGCCAACATGCGACTATTGGCCAACATGGCTGAGGCTTCTGGGAGCTGAAGTCCCTCAGCCCTTAAAGGGGAAAGGTTGCCTACCCCTGCTCTATGAGTAGCAGCTTAGGGAGCTGGGTATGTTTAGCTTGGGGAAGAAGAGGTTAAGAGGTGATATGATAGCCCTGTGTAAATATTTGGAGGTATGTCACATTCAGGATAGAGAAAGTTTATTTTCTGCTGCTCCACAGATTAGGATCTGGAGCACTGGATTCCAACTACAAGAGTAGAGATTCCACCTAAACATTAGGCAAAGTTTCCTAATGGTAAGAGCTATTTGACAGTGAAATATGCTGTCTTGGAGTGTGGTGGAGTCTCCTTCTTTGGAGGTTTTTATACAAAGGCCAGATGGCATTTGTTAGGAGTGCTTTGATTGTGTCTTCTTGCATGGCAGGGAGTTGGACTGGATGGCCTTTGTGGTCTCTTCTAATTCTGTGATTCTAAGATGATGCTATGAGGAGCGTGAGAGGGGTGGGAAATGGTGGGTCCCCCTCATGTGGATTAATGCCACAACTTCCAGGAACTGTCATATGAATGAAATAGTGAAATTGACATGAACTGGAAAAAGGCTGAGCCCTCCATCCATCCATCTCTAGCTGAGAACACATTTTTCTTTGCTTATGGTGGGACTGCTGCCAATCATGCAATTGCAGAGGGGGCCTTCCAAGTCTTCCGAGTTGTGTAGAAAGAATTTTAGCCAAGGCAGTTCATGCCTTAGGGATGAGAGAATTCTACACCTGGGTCAACTCTGTCCTTTATCCAAGTATTAAGGTTTGCAGCTGCCTCTGTGCTCCTTTGCAGTTTGGCAGTTTCACCAGGAGGTGATAATTTAAAAATAAAAGCTATGACAATGTTGATAAGGAAGTGCATGTTCCACCTTCTTCTTCTCCTAATTCCACCACAGGAAACAAAATAATCACACTGTTTATTTTCCATACTGTCATTGCTGAGAAGACCAATGAAAACCTCCAGCATGTAGGTATCATTTAACACAATCATGAGAAACGCTGGGGGTTGAAAGCAGCTTCCATGTCAGTGGGATGGTAGGTTCACTCTGGGTTTTATTTTAAAGCAGTTATCCAAGATGCTATACCTTATCACACACACATAAACCCATACCCACATTTCAGCACCTTGGATAATTCTTTTAGCATTTGGACAAAGACCTAGAACAGATTCATCACCCCACTGACATGGAAGTTGTCAGCCAATCCTCCCAAAGATGTTGAAACAGAAGTCAACACTGTGAGTATTTCAATCCCAGCTCACACCTATTTGGTTTGCTAAGGCATTTTCAAATTAGGTAATTCAGTTTATTTTAAGTTTATTTTATTGTTTTTTCTGCTTCATTTTATTTGGATGGTACGTCTGAAGTTTTTATTGTCTGAATTATTTTATTGGTTTCACACTCTTTGTGCAAAGGCCTGAAATCCATAAAGGCGAAGGGTAATTTTTCATTACTTTTAAAATTAATCAGCTAAATAGTTCTGGAAGACACTGTAGGCAAACATATGCTATTCCTTGCTACTCTTTCATGTACCTTGGTGATAAAACAAAATTAGGCCTTCTTGGTAGCAGCTCCCAGTTAAGGCATTCTCTCCTGAAGGAGGCTTGAGTCCTCTCTTCTCTCACATTTAAGAAGACAATGTTGTTCTGTTGTGCCTTTCGTCTCTTTTAACCTCCAATCATAGCAATGGTTGGCTTTCTATAGCCACAGATTCTTTATCCATGGATTCAAGCATCCACATCTCGAAAATATTCCAAAGTACAAAAATTCCAAAAAGCAAGTCTTGATTTTACCATTTTATATATGGGGCATCATTTTGCTTTTCCATTGTATATAATGGGATTCGAGCTTCCACAGATTTTGTTATCCATGGGGGGTGGCGACCTGAAACCAAACCTCAACGGATACTAAGGGCATACTGTATTTTTAAATTCAATCAATCGCTTTATGCCCCCTATTGTCCTGTCCATTGAATGCATCAATGATATTTGCTTTTATTAGATTCTTTTCATTGTATGGGGGAGATGGTTTAATTTGGAAACCACTATGTGGATTAAGAAACAGTTATTCAAATATGCAATGGAAAAGTACACCTCCAGATTGTGATCTTTTTTCCATTCACTTCTCTGTCCCATTAAAATAGACCAGTGGAGGGCACATCCTAGGGTTGCCAGGTCAAGAGTATCCCAGTCTCTGATATTTCAGCACCAAAATCTGAGACTTATGGATGACTCTTTGTCATGTTGCAAGGGGTGGCTAGTAAGCATGATATGTTAAGCATTGACCACAGTTGCACAGGGCATAGCATTCAAAGAAACAAAAAACCCAAGGTGGACTTGTGATCTCTTACAGTTGTTAATGATTTAACATGATCCACCAAACCCACCTTTTCATCTTGGCAGTGCTCCCAACTGAAGGATTTTGAGGAGCTGCAGGTTGAGATGCTGGGAAAGGAAGTATACAGCCCTTTCCCAGTTGTGGGGTGCATGGAAACAGGTATTTGCAACAGGATCCCAAGGGATGTCTCCAGCTGGCTGTTTTTGATGTGCCCTGCAACCAGGTGTGTGCTTGCAGGTATCATTCCCCAGTGCTTTGATCTGCGGTGCCTGGGAAACTACAACAACAAGCTCCATCATCATAGTTATTTCTGATGACACAGGATCTCAGCCCAAGTCTAACACATGAGGAAAATAAATATACAGACACTTTTTAAGCCATCACTCTCACCATGAGATTCCTCCTTTTTGATCTGAGGACTGAAGAAGACTGGCCAGGCCTTGAGAACTGGGAATCCTAGTAAACTCCAAGGCTTGGAGGGCTACAATGGTCAGTCTTCAGTTCCTCAACACTTCTGCAGGGCCACAGCTGTGTCATTTTGGCAACTAGAAATTATGTTGCCTCATTACCAGTCACTCCTTGGGCTATTGGGGGTGAGGGAGATCTTACTGTTTCTTACACCCCTTGGAACAGCACATGTAAATAATTAAGACTCATTTAAAGTGGATATTCTAGCCAAAAAAACCTTGGCTGTTTCAGCTAAAATATTTTGTAGGGTGCTGAGGCTGAGTGGTCAGAAGAGGTTCTAAGAGCTACACTAGACCTTCTCCAAGTGCACAATACTCTTTTGAATCCTGTTTGGATCTAGGGATGCATAACAAAGAACTTGCCTTGACGCTATTGAACAGAAAACATTCCCAGGTAATTGTAAATAGGATTTCTGTGCAAGGGAATTCCACAAGCTAGGGCAGGCACTAAGAAGGCTCTCTCCATCATCATTCCCAGATGCAGCGGTGATGATAGAAACAAAGAGAAAACCTTTCCCCAAAACCTTAAAAGGAGGGGATATGGTCTTTCAGACAGTCCAGATTAGTCTGGAACAAACACAACCAGTCCTTGGATTATGCCCAGAAATGGACCAGTAGCATATGAAGTTGTTGTAATATGGGAGTTTTGTGTCCCCTTCAACCAGCTCCAAACAGCAGTCTGACTGCTGTTTTTTCCAAACAGTTTCCAAAGGCAGCCCTGTGTAAAGTGCATTACAGTAATCCAAACAGATTTATTCAAGGTGTTTGTCACCATGGCCACAGCTGGCATCTCCCGGAAGGGGCGCAGCTGTTGCAATAGTTCTAACTGTGCAAATACACATCTGGCAATGAGGCATGTCCAATGACATTTTCCAATCATCCATATCATCTTATGCTATACCCAGGGCATGATAATCTCACTTAAGTAATTTTGGCTTCTAGTGAAGGTTCCAGTTTGATTTGTTTTCTCTCTCTCTGTATGCACCTTCAAGTTGCTGTCAACTTATGACAATCCCATGAATTTCATAGGGTCTCCTCAGGCAAGGAATACTCAGAAGTGGTTTTGTCAGTTCCTCTGAAACAGGGGTAGGAAGCCTCAGCCATGTTGGCCAATAGTCCCATATTGGCCAATAGCTCCTGGGATTCTGGGAGCTAAAGTCCCTCGGCCCTTAAAGGGGAAAGGTTGCCTACCCCTGCTCTGAAATATAGCCTATGACACCTAGGACGTTTTCACACGGGGCAAAAGGAGGACGCTAGCCGGCCTCCCACCGGCCTCACTCCGGCTCCATTTCCCGTGTGTTCAGACATGCGCGGTGGCAAACCCCGCCCCTTCCGGTGTCATCCCTGAGTCCGGCCGGCTTTTCGCTCCGTGTGTTCAAACACACGGAGCCCTAAGTCCGGCCTCACTCTGGCAGCGGCAAGCTAATTCCTGGCTAACTCCGGCTTCAGGTAATTCCGGGTGGCAAAAGGAATTAGCCTGCCGCCGCCGGAGTCATTCCGGTGTCAGCGGCACGGGGTCCAGCCGGCTTTAGGGGAAGGGCTCCAGCCGGCTTTAGGGAGCCCCGTGTGAAAACGTCCCTAGTATTTGTTGGCAGTCTCCCATCCAAGTACTAACCAGAGCTGGCACTTCTTAGCTTCCCAGATCAGATGGAATCTAGTGTCTTTAGGGTATTTGGGACTCATTTGTTTTTCTTTTTGGCAATTCATGGTATCCATAGATCTCTCTTTCAGCACTACATTTCAAATGAATTGATTCCTTTCCTGTCAGCTTTCTTTACTATCTACCTTTCACAACCAGACATATGGTTATGAAGAGAACACCAGGTATTCTAAACTGCCACCTTGGTTACATGTCACTTTTATTTCCTGAAACATCCTGCTAATTCATTTATAAATTTCTGTTTGTTAATCCCTCTAATGTATTCTGTATCTAATGCAACCATAGCTTGTTAACAGGAATAATCTCAGAAGAGCCATCCGGTCCTGTATGAGAAGGAAGAAATCCTTGGGATTGGGTTGGGAATGCTGTGGTTCTCCAGATGTTGTTGGATTACATCTCCCAGAAGCCTGAGGCAGCATAGGCAATGGATGAAAACTACAGTCTATCCACATTGGGAGGGCTGTGTGATACCCATCCCTGCTCTTCAGAGGGCCAAACTGTTCAAATATTTAGCATGTAGTGGAATTTTATTGTCTTTTTCACTTTGAAGTAAATATTTCCATCAGTGGGGCCCAAATACTAAGGCACCAGATCTTGTCTGATCTTGGAAGCTAAACAGGGTCTATCCTGATTAGTACTTGAATAAGAGACCACCAATGAATACCAAGTACTGTAGACTATATTTCAAAGGAAGAAACTAACAAAACAAAATATTATTTGCCTAAGAAAACCCTATGAAATTCATAAGGGTGCCATAAGTTGATGGCTGACTTGAAGCCACATACATGCACACATACACATACACAGAGAGAGAGAGAGACAATCAGTGGAAAGTTTCTAAAACACTGTCTTCATTCCCATGTGTCTCCATGATGTTGGTAGTAGGAGAACATTTATAGGAGGGAAAAGGATTTAATATATTTGAGTCCCTAATTATGCATAATAGTCCCAAACTGGACCACATCTCTCTGTACTAACTTCAAAATAATAAAAAAGTAAAAGTGCAGCTGCATGCTGCACATTTAATCCTCAGATGATGTCCATTTCAATACGCAGAAAATGAGTGGATTAACCCATCCATCCACGCCCAGGTATTGTTGAACCTCTGTGGAAATTATTTCTGAATTGGAAAATGTGGAGGGTCCTCTTATTTTATCTAGTGCCCGTCTCCTGGGATTTGGCGAATATTTTTATTCACAGTGTTCAAAATCAAATCATTTCCCTCCATTCAGACAAGTACAGCCTCTTAACTGACCAAAGAATTTTAAGCAGTTAAAGCTATCTATCTGTCAGTGGTATTTTCCTGCTTCTTAACTCTTTGGAGCACCTTCTCAAAATATTATTCCTCAGAGTGGCATTGGGGAATGCACGTGGCACAAGGTATTGAATCTATGTTGTGGAGAAGGTTTTAGTGGCGAATGAAAGAATCACAGAATCACAGAGTTGGATGATACCATAAGGGGCATCTAGTCCAACTCCCTGCTATGCAGGAACACACAATCAAAGCACACACAACAAATGGCCATTCAGCCTCTGTTTGAAACCTCCAAAGAAGGAGATGTATGCTGGACAGCTTTAAAGTCTGAACTAAAAGCCACAGCAAATTCACCATCCCACTGACATTGGAGCCCCTAGCCGCCCACTGACTGAATCTTTTTGCTTCCTTCAGTATGAAAGCAAGAGAAACACTGGGCAGGACCATTTCCCCCCTGACCTGTAACAATGCATTAGGGGCAAGAACTGGCAGAACCTCATTCATCACAATGAAGAGGATCGAAAGCCACTTAGAATTACCCACCAAAGCCTCTGAGATGTTAACCGTTCAAGTAAATCAATGTTTATCTCGTCTTATCAATGTACAGACTTCAGAACAAGCTTACACCCGCTGGTGGAATAAGGGCTCTTTTCTCTCTCGCTGGTAATTTCAGGCGAACACAGCAAGCCTTGGCACAGCCTTATTCATCATGCGTTTGGCAGGGCTGTCACTGTCAGATTAAATAAATGGCCATCCTCTTTTCCTCTAAACACTCTGAACAGGATCTGGAACTATTTAAATGGAAAGCAGACATTTAGTGCCCTAAAGAGTTTGTTGGGTTGAGGCTGTTGTGTCTGTTGGGTAAAGTCTGTTTTCTGGTGCGAGGTGAGAAAAGAACTGCTTTTGTGCTTATTGGTATCCTACTGTTTTATGGTGAGTTTGTGTCTGATGAGTTAAGGCTGACTGTTTGTGTGAGCTAGGAGGAGGCTTGCTTGTGTGCTCCTTAAATATTGTATTGTTCGTTCATGTGTAAGCCCAGGTACTCTGCCTGAGCACACGGTCTTAGGGTGCAGGGTGTCTGCTGAGAGGAAGTGAATCAGAGACTATGGGAAAGAAGCTAGCAGCCACTAGCTAAAGCCCCAGACGTGGAGCTCAACAAACAGGCAAAGCCAACTGGTATTTTGCATGGGCAAGGTAGAAGAAACAGTATAAGGTGAGCTTGTCTCTGCTGAGCCTTGCAGAGTCTTTTGGAAGAGTTTGTTGGGGTAAGGCTCTTTATTTGTGTGAACTGGGAAGAGGCTTGCTTGTGTATGAAGTCGAAGGCTTTCATGGCCAGCATCCATAGCTTTTTGTGGGTTTTTCGGGCTGTGTGGCCATGTTCTAGAAGAGTTTCTTTCTAACGTTTCGCCAGCATCTGTGGCTGGCATCTTCAGAGAATACTGGAATGGAGGAGAGTGGGTATATATATATACTGTGAGACCCTGGCTATAGTGTTAGGGCCTTTTGGGAGAGGCGAAACGTCAGAAAGAAACTCTTCTAGAACATGGCCACACAGCCTGAAAAACCCACAAAAAACTATGACTTGCTTGTGAGCTTGCTAGCAGTCACTAGCTCTCTAGCTGCAGCCCCAGACCCTAGAAAATGGACCCTTGGAGAACAGGGAAGGCAAACAGACATTTTGTTTGGGCATTTAGCAGGGAGTTTTGAGGGGGAAGCCCAGAGTTCTGTTTCAGTGCCTACTTAAGACTACTGAATGATGGTGCAGGAGCTGCTGCAATCACCTGCAACAGTTGTGGTATGTTTGTTTTCTTGCCAGAAGATGTGGGTAGCTATGCCTGAAGCAAGTGCAAGTTAGTTGCCCTGTTGGAAGAGAAGGTCCAGCAACTTGAGGCCCATGTATCTACTCTTTAGCATATTAGGGAGCATGAGGTTTTCTTGGACAAAGCAGAGCAGATTGTCCTGGATGAGGAACACACAGGGGATGTTTCTGAGGAGGTCAGTTCTCAAATACAGAAGCTAGACATTTGGAGAAATGTGGCACATAGGAGTAGAATAACCAGGGAGCGTTCTGTGAGTTAGGAGCTACACAATCAATTCAAAGCCCTTGCAGTGATGATGAGTAACAGCAACAAGAGCACCAGTGTCAGTTCTCAGAGAACACAAAGATGACCTTGGAAAATTCAGAACATGGAATGATCTTTGACAATCTTTAGAAGAGATGCATGGCGGTGGTAGGGGACTCCCTGGTGTAGTTTGTGAGCCTAATAGAATCTTTCAAAAGTTGTACAGTCTCCCTGGGGCAAATATTTGTGATGAAACAGAGCTGCTGACAAGACTTGTCAAGCCCACTGAGCATTACCCCTTCCTTTTGGCCCATGTGGGAACCAATGACTTTGCAAGGCACATCCTTCCCAACATCACAAGGGATTATAAGGCTCTGGGTAGGAAGCTGAAGCACCCTCATGCACAAGTTGTCATTTCATCTCTAATCCCAGTTGAAGGACATGGCCCAGGAAGATAGAGAAGAATAGTGGAGGTGAACAACTGGTTCCACAGATAGTTCTGTCAGGAATGATTTGGCTTCTTGGACCATGATCTAGAATTTTATGAAAACATGGCCCAGGAAGGCCCAGGAAGAATTTCATGAAGACATGACCCAGGAAGGTAGAGAAGAATAGTGCAAGGTGAACAACTGGTTCCACAGATAGTTCTGTCAGGAATGATTTGGTTTCTTGGACCATGATCTAGAATTTCATGAAGATTCAAGTGATGAGTTGCACCTCACAGCAGTTGGCAGGAATGTTTTTGCAAAAATTCTCACAAAGCTGTTCAGGAGGGCTTTAAACTGAGTTATGTAGGGAGACAGTATTCTTGAGGGTAGGAGTTCATCAAGTGCTGCTGGAGATAATAGCTCAAATGTTATAGAGAGAATTGGGTGAACAGTACAAGAATTCAACATTAGGAGGAAAAACTTTAAAGAAATAGCTAGAGGGATGACTAATGGTCTTAGATGTTTCTACACTAATGTACAGAGCATGGAAAATAAATACGATGAACTTGAACTCTTAACACAGCAAAGCAAATTATATGACATAATCGGCATCACGGAAACCTGGTAGAATGAGTCTCATGATTGTAATGTAGTAATAGAGGGACATAATCTATTTCAGAGAAACAGACCAAACAGGAAAGACGAGGAAGAGCATTATATGTCAAGGATGTTTACATCTGTGAAGAGATTCATGACTTAAATCCTCAAAACCAGGTTAAGAGCATCTGAGAAAAAATTAAGGGAGACAGAAACAACAGGGATATCATTGTAGCAGTCTACTACAGACCCCCAAACCAGACTGAGGACTTGGATGATGCCTTCTTGGAACACACCTTCAGAAAGGAGAGATGTAATAGTAATGGGAAATTACAACTATCCAGATATTTGTTGGATGTCAAACTCTACCAAGAATATAAGATCCAACAAATTCCTCACTTGCTTTACAATTTCATTCCCTAAAAAGGGGAAGAGGCAACAAGGGGATCAACTATTTTAGATCACATCCTAATTAACAGTGTTGACCTGGTTACAGCTGTGGAAGCGGCAGATCCATAGGTGGAAGTGACCGTGTTCTTCTGGAATTTATTATACAGCAGAAAGGGGAAGCCACACATAATCAGTCACACATTCTAGACTTTAAGAAAGCTGATTTCAGTAAACTTAGGGAAATACTGAGTGTGATCCTGTGATCAGGAATACTAAAAGAGAAGGGAATTCAGGATGGATGGAAGTTTCTTAAAAATAAGATACTGAAGACTCAGTTTCTAACAGAATAAGATATTGAAGACTCAATTTCAAACAAAACTTCCAGTGGGGAGGAAAAATGGGAGGGTAGATATCTAAAGAATTTTCAGTTGGGCTAAGAGTTAAAGGGACATGCACAATAAATGGAATAAGGGAGAAATTGTGAAAGAGAAATCCAAGCAAATAGCTTGTAGGGAGAAAGTCAGAAAAGCTAAAGTGCAAAATGAGCTCAGGCTTGCTAGAGAAGTTAAAAAAATAAAAAGCGCTTTTTGGTTATGTCTGCAGCAAAAGGAAAAATAAGGAAATGGTAAGGACACTGTATAGAAAAGACAGAAAAATACTAACAGGGGACAGAGAAAAGGCAGAACTACTCAATACTTTCTTTGCATCAGTCTGCTCCCAAAAGTAAAACAGTGCTCAACTGAGGGAAATGGAACAGATGATGCAGTAGAAGAAATGGAGCACAAAATATATAAAGAAGTAGTATAGGAATACCTAGGTACTCTAAATAAATTCAACACTCCAAGGCCAAATAAACTACACCCATGGGCAGGGGTAGGCAACCTTTCCCCTTTAAGGGCCGAGGGACTTCAGCTCCCAGAATTCCAGGAGCTATTGGTCAACATGGGACTATTGGCCAACATGGCTGAGGCTTCTGGGAGCTGAAGTCCCTTGGCCCTTAAAGGGGAAAGGTTGCCTACCCCTGCCCAAGGGTATTTAAAAAATGGCAGAAGTAATCTTAGAACAACTGGCAATAATCTTTGAGAATTCCTGAACACAAAAAATCCCAGAAGACTGGAGGAAGGCAAATGTTTTTAAAAAAGAGGACCCAAAGAATGACCACCCAGTCAGCCTGACATCAATATCAGGAAAGATTCTAGAGGAGACCATGAAACAAACAGTCTGTAAATACTTAGAGAGGAATGCTGTGATCACTAAAAGTTAATATGGATTTCTCAAAAACAAGTCATGTCAGATTAACCTTATCTCTTTTTTTTGATAGAATTGAAAGCTTGGCAGAAGAAGGGAAGGTTGTAGATCTAGCACATCTTGAATTCAGTAAAAATGGAAAATATCCCCTATGATAGTCTTGCAAACAAGCTAGTAAAATGTGGGCTAGACAATGTGCCTGCTAGGTGGATTTGTAATTGGTTGCCTGACTAAACCCAAAGGGTGCTCAACAATGGCTCCTCTTCATCCTAGAGAGAAATGACTAGTGTGGTGCCATAGGATTCTGTCCTGGGCCCAGTGTTATTCAACTTGGATGATGGAACAAAAGGCATGCTTATTAAATTTGCAAATGACACCAAATTAGGAGCAATAATACCTCAGAGGGCAGGATCAGAATTCAAAATGATTTTAACAGATTAGAAAGGAATCCTTAAAACTAACAAAATGAATTTCAACAGGGAGAAATATAGGATACTACATTTGGTCAGTAAAAATGAAATGCATGGATATACAATGGGTGACACCTGGCTTGATGGCAGTACATGCAAAAGGGATCTGGGAGTTTAGTGGACCAGAGGCTGAAGAATGTGATGCGGTATTTAAAAAAGTGAAAAGGTTCTGGCTTATGATAATATCTAAAATGCAATTAAGTCAGGAAGAAAAAATTGATTTAAAGCCAGATTTTTTTCTTACTAGGCTTGTTTAGCTTTGAGGGGAATACTGGTAAAAAAAAAAAAAGATCAATAGACTCTGCTGGCTGTCCAAATTCTACTGGCAAAAATATTGATAATTAGGTAAAATCCCCATAGACAAAGAATGGATAGAAAAATTAGTAGGAATTGTGGAGATGGATAAACTTATGTACATACTTGGCAGAAAAACTAATAGTAGATTTATAAAAGATTGGGGATGATTCCAACATTATTTGCAAAACAGATTTGATAAAATGATGATTGCTGGATTCAACAATTAATATATATATATATATATATATATATATATATTCCATATATATATGTATTCCAAAAAGCAAACCTTGATTTTGCCATTTTATATAAAGGACATCATTTTACTACACCAATGTATATAACTGGGCTTGAGCATCCACAGGTTTTGGTATCCATGGAGGTGGTGGTGGTTGTGATCTTGGAACTAAATTTCAGTGGATACCAAGGTTAAGTCACACATTTGCAGCCCTAGAAAACCCCATGATAGATTTGCCTTAGGGCAGGGGTAGGCAACCTTTTTGAGCCGGGGGCCGGGTTGCTGTCCCTCAGACAATTGGGGGGCCAAAGCACCATAAATAAATAAATAAATAAATAAAAATTAAAAATTTAAAAAATTAAAAATATGCATGCACACTCTCTCAGCCCCAGAAAAGCCATGGTAAAACCCCTGTGGAGATTTTGCCAAGAAAACCCCAAGAACAAGTAATAAAAACAATAATCAATATCATAATGGTGAGCGGCCTGGGGCCGGTCCAAAGGGCTCGGGGGGCCGCATTCGGCCTCCGGGCCTTAGGTTGCCTACCCCTGCCTTAGGGTTTCCATAAGCTGGAATGACTTGAAGGCACACAACAGCAGCAGTAACAGCAACAACAACAACAATTTTAATAAGCTGCAAAACTGCCTTAAGTTCCATTATTGGTTAAAAGGCAGGATATAAATGAATAATCATAATCATGATTTCAATAGACAGAGCAAAGTGAGGGACAGCCTGATTTCTACCCAGCACCCCTTTTCAGAATCTTCACAGACTGAAGCTGTCTTTGCAATCTGTAATTTTTTATGAACATGGAATAGAAGGCAAAAAGAAATAATGTGATCAAATTTCCTTAAGAAACTAATTAGTTATGGCAAGAGCCTTGTAAGGTCAAAGTAACACAGCAGTTCCCATAGACCCTCATACCAAGGTTCAGATCAGCTCATAGACAGGTTTGGTCTATGTTAATGCACTGACCATGTTCATCTCTGGCTACAGCTGCACTTTTAGGCAAAGCCAGCTTGGGGTAGCAAGAAAAGTTTTTCAAAAGCACAAAGCACTAGCATCTGGTCATTAGCCAAGGGCCTCCTAAGCAAACCTCGCCAGCTGAGCCTTTGCTCAGCTTTGAGGTATTAAAGAAAAAATAAAGCAAGGCACACTCCATTCTGTAACTCATGCTGGCGCATCTTCAACCAAAGACCATCTGTGTGCCAGGCTGCCAATCTCTCATAAGCTGGCCTTAATGCTCCATGTCGTCTGCTCCCAATTCTCCTCTATACCAATGATATAACAAGGACAGAAAAAATGCATCAACAAATGCCACTGGGAAATACAGCTGACTTTGAACCTGCTTCATGCTCCTACTTTGAGAGCACTTTGTGTGGGTAATGTTAGATTTATAGCAGCAAAAAACATTCTCAGGTTTGACACATGTCTAAAAACATGTAAAGCTCATCCATCTGGTCCAGGGCTTGGGAACCTTTGGGCTTCCACACATTTGGAGCTATAACTCCTACAGTTTCTTGCCATTGGACATGTTAGTTAGTGCTTCTGGAAGTCCAAAATATCTGGAGATTTTTAAAGAGAGTCTGGATGGCCATCGGTTGGGAGTGCTTTGATTGTGTCTTCCTGCATGGAGTGGATGGCCCTTGAGGTATCTTCCAACTCTATGGTTCTATGATGCCTAATTGCTATATTTTCACAGTCCCTAACTTGAATCCATTGCTCCATGTCCTACTCTCTGGATCAGCAGAAAACAAGCTTGCTTCATCTTCAATATGACATCCCTTTAAATATTTAAACATGCTATCATGTCACCTCTTAATTTTCTCAACTCCAGGCTAAACACACCCAGCTCCTAAAGCTGCTCCTTATTGGACATTGTTTCCATACCTTTCACCATTTTGGTCATCCTCCTCTGGACATGCTCCTGCTTGTCAACATCATTCTTGAATTGTAGTGCCTAGAAGTGGGCATACCAGTTCAACACCACAGTCTAAGAACTCTGGGTGTGGACGGACTATAATGTGTGTGGAGGCAACATCTGTCAGAAAGGAATTCCCAGGTTGCTTTCCAACAGGGGGTAGGGCTCAACAACTGCATGGCTGGCAGCTTCCATGTCAGTGGGTGGTGAATCTGAATTGTAAAGTGCTGAACCTTCTCTACAAGTCAGGTTTAGAACCTTGGACATTTCCTTTAAAATTTAGACTAATACTCAAAGTGCATTCACTGTCCCATTGACATGAAAGGCACCAACCATAACTGGCTAAGGGCATCAGAAGTAGAATTAAAAATGAAATAAGCAGAGCTAGATCTAATTCTTAGTAATTTTGATATTTTTTCACCAGATATATAAAATATGGCTCAATTCTAGGCATGTCTGGTGAGGAGTAAGCCCTAGTTCAATAAGTTTCATGTATACAAAAAAACAAACAAAAACAAAAAAACAAACAAAAAAAAAAACACAACAACCCCAAAACAAAACAAAACAAGCCAGTACTATGAATGTTTGCTGAAGGACTTGCCAGAGAAACAGGCTTTTAAAACACATGCCTCTGATTTCTAGAATATCTTGCTCTTTAAATAGCTTTAAAACTGGAAGTATTTGAAGAGCAGGTTAAATGCCTTAAAATCCCTTCAGTTACCAAGCAGATATCAAAGCAGATATCCTTCTACAGTGAAGCAAGTTTCTTTCTTTTTTCAGTATCTAGTTGGGCAATCCAAATTCTTATCTCTGATCAGTAACTGGAGATAAGAGCAGGAATTATCCAGAAAGAACCAGAGGGAAAATGGACAGATCTTGGGGAAAATGTGAAGGCTTCATGGAGAATGCTGGGAGCCAGACACAGGGTGGAAGTATCCCATGTATACAAAAGAGAGATCCTTCATGAAATTGTTTAACCCCCTTTCAATGGCATGCAATTTTCAAGTGAAAACTACAACCTGTAGCACCAAATTCCTAAATTTATCATGCACAAGTTGTAGCACCAAGCCTAACTTGGAAAAATCACGAACTACTGTTACAAGATTTTCAACTGTTCTGGGCAATGATGATCCTTCTCTTCTAAGGCTCAAGCATTGCTCATGTTGCACATGATTTTGAATTGCCCTTGAGAGAGCATCGCTCTCTTGATTGGGCATCAAGCACACTACTCTGTATGAATGAAAAAGCAATTGGGCATGCCTTGCAAGGCCCCTAAAATAACTTTATATATACCATATAGCTGAAAGGCAGGTTGTCCTGAACATCCCCTGCAATTCTGGTGAAAATCCAACCAGCCATCTACATCTAAGGTAGTAATAAACAGAAAATTAATATTATTTATATACATTATCATGCATTGTCTGCTCTGAAACAGCACCTAGTAGTGTCCTTGAATGATACTAGGTTCTAGACAGAGCTTTGCAAAACTACTTTTTAGATTGCAAATTCTAGAATGGTAGATTCTGGACTTTACAACCCAAAATGTAACAACTAAAATTCTAACTACCACTAAAAATAGTTCTTGAATCCTAGCTTTGGGGGAAAGGTGGTGTATAAATAAACCAGTATAATAGAATACGATATCATGGGGGAGGGAGGAAAATCCCTATCTACTTTCTCAACTGCACATTTTGGCTGGATCCTGCTGGTTTCTTATACATATGTAAGTTCCTTTATGGAAACAGTTGGACAATTTTGTTTGATGCAGTATGGATGTATTCAGTTCAGAAGTGGAGTTGTGAACATGGGACCATTGCATATGATTGCACAGCATTCATTGTTGTTCATCTCACTGTGCATTGGCATAAATGTATGCACATCTCTTTGTACAAGGATGCCTATGGATGTGCATCAAGTTGGGTATAGATGCACATCACATTGTACCTAATATGCATAAAGATGTGCATACACAATAGTCACACAACCTCACAGTTCACTAATGAGGTAGTGCTGCACATAGAAACAGAATCATAGAGGTAGAAGGAGCCCCATAAGCCACTGAGTCCAACCCCCTACTCATTGCAGGAGCGAGAGTGTATGCAATAGGTAGCTGTCCAACCTCTTTCTGAAGATGTCCAAGAAAGAAACCTCACCACCTCTCTAGGTAATTGGTTCCATTGCCAAACCACTCTTACCATCAAGAAGTTCCTTCTAATGTTCATTCAAAATCTCCTCTGCTGTAACTTAAAACCACTGAACCTGGTCTTACCCTCTGAGGCAGCAAAGAACAAATTTGCACCCTCCTCCCTGTGACAGCCCTTGAGATCTTTAAAGGGAGGCAATCATGTAACCTTTTAGCCTTCTCTTCACCAGGCTGAACATGCCTATAGTGCAAACTGTAAGTGCAACTTATAAATATTAGATTATTAAGGTGGGGGGGGGGGGCAAACAAAGCAATAAACCATAACTGGCATCCTGTTAGTGATTGGCTTTTGTTGAACTCATGCATGAGTAACTTCCCCTACAGAAGTGGCTGGACATTTCTACTTGGTGTGGAAGTCTATATTCTATTGACTAACTTAAAACCATTAGACGTGATCTTACTCTCTGGAGCAGCAGAGAACAGCTCTCTCCTCTGCAATAGCCTTTGAGACATTTAAAGACTGCAATCAAGTCACTCATATCTTCTCTTCACTAAGCTCAACATGTCCAACTCTCATATGTTTTGTTCTCTATATCTCTTATCTTTGTTGTCCTTCTCTGAACCTGCTCCAACTTATTTCTTCCCTTCTTAAAATGAGGCACCCAGAACAGAACACAGGACTTGAGATGAGGCGTACAATCTGTGTAATTCTCATCAATATCTTGGTCATTATTTGATTCCAGACTAGTACTTTACAAATAGTGTAGGTGCTTGTGTATGTGTTTGCACGTGAGTGCATTAGCTGATCATTAGCTCTGCTGCTTGAACAGATGGAAAGCTTCTGGAGGGGAGGTCAGACCACATCCTTCCCTGGGCTCCCAATTGCTTCTTCCAATGCAACCCTCTTGCTCTACATGTGGAAAGTTCTTTAAAGAAACAAGATTAGCATACATTAGGGAAGCAATAGGCTTGGCTTTATCTGAAACAAGAATGTGTGTGTGTGTGTGTGTGTGTGTAGCACAAGAATCACATTTAAAAGGGATTTGCACATTACAAAGCCCCCTGTGTGGTTTCTTGGCTGAGAACCCTAAAGCACATTAAAAATGTTAATACTGAATTAGGTAGAGGGTGATAACTGAAGGTTGAGGAAAAGCACAGACATAGCAAAAATACAAAATAAATAAAAATGATGTAAGGATAAAAAAAAAAGTGGAGGGAAGCTTTTCCTGTTGTGATTGCTGGTGATTTGTTTTTCCTTTAAAATGCAAGATATCAAAGCTCTCTCCCTCTCTAATTTCAGGAAAGGTTTATTTTTTCCCCTTCCTCCCAGCCCCCAGCCAGCTCAAACGGAATTTCAAAGGATCCCACATCCATATGTGCAGAGATTAGTGGAGAAAAGACTTTAATTAAAATGTCGTACAGAAAGGATTTTCAGCATAATATTTTTTTTGAAAAGCCAACGTGCTCCTCAAGAGTTTGCAAAAGTGCCAGACAAAAGGAATCTCATTTTCCAAATCAGTCATGCCAAGCTCAGAAAGCGACAATATATACCTCAGCAATTGCATGGCTTAACGTCCCTCTCAGTCAAGGTGGAATTGGACAGAACTCAGAAGTAGTCCCAACTAGAGTAGACCCACTGAATTAATAGGCATTGCCTAGGTGTTACCTTGCCACATTCTCATCAATTCAGTGGATCTGCTCTGTTATGGAATACAGTCAGCCCTCCCTATCCACGGATTCTTAATCCATGGATTCAACTATCCACAGATTGAAAATATTCCAAAAATATATAAATTCCATAAAGCAAACCTTGATTTTGCTATTTTATGAAAAGGACACAATTTTCCTATCCCATTGTATATAACGAGATTTGAACATCCATGAATTTTGGCCCTGCAACCAAACCCCAGTGGATACCAAGGACCCAGTGTCATACAGGATTTAGCTCTTGGACTACAACTCCTACAAAATCCCTAGCCAGAAAAACTGGCTGCACTGCAAAACACTGGGAATTGAATTGGTGGCATCTTGACTGGAGCTAAGAATGACACATACATTCAATATGAATGCCAGTTGCCAACAGTCCATCATACTGAAGTATAGAGATGAACAGTTCCAGAGGTTTGGGGCTGACGACTGAAGTTGTCCAATTTTCCACGCTCCAGGAACATACCTTCCCACACTCCCTGCCCCCAGTTTTCACTCTTGGAACCTTGTTCTTGGCATGAGAGGGGCAAACCTGTGGCAGAAATGTCCCCTAGTGGGTGTCAGTGAGGTCTTTGGAGCCATATATATATTTATTGCAGTGGGATATGGCTCTCCTGGGTGACCAATATGTTGTCTACCCCTGCTCTAGTATGACCAAGAAAAAAAATGCAAGAATTTGGTCCATGGAACTGTGACAGGTTAGACAGGATGTCATGAACAGTAGTAGTTGTTGTTAACTGATGTCAAGTCAACCCTGACTCATGGCAACCCTATGGATGAAACATCTCCAAGCCCCCCATCCTCCATTGCTCTGCTTATGTCCTGTAACTTCAGGCCCATGACCTTCCCCATTGAGTCTATCCATCTTATGTGTGGTCTTCCTCTCTTTCTACTTTCTACTCTCTTTCTACTACCCTCTACCTTTCCTAGCATTATTGTTTGTTTCTTATTGAACAGTAGAAGCATACTGAATCACACCCAAGATCCAACAAGTCCACCATCTTGTTTTTCCACATCCAGGTCCCTACAGGAACAAACAAGCATTTTGTGGCTCTGTACAATTATCCTGAAGAGTTATAGCAAACCCATAAGTATAGATACATATGTAGACAAAATGACACTTGCTATACACAAGAGAAGGTACCAATAGGCTTGGGGAAAGTTCAAAGTTTGCAGAAGTACAAAACAAAAATAGAAGATGAAACCCAAGAAGCAGGGAAGCCCAGTGAGGATTGGGCATGCTCCATAGCCACAAAATGCTGTGTTAAGGGAGAATGGAAAATGTGTGTGCATGTGTGGGGGGGAATAGAATAGGGTATCATAGAAAGGAGAACATCCATGCCTGGAACCCTGAATGCATTCCTTTGTTGCAGATCTCACTTGACTTCATTGTTGGCCATTAGTAGACCTAGCCTAAAGAGACTGAGACCATGTCTGCACTGATGGGAAATTGGAATTGTAGTCCACAAAAGTAACTTTTCTGATTACTCCTATCCTTCATGAACCAGTTACATCTCTGCTGTAGAGCCAAGACTCCTGGGGGATTGAACTGAAAGCTTTTGGGCAGGCAAATGGTGTCACAAAATTAAGTATTCTTCTTAGGGAACTGCCTTTAACTCTGCCTTTTGCCAGTCTCTGCCCAAGGAAGGAAGGCTCCTTTAACATTCAACAGCTCTTCAACCCTCTCTCCCCTTTCGACATGAGAGACTTCAGAAAGGAGGGCTCCATTACTGAACCTGAGTCCAACTTTGCATTGTGAGAACACAAAGGGACCCATTTACCTTGCCAGGCTCTTTCACTTGGCTGCTTTTCCAAACACTGGGTGTACTGTTGATGGATTTTTTTCCTCTTCTGTCATAGAAGGTCACCACTTCTTGCTCCTTGTTTTTGCCAAAGCGCCTCTCCTATTCCAGCTTGTTCTCAGGCAAAACCTCAGCTCATCAGCAATGAAGATGTAGGGACAGACTGGATGCCTTCTTATATCTACAAGGAGGGAAAGGAACAGATAATTTAATCTGAAAGTTGGCATTTTGGCCAGCTCAGTTTGATCATCAGACAAGTTAGAGCCAATGTAGAGAAATTGTTAGATCAGACCCGAGAAAAAAAAGTGGGACTATACCTTCCAGAACCCCATAGAAAACAAGACAATCAGACAAGCTGTCTGGGAGATTCTGGCAACCAGACACAATGAGATTCTAACAAGTGTAGCCTAGAAATGTAACATTTCTAAACTCTGGTCGGAACTATGGTCACTTGGTCAACTCTGATCAATTCCTTTCTGCCCCACAGTCCTGTAAAAGTCATCCTCACTTGAAAAGAGCCATCAGTCCCAAAAGAGAAGTACAGTGGTCCCTTGGTATCCACTGGGGTTTGGTTCCAGGACCCCCTGTGGATACCAAAATCTGTGGATGCTCAAGTCCCATTAAATACAATGGCATAGTAAAATGAAGGTCCTTTTATAAAATAGCCAATTCAAGGCTTGCTTTTTGGAATTTATATTTTTTGAATATTTTCAAGCCATGGATGGTTGAATCCATGGATGCAGAATCCATAGATATGGAGGGCCAGGACAGTGTATGATTTTAGACAGGATTGTGAAAGTAGAGGTGGTTTATCCCTCATTTCCAGCACACAGACCCCTTCATCCTGCTCTCTGTTTCTCTCACACATAAACCTATTGCTGCCTGCCATTGCCACCCTTGTCAATGCTTTTCAGTTTTAAATCTCGACAGGACGAGGAGCAGAAGCCCCAGCATGTGCTGTTGAGCCAGCAGTGGGCTGTTTGTTTAGCATCTGAGAAGGAAGAAGATGTCAAGTTTCCTTAGCCAAGTCACCTCAGCCAAATATATATTTTTGGCACCAGGACAAGGAATGGCATGAAAGCAGGCACTAGTCGGGGGAGACCCGCTGAAAAGGAATTGAAAACTGTGCCATCTGTGAATAAGTTATTGTCTTTGTATTGTATATACCAGGCAGCAAGTAAAGGAGTTTATGTTTAACTGTGTATTTCTGCATGGCAGGGGTTGGACTGGATGACCCTTGTGGTATCTTCCAACTCTGATTCTATGATTCTTTTATTTTGTACAGGAGAAAGTAGTGTGTGTGTGTATCAGCAGGGGCATCATTAGAGGGTGCAATGGGTGCGCATAGCTCAAGGTGACACCCTACGATGGGATAACACCACCACTCCCCAAACATCTGCCTTTTGGCAGAAAGGAGCTGTGGAATTTGCCGGAATCCCCTTAAAACACCAAAGAGATGGTGTAAGTGAGCTGAGGCCCAGTAGAAAGAGAAAGGAAAGGCCCCATGATATTGTTTTTAAAATTATTTTTTTAAATTTTTTGAATAATTAAAAATTTAATTGTTTAAAACATATATATTTTTTAAAAAATCAAACTTTTTATTCTTTTCAAATTTTCTTTTAAAACATCAAATCTTATCAAATGTTCACTTTAACTACATGAATCAATGTACACGCAAATACATTTAGGACTTTAGTCACCATACAGTCAACTCTCCATATCCACATTTTTTTTTATCCACAGATTCAAGCATATTGATGGTTTGCAAATATTTTAAATATATATAAATTCCCAAAAGCAAACCTTGATTTTGCCATCTTATTCAAGGGACATTGTCTTACTGTGCCATTGTATTTAATGGGACGAGTATCCACAGATTTTGGTATCCACTGGGGGTCCTGGAACCAAACCCCAGCGGATACCAAGGGGCCACTGTACTTCTCTTTTGGGACTGATGGCTGTTTTCAAGTGAGGATGACTTTTACAGGAATGTGGGGCAGAAAGGAATTGACCAAACCCCAGTAGATACTAAGGGCCCACTGTACTTAGGATTCCGTGCTTAAAAGTGCTGTCTACACAGACCTGAAGACATGTTGTATAAGTTTGATCCTACTTTATCTGTCATAACTCTATTCTGGGATTTGTAATTTGGTGAGGTACTTAAAATTCTATTATAGAGAGCTATAAAAGACTCCAATAATAATAATAATAATAATAATTCTTATTTATATCCCGCCCCTCTGCAGAGCAATCAGGGTGGCTTACAACATTGCAATTTCCATACTTTAAACAGAACATAAAATCCTGAATCCCTCCCATCCTTTAAGAAGTAAGGGTTCTTCTTATTCTAGGCCAGGTGGTGCTGGGCTTAGTGTCTCTCCCCCAGATGACATCGGATGGTAATGGAGGTAATACCATGAACTACAAGCACTAGAGCTCTCATGGAGTAAATTCTTAGCATCTCACCAAACTACATATCCCAGAAGAATACAGCCAGGGTAGTTAAAAAGGTATAAAACTGAGCTAACTGAGTAGTGTAGGTACTTTCTATGTGTGCACGTACAAAAGAATCAGTAATGTTGCTTTTTAACTATCCAGAGGGCTTCATCTTCTGGTTTTAATATTATACACTACTTGGGATTTTTTTTGTGGCAGACATGTAATACTTATAAACATGCATACCTACATTAAACAAAAATCTTAGTAGGAACTATCAACTATCTCTATAAAATGTACTTGTAAAGTACACCATTCTAATCACCATATAGCAATGTTTCTGTAGATGCAATGTTTCCTAAACACAGAAAGGGCCAGCTCTCCCATTAGGCAGGGTGAGGTCCTTGCCTCAGGCAGCAGGGCATGAAAACAACTTTCAAGAAGAGTAAACAAATCCCCAGCACGTAGCAGAAACATTGGTAGATTTATGAGTAAATGCATTATATCATTATTTATATCGAGATTAGCAAAGCAGGAAAACGTGACACTTATTTTCCCCCAAAACACATTCAAAGTATTTGTTTCATAAAACAGACCAAAGATTGTCAAAAATACCCACATTTAGCCAACACACATTTTTACCAACTCACCCACATGACTTAGGTGGCTTCCAGACAGTCAGTTCTTAGGATTATCAATCAAAATACACCATGCAATCATTGAATCTTTTCCTCCTTATATTTTTGCAGAGTGTGTGCCTAAATGTGCTTTATGAACTGCAGCAAAGCATTCAACTGCATTGATCATGAAAAGCTAAAGGCTTGCTCTTTGAAGAATGGGGGTGTCACTACACCTGATTGTCCTGATGTGTAACCTGTACTCAGTACAAAAGGCCATAGTTAGAAATAAACATGGAAAACCATAATGGTTCCCAATCAGCAAAGGAGTCAGGCAAGGATGCATTCTATCACACCATTTGTTCAATGTGTATGAAGAAAATGTTATATGCAGAGCAGGCTTGGACTCAAGAGGCAGGAGGAGTGAAGATCGGAGAAAGAAACACGAACAACCTAAGATTAACAACCTAAGATGACACTACACTATTAGCAGAAAACAATAAAATCTGGAACAATTACTAAAGAAAGTCAAACAAGAAAGTGCTAAGGTAGGCTTAATGCTGAATATTAAGAAAACCAAAACAATGACGATGGAAGAACTACCTGAATTCATCCTAGATAATGACAAAATAGAAATAGTCAAAGAATTCCCATGCCTTGGATCAAATATTGATCCACGTGGATTGCAATCAATAAATCAGAAGAAGACTAGGACTGGGAAGGGCAGATATGAAAGAACTAGACAAGATCCTAAAGTGCAAAGACATAACACTGACTACTGAAGTTAGGATCATCCAAACCATTGCATTCCCCATCACCTGTGTCAAGCTAAAGACACAGACAAATTAATCTCCCCAAGTTTACACTCCTCAAGCAACCACAAAGCCATGTTAAAGAAGTTCACTGATACTCCCAAGAAATGGACCATTAACATACCTCAGCCACCTTGCCCCCAAAGATAAAGTAGCCCTCTAGAGCTTCCTTATATCCTTCTCTCTCAGCAGGCAACTGCAAAACATGCACTACCCTGTACGTCCTCCTGTAAAGCATGCCAAGTGGAATGATATTTTTGGTTGCAGGAGCTGCTTTTTGTAAGAGTGAGCCAGGACCCCACCTTCTCGGACTAGGTGAAACTGATCCAGAAGAGAAGCAAGGAAACAGGCCTTGCAAGTCTCATGTTACAGATGGAGAGTCCAGATAGAAGAGATCATCAACCAGAGCTGAAAAGCATACTTTTTTCCAGATAGGATCTTCCAGCCAGCATGGCTATGTAGTCCAAAAAAGCTACTTCTTAAAGCTCTGAGCTCTTCATCCACACATGGAGAAAAATGCACAGTCTGGCACTTCTTTCTTTCTTTCTTTCTTTCTTTCTTTCTTTCTTTCTTTCTTTCTTTTCCCTTCCCTTCCCTTCCCTTGGGTGAATGGGAACTTTGGATACATGGATGCAAAAGAGAAACAGATCTGGAAAATAGCAGTATGAAGTAGGACTGAAGTAGCTACTTCAACAGTACTGTGGTTCTGACCAAAATGTAGCAGCCACCCTCCAGTTCCCTTCATGGAAATGCAGAAACGCAAAACTATCCTGAGACTAATTTATGGATTTCCTGCACAAAAAAGAACAGAAGTAGGGAAAGTTGTGCCCTCCAATGTTTTTGGCCTTTAATTCCCATTTGCCCAACACTCATAGGTCTACATCCAGTTTTTGTTGTAATTGTTTCCCTTCAAGTAGTTTCTGACCTATGGAAGTTCTAAGGTGAACCTGTCATGGGGCAAAGTTTGTTGAGAATGGGCTTGCCATTGCTTTATACTGAGGCTCAAAATATGACTTGCCCAATGTCACCCGGTGGGTTTCCACAGCCAAGCAGGGATTCAAACTCTCATCTCTAGAGTCATAGTACAATCCTCAAACCACTACACCATGCTGGCTCTCCAATCTTTACTCCCAACTAAAACAGACCTATTGAATCAATGGGATTTACCTACATGTTGGCTCATAGTTCAGCAATTGATTCATTCAGTCTGCTTTAGTTAGAACTAACCATCAGGGTTCTGGTCATAATGTTTAGCATTATATCCAAAATGTGGATGATTCAAATTTGCTAGGAGAAGAACCAGTCAAGGATCCTGTTTTTGACAGAATGCTAAACGAATGAGGGGAGACTTCTTGGTTTGTTTAGTCAATCCCACAGTTAGGAGGAGCCAAATAGGAGATACTAAAAATAAAAAAGGCCATATGAGTAACTTATTTCATTTGTTATTTTTTTAATGGCCAAGGATAAGTAGAGGTACTCATGGGGTTTTCTGACTCAAGTGCCAAAACTGACTGGTTTTGAATATTATGTATCTTGGTAGGGCTGGGGGACCTCAGAAAAGTCTAAGAGCTTTTGCTCAAGATTCACTGTTACTATGCTGATTTGTAGAAGAAAGCTTGGAAAAGTGGTCACAGCCGATGCTGCATATGTGTGTGTGGGGGGGTGGGGGGGGTGGGGGGGTTTCTGGGAGTTTCAGTCCACCAAAATAACTTTTCCTACATTCCAGAATGATAGAATCATAGAATTGGAAGGGGGCCCAGGGGCCACTGAGTCCATCTGCTCAATGCAGGAACTCCAGTTAGAGCATCCCCAGTAGCTAGCTGTCCGGTCATTTTTTGAAGATGTCCTTTATTTATTTATTTATTTAAGGGATTTATATCCCAGCTTTCTTCCAAAATGGGATTCAAAGGAAAAAACTAACCCACTCTCTAGGTAATTGGTTCAATTGCCAAACCACTCTCACCATCAAGAAGTTCCTTCTAAGGTTCAATCCAAATCTACCTTGCTGTAACTATTAGACTTGATCCTACCCTCTGGGGTAGCAAAGAATAAACCTACACCCTCCTCCCTGTGACATTGTGACAATCCTTGAGTTCTTAAAAGGGATACAATCGTGCTATCCCTAAATCTTCTCTTCACCAGGATGAACAAGCCCGTGTTTTATACTGAAAGTCCAGCCTATAAATATTGGAATATTAAGGGGAAAAACAAACAAAGCAATAAACCATGACTGGCATCCTGTTAGTGAGTGGCATTTGTTGAACTCATGCATAAGCAACCTCCCCTACAGAAGTGGTTGGACATTTCTGCTTGATGTGGAAATATGTATTTCTGCTTGATGTGGAAATATGTATTTTATAAATTTTATAACCAGCAGACTTAAATACTGTTAGCAAGGGATTTTCTTTGAGGAGGAAAGTCGTAGTCCACTTTCAGGTACTAATTAAGACTTAGTATGGACACTGAAGGAACTGCTGCCATCACCTGCAATACCTGTGGGATGTTTGTATTCTTACCTACAGATGTGGGAAACTACACATGCACCAAGTGCAAGTTGGTAGCCCTCTTGGAGGACAAAGTACAGCAGCTGGAGGCGCGGGTAGCTACACTTCAACATATTAGGGAGCAAGAGGCTTTCCTTGACAGAACAGAACAAACGGTCTTGGATGGGGAACACACAGAGGAAGTTGCTGGAGAAGAGAAGGTCACATCACACACACAGGAGGTAGAAAGCTGGAGGAAGGTCACACACAGAAGTAAGGAGACCAGGGATCGTACTGGGAGCTTGCAGCTACAGAATCGATTTCAAGCTCTTATTCTTAGCAAGGAGGACGCAGAAGAGCAGCATGGACAGATTTCAGAGACAGAGCAGGGGACGCTGGCAGTTCCACCACAGGGAACAGTTGCTGCTAAGCCTCGGAGGAGGTGTGTGGTTGTGGTGGGGGACTCCTTGCTGAGGGGGACAGAAGCAGTGATTTGTGGGCCTGACAAGATGTCTTGAGAGGTGTGTTGTCTTCCTGGGGCAAAGATCAGAGATGTGACAGAGAGGCTGACAAGACTGGTCAGGCCTACCGACCAATACCCCTTCCTTTTGGTCCACGTGGGAATGAATGACACAGCAAGACACAGCCTTCAGAACATCAAAAGGGATTACGAGGCTCTAGGAAAGAAGCTGAAAGAAATGGAGGCACAGATTGTCATCTCGTCTCTTCTGCCAGTTCAAGGGCATGGTCCAGGAAGAGAGAGGAAGATAGCAGATGTCAACAATTGGCTCCGCAGATGGTGTCGTCGAGAACGATTTGGATTCTTGGATCATGGGCTGCGGTTCCATGAGGGTGGACTCCTGGCAAGGGATGGGCTGCATCTCACACCAGTTGGAAGAAATGTTTTTGCCAACGGTCTGAAGAATTTGATCAGGAGGGCTTTAAACTGAACTGTGTGGGGAAGGGAGACAACGTCTTGGAAGACAAAAGGACTGGAGAAAATAGTCAAACTGTCATAGAGGAAACAAGGCAAACAATACAGGGACCCAACAGTGGGAGGCAAAAAAATGTGCACAGGCAGCAAGTAAAGGGGACACATGGTCTTAGATGTCTCTACACTAATGCACAGAGCATGGGAAATAAGCAAGATGAACTTGAACTCCTAGCGCAACAAAGCAAATATGATATAATAGGCATCACTGAAACCTGGTGGGATGAGTCTCATGACTGGAATGTAGAAATAAAGGGGTATAACCTTTTCAAGAGAAACAGGACAAACATGAAAGGAGGAGGAATAGCATTATATGTCAGGGATATTTACACCAGTGAAGAAATCCAGGACATCAATCCTGGAAGCCAAGTGGAGAGCATCTGGATAAAAATTAAAGGGGAGGGAAACAACAGGGATGTTAGTGTGGGAGTCTACTACAAACCCCCAACTCAAGCAGAAGAATTGGATGAAGCCTTTCTAGAACAGATGACCACACACTCAGAAAGGAGAAATATAGTAGTGATGGGTGACTTCAACTATCCGGATATTTGCTGGAAGTCAAACTCGGCAAAATCCTCAAGGTCTAGCAAATTCCTCACTTGCCTCGAAGACAATTTCATTGTTCAAAAGGTGGAAGAGGCAACGAGGGAGTCAGCTATTTTGGATCTGATCCTAACTAACAGGGAAGACCTAGTTAATGGGGTGCAAGTGGTTGGATCCTTAGGCGGGAGTGATCATGTCCTCCTGGAGTTTATTATACAGTGGAAAGGAGAAGCCAGGCATAGTCAGACACGCATTCTAGACTTCAGGAAAGCTGATTTTACTAAACTTAGAGAAATACTGAGGGTGATCCCATGGACAGGAATACTAAAAGAGAAGGGAGTTCAAGACGGATGGGAGTTTCTCAAAAGGGAGATACTGAAGGCACAATTTCAAACCGTGCCAACGAGGAGGAAGAATGGGAGGTGTCTCAAGAAACCAGGATGGATGACTAAGGAACTTGCAACTGAACTATGTTTTAAACGGAACATGTATAAGAAATGGAAAAATGGGGAAATCACCAAAGAGGAATTCAAACAAATAGCTAGCACATGTAGGGGTAAAGTCAGAAAAGCTAAAGCGCAGAATGAACTCAGGCTTGCTAGAGAGGTTAAGAACAATGAAAAGGGCTTTTTTGGGTATGTTAGCAGCAAAAGGAAAAAGAAGGAAATGGTAGGGCCACTGTGTGGAGAAGATGGTAAAAAGTTTACAGGGGACAGAGAAAAGGCAGAATTACTCAACACCTTCTTTGCTTCAGTCTTCTCAGAAAAGGCAAAGGGTGCTCAACTTGAGGATAATGGAGCAGAGGACAGAATAGGAGAATTTCAGCACAGAATAAGTAAAGAGATAGTACAGAAACATCTGGTTAATCTAAATGAATATAAGTCTCCAGGACCAGATGAATTACATCCAAGGGTATTAAAAGAACTGGCAAATGTAATATCGGAACCATTGGCAATAATCTTTGAGAATTCCTGGAAAACAGGAGAGGTCCCAGCGGACTGGAGGAGGGCAAATGTTGTCCCCATCTTCAAAAAGGGGAAAAAAGAGGATCCCAACAATTATCGTCCAATTAGTCTGACATCAATACCCAGAAAGGTTCTGGAGCAGATCATTAAACAGAGAGTCTGTGAACATCTGGAAGATAATTTCATAATCACAAAAAGTCAACATGGGTTTCAGAGAAACAGGTCATGCCAGACAAATCTGATCTCTTTTTTTGATAAAATTACCAGCTTGGTAGATGAAGGGAATGCTGTGGATATAGTATATCTTGATTTCAGTAAGGCCTTTGACAAGGTTCCCCATGAGATTCTTGCAAGCAAGTTGGTAAAATGTGGGCTAGACAAAGTAACTGTTACATGGATTTGTAATTGGTTGACTGGTCGAACCCAAAGGGTGCTCAACAATGGCTCCTTTTCAACTTGGAAAGAAGTGACCAGTGGGGTGCCACAGGGCTCTGTCCTGGGCCCAGTGCTATTCAATATCTTTATTAATGACTTGGATGACGGTATTGGGGGCATAGTTATCAAATTTGCAGACAACACCAAATTAGGAGGAGTAGCTAATACCCCAGAGGACAGGATCAAAATTCAAAATGACTTGAACAGACTAGAAAGCTGGGCCAAAGCTAACAAAATGAAATTCAACACGGAGAAATGTAAGGTACTGCACTTAGGGCGGAAAAACGAAAGGTACAGATATACGATGGGGGACACCTGGCTGAATGAGACTACGTGTGAAAGGGATCTAGGAATCCAGGTGGACCACAAGTTGAACATGAGTCAACAGTGCGATGTAGCAGCTAAAAAGGCCAATGCAATTTTAGGCTGCATCAATAGAAGTATAGTGTCTAGATCAAGAGAAGTAATAGTGCCACTCTATTCTGCTTTGGTCCGGCCTCACCTGGAATACTGTGTCCAGTTCTGGGCACCACAATTCAAAAAGGATGTGGAGAAACTGGAGCGTGTCCAAAGGAGGGCAACTAAAATGGTGAAGGGTCTGGAAACCAAGCCCTATGAGGAACGACTTAGGGAGCTGGGGATGTTTAGCCTGGAGAAGAGAAGGCTGAGAGGTGATATGATAGCCATGTTTAAATATTTGAAGGGATGTCATATCGAGGAGGGAACAAGCTTGTTTTCTGCTGCTCCAGAGACTAGGACCCGAAACAATGGATTCAAGCTGCAAGAAAAGAGATTCCACCTCAACATTAGGAGGAACTTCCTGACAGTAAGGGCAGTTCGAGAGTGGAACACACTCCCTCGGAGAGTAGTGGAGTCTCCTTCCTTGGAGGTCTTTAAGCAGAGGCTGGATGGCCATCTGTCAAGGATGCTTTGATTGGGAGTTCCTGCATGACAGGGGGTTGGTCTGGATGGCCCTTGTGGTCTCTTCCAACTCTATGATTCTATGATTCTATGATTCTATGATTCTGTTGAAGGTTGTGAAAGCACAGTTGAGCATGCAGTGCCAGTGTGCACTCCACAAGCAGGTGCACTCCAAATTCTTCATGTAGATGTGCACTGTGCATTGCTGTCATGCTTTTGGCATTTGTTTGCACATTCAGATGTGTGATGTTGCAATTCACTAATGTACAATCATCACGTAATTCCATGAGTGTCATGGTATATTCTGTTTTCTTGATGCAGGATCTCAACCCACATTTTATTACTATTCATCTTTGCAGGTCATTGGAAAAGATGACAATGCTTGGTAAATTTGAATGCAATAGGAAAAGAGAAAGAGCACATTATAAGTGCATCCACTCAATTCAGGAAGCCATGGCCCTGAATTTGCAAGACCTAAGCAAACCTGTTAATAACAGTGCCTTCTGAAGATCTCCTATTCACAGGATTGTCATAAGTTGAGGTTGATGTAATGGCACATAGTAACAACAATCTGATCAGGAAGGAATTGGCAACAGCTCTGTTCTCTTTTGACAAAATCCAGCAAGCCCTTTGCAAACAAACCAGTTTTCTTCAAATGACTTATGAGCTGGTTTACATTATTATAGGAGTAATAAAAACAGCAACAACTCTGGAAGAAAATGACCCCCCCCCCATCATCTCTTCCTCCCCTTTAGAGAAAGTCCATAATTGGCATTAGTATATAAAGTCCACAGCATTAATTATAAATAAATGTTAGATTGGCTATAATAATAACCCAAATTTATAGGCCTATCTTGTGCACTGCTACTTAAAAACTAGCAAGGTTGTCAATTTGATACATGTCAGAAGCTCGGAAAGCGTGGGTACAGCAGTTTGTGTTTTACTGCCTATTAAAATGAATGTGTAAATAGCAATAAAGCAAACAATTACTTAACAGAAAAACAAACTCTTCAGCCTTCATAAACTGATGACTTTGGCATGTGTATTTGTGTATGTGGTTGTAAATACATCAGGTGCTCACCTTCTCTGCCTCAGTTAAACATTTTTCTTGAACAGTTCTCTGTAATTCATTGCCAGGTAGACCTGCTAGTCTTTCCATTGAAAAATCACAGAGCTAAGGAGGATCTTGGAGTGGCAGATTTGTCATTAAAGCCAAGTCAAGTATTTTTATTGGGGGCAGAAGCCATCACATAGGTGTGACTGGTGGCTTCCATGTTAACCAGGTACTAATGTTGAAAAACTGGAGCGTATCCAGAGGAGGGCAACTAAAATGGTGACGGGTCTGGAAACCATGCCCTATGAGGAAAAACTTAGGGAGCTGGGGATGTTTAGCCTGGAGAAGAGGCAGCTAAGAGATGATATGATAGCCCTGTTTAAATATTTGAAGGGATGTCATATTGAGGAGGGAGCTAGCTTGTTTTCTGCTGCTCCAGAGAATAAGACACAGAACGGATGCAAGCTACAGGAAAAGAGATTCCATCTGAACATTAGGAGGAACGTCCTGACAGTAAGGGCTGTTTGACAGTGGTACACACTCCCTCAGAGGGTGGTGGAGTCTCTTCCTTTGGAGGTCTTTAAACAGAGGCTGGATGCCCATCTATTGGGGATGCTTTGATTTTGAGTTCCTGCATGGCAGGGGGTTGGACTGGATGGCCCTTGTGGTCTCTTCCAACTCTATGATTCTATGATCCTAAAGGCATACTTTTGTCTCTCTGACCAAAATGCACAGGTTGATCTTGAGACAAAGAATGAAATTAAAGAGGCAACCCCCTTTCTCTTTCTCTCATTCTCTCTCTGATGATGTCCACATGGGCCAGAATACTCCAGGATCAGCCTGAAGTATTTGGAGCTGCCCCAATGCCCTCCTGTTACATAGGCATTCCCTTGTGATGCAGGACAGATGTTCATACATGTGTCCTGCTGTGCCACCCAGCAATGCTTCCACTCCCACACTTCACTCACTCTGAGATAAGAACAAGATGCCCAGCATCAATCACATGGCTGGGCACCTTGTTCAGACCTCAGAGCAAGAGACATGTGGCAGTGGCAGTGTTTGCATTGGGTGGCACAGCAGAATACATTGAAACAGTGTCACAATGGAGGTCTCCAGATCTTCCGGGATGATTAGAGCAAAAGGTGAGGTTTTGTTTGTTTGTTTGTTTGTTTGTTTGTTTTAAGGGGGGTATACAGACGGGATTGAGCCTTGCATTATCTGGACTCATTGCTATTGGAATGGAGGGAGGATATTTTATTTGGCCCGTGCTGACAGGACCTCTCTCTCTGTCTCTCAATACCTCATCCTTTCCCCCAAGACAAGTGGTTTACAAGATAAAAAGAAATACAAGTAAAACTACAAGTAGCTAAAATGAAAATGTTGTAGTAATATAGGAGTGAGGAATCTTTGGTCCTCCAGCTGTTTTAGATGACTATGACCAGAATCCCTGGTCATTGGCCATGATGGAACTGAAGTCCCAAACATCTGGAGGACCAAAGATTGCCCAGTTCCACCAATAATGGATGCAATAATGGGTTCACTTCACTATGTACATTGACTCAGCTTTTATTCCAGTCATGACAAAAAAAAGTTATCCATTTCTACTTGCCCTAAATGACTGTGCCTTCGAACTGCTGGTGACAGAACTGATCAGAAGAGGAATGACCCTGCACTTAATCCTAAATACGGTGTGCTCATGACCTACAGTAAGATGTAAGTGTTGTTTAACCAAATGGAAATAATGACTTCTGTGATATCAAGTTTCACTCATATGTAAGTGAAGAAGAGCCATGAAAGTTGAACACTGTCACATTTTGACTCTGAAAGAAGAAGCTTCTCTGTGAAATCTTGGACAGTATACATTACCCCTTGCCCCTCTTGGATCTTTTATGTGGATAGTGTGACAAGAAAAAATGTGGATCATATTAGGGCTGTCTTGCAACAGACCATTTCTCCACAAAAGAAACCATTTCCATGTAGGGTTGTGAACAATGTGCTTCTCAGCTGCCTGGGAGAGAGCAGAGGATGGACAGGATATGGCAGAGAGAAGAGCATTTTTAAAGGGTTGGTTGTTTTTCAAAACGCAGGGGTAGGCAACCTTTCCCCTTTAAGGGCCGAGGGACTTCAGCTCCCAGAGTCCCAGGAGCTATTGGCCAACATGGGACTATTGGCCAACATGGCTGAGGCTTCTGGGAGCTGAAGTCCCTCGGCCCTTAAAGGGGAAAGGTTGCCTACCCCTGGTATAGAGCAAATATGGCCCAAAACCAGATGTGAAAAACAACATGGGGCCCAGTCTGCCATTTTCCATATAGAAATTGGCTGGATGTGGAAAATTTCTTCAACACAAGTTATGGGACAGCTTCTTCTTCCAAAACTCAAAGTAGCAGATCAGCTTAAGGAGATGAAGGAAGGGTGTAGGGCCCATGCAGATCTTCCCTTCAAGAGAAGGAAACGGGCAGGAGTTACATACTTATCTACTTGGACATTCTTTGAGATTACTGGCTGCCACCTCCCGCTACCACAATTCACAAATTAGTCATCCAAGAATATCAGTTAGAAAACTTCCTGCAAGTTCCAACTGGCCTCAAAGCCAGATGCATGCCCCCAATGAGCTTGATTTACAGGAAGAAGGAAATTGTTCCTGTTGGACCTAAGGGAGATATTAAGCAACCCATAACTCGATGGGTATCTGCTCACTATTTAAACATTGCTCCGATCAAATCTCACAGAGAAGACCAATTAAAGGCTGAGCCAACACACATAAAAGAAGGAAGTAAATGTTTGACAATGTTAGTCAAGACTATCGAGAAAATGTTTCATCTTGCTTCTCAAGTCTCTCCTTCCCATTTCATCTTTACATTGAATGGAGAAGGAAAACATGTTCACATCTAATTATATATGAATAAACAGGGGAGGTTTTCAAGTTCAGGAAATTCTGTTGGTTCTTATCTCTGAGCAGAATCCGAAAACATGCGGTGGATGGACATTCCCACAGCTGCTTGTTCTTGACAAAAATTGCAACTATGTGAAGAGCAAAAGTTGCCAAAAATCATTAACTTGATGGAGATGATATCATTTAAGGTCAACTATGAGAGCTTGTAAAGCCAGTGTGCGGTAGAGATTTCAGCTTTGGACTATGACTCTGGAGACCAGGGTTTGAATTCCTGCTCGGCCATGGAAACCTATTTGGTAACCTTGGGCAAGTCACACTCTCTTGGTCTCAGGGGAAGGTAAAGGCAAACCCCCTCTGAACAAATCTTTCCAAGACAACCCCATGATAGATTTGCTGTAGGTTCGCCATTAAGTCAAAAACAACCTCGAAGGCACACAACAACAACAACAACATGGTAACTGGTGCAGGGAAAGCTTATGGGAGTTGGCATCTAATGTATCTTGAGAGGTACATGGTTAGGGATGACTACTGTATACTCTCCCCAGGAAAAGCAATTTGGGGACTAAAATAAAAATTATATTCTACCCTGTTCCTATTCTGCCCATAAGTGCTAGTTTTGATGCTTTATAATCTTGCATTTATTGCATTTCCAAAAAAAGAAGGAGCAGGTGGGAGTCAAATTAGTGCTCACATACAAAAGAGGACCTGGCTCTTGAATCTTTCATAGTTGTACAGAAGAGGACATTTCACTGGCTGAAACTAGTCATGTAAGCTACACTCACAGGAATCGCTTCTTCTATACAACTATAACAGGAGAGGAACTATGCCCTCTTTTTCAAGCAGCCCACTGTAAAGTCTAAAGAGATAACATGGGATATTTTAATGATAAGGGTGGAAAGTAGGAACCCAAGTTTTGCAACATGAGAAGTGAAATACTTCTTCTAAAGTGTGCAAACTCAAAATGAGAAACCCAGGACAAGAGCCATCTTATATGTCACTGAAAGGATACAGAGCTCAAGCATAGTTCTTTTGTTGCACAATCTTCAGTTATTAATATTTTACAGCAGTGATTCCCAAACTTTGGTCACCCACATATTTTGGACTTCAGTTCCCAGAATTCCTGACAGTTGGCCAAGTTGACTGGGGCTTCTGGGAGCTGAAGTCCAAAACATCTGGAGGTCCAAAGTTTGGAAACCACTGCTTTAGAGTCTGGAAATGATTTTAAAAGCAGATCAGAACTTTTCTGTTTCACTCATTCACACATGTATGTTAACACTGCAGACTGCCATCAACAACTGATAAGAACATAGTTGCCTTATACTGAATTGGACCAATGGTCCAAGTAGCCCAGTTGGCAGCATTGGCTTTCTCCAGTTTCCAGCAGGATTTTAGCTCAATTTGGAGATCTCAACCTTGTTCAGCTCTCAAAACCATATAAGATTGGGTGTGTTTGGGGTTTTATGGTGGTCCATGCTTTCCTTTATGTTTTACTAGCAAAATGTCCATAATGGGAGATGCAATCTTTGTGTGTGGGGGAAGTCTTGTGTATATTGCCAAGTAAGCCAGAGCAATTCCAGTTGATGAGGTTCAATGTACTTTTTGCCCATATGTGGCACAACACTGTTCCATTTGTAGTTCTTTGCATTTACAATAAGGAATGACAACCCTCCACTTGGCCCCAGCCAGGTTTGTTAAATTGTCATGGACTAATCAGGGTCCTCCCTTCATTTTCTGACTGGGATGAAACAGACAGGCAGGAAAAAGTGGCTTGAAGCTGCCTTTTCTGAAGCCACACTGAAACCCCACCAACTGCGCCACCGGCTCCCAAGGCTGGCGTGCACATTTCATGACAACACGGCACAGCTTCAAGTTGCGCCACTGGGTACTTTTTTTTTTTACTGTCTCCACCACCATCCCTCCACATTTTCACAGGGGAGAATTGCCGGATACTGCCATCCCACTGCACAGCCATCCCTGTGAACCTGCCACCAACAGAGCATCAGAGTAGAGGTGTGCCCAGGCAGATGCCAGCAAGGTACAATCATGCCTTCCTTCATCCCCCCTTCACCCTATGCCCCCTCTTTGACTGTCTGTTTTGTGTATGTTGCACTCATCTCCATGAGAAATTCCATGGTTTCTCTTTTGGTCATTGCCACTTCCACCATCTCCGTATGGCAGCTCTGTCCCTTTTCAGTGCATTCCTGTGATTGGGTGTTTACATGCATAATTAGGATTACGGTTTGAAAAGAGCGCTCCTTTAGAGCCGCACTGGTGTTGGTGGATTTACATGCACATGCAAAGGTGTACACTTTCCAAGAAGATGCAGAAAAAAGAAGCTTCTTTTTGAAGCAGTTTTTCTCCCCATATGACAGACAGAAGGTGCTTTCCAGCCAGCTTCAGAATGCATCATCAAAATGCCTGCCTTGAAGCCAGCCTGAAACCTACTTATTTTGCCCATCTGTTTCGCCCCACTGTGTCTGGGAAGGCAAGTGAAGTTGGCCTATGGCTATAGCTGGAAATGCAATATAGAACAGTGATCCTTCCATCTTCCAATCTTTCTGCATATCCAATTCTTACTTCCGAGAGTCCTAGGACTCTAAATAAACAGGTGGGGTGGGATGCCACTGAAAACCAAGTTACCATACTCTTCAATGGAGGACCCAGAATCCCCGGGAATGAGTGGTCCATGGGAATTGCTTCAGCCTATGGTTCATGAGGATCTTGGGCCTCATGTCATGAGACATGGATGAAAGCCCTCCTTCTCAAGAAGGAGGTAACACCATATTGAAGACAGAGAAAGCAGGACCAAATCTCTAGAAACATTCCAGCCTCATTCTTGGAAAAACAAAAACAAAATAAGTCTGCAGTATGCTTCTCAATGAGGCAGGAAGAATTCCTCCAACTTTCGCCCCATGCTAAAGAGATGCACAGCAAATTAGATTTTAATCAATTCGGTGCCACCTCATCCTTGACACGATGATCCATCACCTGAGCTTCGAGTGATACTGTGTGGAAAGAATATACCCAGCAGATGATTAGAGAGCAATTAATCATCAAAAATTAATCAGGGTATTAATTAAGCACTGTATCCAATTTAAGTACACATGGGTGTAAGGTTTCCAGTTCCCACCATCAATGACAAAGAAAGGGTGAGAAAGAGCCAGTAGAGAAACAACAGCAACACCAAGCAGCCCCACTAGACCAGATTCACAATGAGGGCTTAACTGGATTATACCAAAAGTATCTCTTAAAAGAGTTTATTATACAGTTAGCAGAATCAAGTGATCAAGAGTTGGCTGTGTAGGACCAATACTGCTGGTTTTCTTTACTTGAATCCAGGAGTGGGAATTGCATGGCCTTCCATGTTATTAGACTGTAACACCCAGAATTCTTCCCCACTGACTCAAGGGCTGCTGGGAGATGATGTACAACAACAAATGGAGGGCTGGATGATTCCAACTCCTACTTTGATCTCATAAGGTATATGGTTGTACCTCCATATCCATGGATTCAAGCATCCATGGCTTGAAAATATTCCAACATGCAAACCTTGATTTTGGCATTTTATATAAGGGGCACCATTTTACTAAGCCATTGTATTTAATGGGTTTTGAGCATCCATAGATTTTAGTATCCATGGAACCAAATCCCAGTGGATACCAAGGGCCTACTGTATAAGGTAATATGAAGGAGGGTGCTCAGTTTTTCTTTCTATCTGACTTTGATTAGGTATGATGCCATAGTTGTTGCTTCAAGTCATTTCTGACTTACGGTAATCCTAAGGTGACCCTATCATACATTTTTTCTTGGAAGAATTTGCTCGGAGGAAGTATAATAATAATAAATAAATAAATAAATAAATAAATAAAATTTTATTTATATCCCGCCTTTAGCCGAGGCTATCAAGGCGGCTTACAATCTAAAAGCACAATCTCATTCAATACAAAAAACATTCACCCCCCCTAAAAATATATTAAATTCATAACTAATAATACATTTTTTTTAGTCTGCCATTGCCTTCTCCTGAGGCTGAGAGAGTGTGACTTGCCCGAAAACACCCAGTGGGTTTCCATGGCCAAGTGGGGAATTGAACCCTGGTGTCCAGAGTTGTAGTCCAGCACTCAAACCATTATGCCAGGCTGACTTTTAGGTACAATAGGAAATGGTAAAGGCAGAATAATAATGTTAATGTATAACATATATCTGAACTATGCCATCTTATAGGTTAGACTAAGAACAGAAATTGAAATGTTATTTATTTATTTATTTAATTTATATGCTGCCTTTCTCCCTGAAATGGAGAAAACTGCCAGGTTCCCATTTTCTCATGTCAGTGAGGCAGAGAATCCATTCTGGGTTAATGTCAGAACTTTAAAGACGCTATCCCCAGAATAGGTTCACAACTTTGGAAACCTCCTTTAAAGTTCATACTAAAACCCAGAGTGAATTCACCACCCTTGTGACATGGAAGCCACCAGCTACCACTGAATGCATGGTTAATTGCATTTACTAAGTAATGTTGCTTCTCGGTTTTTAAAAAGGTATTTTAAAGACCTCCAAAATTAAAATTAATAAAAGTTGGAATCTGGAACTGACATCTTATCCAACAAAAAAATAAAATGAATAGCCGTTCCTGGGTGCAGAGAAAACTAGTTAGCACTTTGTCACAAACAGCTGAATTTGTTTGCACAGGGGAGAATAGGCATGCCATATTCCCTCTCTGACTAGTGAAATGAACCCCTTATAAACTGCAGCATTACCAACAACAAAGATTTTCATTTGGATTGCATGAACAAGAATGCCTTCTATATTTCATTGGCGCCCAGCCACCATCATCAAAAAGGCAGGCTCTATCGTGAGCATACAGTTTTTACTGTTCACATTTTCTGCCCCAATGAATATATGCAGTCATCACGTAAGTGCCGTTCAAAGTTGAGACCAGATAAACCTGGCACATCATAAACATCAGAAGGGTTGTCATTAGCTACAGACATGACGTTTTGGCTGAGGAAAAAGGGGGTCTTTGGTAGAAGATCTGCCTTTTGGGCATTCTGCTTTGTGACATGGTTTCTCTCTCTCTTGCACCTTCAGATGTCTGAATCAAATTTGGTACATACATTTAGGAGAAAGTTCTACTTTTTTGGAGAAGACACACTGGCTCAAAGGCTTTGCATCCACACTAGATCAGCATTGCTGTAATGCCATGTTGGAAGATCATCTCCTGAACATTAAAAGTACCAGACTGAAACTTTGTGGTACATTTCATTTGCTGTTCTGCAGTGCTTGGAGCTGAGTGCCTTAGGTTAAGTAGTCAAAAAGCAGCAGGAGTAAGAATATTTGGCATTTATATTAACAAAGTACAACAGGTGAGATGAGTTTATTTTCATCAAATAAAAGCAAATACTCAAGATGCTTGTAATAAATTAAAAAGTGGGGGAGACTTAGGTTTACCCTTTCAAGAAAGTCATTCAATGATAGTGCAGAGCCTCTAGCAAGGATGACAAAGACCCTAAAGCTGATTTCCTTGGCAGCCATTATGTAGACTCTGGGTGCATCTACACTGTAGAAATAATGCAGTTTAACACCACTTTAATTGTCATGTCTCCAGCCTACAGAATCCTGGGATTTGTAGTTTTCTGAGGAACCAGCATTCTCTGGCAGAGAAGGCATAAGACCCTGTACCTTTAAGACACCTTTAAAGTGGTGTCAAACTGCATTATTTCTGCAGTGTAGATGCATCCTCTGTCCTCTTCCTTTGTGGACTTCCTGACAGAGAAAGAAACCAAAAGTGACCGCAGAGAAGGAAAGCACACCTAAGAGTAATAACTTACACACCAATCTACAAAAGACAAGAAGAAAAACAGCAAGGCATCTATCTGCCTCCTCCCTACCTCAGCCTTCTTGCCATCACGTTGGTGTGTAAATTTCTAACACTATGCACAAGTGAGAGGGAGTTTCAGGCAGGAGAAAACCGTAAAGTGTGCAGAGGTACAATTTAAAAATTTTTTTGGGTGGGGGATCTAAAGAGAGAGAAAACAGCCTCATAAGGACCAAAAATGCTCAGTAAATGCATAATGCTGACTTATAAGAATAGGGAAAAGCAGGCACGAAGGAAGGAATGTGAATAGAATCCTGAGCAGGAACGTTCCCCCCTGCAACATTTTATTGTAGGCTCTACTTATGAATCTATTTGAATGTTAAATATCTGCTTGCCCCCCCTACACTCCTCAAAGGACCTAGGGAAACAGCAATATGCACTGCTCTGCAATATGTTCTTGATACTATAATGACGCGTGGTTTGCAAATGTAACCTCAATCCTCAGGTCTCTTTGGAAAGCAACTATATTTACTGTGAAAGTCAGGGATGATTTCTGTGCAGTGGATGAAATTGCCTTCACATTTGGCTTTTTACTATTGCTAAGCAATGTTTCTGTGCTTTTTGTTCTCAGCTCCAATTGGCCCTTGTTTGTGGACCTCCAGAGATTCAGATTCCAGCCTTGCCAATTTAACTCAAACACTTGGCGGTTTTATTGGGAAATCAGAAAGTTCATGGGAAACTCCACCACCGCTACTAAATGCTCTGGAACATATTGCAGCAAGTAAATGAAGGATAGCTTTTCCCAAAGAGGACTTCATTTGGCCTCTCCATGGAGTCAGTATGAAGGGCTGGGCCAGAAATATGATTTGAAAATAAAAATTAAAAAAAACAATACCAAAATCTGACCATTAACTTTGGGAGAAGGAGGAGAAGGAGCAGAAGGAGGAGGAAAGGCAAAAACTGGGGCATTTAGGGATATTAGGGACAATTTCTACATACACTGGGTGTCAACAGTTATATGTTCCCTATGATTTTCCACAGTCAGCATTCTGACCTCAGCATATACATTTCTGGAAATATTTTTATGTAATATATAATTGTATATACATGAAACAACAATGAGACACACAAACAAACATCAATCTTACCTACTACAACATTATTGTGTATTTCTTTTCTATTCTATACACTTGAATTCTATATGAACTCCTTAACTATCAACCTATAAACTTGACAGCTATCAATTTTACTTTTCTACCTCTTTGACCTTTTTTCTGCTGTTCAACTTTTCTCTCTTTTCTTTAAATCCTTTCCTTCCTTTCCTTTATTTTATCTACTTTCTCTTTCCTTCTTCTAGCTCTCCCTCCCTTTCCCTTTTTCTCCATCTCTCTCCCTACTAACGTCTCAAATTTCCTCTACCCTCTTCCTATCTATCTCATTTGCTCTCACCCACAACCCACATTCTTTACCCTCATTTCAAATTTTCCCTCTTCTCACTGTGTCCTCAATAATCTATTCCATATTCTTATCTATAAGTTTTTGAATACTGCAACATTTTGGACTGCATGGCAGAATAGGGTTGGACTGGGTGGCCCTTGTGGTCTCTTCCAACTCTATGAGTCTATGATTTTTAGCGCCTTTGCCTGATGAAGAAGCCAGTGGAACTTTGAAAGCTTGCAGCATGTATTTTGTACATTTTGGTTGGTCCCAAATGCATAAAATACAACAATCAAGCCTGAACTCTCCCTGGAAGCCAGGATGACTAAACAGAGACTGTCGTATTTTGGCCATATCATGAGAAGGCATGACTTATTAGAAAAGACAATGATGCTGGGGAAGATGGAAGGCAATAGAAAGAGAGGAATACCATACGCTAGATGGCTAGACTAAGGGCCTCGGCAGACGGCTAATTGAGCCGTCTTCCGGGCCCGGAAGAGGAGGGGCAGCTGCACAAGTGGCACCCCTTCCTCTTCCTGAGGTCGCCCTCGGAGTCGCTGTCCGTCTGCACCGCTCCAGGGATGACCTCACGCCGCGGCAACCGGACGCGCCGTGGCGTTTGAGTCAGGGAAAGTGCGCCTGCCGTTTTTAGGGTGCACTTTCCCTGACATCTAAAAGGAGCGCCAATTTGGTGCTCCTTTTAGAGTCGCCAGAGGAGCACTGCGGTGTGGCTGCCATGGCCCCGCGGCGCTCCGGACCAGGGCATCCTGGATGCCCTGGTCTGCATCCCCCCTAAATCAGGAAGGTCATGGGCCTGAATCTGCAAGATCTGAGCAGAAAGGTTGAGAATAGGGGGTTAATGAGATGTCTCATTCACCAGGTCACCATAAGTTGAAGGCAACTTGAAGGCAGCGAAGAACAAAATGATATTGCTGTTTTGTAAATTTTGGATGTTATTGCATTCTGTTTTCATTTTCCTCCATCTTGCCTCCTCCAAGGCAAAATTTGTATTACACTGTTTCTTTGGGTAAGGATGCTCTAGCCAGCATTAAGCGGAATGAGTTAGCAGCCAGTTTGGCCAGCTGATTCTGCATGTCCTGAAAGGGCAGCAAAAAAGTTAATAAATTAATGTTGCTAATGTTTAGGAAGAGAGGAGGATTTTTATTTTTTATTTTTTGGCTTCAGGGCCAAAATAAATCCTTCAGCCTCAAAAAAATAAAATAAATTACATGGCCTCTCAAAGACTTAACATATTTATAACCTCACTACAGCATGGAGTAGTAGTTTGAGGATTGGACTACAACTCTGGAAATCAGGGTTTGATTCCCTATTTGAGCATAAAAACCCAAAGGGTGACCTTGGGCAAGTCACACTCTCTCAGCCTTAGAGGACAGCAATGGCAAACCCCTTCTCAAGAAGCTTACCAAGAAAGAAAACCCTGTGATAGTTTGCCTTCAGGTTGCCATAAGTAAATAAATGACTAGGAGGCACACAATAACAAGCAACCCTTCTGCTGTTCTGCTTTGGGCAGCAAAAGATCTTGCCTTATCTTAGGTCTTGTCTGCACTCTCCATTCTGGCATTATGTTATACCGATGACACATGGCTCAAATCCTAGGTTTGGTGTGAATGATGGCTCATCATAGTTTTTTTTTTTTGTGTGTGTGTGTGGGGGGGGGGGTTTCAGGCTGTGTGGCCATGTTCTAGAAGAGTCATTTTCCCATCATTTTCTGGGAAGATCCAGAACCCTCAATTTCTGTGTCAGGGCAGATGTCTGCATGGGTGTCCTGCTGAGCAGCCCTGCGCATCTGCTGCTATCACCAGTCGCTTGCTTCAAGTTCAGAACAAGGTACCCAGCCAAGTGACTGTTAAGGAAAAAGCAACATGGGATATACAGTAATAGAAATAAAAATATGTATGTGAATGTCAAAGTGACTAAGCAGGAGCAATCAGGAAGATACACAGGTGAAAAAGATAATATAATTAAGAAGCCTTGAGAGCCAAGGACAAAGTTATAGAAGGTATATTGAGAACACCTGTGATAGATTGCAAACACCTGAGACTCATTAAGTGGTCAAGGTAAAGTGATGAAACACTTGGGTTGGTCTTAGGTATGGGATGATCTATGTGGACCAATCAAGATGTATGTACACACCCACTGGGTGGAAACTGACTGGTGGGTGGTGTCTAACAATGGCTATAAATTGCAATGTTTGCTAATGTACATTGTGGTGTATTGTGGAGTGTTTTGGAGATATTGTGATTTGTAGGGCATATAGTATTTATGTATATAGTAGAATAAAGTAGATCTTTTATATAAGACTACTGAGTTGTCTGGTGTCTTGAGGGAAGATACAAGAACCAGAATAATCCTGGAGAAGTTTAGAGACATCTCAGGAAGAAGAGTGAGAAGGCTTGGAGAGTTTGTCAGGGTCTTCAGCCTATTCTCTGAAACTCTGCTGCTTGGGAAAGAAGCATCAACCACTGATCAAAACTGGTCAGCTCTGCTGCATAACAAGGTGGTGAGTTAGAGCCAGAGGTGAAGAGCTACAACTCCCATCATCCCTGACAGTGACTGCTGCTGGGTGCTTCATTCTGACCTCAGAAGTGCGCAATCCATGGTGGCAGTGGACACAAAGGGTGGTTCAGTGGGATGCCCAGGCAGACAGCTGCTCCATGCCACGGAGGGCCAGGAAATGAGGAGAGATTACGGAAGCTCCAAGGCCAGGATACCGTTGGCCTTTCATATCCCTGGGGGTTCCATTCCAAATCCTCCAAATACCATGGGACCTCAACTCCCTTTTTCGTCAATGATGGTGTGATGTGAACATAACTGTGCTGACACAGCCATGTTGGCAGAGCTGTGTGCACACATTGACATTGACCAGAACCCCGGCAGGGCCATCCACAGATGCTCCAATCTGCAGATGGCAAGCCCACGAACATGAAGGGCTATTCTGGACTGGCCTTGGAGTATCCTGGCCAGTGCAGACAAGGTATTTAAAAAGTCTACAGACCTTTGGTGGTACTCTATAAATGCACAGCAAGAAGCAACAGCTAAGGCATGTAAGCCTTTCCCAAATCTGGTCGAGAAAGTCAATTCCTTTTTAATTCATTTTTTTTTTAAAAAAGTATTAAATAAAGGAAACAGTTCCAAGCTGAAATTCTTTCTCCTATGAAGCATCCTCTTTTATTCCACCTTGAGGACAGGCTTTGGGGGGGGGGCAGGGCTGTCATCACGCCTCTGCAAGCTGAATTGAAGTGTTGGTGACAGGAGTGGAGATGCATTTCCTTTGCTGAGGGAGAAATGTTTATTCGGCGACAGCATTCCATTAAGTGGGCTTTTATTTCCAGCCACGCTAAATGAACAAAGGCAGCACTTCAAGCTTATCTTTTTGGCACCACTTCATGGAGTGAGAGAAGAGGGAAAGAAGAGGACCTGAAACACCTGGCCGGCTTCTGCAAAAACAGCATTTTGAGTCTTTAAAGGCGTATGGAGCCCAATGGATTTGGATGACCCCCGATGGGAACTGAGGCCGTGCCCCTGAATGTTTCCCAGAATTGTCTGCAAAACAGAAGGGGCTCCAAATTAACACACACCGATCAATGTAGAAAAGGTTTCCTGAAGGTAGGATGGGGTGTGTGTGCACCTCAGTGCGCCTCTTTTCTAAACCAGGAGTTTTCCAACTTAAGAAACTGGCCGCTGGAGTACTCCTGGGAGCGGGGATGGACTTGGGATGGACCCGGGTGGCAGATTCGGCAGCAAAATCCCTGTGATAGTATCAGGATGCCACCCAAATTAAAATTTAAGTTGGAAGAGGTAAGTCAGTTTAAAAAGCGGTGCGATAAGCTCCCAAGACTCAAAGCAGCTTACAACAATGAAAAAAGACATGGTTAAAAACCCACAAGATACAAAACTTAAAACAAGATTAAAGAATTACAAAAATTAAAACCAGATTAAAACATACATCACTAAACAGAAACACACCAGCACAAAAAGTAGCAATATCCAGTGCTTTATGCATGAGGGGCGTTATATAGTCACTCATCAAATTCTTAGAACAGAAAAAGTCTTTACTTGCTTCTTTAAAAAGTGTTTCAACCTTTTTGAAATACAACATATATAGAAAAGTACACCAATGTCATGTTACTCCCTCTTGATTGTCATTATTTAATAAAAATGTATCTTCTTCCTGGTGATGAGGATATGAACAGAGAGGAACTTTAATTCATATGTAGCTATAATGTCCCAATATGAGAGGTTTTGGGGAACTAGTATTGAATGTAATAGGTAAGATCACATCCCAGTACATTAGCAGTGATAGAAGACACTATTACTGTCTTTACAAACAGGAATGAATACGTGATTTATAAATGCCTTATATCTATTTTATTATCATTGGCTAAAAAGATTAAGGCTAAGAGTTGGAAGCAGGCTGTGGAAGTGGATCTTCTTGCATGGTATATGAAGAGTTGGCAGCTGAATGTAAAGTTCTTAGATTGGAAACTTAAAGCTTGTCTACCCCTTCCAGAATACTACGGGGTGTCCCCAAAGTATTTTGTCCTTGAATTTGCTCTTACCTGCTTTATAGTGATCCTGCTGCCTTCACTCGAATGGTCCTGTGTCACCTGCCACCCCTCCACACCCTGCAATTGCATCACTCTGAGGCCCAAATGAGGCACCCAGATGTGAAAAATGACACTGGGTGTCTTGTTCTGATATCAGTGATATCTGATATCACAATGGTGGTGGCAATGGGTGGCTCAAGACTGTATGTGTGAAGGCAGCTGCCGTCATCGCTGTGCATAGACCATAAGATCCACAGCAAAAGATGAATTAAGGATATGCAGGTTAGGGGATTGGAAACCCTGAATTGAGTTTGGGTGTTGTGAAAACAGTCCAGACGTGATTTGGGGTTTTGAGCCTGCATTGTGTAAACAGGATGTGGTGAGCCTGTGGGGAGTTTGCGTATTTAGTCAATATAGATAAGGCATACCACAGACAACTTTATTGAGCTACAGCAGCTATTTGTTCGCTTTGTAAATAATACATTAGATATCCTGAGACCACCTGTGTTTCAGAATAAATATGGGAAAGATTTGTTACAGGATGCTTCGTATTTTGGAAAATGGAGTTCCCTGATTTTGGAAAATGGAGTTCCCTGATTGTTCAGTGCAAAAGAAGAAAATATATTCATAGAAGATTATTGCAGCACTAATTAAACCGGTTCATCTGAGCTGGCTTAACATTTAAAACAGGCGGCGTCCTGATTTTATCACAAGGATTTTGCCACCAAAATTGCCACTCGGGTGCATCCCGGGTCCATCCCCACTCCCAGGGCTGCTCAGCGTGGCTTTTTTTCAAAACTGGGAGTTTTTCAGCTTAAGGAAATGGCCGCTGGAGCAGCCCTGGGAGCAGCGATGGACACGGGCTGCACCTGGGCTGATTTCAGTGGCAAAATCCTTGTGATAAAATCAGGATGCTGCCCGTTTTAAATTTTAAGCCAGCTCAGTCGAACCAGTTTAATTAGCGCTCCTTACTCTGCTGTAAAAATAATTCTATCTTTGAGAGGGTTTCTTGTGAATATAATTTGTTTTGTCACATGGTGGTGCATGTGTGTTTATTTTTTGTTTTGTTTTGTATTTATCCTTTTCTTTTGATATTGGAAATAAATAAAAAAAATTTTTTTTAAAAAGTAATGTTCAGAAATTTTACCCATATCATTAAATACCAAGGTCAGAATCATCCAGGCCATTGAATTTCTGATTTCTATGCATGAGTATGAAAGCTGGACAGTGAAGAAAGCTGCCAGAAGGAGAATCAACTCATTCAAAATGTGGTGCTGGAGGAGAGTTCTACAGAAACCATGGACCGCTAAAAAGACAAATAAATGAGCCCAAGAGTAAACTCTCCCTAGAAATCTAGATGATCAACCTGAGGCTGTCATACTTTGGACATATCAGTAGACAATGCAACTCAGTAGAAAAGATAATAATGCTTGGTAAAGTGGAAGGTGGTAGGAAAAAGGGAAGACTACACTCCACACGGATAGATTCAATCAAGGCAGCCATGGCCCTGAATTTGCCTGACTTGATCAGGATTTGATGACAGAGTGACTTGGAGATCTCTCATTATTAACAGGGTGGCCATTGATCAAAGTCAACTTGATGGCAAATAGCAGCAACAACAACCTATTGCAGAATAAAACCTAGGGACTATCCTTTGGCAAATGTCTTATTGGACTCAACTCTTTAGCACCATTTAATGAATTCACTCATTGTGTTGAGGGGCTAAAGTTTTAATTTCTTCTCCCAAATGTCTTTCTTCTAGAAAGAAAGAAAGAAAGAAAGAAAGAAAGAAAGAAAGAAAAGATCAGTCATCAAGCAAGCCAGCCAACCAGCCAGCTGGCTTGTGCAGATTCTGTCAAGTACTGAGAGATTGTTCCCGGAATAAACATTTTAATAAGAGCAATAGCTAAGAGGCACCTGCAGGATTCTAAGACAACTCATGAAAGAAAACTGGTAAGGACTGAATCAGATCAGCCTAGCTGAAGGACTTGGGTTGTTTCTGATGGGAAACAAGATGTGCTTTGGGAGAAACAACAATGGAGCACCAAGGAGGTTAATAGCATCCTTCCATTCAAAATAAATGTATGTTGGTTATGAGAAGTGGTGCTGTGTACATTAACCCCTGTTTTCTGATAACTCCATTTCTACCAAAGCAAGCTTCAGTCCCTTGTGCATTTGCCTGAAAGGTGGGAAGGGGATTTCTCTATATGTCTGGCTGAATGTCTTTAGCTATGTACGTGTTCCAGCCATGGCAAAGAGGTAACATTCCCAGATATCCTAAATGATTGTGCCATCAAAAAGCTGCTCATGAAAGCAACTAGAGGAGAGGTCTACCAGACCTAGAGTAAGATGTGAGTGTCATTGAACTGGCCAGAAAAAGAGATCGCAGTGCTATTAAATTTAATGTATATGTAAATGAGGAAATTGCCTAACACACAGTCACATTTGATTTCAAAAGAGGAAACTTTTCAAACACAAGGGAATTGATAAAAAGGAAGTTAAAAGGGAAAGTCAACAGGCTCACATTTCTCCAGAAGAGGCAGAGGTTTCTCAAAACCACAGTTACAGATACTTAGCTAGAATGTACACAAGTCAGGAAAGAGACTACCAAATCCAACAGGTCACTAGTGCAGTTAACAGCAGTGTCAAGTAAGCTATTAGTCTTGTATAAAGAAGAATATAAATTTGTATTTAAAAAGGGAGGAGGAAAAAATGAGTTTTGTTTGTTTAATTTTATTTAAAGGCTTCAAAGCCTCTCTTCATCAAAAGATATCAGGGTGGTGCACAAAACAGGATGGACAAAAAGCATACCGCAAGAAACACTGAGGCCAACAACCAAAGTAATCTGTAAATACATCAGAAACAGGAAAACATGTGGATGCCAAGGGAGAGAGGGGAATGTTAAAGGATGACTGCAAAAAAGCTGCATAATGCTGATATAGGGCAGATATGTTTGTCTGAACTAACATTTCCAGGAAAACAGCTGAGCAGCTGAAGCAAACAGTGGTGACAAGAGATAAAACTGTCAACCTTATTGAGAAATGGAAAACAAGCCTATCACTGGGTCCACAGCATATCCATCCAAGAGTTTTGAACAAACTCAAATGCAAAACAGAATTAGATCCAAAACACACTACCGAAATAATCCAGTTTGAGACTGCTTTGACTGCCCTGGCTCAAAGCTTGAGAATATTGGAAACTAGTTTTGTGAGACATTTAGTCTTCTCTGTCAGAGAGCTCTGGTGTCACAATAAACTACAATTCCCAGGATTCCCTAGCACTGAGCCAGGGCAGTTAAAGCGGTCTCAAACTGGATTATTTCTGCAGTGTGTTTTGGACCTTAGTCAGCCTGTCACTGTGATTGGCCTTTCTGCCAGAGGACTGGAAAGTGGACAATGGGCAGCATCCTGTTGGTGGCATATGTCCATGCAGTTTTTTGCACTGCGTAAAAAACCTGACTTACCTGGTTTGAATCATCTTTCAGGATGCAGCCAGGTATTATCACACCAAAGGAACTTCAGATTCACCACCAATGCTGCCGGACAAGTGCAGCCCAGCAGCATTCCAGGTGCCAGGCATGGTTCGGTGGCCATTTTTCCAAGCCGGGAGCTTTCTGACTTTGAAAAGCGGTGCCTGGGACCTGGGATGCAGCCGGGCTACACTCGGCATTCTTCATCTTTGAAAGCAAGGAAGGATAATTCCTGTAGTATAGTGGGCCCTTGGTGTCCACCAGGATTTGGTTTTTGGATCTCCAGTGGATATCAAAATCCATGGATGCTCAAATCCCATTACATACAGTGGCAGAGTAAAATGGTGCCCCTTGTATCAAATGGCAAAATCAGGGTTGGCTTTTTAAAATTTTACACACACACACACACACACACCTGTTTGTTTTCAAGCTGTAGATGGCTGAATCTGTGGATAAAAAATCCGTTAAAAAGGACTAACTATATTCTCCCTGGGAAAAGATCAGATACGTTCCCAGATGAAAGTATGTAAACTTAATTGGACTAATGGTCTATCATCCTTTTAAAAAAGAAGGGGCCTTCCCACCCTGAGGTGACAGAGCACTAGTCCAGTTAAGCTTTCATACTTTCCGTTGGAAACATATCTTATCTCTTGAATGCTTAGCTATTGGGTGAAGTTGAGTTCAACTCTTAGGCTGTAGTCCATATACTACTTAACATAATCCTTTCAAGCCCATTTCACAGATGGAAACTGGGCCACACATGCCCAAGTAACACCCATGTGTGGCCAAGAAAAGAGTAGTTATCTGCGAGGATGAAAACACAAGCTAGGAGAGGCTGCAGCAGTTTGCTTTTGCCTGAGGCTACTGGGAAGGGCCCCCTTCCCTCCTTATAATGAGGGGCTCTACAGACAGCACCTAAGAGGAGGCTCTGTGCCGCCCCTGGGAACACCAGATTGGGGCCACAGCAACTGCACGCCAAGGCCCTGATCCAGCCCTTTGCCACTCCCAAAAGAGCTGGCAAATGCCACTCCTTTTTGGAGCAGGAAAAAGCCACCCTTGCACAGTGGCAGCAGCTTTTCTGCACTCTTGGTGTCAGTACGCTGCACCAAGGGAGTGGCCTGACACCATCTGCCATGCGGTGGGGCGTGTGGCATGACAGCGGCATCAGGGCAGAGGTGGGGTGGCCAGTCTGTACAGGCTCTGAGTCAATCGAGTGCAGACTACTTTTGCTCCTTGCAGCAACTGAAATAATCTGAGGACAAAGAGGGAAAGTGGGAGGAAGAGAGAGAAATGGGGACATTTTAAGAACAGCTGAAAAAGTGGGACAACAGAGGATCAATTGGGACAGTCCCTGCCAAATCAGGACAGTTAGATGGCATACACTTGTGCCAATTTCTCCAATTGGTATAAGCACTACATGATTTTTTCCATTCACACAAGGAGAAAACTACACATCTTTTCATTTCCAAATAGGGTTTGTACATTGTAGATTGCTAGAAGCGAAACAGTACATAGTTGGACAGGTCTTTGGTCTGTCTCAGCATACAGCATCTCCATTTAAATCTAGGAGGGCAGAGGATAGGACAAAAGAAGATATCCAACCTTTTTTTTAAAAAAAAAAAAAGAGTAAAAAATTCTATGGGATTTTTGTTTTTTCAAAATGCACATTGCTTTCAAGAGCTTCTTTCCACCCACATACAAAAATACAGTGCTCTGTATGAAATGCAAAGCTGGATTTTGGCAGCCCAGAGTGTTACCATGCTTAAAAGTGCCCCCCCCTTTTTTTATTTTTGAAAATCCAGACTCTTACAAACTGGCTGCAACAAGCAAAACTCCCTTCTTTATTTATTTGTTTCTGCTGCACAAAAGTACACAAAAGCCTGGCTTATGGGCATGTTGTTTACAGAACATGAAGCATTGTGTGTGCCCCTTGTAGCTTGTCACATCCACATTCTGTCCAAATGGAATACTGATGCGAATAAAGCACACAGTGGCCACAGTGGTAAAAAGAGAGAAAAAGAGAGCATCACAGCTTGGCATAATAAAAATGTCTGGCAATGAATTACCACTTTTTTTTTTTTTGGCTTTAGTACAACTCCAAAGTGAGAAAAGCAGAAATAATTCCAATCATAAGCCAAATGACTATGGTCATTTATACCACTCAAAGGATATTACCATAACTAATAATCTGAGGGGCAAAACAGACAGGCAGGAAAAAGTGGTTTGAAGCTGCTTTTTCCGAAGCTACATTGAAACCCCGGCAACTGCACTGCCGGCACCCAGTGTAACTGGAATGTGCATGTCATGACCACACGGCACGGCTTTAAGCCACACCGCTGGGTACTTTTATTTTTTTACTGTCCCCACCACTGTTCCTGCGCACCTTCGCAGGGATGAACTGCCGGCGACTGCCATCCCATTGCATGGCCATCAGGCCTGGAATAAGAAGAAGAGCCCTCCCTCCATTCCATCCGATGTCATCTGGGAGAGAGACACCAGGCCCAGCACCATCAGGCCTGGAATAAGAAGAAGAGCCCTCCCTCCATTCCATCCAATGTCATCTGGGAGAAAGACACCAGGCCCAGCACCATCGGGCCTAGACTACCTTTTAAATCTTACCTTTTAAGGGGCGGGTGGGTTTCTGGATTTTTAGGTTCTATTTACATTGTATTAACATATCTTTATGTAAATTTAATGTTGTAAGCCGCCCCGATTGCTCCGCAGAGGGGCGGGATATAAATAAACATTATATTATTATTATTATTATTATTATTATCCCTGTGAACCTGCACACGTTTACATGTGTAGTGCTTTACCATGACAGGGCATCAGAGCAGACAGAGGTGTGCCCATGCGGATGCTAGTAAGGTACAATCATGCCTCTCTTCATCCTCCACGTCACCCTATGCCCCCTCTTTGACTGTCTGTTTTGTGTATGTTGTACTCATCTTCATGAGCGGTTCCATGGTTTCTCTTTTGGGCATTGCCACCCCTACCACTTGTGTACGGCAGCTCTGTCCCTTTTAAATGCACTCCTGTGACAGGCATTTACATGCACAATTACGATTACGGTTTGGAAAGAGCTGCACTGGCATTGGTACATTTATACGTACATGTGAAGGTGCGCATTTGCAGGGACGAAGCGGGGAAAAGCAGCTTCGTTTTGAAGTGGCTTTTCTCCCCATAAGATGGCTAGAGGGTGCTTTCCAGACGGCTTCAAAGTATGCATCATCTAAACGCCTTGCCTTGAAGCCGGCCTGAAACCTGTTTATTTGGATCATCTGATTCGCCCCTGAGTTTGGTTTCTTGAGCAATGCATATATTCTAGCGATGGTAAACTACAGTCTTGAGGCTCCATGAGGTCCTCTCTTCATAACAATTTTTGCAATCCTCAGTCCCTCCTGGACAATTCTTTTTGTCGTCAAAGGAAGGAAGATGGGATTGTCACTAATGGATAAATTTGATTATTTTTTTAATAGCTCAAAAATGGTTTTTCAAGAGTTAGGAAACCCTGACAAGGAGAATCTTAGGCAGGTGAGACTCTTTGCCATCCAGGACCTATTCTGCATGAGAAATGAATTGGGATTGTTTTGTGTAGAACAAGTTTCCCACACAAAAACAAAATGAAACAAAACATTTCTTGCACACACACACACAAAAAAATTCTGCACTGAAGAAAAAGGTTTTCACACAGAAAACAGCATTTTCTGCAAAGAAAATGGTATTTTTGCACAGAACACAAGTTTCCGCATAGAAAGTAAGTTTCCTGCACAAAACTCCACCAATTTCTGTTTTCTGTGCTGGAAACTTGCTTTCTGTGTAGAAAAATGCCATTCTCAACATTAAAAGACTACCTTGCTCTGTTCTTTTTTCTTTTTTTCTTTTTGCACAACATAAGTCTTTCAGAAACTGAGCAATTTTCAACAACATTCTCACAGCAAGAAAAAAAATTGGTAAAATTTGCTCTTAATAATAATAATAATAATAATAATAATAAATTTTATTTATATTCCGCCCCTCTGTCATGCAATCGAGGTGGCTATCATGAGGTATTCTCTGCCACCAGAATAAAATTTACAAAGTTTTAGGTCCCAATTGTCACTCCTGGAAGCCTCCTGGAGCAGCAATTCCTCTTTGTGACTGATGGCAGTTTCATTTCCACAGCTCACTCACTCTATCTATCTATCTATCTATCTATCTATCTATCTATCTAATTTGTCAAATCCAGACACTTCATTTTTATTTAAAAATGGCAATTTTGGCAATCTGTACAGCCATCAGAGGATTCCAGGGGCCAAAACAGGCTGCTGCCATTGCCCACCCCAATATATTAAGATGCAATTGCAGAGTCACCAGGGTGCAGATGCACATTCATATTCCTTGTGCTCAGATGCATTACAAAGGTACAGATTTCTCTCTCCTCAAGCATACCTACCTCGCAGCATCCAGAAGAGGTAGATTTAGGCTCTTCCTTTGCTCTCATCATCTCCGCTGGCTGACGTCTCAGCTGTTATGGCAAAAACAAAACAAAAATGTTAATCTAACTACATCAGATCATGTAAGTGTTTGCAGTACACCCAGTTACCAATAGCAACTAAAAGGTACATTTTTAAATGTTAACATATCCCTCTTAAGGCTAAAAGCTAAAAAAAAATAAAAAAAAATTGCAGAGTACTTTGCCTTTGCTATTCCTCCATAGCATTTATGTGGTGCTCTTTCAAATGGCTCAGCATTTATTCTCTGTGGAACTCATATCCCTGCCAGGTAAAGACTAGTGGTAGCATATATTTTGTTGTTGTTGTTGTTCTGTGCCTTCCAACTTATGGCGACCCTAAGACAAACCTAGCATGGGGTTTTCTTGGCCAGATTTGTTTGCCATTGCCTTTTCCTGAGGCTGAGAGCATGCGACTTGCCCAAAATCACCCAGTGGGTTTACTTTGTAGGGAGAGAAGTTCAATGCCTGTCATCTCCTTAAGTCAGGGCACTGGCAATAGGAAAAGACTTCTGCTTGGAAAGACACTGAGGACGTTTTCACACTGGGCTCCCTAAAGCCGGCTGGAGCCCTTCCCCTAAAGCCGGCTGGACCCTGTGCCGCTGACACCGGAATGACTCCGGCGGCGGCAGGCTAATTCCTTTTGCCACCCGGAATTACCTGAAGCTGGAGTTAGCCAGGAATTAGCTTGCCGCTGCCGGAGTGAGGCCGGACTTAGGGCTCCGTGTGTTTGAACACACGGAGCCAAAAGCCGGCCGGATGCAGGGATGACACCGGAAGGGGCGGGATTTGCCGCCGCGTGTGTGTGAACACACGGGAAATGGAGCCGGAGTGAGGCCGGCGGGAGGCCGGCTAGCGTCCTCAAAAAGGCCAGTGTGAAAACGTCCTGAGAGTCAGATCCAAGATGCGTCTGGATGGATGCCAATCAGGAAAAAAACTTTAGGAAGAGTAGGTGCCAAAGATTTCAGATCTCAGTTGGTGCAGTGACTCTTTTCCCCCAAATCCCCTCTCTATTAGCCTGGTGAGAGTTGAGGACAGTTATGCACAGCACCTCTGGAGTTTCAGCAGACGGATGGAATAGCTCTGCTTCCTATTTCCCTATTCTGCCCCTGATTCTTGGTCTCTTTTAGAAATCTAAGTATTATAGGAGAAACTATAAGACTCTTAAAAGATTTTTTTTTATTCTGGAATAAGGAAGGGAGTCCCACTGACCCATCCACTGAAAAAAGGAAAATGAACAGGCAAGCATCTCTCTCTGACACTCACTCACTCGCTCACTCTCACACACAAACACATTCTAGGTATTTAGGCAGAGTAGTGTAGAAAAGCTATTTTGGGATCTGCCAATATCCCTCCACCCAGACAGGATCACCCAGATGGAGAGAAAGGCAAACCGAGAAAGCGTCTCAGTTTGCAAATGTGGTACTCACATTTTAGGCTTCTGACTGCAGCAGAAATGTGGAAGAGTGTGTGTGTGTGTGTGTGTGTGTGTGTGTGGAAAGTGACTTAACAATTCAGTTTTTCTTGCATTCCCCACTGCAAGAGCTTATATTTATATTGATATGCACATACACAGCTTAGTGACTGTTTAGATGGAAATCGCTGCAAACTAGGTCAAAATATAACATTCAGCATTGCACTAGTGAAAAAAAGAGATTCTTGTGCCAAGGTTTGATCCCATTCTTCCACCAACCGGTTAGACTATTTGTCCAAGGAGCCTAATATTTTGTCTACTTCGACTGGCACTGATCCACATGGCTTTCAGGTCTTTCCCCATCACATAGGAAGCTGCCTTCACTAAGCTGGACCATTGCTCAGTCTAATGTTGACTGCCAGCTACAATCCTCCAGGAACTTCTCTTCCCATATGAGCCTTTAAGATACTTGGAAGCCTCTGGAAATTAATTATAACAAACTAATGGTGCTGTACTGTTTGGTTGGGATTTTTTTTTTTAAAAAAAAAATGCTTTAAAGAAAGATTTTTAATGGTTTTAATTCTGTTGTTCTTTAATACCGTTTTCATTTCAGTTATGCATTTTAGGGTATTCTATTACTTTTTGTAAGCAATCTGAAAGAAAGTTAGAATATAAATAAAAGGATGGATGGATGATGGATGGTAGGATTCTATTTTAGCCCTAAAAGGAGATTTCTGGTATTTGCTGATTTTTGAAGCACGCACTGTCTTCCAATTGCCTTCAAAGCTTTCACTTATAATAAAAGCTTAAAGAGGGTTATAAATGGAATCTTTCATCTTCCAATGGATCTGGATAAACCTATTATAGAATCAGAGATGGCCTGAGAGAATTTTGCTCTCTGAGACGAAGGACAAGGTGGTATGCCATTCCCGGTGGCACACAGAAGACCAGATTGCCAGTTGAATGCTGGTAATAGGATGCCATCCTCCATTACACCACAGGTGCAGCAGGCTAGTTTTGAAAATACAGGTAGAACTCTTTTATCTCATCCAGATCCGTCTACCAACAAAGGAATTGCTGAGGAGCTATCCAAAGTAGTTGCCTCATTTTGCTAGTGCTACAGCCCACATGGCCAAAAGGAATGGCCTCTGCTTGCATAGATATCCACCCATATCATCGTAACTGAGAGCCACAACACTGTGACAAAATGAAGGCCTGTGTCTCTAACAGTGTCAGACTATCTCCCTCTTGTATGGGAGACACTGCCTTGAAACATGGTAGAGTCTCCTTCTTTGGAGGCTTTTAAACAGAGGCTGGATGACCATTTGTTGGGAGTGCTTTGCTTCTGTGTTCCTGCATGGCAAGGGGTTGCACTGGATGACCCTTGAGGTCTCTTCCAACTCTAGGATTCTATGCTTCTAATTCAAAACACATTTGGCAATATGTGCAGCTTGGATAGGTGTGCGTACCACTCTGCATCCCTGTCCATACATTTTTATATACAGTAGAGATGGTGCTGTTGTGATGGCAATATTTCAGGTCTATGAGATCTGTTTTGCTTTTCAGTCAAATACTGAGACTCATCAACCGGAGTTTTGCACAAAATCGTGACTCATTGCAGGGTATGCATACATTTAGTATTAAGAAACAGGGTGCCTCTGAGCATGTATTCAGCCCAGGAATTTAGAATCCAGAATTAGAGATGCTGGCCATGGTATCCTGAGTCAAACTTGGCAGGGGGAGGAATCAGAGTTTGGAAAAGTTTACTTTTTTGGATGACAACTCACAATATATACCAGCCAGCACAGCCACTGGTCATGTTGGCTGGGTCAATAAAAGGTGATAGCTCCCATGTCTGTAGGTTATACTTTAGTCTCAATTTTAAAGGAGTTAACCATGATAGCTCCCATCATTCCTCACCACTGGGCAAGCTGCCTCAAGATGATGGATACTGCAGTCCATCAACACCTGGAAGGCCATCCATATTTGCAAATTTACCTTTGGGAGAGGGAAGCTACAGGGGATGTGGATGAGAGCTGCCCCTCTGTCTCTTCCTACGTGTCCTATACAATAACAACAAAAAACCTTAAGGAATATGATCTTTGCAAATCTCCATACAAAATCTCCTGATCCTCACCTTTCATAGCACAGAGTCAGAGTGCATCCATTCATCAGATTTTGTACTTCTTCAAATATCGTAACACTGCTCTTAGCAGTTTCAATGCATCAATGTATGTGTGCCAATATGTATTTTTTCAAAGGATTTTTCTAAAAACAAAAACCCAGCAGATTAATGTAGAGATTAAAGGGAATTATGGGTAGCAACATGAAAAAATGATACAGGCCATAAATGGATTCACCCAAACTGTCAAGGTACGGAAAAGTGTGTGTATGTGTGTAAATACACACAAACCACCCAATTGAGCAATTGTTGGTTGATGTTCAGATTTTCACCATCTGCAGCTTTGTTGGCCTATAGCTCCACTGAAGTTTACCCAGCCGTCCAACATCCCTTATCTCCTCCTGTCTTTGGCTCTCTCGTCTTCAATAGGTAGATGTCAGTCCTGAAGAAATGCTTTTATAAGCATCTCTTTTGTACTACCTATTTGGCATTTCGTTTGGATTGCATAAGCATTGTTTGACCAAAGCTTTTCAAATTAAACAGGAAGCAAAGGGGGGGGAAAAGAGTCCAACGTCCATCATAGGATGCACTTTATGAAACGCATCTGCTTCTGACAAAGCACAGTTTATCCCTTGGGCAGAAGGGGGAGGGAATGAACTTGAAGCAACTCTGAAAGTTTCATTTCCCCCCTGTTTCTTAGGCAATATGACTTTCAGTTTATTTTCTTTCCTCTCCCCTCCCACCCGCCCTCATCTATCTAGGCAAGTTAGCTCAAATATTTTAGGAGGAGGGCATTAGGGCTGACACACACTTCTGGTGCTGAGAATGGAAAAAGTGCTTTTCTCTATTCTGTACTACAAGCCCCAGAATCCTTGAAGCAACATTGCAACTTCTAGGGATTCTGGGAGCTGCATTTTTTTTTTTTAAAATCATTTCCCATGGAATGGGGCTATTGATTTTTGAGATAGCAGATTACATTGGACCATTCAAAACTGCAATGTGGATATATTTTTAAACGGCCCCCTTTCCTGTTCTCCCTGTATGTATGCAACAGGCACAGCCTCAAGCAGGTTGAAACAGAACCTCTTTTTGCAACGTACGATTTTCTTTACATTTCAGGGATCTTTAATTTAATTTTTTTTAAAGTTCAGGGCAGCAAATAATAGTAATAATAATAATTTTTATTTATATCCCGCCCCTCTGCTAGGCAATCGGGGCGGCGTACAGAATTTCAAAACATCAGAACAAATATAAAAAATAAATCAAATTCAAATCTCATCCCCCCTTCCCATACCCTCCCATCCCCCCAAAACAATAAACTAAGCAAGTTGAATGACAATAATTAAATAGCACCCACTCACATGTAGCCTGAAATGGGACTGTTTCTACCACTTCCAGATACCATCACCCCATTCTGCAGCATGTGTAGACAAGCCCATTGGCATATAACAGTGACAGGAATGTGTCCCCATCTAGACATTGTTGGACTACAAGTCCCATCTGCCCTAGGAAGCAAACCCAGTTTCTATGTCAATGAGGTGGCAAATCCATACCAGGTTTTATCTAATCTTTAAACTTGCTATCTAAATGGTTGAAAACCATCTGGGAAATAGGTTCAGCACCTTGGATGGCACTTTTAAAACTTTGGACTAAAACCCAAAGCAGCAAACCCTGTCACCATCCCGCTGATACAGAAGTCACCAAGGTGTAGTGTCTATGTCTCTGGGGACCAAGGTTCAATTCCCCACTTGGGCATGAAACCCTTTGGGTGACCTTGGGCAGGTCACATGCTCTCAGCCTCAAAAGAAGGCAATGGAAAACCTTCCCTGAACAATGCTTGCCAAGAAACCTTATGATAAGTTCACCATAGGGTTGCCATAACTCAGAAACAACTTGCAAGTACAGAACAACAACAACCACAACAGCAGCTAGTGCAGAGGCATACCCAATGTTGAGGAGTGTTTTGGGAGGTGTAGTCCACCAACATCTGGAAGGCTACACATCCACCATATGGGCTGTAAAACAAGGTGCTGAAAGAATGGAATTGACTGTACATGAGGTGCATATTTTTGAATGTGTTATTCCACATGAAAAATTCCTCACTTACTGTAAGCTGCAAACTGGGTGAATATAACTTATTCCTCGATTTGCTAGCTTACTACAAGCATGGAGGCTTCCCTATCAAAACATATTCAAAATGAATAAATACATGAAATCTTATCCACCTAACCATCACTGGGAGTAATCTGAACTGATGGAAAATCCAGGATTTGAAAGTGTACCTGCCACTTGACTTCTGTGTAATGGATAGACTGCTTCTTAGTCTAGTATTTGCCAAAATGCACAAACTGCCAGGAATTTTGAAGCCTTTAAAATAAAAGGCTCTCTCTGCCTGGGTGGATTGGATTCCCAACTGTATTAGCTGTATCCATTTTTGGTGTCCTGAAGTAAGAAAAATTGAAGCACAGAAGGTTTCCATTTGCTTCATTAATGCACATTTGGCAATGATGTCTCTTCCACCGTGGGCTTTTTATAATGAAATCTGAGAAGTTTTCTTTAAAGTTACTATAGTGACAGTCTTGCATGCATTTAAGCAACTGGTAATCTGCTGTATGAGCCAGTATAGCATAGTGGCTTGAGCACTGGACTACAACTCTGGAGACCAGGGTTTGAATCCCCATTCAGACACCTTGGGCAAGTCACACTCTCTCAGCCTCAGAGGAAGGCAAAGGCACAACCTCCTCTGAACAAATCTTGCCAAGAAAAACTTGTGATAGATTCACTTTAGGGTCGGCTTGAAGGCGCACAGCAACAAACCTTCTGCCTGCATAGCTTCTTGTTCATTGTTCCCATTTCATCCACCCAGCAATAACTGTCTTGGACATGTTGCTAAATACATTTGAGTTGCACCTGTTCCATACTAAACACTGCCAGATCCATTGGGAGATTAAAAGGTTCTCGAGTTATTTAATACTGAACTGTAATGATCAGTTTACTAAACACTTCTCCAGAATCCCTGCAGGACAACAAATGACTGCAAAGTAAATGGCTGTCGACACAACAGAAAGAAAAGTAGAATCCCAGTAATGTTTCATCAGCTGGTGTCAAGAGTGTTTCTGTGTGTTGGAGCTTATGGCTGCATCTGCACGGCAGAAATAAACCACTTTAACTACCATGGCTCCTTCCTACGGAGTCCTGGGATTTGTAGTTTGTTGTGGCACCAGAGCTCTGTGACAGAGAAGGCTAAATGTTTCACAAAAGTACAATTCCCAGGATTCCATAACACTGAGCCAGGGCAGTTAAAGTGGTGTGAAAGTGGATTATGTCTGCAGTGCAGATGCAGCCTACCTATGCTATCCAGGTGGGGTGGAATGAGGTAATTAAAGCCCCCACAAAAAAAGAATTCATGTCCCCAAATTAAATTTCCTTGCAGTCCTCAATTTTCTAGCATTGCAGCACATGAGACCCTGAAAATGGCTTGAACCTAGACCTTTTTTTTCTATTTTAGGTGTTCATATTCTCTTGGTAACTTTAATAATAATAATAATATAATACCCCGCCCCTCTGTGAACAATTGAGGCGGCTAACAATTAAAATTACTTACAATGTAAACCCAGAAAAACCAAATAATCACCCCCCCCTTTTTATTTATTTTTTTTTGTTGGCTGCCTAAACTGTATTTCCAAAGGCTCAGCTGAAGTTTTAAGTTACTGCAATGCTAGGAATTTGGAGACTGGAGGAGAATTTCATAGGGGAGGCAGAATCCTTACCGAGAGGGCAATGCCCCCATTTTATTCCACCCCCATTCCCAAACTACACCCCTGATGGACAGTCTCCCAGTGTCTCCTGGCACAGCCAAGCATTTGGGTTTCTTTCCTTATTTTTATTTCAATTCATGTCAGAGGAGTCTCAACTCTAAGGATATGGTAATTAATTCCTCCTACTAGCTCTTGGCTCCTTGTCAGGGGAGACTGCTAGCTGCCTCAAATTACGGTCCACAATTTTGTGATGTGTGTCAGGGGGTCGATTTTCCTCTGAGGCACCTGCAGAGTTCTTCACACAAGCCGATTGACTGGAGAACACACACTTCTTACACCTGTGAAGTCCGAGATAACTTCAAAGCAAAGCGGGTTCTGACTATGCATTCAAAATGAGCACTTCAGCTATTCCGTCAGGAAATTATTTGGAGTGGAAGATAAATCCCTCACTGAAAGATTTTTATTTTTTCCTGATGGGGAGACAGGACTAATAATCTACCCCTGCCTCAGTTCCTCTTCTGCAGAAACTGGGAAAACAGATCACGTCATCCTCTCTCTTGCAAATGGTCTGCCGCTACGGTAATTAAATGAAATATTTTAAGGAGCTGAGGAAATTGTATTCTCTCTCTCTCTTTTTGGGAGTCATTTAGAAGGAAGTCATTAAAAATATATATAAGGTGAGTTCACACGTGCATATCCATATTCATTGATGATAGCCAGAGTTGTATGCCTGACATGTAAATACCTCAAATCCACTTCCAAGACCATGCAGGCAGTTCATGCAGTCTGATGGGGTTCAAGTGCACAGGCAAATGTTGAAAAATCAAGGGATGTGAATGATCACATGAACCAAGTAACAGGCAAAACTTTTGGAGAATGGGATATGGGTTTCTGAAGAGTTAGGAAAGTCATTTCACCATGGATTTGACACAGAACAGACATTAGGGAAATTGGAAGTTCCTCCCAAGTACTCGGCTCTGCCCCCTTCAAAATTACTCTTTTTCAGCATGTTGACCTGTCTTGAGACTTGACTACCAAGGAGCTTATCAGACTCAAAAGAAGTGGATAGGGAAACGTTAGTGTAGATTTTGGACTTGTCTGCTGAACTGTTTTGAGAGGAGGTAGAAACGGACTAGCATTTTGTTAGTGATTCAGGTGCATGGAAGTACACTAAAAGCACCAGATTCTATCTGATCTTGGAAGCTAAGCAGGGTCAGTCTTTGGATGGAAGACTGCCCAGTAAGTGACTGCAGGTGCTATAGGTTGTATTTCAGAGGAAGGAACTGGCAAAAACAGCTCTGAGAATTCCTGGCCTAAGAAAATCCTATGAAATTCAGGAGGTTGCCATTAGCCAACAGGTGACTTGAAGGCACACACAAAAACAAGTGCAGCTTACAAATGTGTAAAGGCCGATGCAGATGGCCCCTAAGGGGCAGCTCTGTGCCACCCCTGGGAGTGCCAGAGCAGGGCCGCGGCAACCACACGCCGTGGCCCTAATCCTCCTTTTTGCTGCTCCAAAAAGAGCTGGCAAATGCCCCTCCTTTTTGGGGTGGCAAAAAGCTGCCCTTAGAACTGCCACTGTGGCTCTTTTGTGTCCCTTTGGTGCAGCATGTGTGCATGCTGCATATGTGTAGTCAGGCATGCTGCGAGGCAGCGGCGTCAGAGCATAGTCGGGGTGGCTGGTGTGCAGTCGCCCTGTCCCAACTCCACCCCCAGGCCAGCCCTTTAGGCTGGTCTACATCGGCCCTATGTCCCTTTTGGGATAGGACACAAACCTTTGTGCTCCATCCAGAAACCTTCCACTATCAGAGCAACTGTTGCCTCAGAAGGGACACCTGCTATTCTTACTTACCTGTGGGAGAGGGAAGAAAGGGGGAGGCACTTCAAACCATGAAAATCTGGCTGCTCTAAGCTCTAAGAGGAAGGAAAAGGTGGGTGAGAGCACACTCTCATTTCTTTCCCCTCACTAAGCTGAGTCTCCCCTTTCCCTCCCCTCTTGGCCAGTAAGTAACAGCAGCAGGATTCCCTCCTAGACTTTGACACCTGCCACGCAGTTGGATGCAGAACTGCATGCATGAAGCTATACAGATTATAAGATCTCTGCAACAATCTGATCTTGTTATCCATAAGAGTTCACAAATCCAGTAACCATGGTCCTGTCTGCACTGGCCAGGGGCAACCTGGAGTATCCTGGCCTCAAAGATGCCCTGACCCTCCCCTGTTACAAAGTCCCTTGCCTCCAATGCTTGGCATTGATTTATGTATGTCCTGCTGAGCGTCCTGGTGTGCCTGCTGCTGCTGTTGTGGGTTGTTTTGCTCTGAGGTTAGAACAAAGTGCCCAGCAACTAACACATGGCTGGGCACCTCTTTCTTATCTCAGGGCAAGTGGCTAGTAGAAGTGGTGGATGTGCCAGGTAGCTAAGCAGGACGTATTTTAAACAGCTGCTCAGTGTAGGAAAGGAGGGCTCCTGATCATCCTGGAAGATCAGGATCAACTAGTAAGTTTTTAAAATCCTTTCTGAGAAAGCCATTCCCCTGTTCTGGTGCTGAACAAGCCAGATGTTGTCTGGTCTGTTCATAAGAGAACCAAGGTTTGGGTTGTGCGTTGTCTGGTCTTCCCACCAAGAAGATAGAGCAGGCCATTTTGTTTGGCCCATAGAGACAAGGCCCATGTTTGACCCCAAGACAACCAGCTCCAAACTGTGCATGTGGAGTCAACAAACAAAGTCTTCATGATATCCCAGCAAGAGTCCAATCTGCTACTAGATACCCTTGTGTCATAGGAGATTATCAGATGGGGGACAGGAGCAAAGCAGATCACTCTCCCATCCTTATCCCATCTGTGACAGCGATCGCCTGGAAGACATTCACACATATCACAATGATCCCGTCATTAACCTGTCAGTGAAGTGGAACTGCATTAACATGCACTTCTGTTAATACAAAATGAAGGGCAAGGATGGGACAATTCCACCTCACTGAGGGGACAATGACAGGATCAGCGCGATGTCATATGAAAGTTTTTTGTGTGATTATGGTCACTAGCATTTCCCAGATGAGACAATGTCCAGATCAGCACAACATCATCTGAAAGCCCTTCCTGCGATTGTGCGGGAAGGATGGGACAAGAATGGGAAAAGGATGGGACCAGGACATCCCGTTCTCCCATCTGATAATCTATAGCTACAGTGTCTCTTTTATGGAGTTCAGAAACATTACTTTTGGGCGCTACAACTCTTTGACTCTGCTAGCCAGCAATAACTTTTCCAAGCTCTGGTATCAATAAATTTTCTTCCTTGCCTTTCTACTGATGCTGTCTCTGAAATACACAAGTAGAAAAACTGCACTGGAAAAGAGCAAGTGGCAGTGACAGAGGGATCAAATATTTAGAGCAGTGGCATTGAGAAATGTTTCATAGTCCAAACTTAGAGCTGACTTTAAAGTAGGGTGGGCACTTGAGTCAGACCCAGAGCCCAGTTTTTTGCTCCTGGGTTCCTCTGTGGGTTGCACAGGCTGCGTGTCTGGTAGGTTAGTTTTGAAAATGGGGTATTCATCAATGTTAAACAGTACAGGGGATTCCCTGTGATCTATGAGCTACTTCTCCTGGAGGCTTCCAATAGAGGTCATTCACCCTTGGAGAGGCAGATGTAGGATGGTTCATGGAGTTTGGGAGGGTCAAAGATGCAAGAAGAAGAAGAAGAAGAAGAAGAAGAAGAAGAAGAAGATTAGCAATAACTTTTGCAAAGAGATGCACAAATAGCTGGGATCACATGCACCCTAGGCCTTCATTTTACCTGCCTTACATTAAATGATCAGAACTCACACAATGAACATAAAATCACATTTCAGCAAATTTAAACTGTGTCCCTTTTCCTCCAAAATGTCACTTTTATCAATTTAGCATTATTATTATTATTATTATGTTTTCCCTCTCACTCAGCCCAGATGATCTTTCACCACACCTGCAGCTGATACCAAATCCGCAATCGCCTGAAACATCTTCAAGGAAAAACAAGCCCTTTTCCATGTTGACTTGTGTAAAAGGAAAGCAGCCTCCTCGGTCAGCGCAAATGAAATGGAAATGAAAAGAACAACTCTTGGACTTGACCCTATCAAGAAAAGTGGCAGGAGCATGATTAATAAGCTACAGGTTTTTAAAAGCAAGAGCTAAGGCATTTCACTAATTCACTAAAGCTGCTTGCCAGCTGTGTTAGTGCTCCAGGAGAACTTGTGATACAGCAGGAGTTGAAATCCTATGGACTGTGAGCCACTTGTAGCCTGCAGCAAGGCCAGGGTGGCCTTTGGGTCTACCAATGATCATTCAATCCCTCAGCACCACCTTTAAAAATTCAGCCAAAACAAATCCACCCATTGAAAATGCTTTAAAACAATACAATATGCTGATTTACAGGATCAAATATAGTATATTTATGGTCTATTTCTAACACACACGAATCAAGTATGAGTATGAGAGGATTGATTTATTATTAATATGTGTGGGGATTGTAATGAATCTAATAGTATTTGATGAAGAATTCCTTTTAGGAATTCAGCCACACTGTCATCTATTTTACATATATGAAGCTAATTTTTATGTATTTTAGAATCACAGAATTGGAAGAGACCCCAAGAGCTATCCAGTCCCCCCCTTCTGTCATGCAGGGGGATACACCATCAAAGCACTCCTGACAGATGGCCATCCAGCCTCTGTTTAAAAACCTCCAAAGAAGGAGACTCCACCACTCTCTGAGGCAGCATATTCCACTATCAAACAGCTCTTGCCATCCTAATGTTTAGGTGGAAGCTCTTTTCCTGTAGTTTGCACCCATTGCTCTGTTTCCTACTCTCTGGAGCTGCAGAAAACAGGCAGCCTTTCAAATATTTAAACATAGCTATCATGTCACCTCTTAACCTTCTCTTCCCCAGGCTAAACATACCCAGCTCTCTAAGCTCATAGGATATGGTTTTCTTTCACCATTTTTTTTTTTGCCTGCCTCTGGACCCACTCCAGCTTGTCAACAGCCTTCTTGAATTGTGGGCCCAGAATTGGACAGAGTATTCCAGGTGAGGTCTGACCAAAGCAGAATATAGTGACACTACACTATCGATGAAGCCTGGGATCATATTTGCTTTTTTAACTGCTGCTATACAGAGCTGACTCATGTTCAGCTTGTTGCCTGCTAAGACTCCCAGATCCCTTTCACATGTACTCCTGTCAAAACAGAACTCTGTGGCACTCCAGTAGTTATTTCTCTCCCTTTGGGTTCAGTCTCTCAACCAACTATAGATCCATTTAACTGTTGAATTGTCTTGCCTACCCTTTTTAAGCTTTTTAAGAGGGGGTTAGTGTGTTTATTTATATGAATTGTTGTTATTATGGGGTAGTTTTTGAGTTGTTTTAGATGTAATCTGCCTTGATTGCTATGGCAAAAGGCAGGGTATAAATAAAAATTATTATTATTATTATTATTATTATTATTGCAAGAATATCATGGGGGACCTTGTCAAAGCCCTCATTGAAACAACATAAGCTACATCACAACATTCCCTTCATCTGCTAAGCTTGTAACTCTGTCAAAAAACAAGATAACATTAGTCTGACATGTCTTGCTTTTGAGAAACCCATGTTGACTTTTAGAGATCATGGCATTCCCTTCTAAGTGCTTACAGATTGTTAACAAGAACAAAGGCTTTGAAGGATCTATAGCTTGAAACAGACATATACCCACCTGGTTGGGGTACGAGGATGGCAAATATGGGAAAATCTGATCCTCCCTCTACAGAACAACATGTACAGATTCAACAGTATGGAACATATCCAACATCTGACTTGGATGCTACAGCTGATACAGTTCCAGTGAATATAACCTTGGCACCTGTCTGTCCAGTGTTAATGGATACTTTTCAACTTGTGCAGCCTGATGATGTGGACAGGATTCTTGGAGAGGTAAAAGCTACCACATGTGTCTTGGACTCTTGTCATTCTTGGCTTATTAAACAGGCCAGAGGGGGACTGGCTGAGTGGGTAATGGAAGTAGTCAATACCTCCCTACAGCAAGGCAGAGTTCCATCTTGCCTAAAGGAGGCATTTGTGAGGCCTTTGTTTAAAAAACCATCTCTGAATCCCTCAATAATGAATAATTATTGGCCAGTGTCCAACCTACCATTTTTGAGCAAGGTTTTGGAACATGTGGTGGCTTCCCAACTCCAGGGATTTCTGGATGAAGTGGATTATCTAGATCCATTTCCATCTCGTTTCAGGCCTGGCTATGGAACAGAGACAGCCTTGGTCACCTTGGTGGATAACTTATGCAGGGAACTGGACAGATGGAGCGTGTCTCTGTTAGTTCTACTGGACTTCTCAGCGGCTTTCAATACCATCGACCATGGTATCCTTCTGGGCTTCCCTTCTGGGATGGGACTTGGATGTACTGTTTTACAGTGGCTCAGTTCTTCCTGAAGGGACGAACCCAGAAGTGCTAGGGAATCCTGCTCAAATCCCTGGCCACTAGGTCTGTGGGATCCCTCAGAGTTCTGTGTTATCCCCTATGCTATTTAACATGTACATGAGAGGTTGTCCAGAGTTTTGGAGTGTGGTGCCATCAATATGTCGATTACACTCAACTCTACTACTCCTTTCCACCCCAATCCAAGAAGGCTGTCCTGGTCCTAAACCAGTGTCTGTCATCAGTAATGGACTGGATGAGAACAAACAAATGGGAACTTAATCCAGATAAGACAGAGGTGCTGCAGGTCAATCGGAAGGCAGATCAGGGAATAAGGATTCACCTTGTGTTAGATGGGGGCACACTCCCCCTGAAGACACAGGTTCGCAGTTTGGGAGTATTCCTGAACTCAGCTTTGAACCTGAAGACCCTGGTCTCTGCAGCGACCAGGAGTGCTTTTGCACATTTAAAACTTGTGTGCCAACTGCACCTGTTCCTTGAGATGCCGGATCTGGCCTCAGTAGTACATGCCTTGGTTACATCCCGTTTGGACTACTGTAATGCGCTCTACTTGGGGCTGCCTTTGAAGAGTGTTCGGAAACTTCAGTTGGTCCAAAGAGCTGCAGCCAGGCTGCTAACAGGGGCAGGTTACAGAGATTATACAATGCCCCTGTTGAAACAGCTCCACTTGCTGTCAGTTTGTTTCTGTGCACAATTCAAAGTGCTGGTGATGACCTTTAAAGCCCCATATGGCTCAGGTCCAGGATATTTGGCAGACTGTATCTCCTTCTATGAGCCGGCCAGAGCTCTGAGATCCTCAGGGGAGGCCCTTCTCTCCATCCCACCACCATCACAAGCATGGTTGGTGGGGACATAAGAGAGGGCCTTTTCCATGGCTGCCTCTAGAATCTGGAACTCCCTGCCCAGGGAAACCAGAATGGCCCCTTCCTTGATGGCCTCCTGCCGACAGGCAAAAACCTTTTCAGACAGGCATTCAAAACAGAAAAGTTTTAAAGAACAGCCTGGGATGCTGTATTGTTTTTAATGTATTTTAAACATTTTATCCTCTTTTTTATTTTATTGTAATGGTTTAATTCTGTTTTAATGTATTATTTTTGTACATTTTTAATTGTATTGTTTTTAATATTGTTAAGCCACCCTAAGTCCCAGTCCTGGGAGAAGAGTGGGATACAAATAAACAAATAAATAAATAAATAAAACAGTCTGTATTGTGGAGGGCCTGACTAATCTCTTGTGTTGAACATACAAACTGGAGAAAAACACTTGTATGATGGGTGGTTGTGTGTGCAATATACTATGAGCCCATGTAGAAACATTAGGGTGCCCAACATTATAGCAAAGCCTGATAACTAAAACAATAATAGTAGTATTTCAGAAGTCTGTCAATGAAGAACAGCTTCAACTTCATTTGACAATTTGTTCCTTCTAGAAAGGAGCAGAAACAGGCAAGCCAACAGAAACCTGGACAGAAGTGGAAGGATACCAGATACATTGCTTTTGGGAAGGGGAAGGAAACAAGAGTATTTCATCTACAGTGAGATGCAACATCCCATTCTCAGACTGCCTTGAATCAGCCAGATAGAGGAGAAATAATGGGGAGAGGAGAGGAAGAATGGCAGCATGGAAGGAACTGCAGTAAATTGATTTTGACAGCTGTATTGCAGATGGGTTTTACGTATTCGTAAATGGATGCGACAGCAGCATAATGAGAGAGAGAGCGCATTGTCATTTTCTTGGAGGAACTGCTACTGTCAAATAGCTGTTAAAATACAAAGCAGCCAGGAGGGTGTTGGAGAGGAATTGAGCTTTGCCACATATGAAGAGATCTTCCTTTAGAGAGTCTAGATATCTGGGTAGTCTTCAAAATTGTTTTTGCTTCCTGACAAACTTATTTGAGATCTTCAGTTGTATCTGAGCCACAGATCCAGCCAACATACTTGGGCAAAGCAGTACTTAGTTGGCCCTCACCAATGTTTTTAGTGGAGAGGGATAGGGCATGACCTAGTTGATATTATTTGCTGTCAAGTGACCCTATATGAATGAGAGACCTCCAAGGACCCTAGCCATGGTTTTGCAAACTTGGAGCAGTGGTTTCTTTCATCTGTAATGCAGCCATCCTCCTTTCCTACTGTCTTCCACTGTACTGAGCATTATTTTTTCCAATAAGTCATGTTGTCTCATGACATGTCCAAAGTACAATGCCTTCAGTTGTTTTGGTTTCTAATGAGAATATGACTTAGACCAGCAAAATGGGCACCCAAAGCTCAGATAATATAGCTATTAATTTAATCTTTAATACAATGTTCTCCTTAGCATGGCATAATTACACTCCCTCCTCAGGAAAGTAGACAAAGAACCAGATGTTGGATTCTTTGGAGGCTTATTCAAGGCAGCAGGTTGGACAAAGTACCACTCAAACTCAGTGCCTGCAATTTGCACTAACATGTTTCGGTAAAGGGGAGGTACTTCCCGACTGCAAATAGCTCCATTGCTACTTCTAAGACTGGGTAACTCCGGTAAGTCTGTGGATCAATGTTTGGCTCCTGGAATCCTCTTGAGCACCCACAGTCTGAAACCCTGCACGGACCAGCATAGTATACTAGTTCTGCAAGTGGAACTGTGTTACAGCTGGCCATTCGTTGAACACCATATCTACTATAGAGTCGCTACAGCACCACTACTCCAGCCATTCTGTGGCTGGTAAGAGTAGTGGGAAATAGGAAATGCATCTGGTTACTTCCCCAGACATGAAATAATTACATTGTCTTTGGAGTTCTATTGGAATCATCCAGACGCCTCAGCAGAGGGATCTAATCATTTTGCATCCAGTTACAGGCACACAGGCCGAGGCTTTTCCAGTCCGGGATTTAAAAACCAAGTGTGTTTTAAGTTTAACAACGCTGGGGTCCCCTGCAGCCTATTAAAAATGTCAGCTCCAAGAGGTTTCTAGATGAAGTAATTCATCCTATTTAAGGGAAGCTAAAGGGTGATTTGTGGAGTCTGAATATATTGTGGTATGGGAGATAGATAATTAATGGCTAAGGTAAGCAACAGGGCTGCAATGAATAACAGGAAGCTAGCTGTCCTGCAAACAAGGGTAGGTTGGTCCGAAACAGGACACAGATGTTAACAAACCCTTAAAGTGAAACCAGACTTGTGGTCAGAAGAAGCCACAATAGACTACATGAGAACAATGGGAGGGGGGGAATGATCAGAAGTCAAGATGTGTATGTGCTGATGGTAGGGGGGGGGGAGGGATTATGAGTCAATACATAGTGATCATGAGCTGTTCACGTGTATATAGAAATGTATAACTTTAAGGAAGTAGCTAGGTAACCAATGGAATGTTGAGAAAAGTGCTAACCTGTGCCTTGTATAGAACACATCTGAGCTGAATGTTGACGCCCAACCTGTCTTTGTTCTGTTGCTATAAAAGTAACTACCTGAGTTTAAGGGGGCTCTTAGTTCTTTTGGGAAGTCTGTTTTTCCTTTCCTTCTAAGTTGGGTCTCGGTTCTGGTCATTCACCAATTCTGCTATAGTGGATCATACCAAAAACAAAAACCACAGTCCTGGGAGCTGCCTGCAGTGCCACAATCATGCTCTGCTTATCTACCCATCCAACAGTTTTCTTCTTGAGGTATACTTTCCATTCAGATGAAGCATGTTGTTTTGAACCTGCTTGGGGCTTCTAAGAATGTCAACTGGCACCAAAGCAAGGGCTGTAGCTTCTGGATGCCTTGCTTTAATGTGGCAGTGTCCCATACAAAGGTTTTATTTTTTTTTATTCTGTACCATCAAACTTAATTGTCATGACAGCAAAATTAAAGGAGAGCATTTTTAAGCTGCTATCATACCAACTAATTTCAAAAGTAGCAAAGGCTGCAAAAAGAGCTGGAAGGGACATCCGTGGGTTGTGTGTTGCCAATCCCTGCTGTACAGCAATTCATTCACACAGCACTGCAGGCAAAGGAGGAATTTAATTTGGGAATCTCAAAGTAATGTATCACTTTTCTATGTTTTTAATTGTACTGTTTTTAATCTTGCAAGCTGCTCTGAGTCCCAGTTTTTGGAAAAGGGAGGAATAATAATAATAATAATTCTCATAACAGAATTCTGTAAATTATTCCATCTTGAGATAACTCTAATTATTCATAAATCTTCTACATTTTTAAAATTGTATATATCTAGCACTGTATATACCAGCACTGTCCTTCTGTTTCCAGGAAACTGTGTACGAGATTTCAAGAGTAGCTAAGTTGCTCCTGAAAAGAAAGAAAGAAAAAATACCATGTGCCCTGGGACTTGAATGGAACATAAGAAGATGGGTTTTTTTACACAGAGTCAGGCCCTAGTCCAGTATTGTTCACACTGGCTGGCAGTAGCTCTCCATTGGGTTTCAGAGAGGATTCTTTCCTGTGCTATCTGAAGGATTTGAACCAGGGCCTTTCAGCAAGGAAAACACATACTTTAGGACTGATCTACAGCCATTCCATAAAGACTAAGGGCCTCTACAGACGGCACTTTGCACCATCTTGGAGGCAGGGAAGGGGAGAGGCAGCCACACGCGGGGCACCCCAACCCCACGCTGAAGACGTCATCATGGCATGCACCATTACGCATGGCATGCACCATCAGGACATCATCATGGCGCAGTGTCTTAACGTGCTGTGCCGGAAGAGGTGCAAAAGAGCCGTGCGGCGGCTCTTGGGGTGGCCTATTTGCCGCCTCTGAAAGGAGCATCATTTTGGCACTCCTTTCCAAGGTGGCCAAAGGAAGGATCGGGGCCGATGCATCCGGCAGCCTCGGCCTCAATCCTCTGTTTCCAGGGCCGCCCATCTGCATCCCCCCTAAAACAGTTGGAATAGCATACACTTTTATGGACAAGAGTTCACTTCAAGGAACTTTAATGGACAAAGGGGTTATCTGTGGCCCACCAAAGCTTATGCTGTACTAAGCAAGTTAGTCTTTAAGATGTAACCTTTTTAAAAACAAAAAAACAAAAACAGAATGCATATTTGGCTTCAAAAAGGAACAGGAGGCTCCTTCCTCCCCTCCCATTGCTCCAGTTAACATGATATTCTGTACCTTTTGAGCTTAAGCACATGAAGAGCTTAGGAAAGTTATTTGAGGACAACAAATCCCAGAATCCCCAGCCACAGTAGTAGTTATGCTGGCTGGGGATTCTGGGAGTTGTCTTCTAAGAACTACTTTCTTTACTTCTTCGGAGATCTTTAAACACATGCTATTTCTCAATAGTGCATTGGTTATATATCATGCAAGGCAGATGGTCCTTGAGATCTGATGAAGGGTCACAAAATGGCCATAACATCCTGGGAATAGCCATCTCAAAGAGTGCCATTCCAAGGAATTCAGTTGAATCAATTCAAGAAGTATAGACTCAAGGAATGCAGTTGAACCAACTAGGAGCTGTATTGTATGAGAAAATAAAGTGGAAATGGAGCCAGAGAGTAGTGGCTTTCTCTGTGCCTTACTGCATGGCATCACAGAACTTACATTATCTCCCACAGAAGACAATTTTAAAAGTGCATCTTTTGCCTAGCTGGAAAAATCCATTCGACAAAAGGCACGCTTTCATGACCGTCTCCTGCAGGAAGAGAACTTAAACTCTACATCATGCAGTAAGGCATGGAGAAAGCTCCGTTTTGGCTTTCTCTTCTCATCTGATAAGGCTCTAAAAAGTTCAGTATGTATCATCATTGGCATAGTAGCCTATGCTTCAAATGGATGGATACAGGAATGGATCAAATTCTGTCATAGTTTTGGATCCAGGAAAACAGTTGGACTCACCAAGAATTTCACAACATGAACTTTTTCATAAGTCTTGTCAATGGATATTATTGTAGTAACTTTTTCTATAAATGTATGTTGAAACTAGTTAATTGTCTGTTACACGGTTGTTTTAAACTTACTGTAGAATATAATAATAATAATAATAATAATAATAATAATTTTTATTTATATTTCCCGCCTCTCCCTACGGATCGAAGTGGGATAACAGTTGATATAAAAATACAAAACATAAGATATATAAAAACCAAAACAACAATATCCCCTCCCACATAAAACCCCACAATCCCTCTGCTAAAACCATATATAATATAACATAATTGTAAAAACCTTAGAAGACATTATTTTTGGCCATCCACAGTTTCATTATACTGTTTCACCATCTCCTTTGTAGTTTGGTTTGGTGAGAGCTTCAGCTGGGGGTTCCCCTTTTTTTGCTTCAGCAGCAACAGCACATCTCATTTCTTGCCATGTTCACCTTTTCACGTCTGTGCTTTACAGCTTGGAAAAGTAATTTTTGGACAACAACTCCCACAATCCCCCAAGAGGCGAATGCTTCAATGAGCATGGCTTCCTTGCAGTGTTCACTTTTATATCCATCACACAGAACTTGGAAAAGTTATAGGGTTTGGTCTACACAGCTATAAGAATGCTGATTGTGGCATTCTAAAAGCTGTAGTTCTCCAAAAGGAATATTTTAATTTTTAAAATTATTTATTTTTGTGGCTGGATATTACCACAAAGTTCCCAGTGGTGGGCACTTTTAATGGCAGCTTGGAAAGCTCCCCATTTCACACCTGCTATTTCTATCTTCTACTTGAGATATCTTTTTAAAAAAGCAATCGTACTCTCTGCAGGTACACAGAAGCTCTGATAAATGTCATTCTTCCAACTCACATCGGGTTGACAGTGTACGAATGGAAACATGCTTTTTCAAGAAGAGTAACTCGATGTTCCCACCCTACCCAATCCCTCCCCCCTCCTGTTAGTAATTTCAGATATGTCACCTTGGAGTTCTTATTTTTATTACAGTATTTAGATTGTCAGCTAGGCTAAACCGTTTTTGGTTCAACAATCTGAAAGTAGGCAGATGAAGCCAGCAAAGGCTACACTCCTTAGTTTCTAGTTAGGCTCTCAAGCTAAACCACTACTCTTCTCTCACCACCCCAGTAATTCTAGTGGATTGTTCTACAAAAGTGGATACAATGGCATAACCTCAAAACTTTGGCCAAGATCTTGAATTGGGAGACGTAACATAACATTCCGTACAGGCACAACTACAATACCTTTGCTCCTTCATACAATCAGAGTTGGAAGAGACCACAAGGGCCATCCAGTCCAACCCCCTGCCATGCAGAAATACACAATCAAAGCACTCCCCACAGATGGCCAACCATACTCTGTTTAAAAACCTCCAAAGGAGGAGACTTCACCACTCTCCAAGGCAGTGTCTTCTACCGTCAGACAGCTCTTACTGTCATGAAGTTCTTCCCAATGTTTAGGTGGAATCTCTTTTCCTGTAGTTTGCATTCATTGCTCCAGGTCCTATTCTCTGGAACTACAGAAAACAAGCTTCCTCCCTCCTCAATATGACACCCCTTCAAATATTTAAGCATGGCTAGCATGTCACCTCTTAACCTTGTCTTTTCCAACTTAAACATGCCCAGCTCCCTAAGCCATTTCTTATAGGGCTTTATGATTTTCCAGACCTTTCACTATTTTGATTTCCATCCTCTGGACACACTCACACATCTCAAATCCATCTTTTAAGCTTCTGCACCACCATTTATTGACCAGTAGAAAGCAAAGAGAGGGCAGTGGCTGGATGAGCTCAGCAACAGGCATCCTCCAGGATCTTCCAAACATCATGGAGAATCATGTCATTGCTGTAGGTCCAGCTATAGCAGAGGTGGACACCTGAGGTGGGGTGGGGGGCAGGACTTATTTTTTCCCCAGAATGCCCCATGGGCATGCCTCTTTTCTCCTCCACAGACCCTCTCAAAATGGTGTCAGGAAGTGTGTTGTTAAAGTTCTGGGTTGCTTGTACAGATAGAGTGGTTATTTTAATGTGTTTTCACTGATTTGAAGAGCTTTCAGCATAGCTTGGGGACAAAAATCAGACCTTTTTATTTTTAAATGAAGTGTCTCGAGTACTAGGGGTGAGGCCTGAGCAGTTATAAGTATGGAGTCTGGAAGCTGCATGTGGTCCATGGACCATACTTTGCCCATCCCTGACCTAGTTGGATGCTGCTCCATCACACTGTACCACTCTCCACCAGCTAGGAAAAGGCAAGGGCAGGGCTGCAGCAGCTTAAAAGCTGGGTGGAATTTGGCCATTGCACAATCCATTGGACCTTATCACACGGGGTCTAAAACAGAGCTAATCCAAAGGGTATCTGTAGCTAAAACGTATTATTTCCCCGTGTTTACACACGACGTTGCACTGAAACTCGGCAGAACCCGAAGCTAATCCGTAGCGAATGGAGAGATTTTGGCATTCGGTTTTTTGAGGAAGTACAAGCGAGCCTTCGGAATAGTTTCGCAATAGCCACGCAGGCGAAATGCATATGAGCACACAATACGTGTTGTGAAGCCTTTCCCCGGCCCGACCCATGGTTCCCCGCGCCGCTTCCCATGGATCTGTGAGGAAGCATCTTATGGCGCGTCCTTCCTGTTTGGATCGGGCAACAAACGGGACGGGAAAACATGGTCCTCTCTTGTAATTTATGGGATTTTCTAGCTTGTGTGTGCACGGAGGATACATTTCCAGGATCCGTGTCCCGGGATCCGTGATAAATGCGATATGACGGTAATTGCGTGTGGTGGGCAGCGGGAGCTCTTTCAGTTCATTTTGATATAGAACTGAATTTACTCTTACTTTGGTTACTTTTCGCTTCGTGGCCAGTGTGTGATAAGGTCCATAGAGAATTCAAACTTTTACAATGGCTCCAAAAGTGATTTACGCAAATGTGCATTGAACTTCCACTTCCATAGGTCTCTAACAGGATGCCATGTCTTATTTTGTGGCTATCACTCATATTTAGCTTGTTGAATATCAATGTTATTATAAGACAGGGTGAGAAACATCAAACCCTGATGGTGAAAATTTGGCCCTCCTCAAATCCAGGCTTCCATGGTCCAGCAGACAGCGATGCCCCCTTTCCTGTGACACAATCTTTCAGTGGTTTGCCAGGTTTTGTAAGGTTTATTTCCCCCATTTTGAAAAGGTAACCACATTTTTGTTGTTGTTGAAATGCCTCTCCTAAAGATGCCCTTTTGGTCATAACCTTTTGCTTTTGGCACCACCCACCACTGGTATGTGGCTCCAGAGAATTTCTCAGAAATCAAATTTGTCCCTCGGGTTGAAACAGCTTTCCTGCCCATGCTTGCATGTATAAATGTATGATAGACTGGAATGTGGAAGACTGCAGGATCAGAGTTGCTCAAAGCTGACCATCAGCTCAGAAAGAGAAATGCCAAAAGAGTCTAGGGACCCTTTTTTACATTACGCAATTATAGCACTACAGTGCAAATTATAGTGGTATAATTACACTTTAATTTTCCATGTTTCCATTTTATGGAATCCTGGGATTTGTAGTGTACAGAGGGGCATTTCGAATTCACAGCTAGTGTGTTCCAGGGCCTCACTAAAATACAAACCCCAGAATTCCACAGAATGCAGCCATGGCAGTTAAGGTGAAATCAAATTACAGGAAAAGAGATTCCACATAAACATTAGGAAGAACTTCCTGACAGTAAGAGCTGTTTGACAGTGGAATACACTGCCTCAGAGAGTAGTGGAGTCTCCTTCTTTGGAGGTTTTGAAGCAGGAGCTGGATGACATGTTTTGTGTATTCTTGCATGTCAAGGAGTGGGACTTGGTGGCCCTTGGGGTCTCTTCCAACTCTATGATTCTATAGTGTGTAAGGTGAAAGGACCCCCGCTTGTACCGACTGCTGCTTTCATTACAAGAAAAATAGGTTACTGCAAAGTGCTCTATAGGGGCTGCCCTCAAAAACTTTGGCTGCTCCAGACTCCAGCAGCAGAAGTGTTGGTTGTCACTTTGCTTCCAGGCACAATCCAAGTGCTAGTGGTTCTCTATAAAGTCTTAAATGCCTTGGGATCAAGATATTATCAGGACTATGTGCCATCCTGAAATGACTGGGCAGAAGAAAAAGCGCTTCTTCATGGACTTAGGCTGGCTGACAAGTGGTTGGTTAGGATGCAAGGCAGGGTCTTTGTAGTGATGGCACCATGATTATTGCAAAGGATTCAACTGATTCTTATTCCTTATCTGATGAAATACCTTAATTCTGGCAAGCATTCGTTCTGCTGAAGATTTTTTTTTTAAGACTAGTCCCAAACATTTGAAAAGTTATATCTAAAAACAACAGTTCCCAGGATCCTCCTCAACCATGCTAGGTCGTGGCAGCCTTTAAAAGCAACTTTTCCAAACTCCTTTACAGTGAGCCCTGTTTTTGCCATCTAATCCTCCCTCTGATTTTATTGTATTGTGTTGAAACTGTTTCACTGTTCATTGACATTTTTTAAAAAAATGTTATAATGTACCCTGAGCCCTGTACCACAGCTTTCTTTTGCTCTCTGTCTCTCTTAAATATACAGGGTTCAGCATTTGAAAGGGCAGAACAATAGGGATTTAGAAAGTTGTCCCTATTTCCTATCAACAACAGTAATGAGGAGGGGGTTTCATATCCTCTCACTGTTCTGATTTGGTCCCAATTAATCTTTTGTTGTCCCACCTTTTCAGCTGCTTCTAAAATGTCCCAGTTTTGGTCTCCTCCTCCCACTTTTCATGCTTTTTCCTCAGCTTACTTCAGTTGCTGCAAAATAAGTTCAAAGTGCAATTCAGTTAACTGAAAATGCATCTACATTGCAGAAGCAATGCAATTTGACACCACTTTAACTGTCATGGCTCCATCCTACAGAATCCTAGGATAAGTCATTTGGCAAGGCACCAGCACTCTTTGGCAGAAAAGACCATGTAATATTACAAATCCCAGGATTCCTTAGGACAGAGCTAAAAGTGGTGTCAAACTACATTATCTCTACAGTGTAGATCAGGGTAAGGGCCGAGGGACTTCAGCTCCCAGAATCCCAGGAGCTATTGGCCAACATGGGACTATTGGCTAACATGGCTGAGGCTTCTGGGAGCTGAAGGCCCTCGGCCCTTAAAGGGGAAAGGTTGCCTACCCCTCGTGTAGATGCACCCTCAGTGAGAGGAGGTGAGGGGGTCACTTCCCAGTAGGCTCAGGCAAAAGCAAACTTTTGCAGTTTCTCCTAGCTTGTGCCTTCCTCCTTAATAATTTTTGGCATCTTGACCACATTCTGATGTTGCTTGGCTGCATGTGTCCTGCATGTGCTATAATGTAGGGGTACATGTTGGAGGATATAGGATACAGGGGGCCCTTGTTATCCTTAGGGGTTTGATTCCAGGATCCCCTGTGGATACCAAAATCTGTGGATACTCAAGTCCCATAAAATACAATGGTACTGTAAAATGATGTCCCCGATATAAAATGGCAAAATCAAGGTTTGCTCTTTGGAATTTATATATACATTTTAATCTATTCCAAGCCATGGATGCTTGAATCCATGGATGAGGCATCTGTGGATACAGAGGGCCAACTGTATTTGTCCCAAGAAACACTGATGCCTCATCTATGTGAAAGGCTCTTGATTCCCTTGCTGCCAGAAAGTGATTTATCCCTTCTTGTGCTCTCTCCCTGGCTGCTAGGAAGGCTAAGATGCTTATTCAACAGCTTTGTCCAGTCACTTGCTCTTCTAATCCTTGGCTGACGTGACTTTTGAATGTGCTGTGGGAGTCACTTACTTGGGCACGGCTCGCGGAGAGATGATCTCTCTGTTCTTTGGCTTCCGAAGCTTTACCCAGTGTTGTGATCAAGCTGTCAAGCCCAGGTAAAAAGTATTCTCCGCCAGAAGAGGAAAGAGAAGTTGAAACGAAGCCCACTGGTATGTCATGAGAGAGGCTACATTTTTTGTGGGTTTTTCCTGTGACTACTATGTGTATTCATGTAGAAGTCTAGAAATTTTAGACAAAAAATTGACCCCCCAAAAAACTGAGTTGACTTATCCATGGGTCAATGTAAGTACTGTGCATTAACTCTTATTCAAAAAGGGAATGATCCCCTGGTGAAAGGCAAGATTGTAATCTGTCCTGGAAGCACTGACCCCCTTCTAATCTCTCATCCATCCAGTCTTTAGTGTGAGCACAAATAGTTATACCTGCTGACGTTTTGTATGTTCTTTGGCATTGCTTTCGTTTACTTAATCCTTCAGATCCTCTATGACATGCCCCTAATTTTTATCCTTGGCTTATCTATGGGTCATATCAAAATCCACGATTTTGGCTCCAAAACCTGCCCTCAACCTATACATGAGGTCGACTTATAGTTGAGTATAGTATTCACCATTTGTGACTACACTTTGTTTTTTTCTTTTCAGTCAAAAGTACAACTCTGAAAAGTTTACATGGTCTTGATTTCCCTGCAATGCTCTAAATCACACTTTCATTTTCATCTCATCATTCATTGATAGAGGCCTGAAACCTATTGTTAGTTGCAACTAAAGTAAACCCACTGAAGCAGTAGGAATTATCTATCTGTTGACTCATCATTCAAAAATTCAGTAGATCTACTCCCATTGAAATAAACCAATGTGAATCAGGCTATAAAGTTGAGACTTTGTATTTTAATCTTGCAAAAAAAAAAATGTATGCAGCCTTTTTTTTTTTAAGCATTTTTGTATTTATTTTTTAAAAAAGTCATTTTGAATGCCACACCAGTCCCAGAAATGGTGGATTTATATATATATATATATATATATATATATATATATATATATGATATTTGCCTATTTATTTATTTTCTTGCATCTATACCTCACCTTTGTCCACCAGGATGGGATCCAAGGCAGCATCCAAAAATTGTGTCTCAATGACTTGCTAATTTAATTTTTGACTTTCTGGATCTTTAGAGGCCTTGCATCCTCTTTGAATACAGAACTATTATTGCATAAAAATCAAGGGGAGGGTTTTTGAGCATGGGAAAGGATCATGAAAGCAATTTCAGGGCCACATGAGCCCCATGAACTGCACTTTGTCGACCTCTGGCTCACAATATAAATCAGACCACTAAGCAATTTTTCACAAGTTAATTTTAATTATTTAATTTAATTTAATTTTTATGCTGCCTTTGGAAATGGGGCCCAAGGCAGCCTCCAAAGATAATTGAGTTAAAATACCTTAATAAAAAATTAAACACAATTAAAAATCCCCTCCCCATTCATTATACAATGGGAAATCATTTGCATCTCTGTGGTGTTCTTTCCCTCATCTCTAAAAGGATCAGCAAAGCTAATGATGTTTTGTTTGTCTTCTTTTCAGGAAAAACAGAAAAACAAAAAAGTTTGCCCTGGTTTTAGTGAGCATTTTTAAAGGTCTTAATCTTTCCATTTGGCATGGTCTTATTTTTCATATGTTTAAACCATGCCTACTTCTTACCTTCATCATTTCAAAGTTCCTTTCCAATAAGTTTTTTCAAAGTGTCCTATGAACACTCCTGTGATGCCTGCCAACCATGCTCCCAGAGTGCCCTAACTGGTATGACTAGTGGCTTGGGGATACTGGGAATTACAGTCCCAAAGGTCCCAAACTCCTTTCTAAGCTTTCATTGGCAAGGGTTTTTTTGGGGGGGGATATCTCTTCTGACATCTCACTTGCTATTTTGTATTAGACAGAACAGGGTCACTCACTCATCTGGATGGAATTTCTTATCACCGCTGGTAAGCAGGCAAGTACTTATACACAAGACTAACATGCTTCAGCAGATGAGGCAAAAGAGAGATGGGGAAAGAAAAACAACAGATGTCTTTGAGCAAATATAATTGCAATATACCTCCTTTAGCTTTGCTGTGCCTATTTGTTTCCAATCATCTCAAGGCAAGAAGGGACCCTTCATTTTCCAGCATATTAAATATTTGCCTTGTCTAATCTAGAGCTTGCACAAGTCCTGCACACAGCTAGATAAATTTACGGGCCTTGCCAATAAAACTAGATAAGTCCTAACCAAGATTGAGATGAAAGGGACTCATGATGAAGGCAGGGATGAGATGAGTTTTCAGGGTTGGATTTCTAAAGAAGTGTATGATCCCCTAGCAGTCAAGATGTCTCTGTTTAAGCTCAATGGGACTTATTGACAGTAATGCACTGTGAATTGCAGCTGGCCCCATATTTGTGGTTTTGACTTTTGTGGATTTGATTATTTGGAGTTTTGATTAATACTGTATATTCTCTCTAGAAATCGCTAAGTTCTCCAGTGCAACTCTGCCAGAGGTCGACCATTGAGTTGTGCTGGAGAACCTAGAAGTTCCCAGAGAAAGCACTTCTCTAGGCATTTGGAGGTCCTTCAACATGATTCTGTGATCAACAGATGCTGACCACAGAGTTGCACTGGAGTTCCTAGAGCAGTGTTCTCTTAGGTAAAAAGGGTAGCATTTTTTATTTGTAGTTTTTCCACATTCATGGGGGTCCTTCACCCCTAAACCCAGTGAATGTAGAAGAACCACTGTATAGTTGGCCCTCACAAGTGAGTGAGCAAGGGAATATGCATGCCCTTCCTCCTCGTGCTCCCCATCTCATCTCCTTGCCCTCCATCTGCCCACACAAATGAGCAAGGGAATGTGTTCACCATTCTCCCCATCCCATCCCTTCCCCCCTACCAACCTATGCCAGTGAGCAAGGGAATGCATGTGGCCAGGCCAGCCACCCAACCAGTTTGCCTTCCTTCCAGCAACACCAGTGTTTTCAAAGTCCCTGTTAAACTGGCATAGGGCAGCAGTAGAGATAGTGACAAATACAGCAACCCAGTGATGTAGACTCAAGTCTATTGACCTGGACTCAAGCCGGCCCTTTTTTCTGTTAAACGTTGGCTCCCAGACTGGACACTCAGCATGAGATTTGACTTGAGATCATCTTGCAAGGACTGGATATTCGACTTGAGACTTAACTTGAGATTTGGAGTAGAAGACTTAAATACATCACTCTGGTAATCAATGAGTAATCAAACCCACAAATGCTTAACCTACAAATGTGGAGGGATGACTGTAATTAATTACAATTACTATCTTTTCCATTTGGTTACAACATCAGCTGCCAACCAAGAAATCTGTTTCACTGGCCTTTAATCTGACAACCAGTTCTATGGATTAGCAGTCAGTATTGTAGGCTGCACCTACATAGTAGAAACAATGCAGTTTGACACCACTTTCACTGCCATGGCACATCCTGTGGAATCCTGGGATTTGTCATTTTGTGAAGCACCCACATTTTTGACATAGAAAGCTAATGGCTTTGTAAAACAACTTCTTCTTCTTCCTCCTCCTCCTCCTCCTCCTCCTTACTCACCTCTCCCCATGGATCAAGGTGAGACAACAACCATTAACAAAAAACATCAGTTAAAACACTTATCAAAACACACATCAATTTAAAAGGTCATATAAAATGTACACATTAAAATAGGATTTCATAGGATGGTGCTATCCAGCACTTAAACTACATTATTTCTACAGTGTCAATGAAGCCTAATTTGCTTCAGGAAGGTAAAAAGTAGACATGGGGGGAATCAGACGAGAGGCTCTGGGATGCTGTGGGACGGTGCGTCGCGGGACCGAGGCATCCGCACCGCGGTGCACCGTCGGTGTCCCTGAAAGGAGCGCTAAATCAGCGCTCCTTTTATACGTCACCGAAAGTGCGCCCCAAAAGCGTGGGGCGCACTTTCGGCAACCCTTCCGCCAGAGCGTGTGCGGACGCTGCAGCGGGAGGTTGCCCTCAGAGCGCCGGCTGTGCGGAGGGCCGGCGGCTCCGAGGACGACCTTGGGAGGAGGAAGGGGCGCCGAGCGTGCGGCTGCCCCTCCTCTTCCCTGCCTCGGAGACGGCGCAATTAGCCGTCTGCCGAGGCCCATAGTTTAAGCAAATGAAAAATAAGATTGTGCCAAAAAGAAAGATTAAGGCCTTTAAATGCTCACTAGAACTAGGAAAAACTTTTTTTCTCTCTAAAAAAAAAAAAAAAAAGGCATCAAAACATCATTAGCTTGAAGAAAAGTTGAAGAAAAGAACCCAGAAGTAATTTGTGGGATCTGGAGTTGACCCTTCATTTCACCAGCCTTCCAACAGGACTCTATTAATGAAGAAAGAGAAACCTGGATTACTCTGGGCAACTCCCAACTGGAAGGGGTGATCCAGATGGCAGCCACTTATTGAGTGCAATCTTATGACACTGTAAACCATGGATTATGGTTGCCAAGGGTTGCCAATTCAGAATCATCCCAGGTTCTTAGTGAGGATGTCATTAAGTGTTCCAGATTGAGTTTCCCTTATCTGAAATGCTTAGGAACAGAGGTGTTACTGATTTCAGATTTTTAGTTTTAGTTTTAGTTTTTGGATTTTGGAATACCTGTAATTGCATATATGTGCTTAATGAGATATCTTGAAGTTGAGACACAAGTCTAAACATAAAATTTGTTTGTGTTTCCACATAGCCTGAAAGTAATTTTATATACAATATTTTTTAAGTTTTGTGTATTAAACAAAGTTTGCGTACACTGAACCAACAGAAAGCAAAAAGGTTTTGTTTGTGGGTTGTTGTTTTTTTATAATTTTGGATTTTTTAAAATTTTGGATAAAGGAGATTCAACTTGTATACCAGGGGTAGGCAACCTTTTTGAGCCAGGGGCCGGGTTGCTGTCCCTCAGAAAATTGGGGGGCCGAAGCACCAATATATATATATATATATATATATGCATGCACACTCTCTCAGCCCCAGAAAAGCCATGGCAAAACCCCTGTGGAGATTTTGCCAAGAAAACCCCAAGAACAAGTAATAACAACAATAATCAATATCATCATGGCGAGGGGGCGGCGGGGGGCGGCAGCAGCGGCAGGACTAGCCTGGGGCCGGTCCAAAGGCCTCGGGGGGCCACATCCGGCCCCCGGGCCTTAGGTTGCCTACTCCTGTTGTATACATTAAGTACCAAACACAGTTGTTCACTGCTTGTCATTCAAACACTCACACACATAGAGAGAGACACACACTTTAAATCTAGCCTACTTACTCCTAGCCAAAGTTGAATGTAAAGCAGAGTAGGGGGGTCCTGTCATCCCAACAACTGGGAGGGAAGGAAGAAGGTCCTCTCCCATGTTCCCACCAGATGTGGTGGTGAGACAGAGAGCTGGACCTCCCCAGCAGATCTCGGAACATGGGATGGTTCATAAGTGAGAACACAGTCCTTCAGGTGTCCTGGACCTGAGCCACATAGATCTTAAAAGTCATAACCAGCACTTGGATGATCAGGGGAAGCCCTCTGAAAGTCCCACCTACAGATACATCTCCTTTAAGGTGCCCTATAAAGCAGCACCAAGGGTTCTTATATGCATATAACCAGCGAGAGAATGAGAACGAACCCAATGTAGCACAACGTGTTCAATGTGGATGTCCAGCAATAAGCAATCCAGAATTTTGTGTTGTGTAAGTCACTTTCCCCTACTGTTTCTTTTTGTTCTTTTCAGCCAAGACCAGCTGATACCAAAGACTAGGTCTGGCAAAATGCCCAGGGACACGCAATCCACCAGCAGGACTCTATCTGCCAAAACAAATGTTATCTGTGCAAAGGTTTCAGCTCCAGGTTTGCTGAGATAATGTGGAATATGGTGGGGGCCAGTTACAGGGGAGAACTGCTGGTGAGGAGAGGATGTTTAACTCCTCTTGTGCCAAATTCTCCACTTCATATGTCCTCCAATGAGTGTTTTAGTTCAGCTGAGCTCAAAGACAAATTCAGAGTTTGGCTCGGTCTTTCCCAATCTAGTGCAAAGTGTTGGTTTTAGGCATTAACTAAATATGCTTTAGATAAGGGCCTCTGATGAATAAGGTCCTGCAATTGTTTTATACACACACATACACTAATTTTAAACATTTACATAATTGCTAAAATAATACATATTTTGATAACAGTAGGTATACCTGTTAAATTTGCCATGGTTTAGGGCATATGTGGGTTAAATATAACCCTCCAGATATTGGTTGAATCCAATTCCCAGCTGCCCTAGCTAGCAGAGCCAATGGTGAAGAATGATGGGAGCTGAAATCCAACAATATCTAGAGAGCTGCATGATTCAGGGCCTCAGCATGTTTTAATCCAGCATTGCTGGTGGATTACAACTCTGATCATTGTTGACTATTGCCCATTTTGCTTGAGGATTGTGGGCCTAAGCAGACTGCTAGAAATAGTGCACATTAAATTGAGGCACTACCCTGGCTCAGTGCTAGGGAATCATGGGAACTGTAATTTATTGTGGCACCAGAGCTCTCTGACAGAGAAGGCTCAATGTCCCAGAAAAAAAAATACAGTTCCCATGATTCCCTAGCACTGAGCCAGGGCAGTGCCTCAATTTAATGTGCACTATTTCTGGCAGTCTGCTTAGGCCTACGTGAGTTGTAATCCAACACATCTGGAAGATATTAAATTGGAGAAAGATTGCTTTGCTAAATAAGTTCTGTTCTTGCAGTAGAGAGAATTAGTTGAGTTCAGCATCACCTCCCAGCTATTCTCTGGGATGCAGCTTCTAGGCTCTATATTTGTGCAACAATCTATATGTTGTGCTATTTCACAATGTCAAGTACATCACTTTTGAAATTTGCTTTGTAATATTTAAGTGTCCAGACTGACAGTATATTTGTCTAAGGGTTAGAGAATTACAGAATGCAACTTGAAGGTGTAGAAGCTATACAAGTTTATCATTTTTTTAAAAAAAAATGAGAGAAGATGACAAGGAAGGGTATTTTATAAATCTGGGTAAATTAAATTATGCTGTCGCCATAAAGACAGAGGTAAAATATCTGATGGTTGCATTGATAAAACTATTTGGAAAACAAGATAGTGGCAAGGTAGCTGATTGTTCTCACCACATTTTCCTGGGCATTAAAAGAAAACTAAAACTTTTTTTTTTTAAGTTGAGATTGCAAAATTGTCAGTAGGTGTGCAAATATCATATAATATAATAAAATTAATGAGAACAAACTTAAAACATGTGATTCCTGTATAACAGAACAAAATGTTTTCTGCTGAGGTCTGCTACAGAGAGGTCCTTTTAGATATATCATGCATTCTCGCTCTAGTTTAGTTTTGAGTAGTTCTAAAGAAACTAGTTATGTTTCAGGTAACAGGATGGTACCAGTCTATGCACACAGGCCTATATTTCTGTGACACTATCGGACTCTGAGACCAGAGGATATGAGATATATCAGTGAAAATGAACAGATACGCTGCTGAAATGCTAAGCAGTAAGGATGTTATTCTTTGCTAAGTTTGCCCTTAAAGGAAGCAGTGAGTAATTTTATCAATTTTCTTCCCACTACAGAAAGGACTACAAAAACCACACAGCTTTCAAAGCTTATTCTTAAACTTGGACTTATTCTGCTCAAAATTCACACCTTGTTGTTTTGTGCAGGAAACAGCCTTAAAATAGGGTTTCTATTTCCGTACCGGAAGAATAAACTTGCAGGTTTTTGTCTTCTATGATCTTTACTAATCAAGCAAGCTATGCTTGTTCATTCTCCATGGGGATGGTTATCATATGTCATTGGCTGCATCTAGACTGCACAAATAATGCAGTTTGTCACTGCTTTAACTTCCATGGCTCAATGCTATGGAATTATGGGATTTGTAGTTTTAGGAGATATTTCGCATTCTCTGTCCAAGAGCTCTGGTGCCACAACAAATAATAAATCTGAGGACTACAAAGCATTTAGCCATGGCAGTTAAAGCAGTGTCAAACTGCATTATTTCTGCAGTGCAGATGCAGCTATAAACATCTTTTTCAGGCAGGATCCCTAGAATAGATTTTAAGATCAGCAGGCAGGTTGTTATTAATTTTGCCTACTTGCATGTACTTTCAGCAGGAAAGTAAATTACCTTTCCCATCCATTATCATGCAAACATCCTTAAATATGAAGAATCTTACAAGAACTTAGAAGTTTTCTCCATGTTTTCAGTGTAGCTTACTCCCAGGTAAGTGCAACCTAGACTGCAGGCAGTCTTTTATTATTCCTATACTGTATTAATTTTTTAAGGGCTTGATCATTTAATATTTATTCATGTACCTGATTTATATCCTATCTTTTCTCCCAACTCTTCTTGTTGTGTACTTTCAAGTCATTCCCAACTTATAGTGACACCCCCCCTCCCAGGCAAATGTCTTGTGGGGCTTTCTGGGCAACATTTGTCCAGAGGAAGTTTGCCATTGCCTTCCCCTGAGGCTGAGAACGTGTGACTTGCCCAAGGTCACTCAGTGGGTTTCATGGCCAAGCTGAGAACTGAACTCTGGTTTGGTGGTTGAGCTGGAAATTGAACCCCGAGTTGTAGCCCAACACTCAAACCACTATGCCACACTGGCTCTTTCCCAATATGGGACCTGAAGTGGCTTACAATGTGAATTAAAACTGGAAAAAAGCTTTTAAAAATTGTAAAAATAGTATGCTTCTGATCCATCATTCTTGAGGAGGCTCAACCGCACAGGAGTTTTGGTGGCCCAATTTCAGAAGAGGTTCCGTCTCCCCATATTATTATTATTATTATTATTATTATTATTTTGTATTTTTACACAAGTGGAAATAGAAATGGGCAGAGGAAGATGGAGGGAGAGAAAGAAAGAAAGAAAGAAAGAGAGAGAGAGAGAGAAGATTAATTAGGGGAATTACATCATTGTGCAAAGCCTATTTTGTCCTCTCAGATTTTATATATGTTTATTATATAATGGTTTTGAATGGAATTCTGTATTTTGTGTTTAAGGTGATGGGTGTTTCCATTCTTTCATTTCAAAAACTTTTGCATATATTGCTCAGGGCACACAGAGCTCTAAGGAGGCATTTTTAATTCTTTCAAGTAAAATGCCTCGATGAAGTTGAGAGGACGGACTATGTTTGATCTGAACAGATCTGATTTTTCAGTACATGTCAGTGCATTTGTTGTCATCTCTTTATAACTCACATCCATGGAAAATCATTTTTCTCTCTTAACTGTTTTTGTTTTTTGTTTCATAGATCTCCTCCTAATTGTATTCAGGGAGAGAAATTAACTTAAAAGAAAGGGATTTTAATTCTACATCACATATTTTCAAAATAAGGGGGGGGATGGCAGGGGAATAAGAGCAGTGGGGTCGGGCTGCTAGTAAGTGCAGCAGCTTCAAAGACACTCTTAACTGCTTTTGAAGTTGCTACAGTTACTTTATGTATGCTCTTTTGCCACCTGCCTCTGCTTCAACTTCCGTCTTCTTACAAGGAGGAAGAAATCTATCCGAAACTGTCAAACAAATATAAACTTGATATCTAGAGTCAGATTGTGTTGCATTAAAGCAAAGAAGGAGCAAGGTTGTTTACTGCTGCTCCAGAGACTCTGCATCTGCACTGTAGAATTAATGCAGTTTGATGCCGCTTTAAATGCCATGGCTCCATCCAATGGAATCCTCGAAGGGTGGTGCAGTGGTTAAATGCCCATACTGCAGCCAGTAACTCACAAACCACAAGATTGTGAGTTCAATCCCAGTCAGGGGCTCAGGGTCGACTCAGGCTTGCATACTTCCGTCGATTGTTAAAATGAATACCCAGTTTGTTGGGGGCAAATAGCTTACCATTGTAATCCGCTTAGGGAGTGCTTAAATGCACTGATAAGCAGTATAGAAATGTACTTGCTATTGCTATTGCTAAAAATACTTGCCTCTCCCCCATCCCACTTCAGCTTCTCACACTGGGTGAAAACCTGGGAGTGTATCTGTACTAAAGTTATCCCAGTTTGATCCCAGTTTAACCATCATGATCCATTTGCATGGAATCCTTGGACTTGTCGTTGGCAAATCCTCTGCTAGAGAGCTCTGTGCTGTAAAGTTCAAAGAAGTGGACTAGAACTCTCTAGCAGAGAAATCTAACTACTTCACTTAACTACAAATTACAGGAATCTGTACCATGTAAATGAATAGTGTGGAAACACATGGTAGTTTACTGCAGATACAGATATGTTTCAGGGGTTTCCTAGAACAGCTTTTGAAGGTATAGATGAGAGGGTAGTTCAAGCGTCAACAGAACAACACTGGAGTCTGCCCATTGTGCCCAGTATCAAACTGGAATGAGGATTATTTGATCTAATATGCAAGGAGCTGGCTGAGAAATTTGATGGTGTTTTGTATATAAGGAGAATAAAACATCTGAGTTCAATCTTTTCCAAATCCATTAGGAGTTAAAATGTTGATTAACTGAGTTAAGAGTTGATTAATTAAACTAATAGCTTGGGAAATCTGCAGAACATTTTAACATTCAAAAATGTCCAGACACAGAGTCTAAAAGAGTCCAATGGGATTAAATCAAAAGCAGCTCAAGACTTTTGTGTGTGTTTTGTTTTAAATTATTATTATTATTATTATTATTATTATTATTATTATTATGGCTTAGTGGTTTACTCATCAACTGAATTTGAGTTTTAAAGGGGAAATCCAGATTCACCATCTTCAATTCTTGAACCACATATTTGGCGCTAAGAACAGATAAAATGTGGGGCAAAATTGTCATGTACATGACACATGGATACCAATTTGAGCAGTTGTAGAATATCTCAGAAGATGTTGTTACTATATATGAGTCCTCAATTACTTGGAAACTTTGCAAAGCTGTCAACTCTCCAAAGATTACCTAACATTTTTTTAAAAAGCTGTAGAAAATTATTGTCTCCTACATTAGCTAATGACAGTGTTATAAAAATTCATGGGTAGGAATGAAAAAAGAAGATCTTATAAGCCCATTATTAAGTAGAATACCAAGATAAATGAGCACTTGTCAGTTGTTAAGGGCTTGAAAACAAAAATGATAGAAGCCTCTGCATGCTGAATTTTCACTACAGAGAAATACATAAAAGCTCAACCAATTCAGTCATTTCAGGGACTTCCTCTGCTTTGATGCAACTTTGGGGCAATATTCGTTTGCCACAGAAGCTCAAAGAAAGCTACCCAAAAGGACAAAAACTTTCAAATATAGCCCAATCTCATCCCCACAAAGTTGTGCTTCTTCTACGTCCCTTTTAAACATAGAAGTATAATCCCCATTCTCTCAGCTTCAGAGGAAGGCGAAGGCAAAACCCCATGAGAACAAATCTTGCCAAGAAAACCCCATGATACATAGTAGGAAACCCCATGATACCATAAGTAGGAAATGACTTGAAAGATTCAACAACAGCAAATCATTAGAAACCTGGTTTTCCAGGAAGATGATAGAAATAATAATTTTTAGAAGCCAGAAATACATATCTTCATTTAGCCTGCAGTAATCTGGTACAGACAGTGTCATATTAGTACTTTTATTATCAAGTGTTTTTATTATAAATGTTTTAATAACTGCTTGTACTGTAGACCGTGATCGGTGTTCACTTCGGTTATCAAGCTTGCATCACGCGTTGCTATCTTTTGCCAAATCACCTATGGTTTTTTTGTTGGCAGTTGAGCAAACACCTTTTTTTTTATCTGTTGTGCATATTTTATTGGTGTTATAAGATAAAGCAAAGCCTTTTCTACCGTTAATGACAGCAACAAAATATACATACTCTTGTCGGATTTTGTAGACTTACAAGCCACCTTGGGCTAACAGGTGTACAGCCACTAGCAAACAAATCGTTAAAACTTCTGCTTCATAAATCATTAGTTTGTCTTTCTTTGAAGAATAAACTTCAGCAATGAACAGAAATGTGTAAGCATTATGAATGAGTCACTTTGGAATCAGGTTTTTAAACAGATGGGCAGCTACTTGTCAGGAATGTTTTTTAACAGATAGATTCCTCCATAGACTGCACTAATTGATTCTTGGAAATACCTTCTAGCTGTACTACTCTGGCTGGCATCCCATTAGTATCTTACAATGGTGTACATCTACCTTGTATCGATGACATTAGGAGGTTCAAAGATATAGTCTGTAGAATCAGTATGTAGAGAGATCTTGTAGCACCTTTGAGACTAACTGAAAGAAAGAAATTGGCAGCATGAGCTTTCGTAGACTTCAGTCTACGAAAACTTACGCTGTCAATTTCTTTCTTTCAGCTAGTCTAAAGGTCTCTCTACATTGAAAAGTTGTAGAAGTCAGAATTCTCTGCTGATCTCAAACAGCTATCCCCTTCTCCAAAATAACATCCTTTACTTTCTTCATTTGTTGTTTGCCTTCAAATAATCTCCAACCTATGGAGACCCTAAAGTGAACCTATCATGGGATTTTCTGGGGCTGAGAGTGTGTGACTCACCCAAGGTCACCCAGTGGATTTCCATGGCTGAGTAGGGAATCAAACCCTGATCTCCAAAGTCGTAGCTGAACACTCAAACAAGACCATTTACTGGATGATGGAAAGCAGGGTGCATGGAGAAAAGCATCCAGCTTACCAACAAATAAGGCTATAGACAATTGCAGCCTAAATTTGGTAGTCACAAAAATGATTTAGTGGTCAGTTTCTTAGATGTCCTCCGAAATACAACACACTTTATATTAGCACTAGTTAACCAGTGACTTAAGACAATGCTGGACTGTAAGATCCATCAACCCTAGCCAGAATGAGGGATGATGGGAGTTAGAGCCAACCAAGCTCTGGAAGGCTACACATTCCTCATCTATTATAAACCAGATTTTAAGTCACACCCAAGAAAAGCATGGAAATTGTCTTTGACTCAGCCTTGAAGTCATTCAACAAATCTGCTACAATAAAGGGAGCATATATTTGGGGAGAAATATCTGCGTCCCTGATATTTGGGGAAAAACATCCAGATGATCACCATCTGTGTGCTCTGCTTATAAGATTCTGGAAACATTTGTCAAGTTGCTACTGGAAAATACCCAAATGCTATGAATACCTCAGTCATCTATTCAACTAACAGATTCATTACTGCATGAGCTTTCATGGATTGCAATCACTATAGATACATAGGCTGCATCTACACTGCAGGTGTAATGAGGTTTGACACTGCTTTAACTTCCATGGCTCAATGCTATGGAATTCTGGGATTTGTAGTTTTTGATATAGTTTGCCTTCTCTGTCAGAGAGCTCTGGTGCTATAAATCTCAGGATTCTATAGGATGGAGCCATGGCAGTTAGTTAAAGCAGCATCAAACTGCATTAATTCTGTAGTGCGCCAGAGGCCACAGATTACACTCTTAGGGAAGGGGTAGAGAAAGTGTAGTTCTCCAGATTGGATGTTGTTGAATTGCAACTTCCAGCATTCCTCACTACTCACTTTTATGGTTGGGGCTGCTGGTAGGGACAATTCAACAATAGAGCTCCATTTTTCTTGCCTATCTTAGGTGTTCCGATAATGTGGACATGATTTAAGGGGGGATGTAGATCGTTGGGTTCAGAGCCAGTAGTGGCTGAAATTGTTGTGGCACAACTCTGGTGCATCTCCTGAAGTGTAGGAAATGGTGGTAGGTGGGAAATGGTCAAAGTGGTGGTGAAGGAAGTAAGGCTTTGGAATAACAGACTGCCTGGAGCCAGAATTTATTTGCTATCTCTTGCTATCACTATGTGACCCTAGAAAAAGGGCAACCACTACAGTGCAACCAGCCATCAAATGCTCTACTGAGTACACTTTGAGTTCATACCACTCATTTTCTCATGGGAAAAAAACAGTACATTACTCATCCTAAAGAATCCCATTTTTCCATTCAACATATGCATGCATTCCATTCAACATATGCTTCATTCAATGAACCACAGTTTAGAAGTGGGGGGGGGGGGGGAGCCCAACAAGCCAACTTCAAACTGAGTTTTGTCTCAGCCTGCCTTCTCCGTCAGCCTCCAGATCTCTGTGCCAGGAATCAAACTTTAATTTCTAAACTTCATTTCACAAGCATTACGAATATATATATATATTTTAAAAAATGGAATGGTTGACAAATGTGTCGGCATTTTAACCTCTTCTCAAAAATCCAGAACTAGATACTTTTCCCCTGATTAAATATGAGCCCAGGAGGCAAAGACATAATTGCAGACAGTTTCAACAAGTTCTGTAGACACATGAGTCATTTAGAAGCATCTGGTATATACTAGCACTCCTCGGAGCGTATAAGTTTTATGTCATGTAAGTATGTATGAATGGGTCAAAAATGCATTTCATTGGCCTTTTCCAGAACACTGGTGCTAAATTCAAGGATATTTAAAAGTTAAAGAGGTACCTGTTTGTAGGGGAAGACAACATTTGTCTCTAAAGGTATGTTGCTGTTATTTCTTAAAGCAAAATGTTGATACGCGGGTTTGCTTTCGGCTGGAAGATGGCAGCTGATAACCAAAATGCATCCATCAGGACTATGACTCAATCAACATCTGCAAAGATCTCCCCCTACACAACCAGTCAAACAAAGTTGCTGATAAGCAGTGCAAATCGCTCAGCAGAGGAGGGGAAAAAAATCAGTCGAAATTGGTTAAAATGTAAGCTTGGTTTGTTGGCGTGCAGGCAATTTTTAAGGAAACTTCTCTGTACAAAGGGTGAAGATACTTGTGGCATCAGGAAGCCATTTACAATGTGGGAGGGAGAGGAGAATCACTGTATGAAAAAGAGAAGCCCATTTTTGTACACAGCTAGCACCTACTAGTTGTGTGAAACAGAATTTGAACATTAGTAGCTTCTCGTGACGTTACCAGGCATCGTGATCTTCAATCACAAGGCCTAGCAATGAGTTCTTTTTTTTTTAAGTGAAAGCTGAATTTCTCAGGGCATCGATTCCACTGCTGTTTACATGTTCACATGGACCTGCCACATTCTTTCAAACATAGTTTAGGAAAGTTCAGTTTTGGGAGTATAACTCCTAGCATGCTGGCTGAAGAATTCTGGGAGTGGTGCTCCAAAAGATGAACTTCTCTTAGCCTTGTTTTCAAAGCCCTGGTATAATGGAAGGAAGATTCCCTCCCCACGTTCTCCATCATCTATATTGAATGGCTTGAAGGGACAGTGACTCTGGAATAGGGATCTTGGTCTTTGCGGATGGTACTCTTCACAACAACCAGAAGAAGACAAATCGCAGGCATAAGGTGGATTTATCCCTATATATGACATGAAGATGATGCCAGCATAATACATATCAGGCAACTGACACTGAAATAAAATGCCCTTAGATGGGAGGTGTTCTTCTCCAGTTTCACTGCAAGATGCTTGGTTCCAGAGGTTACTTCTTTCTAAGGAAGGGAGGGAACCATTGGAACTGAGCCCCTGCCTTAAAAGAAGTAAGAAGAAACTTTGCATCAGTAAGGTGAAATAAATTGTTTAGCTCTTAGGGTCCCAGTCCTGTGTCCCTGTACTGGGAGAAAGGGTGGATATAAATTGAATGAGTAAATAAAATGGAGCAAAACAGTCTGGATATACAATCTTGCTGGAAACTTTGAGCCTTCAAAACCAGACAATGTTTCTTTGTGCCTTTCTCTCTCTCTTTTTAAAAAAGGATTATGTTAATCTCATTATTTTTAAGCCAGTCTCATGATTTTTTGGGGGGGCTGGAGTGGGCACGAGGATTTGATTTTTTAATATAGCAGGAACTTTTGTGCATGCACCTATTTCTTCAAGCCTCTCCTCTCTGCTTCCAAATACCAGGCACAACCTGAAACGAGTGTTAGGTTCCATTGATATGAAAACCGCTTAACGTGATTAAAATCCACTCCAGCTTTTTATTCTCAGGTTTCTTTGGCATTGAAAGTCAAACTTTAAATTAAAAAAAAAAAATAAACACAATTTTTGCTGGCTTCACCGAGCTATTACAGTGACCACCAGTAGAAATTTGCAATGACAACGACAACAACAACTTTTGCTTAATTACTCTCTTCTTTTCACATTGTGTTAATGTTGATAGTGCAAAAACTGCAAACCAAAGTTCAATTCCTGGCCTTTAGATAGTTGATCAGAAATAACTGATCAGAAATAATTGCAAAAGAAGCTTGTAGGCCAGATGGGAACTCCCGCTGGCCATATAGTTTTTGGCCTCTGACCCAGGAATAAAATAAACATATAGGCCATGCTTATGTTACTAAAATCATAGTCTGGCAAGGGGTGACTTTCTCTGCTGTTTCTCCCTCCCTTCCACTCATTGTTTTATCAACATCCTGCACTTCCTTTGGCCCTTAAGCAAGCTTTCTGCTAAGCTGGTATATCTCAAACATTTGACAAGGAAGACATTCGATTGGATTCCCATTCCCAGGCTGCCACTCACCATCATCCCCTGGCCACCAAATGAAATTAATATGAAAATATTCACTTAAGGGCACAGGGAAGGAAGAAGGAACTTAAGGTGCATTTACACTGTAGAAATAATGCAGTTTTACATCACTTTAACTTTCATGGATCCATCCGACAATCCTGGGATTTGTAGTTTCATAAGGCACCAGCACTCTGACAGAGAAGACCAAAGGCTTTGTAAAACTACAAATCCCACAATTCCATATACGGTAGTTGAGCTACAGCATTTGCAATGGTGTCAACCTGCATTATTTCTACACTGTAGGTGCCCTCGGCCTTTGCAGACTGCCAGAAATAGTGCACATTGAGTCCACTTTAACTGCCCTGACTCAGTGCTAGGGAATCATGGGAATGTAGTTTATTGTGGCACCAGAGCTCTCTGACAGAGAAGACTCAGGGCCTCGGCAGACGGCTAATTGCGCCGTCTCCGAGGCCCGGAAGAGGAGGAGCCGCCGCACGTTCAGCGGCTCTTCCTCTTCCTGAGGGCGCACCCGGAAGCGCCGGCCGGCCGCACGGCCGGCGACTGCGGGTTGCCCTCACGCCGCGGCAGCCGAACGCGCCGCGGCGTTTGAGCCGCCGAAAGTGCGCCCGCAGCTGTTAGGGTGCACTTTCGCCAGAATCTAAAAGGATCGCCATTTTGGCGGTCCTTTTAGATGCGCCGGGGATGCGCCGCCGTCCGGAGGCTGAACTCCGCCGGCGGTCCGGACCAGGGCATCTCCGACGCCCTCGTCTGCATCCCCCCTCAATGTCGCAGAAAAAAATACAATTCCTATGATTCCCTAGCACTGAGCCAGGACAGTTAATAGTGGACTCAATGTGCACTATTTCTAGCAGTCTGCAAAGGCTCTGGTGGGGCTTTGCACTCTTCTTGGGCAGTGCCAGATCTGAACAAATAGTCTACAGACCACAACTGGTTCCCCTACCAAGTTCATTCATCTCTCTTCAAGACTAAAAAGTCAGTAAACTTAGGTCCAAAACATACTGCAGAAACAATCCAGTTTGATACCACTTTAATTGCCCTGGCTCAGTGCTAGGGAATCCTGGGAATTGTAGTTTATTGTGGCAACAGAGCTCTCTGACAGAGAAGTCTCACAAAAAACTAAAGTTCCGAGAATTTGCAGTTAAAGCAATTTCAAACTGGATTATTTCGCTACCTCTAAAAAATCTAAAATTAGAAGAACACAAGATCATGGTCTACGCATCACTTGAGGAGAAACAATACAAATTTACACGGACCCCTTCCCACTCCATTCCATACATAAACATATCATGCCATGTAATAAACATTTTCTGGTTTAATTCTAAAAGTATGGCCTTGGTCCTATTACTGTGAATCAGTTGGCTTTTCTTATGTGTTGACTCACTATTCAACATTAGATTTGATAGATATACTCTAAATGGAGCTTGGGATATAATTCTTCACTAATTTTCTTCTCAAAGTTAGCAAATAAAATTTTAGAAATTTTCTTCCTGCTGTGAAAATGGCTTTGAAAACCACCGTTTCGGAAGCCTATTCACAATTTTGGAGTTTGGATGGCTATTTTGCACAGAAAACAGCATTTTAGAAAATAATATTTCTGTGCAGAAATCTTTTCTCCTGCACAGCAAAAGCTGCTTCCTATGCAAGAAATGCTATTTTCTATGCAGATCAACCACATGCAAATTTCACACAGAATAACCTCTGAACTGTAAAGATTATCATCAGTCCAAGATTCTTTGTTCCAGAATTTTTCAACACTCAAAAATGTTTTTGACCATTTTTTGAATATTTTGAACATTTTTTTCATTCCCAGTTGTATGCCTTCAAGTCACATCTGATTTGTGGTGGTGCATATCACAGGGTTTTCTTGGCAAGATTTGTTCAGATGGAGGGCTGTATCTGTCTTCCTCTAAGGTTGAGAGAGTGTGACTTGCCCAAAGTCACCCACCGATTCCCAGGGCTGAGTAAGGATTCAAACCCTGGACAACAGAGTCATAGGGTGCATCTACATTATAGAAATAATGCAGTTTGACACCACTTTATATGCTACAGTTCCATCCTATGGAATCCTGGGATCTGTAGTCTTTAGCCTTCTCTGCCAAAGAGTGTGGATGCATCACAAAACTGTAGAAGGGATCTATGGCAGTTAAAGTGGGGTCAAACTGCATCATTTCTGCAGTCTAGATGCACCCAAAGTCTACTGTTTAAACCATTACACCATGGTGGCTCTCTATTCAAGAATGTAGTTTCTATATTTCCAAAATTAGACCATGACCTACATTGCAGCATTTCTACCATGTCCCCAATTTCTTCCCCCTTTCCCCTTTTGTTGTTAATAACCTAGTGTCTATTCTGAAGAAGAGACCTACAAAGCGTGCTACTTTGTGTCTTTTGCATCCTTCATAAAAGTTATTATCTAACAGTATTTTAAAAAAAAGCCCAAAAAGTAATGAATCAAGTTATAGACAGATTAATTCACTTTGAAAGAGTATCTTCCTTGCCTTTTTTGATGCTGCGGATTCATGAATTATATCTCCATGAAGTAAAATTGCTCTTGTACATTCACACTTAATAGATAAAATTGCTAGATAATTACCAGCTGCAGCTTTTGATGAGTTCTCCTTGCAATATCTTTCCACTTCTGCCAATCGCTCACTACCAGTGTGCAAAGAGTGATTAGAGGGTGTGAAGGTTGGATATCTCACGCTTATGGCTTCTGGTCTGGACTGTGAAAACTAAACCCAAATCGAGGTGCAAGCTTTCAAAGCAATCCAAATGTGCCAAAAAAAATTTTCCGGCTACAAAAGCAGGACACTCAGGCAGGATTCTCACTTGCTAAGACATCTCCCTCTCCTCTCTCGCCGTCATATGATGTTGAAGTTAATGGGATTGAAACTGGATTAAATGTAGATCAGGACATAGGAAGACTAAGGGGGGTTGCAGACTGCCAGAAATAGTGTGAATTCAGTCCACTTTTAGGGTTAGGGTTAGAGTTAGGGAACCATGGGAACTGTATTTTATTGTGGCATCAGAGTTGTCTGACAGAGAAGGCTCAATGTCTCAGAAAAATAACAGTTCCCATGATTCCCTAGCACTAACCCTAACCCTAAAAGTGGACTGAATTCACACTATTTCTGGCAGTCTGCAACCCCCCTAACACACCAGGGTGCTTTGTGAACCTGTTCCCTGCTGACACAAGACGCTACAAATGATACAGAGGTAATGCCGCTGGATCCTGTGATGTCTTTAAAAAAATATTTTCAACATATGATTTGCCTTTCTGTCAGTACATCTGCACTGCAGTAATAATTCGGCCTGACACCACTTTAACTGGCATGGCTCAAAGCTATGGAATTCTGGGAATTTGTGAGACATTTAGACACCTCTGTCAGATAGCTCTGGTACCACACCATGCAATACCCATTTGCCTGGTGCTTTGATTGTGAGTTCCTGCATGGCGGGGGGGGTTGGACTGGATGGCCCTTGTGGTCTCTATGATTCTATGGGCCTTTGCAGACTGCCAGAAATAGTGCAAATTGAGTCCACTTTAAGGGTTAGGGTTAGTGCTAGGGAATCATGAGAATTGTTTTTTTTCTAAGACATTGAGCCTTCTCTGTCAGAGAGCTCTGGTGCCACAATAAAATACAGTTCCCATGATTCCCTAACCCTAACCCTTAAAGTGGACTCAATTTGCACTATTTCTGGCAGTCTGCAAAGGCCCTATGATTCTAAACAACAAATATCAGCATTCCATAACATTGAGCCATGTGTTAGAATCCTGTTAGTATTCTATCAGATATGTAGTATAGTGTGGGGATGATGGGAAGATGGGTTAGTAATGGTAGAGTGCAGGTGCTTTATCAAGTGACCTTGGGTGGCTGGCTCAGCTAGCTGGGAACGAAAGAGATGTTTGGGAAAAGGAAGGAGGGGTTGAGAGCGCGGGCTTTTTGCACATTCTTTTCACTAGTTGTAGAGGGGGATTTTTTCAGTCTCAGCTAAAATGTCTGATAGGCATGACTGACCTATGGATCTTCCAATAAAGTTCTGTTAATTCTTTAATTAAGCTGACTGGTTGGATGTCTAAAGGTGCTGCTGTCTATTTCATGACAGTTAGCTGAGACTCACAACCAAGTTTTATTTTGTTTTTGGGTTTTGTTCCTGCTCTCGGAGAGATGGATGCAGGAGAGGGGATATCCGCCAAAGAGTGCCAAACTCCTGGGGATGGAGGAGAACCTCGGACGGTGGACAAAGAAACCGGCGCGGTGCCAAAGGCCGGGGCCCAACAATTGCCACAGACCCCACTAGTGTCTGGGAGATGGTTTGGTGCACCAGTGGCCCCAGTGCACACCAAGGAACGCCGGTGGGCTGCGAGGTGGTCGGATTGGAACACCGGGTTCACGCAACCGCTGCAGCTGCCCTCGGGAGAGGGGACCGACCTGGAGACACAGGTACAGCAGCTGAAATCGGAGGTGGAGGAGATGCGAGGTACCATGACCACGATGTTAGAGATCCTCCAACAGATGGCGGGGGATGGAGCAGGGGGTGCCGGGGTAGGAGCCGCCCGGGCCCCAGCCCCAGGTGGGCAGCCCCCAGCAATGGGAGCAGGGGGAGATGGAGCTTTGCCCCCAGGGCCCCCACCAGCCGCCCTTCCACAGCCGAGGGTCCCAGATGCGCAGGCTAAAAAGATGGGGGTCAAGTTCGACGGGGATCCCCAAACGCTGCCTTACTTCCTATCGCAAGTGGCGGATCACATGGAAGAGTGGGGGCCCGTTTTCCCTTCAGAAGTTGCCAAAGTGAAGTGCGTGGCGAGGCATCTACGAGGGGAGGCGGCCCGCTGGTTGGTGCAGCTCTATGATCGCCGAGCGCCGGAGCTGGGAAATCTAGATGAATTCATGAGGGCCCTTAGGACTAGATTTGAAGACCCTTTTCAGGCCACCACTGCCTTGGCTGAGTTAAAGGGTTTAAAACAAGGCTCCATGACAGTGGCAGCATATGCAGCAGAATTACGAAGGTTGGTGGCCCAAGTGCCTGACTGTCCAGAGGGGATACAGATTCAATATTTCAAAGATGGACTGCGGCCAGAGATAGCCAAATGGGTGTTGATGATGGGCAAACCCCTCACGGCCATGGAATGGATTAGAGTGGCGGGAGAAGCGGAAGGCATTTTACATGAGGTCAGAATGTTAGATCAAAGACAAACCCAAGAGACAAAAGCGAAGGGAGGCCGAAGCCAAGCCCACAAGGGGAAACCTCCAGCCAGCTCTGCAGAGACCGAGAGAGAGAGACGCCGGCGGTTAGGCCTGTGTTTAAAATGCGGCCAAAAGGGGCACTTAATTGCTGCTTGCCCAGACATGGCTCAGGAAGGAAAGCCCAGTTCCTCTCAGGCCCCTCCCGGCAAAGGTTCCAAAAAGGAAAAGAGCCAGCAGAAAAAGAAATCTTCCGCTGAACGTAGTCTGAAGGTGGAGGAGTCCCAAGAACCGGGGGTTTGGTCGGACTCAGACAGCTCCGAGACTTCCACGGGTTCAGGAGGGGAGCCTTTAAACTTCCAGAGCCTGCCTTAGAAAGCGGCGAGAGGCAGGCTGTGGGAGCAGAAAGCCGCAAAAGGATGGTGAGTGGGGGCATTCCCCTGTTGTCAGTATCTGTAACTTTGGTGGTGGGGCCCAAGGAAAAAGCTATGCAGTTAATTGCAGCTATTGACTGCGGGTGCACAAGGTGCCTGATAAACCCAGCGGTAGTAGATAGTTTGAACATAGCCACTCACCCTTTGAGAGAGCCCATTCCCTTTGTCCAGATGGATGGAACTTTGATGGGGGGCCATGCTGCAGAGGAAAAAACCGCTCCTGTGTGGCTGGGGATAGCAGACCATTGGGAACAGCTCCAGTTGGTGGTGGGAAATACTTATAATTACCACCTAATGTTGGGCATAGACTGGCTACACCATCACAACCCTGAATTGCGCTGGAGGGAGAGACAGTTAATTTTCAATGATCCGGATTGTGCAAACCATCGCCTTGCCCACGGGATGGTGTTCCCCCCTCTCCTCCCCACGGTGGCGCTTCCCGGACAAAGAGAAAAGACGCAGCCACTCACTTGGAAGGGCTGCCCAAGGACAGAGACATTGGGCAAGGTGGGGAGGGGTCGCCAGTCATCCCTCCGGTTTACCAAGATTAAAAAGGGGTGTTTGAAGAGAAAGAGTGTGATGTGTTGCCTCCACACCGAGAAACAGACTGTGCTATTGAAATATTGCCAGGGGCACCCCTTCCTAAACCCAAACTGTATTCAATGACCCCAAAAGAGCTGGCCACATTGAAAGACTATATAGAAAAGAACTTGGCTCGAGGGTTCATTAGACCCTCTACTTCTATTTTTGCTGCTCCAGTATTTTTTAGGGAAAAAAAAGATGGTTCTTTGCGGCTGGTGGTAGACTATCGCAATCTAAATGGGATTTGCAACACCAACAAGTACCCTTTGCCCCTAATGAAAGACATGTTGGGGAGACTGGGCACGGGCAAAATATTTACAAAATTGGATTTAAGAGATGCTTATCATCGGGTTAGGATTAAGGAGGGAGATGAATATAAGACTGCTTTCAACTGCCCTTTGGGGGCATTTGAGTACCTGGTTCTTCCTTTTGGACTGTCGGGGGCTCCTGGGATTTTTATGAGGCATATAAATGAAGTACTGCATGATTTGCTTTTTGAAGGTGTTTTGGTATATTTAGACGATGTGCTCATCTATTCAAAAGACTTAGACAGTCATGTCAAACTGGTGAGAGAGGTACTCAAAAGATTGTGGGATAACCAACTGTATGTGAAACTGTCCAAATGTCACTTTCACACCGAGAGACTAGATTTTTTGGGGTACTGAGTGTCTAACCAGGGCATCGAAATGGATCCAGCTAAGGTACAAACAGTGTTGGACTGGGCACCCCCAAAAAATAGGAAGGATGTACAAAAGTTCCTGGGCTTTGCAAATTTCTACAGAGAATTCATTCCTGACTTTGCTGAGATCGCGTTGCCCATTACAGACTTACTTAAGACGAAAAAAATGCCCAAAAGTGGGGAGGGGGGTGCATCCAAGCCTCCCAAGCCCTCCTCCCTGATCCAATGGTCCGAAAAGTGCCAGAGAGCTTTTGAACAACTGAAGCTGTTGTTCAGCTCTGAACCTATTTTAATTCACCCAGACTCAGACAAACCCTTTGTGGTTCAAGTGGATGCAAGTGATTTTGCTATGGGGGCTGTTCTGTTGCAGAAAGATGATAAAGACCAACTTAGACCTTGTGCCTACCTGTCCAAGAAATTCCAGGGGCCCCAATTATCTTGGCCCTGCTGGGAATGGGAAGCTTATGCAGTCAAGCATGCCCTAGAAAGCTGGAGACAATTTTTGGAGGGGGCTGCACACCCTTTTGAAGTGTGGACTGATCACAGAAACTTAGAGGCGTTACAGACCCCCCGCAAACTTAGCCCCAAACAAAGGAGATGGGCGAAAGACTTTTACAAGTATAACTTCAAATTAAAGTTTTTCCCGGGCCGCCAAAACATTTTGGCAGATGCATTGTCCAGATTGCCACAGCATGGGGGAAAAGAGGTGGTTCCTCTTGAGACCATCTTTTCCCGGGAACAGTTAGGTTTGGCGGTAATTACACGCAGTAGAGCCAAAGCTTTAGCCCAACCCCTGTCACAGGGTGACTCACCACTGCCATTAGATGACCTTTTGCTAAAAATCCAGCAGGGGGCAGAAACAGATGAGTGGCTACAACAGCATAAAAATCAACTGTCTAAAAATGCACAAGACTTATGGGTGTGGAATTCAAAGATCTATGTTCCTGCTTCCTTAAGAAAAGACATCCTTCAGATATACCATGACTCTAAGGCAGCAGGGCATTGGGGATATTTAAAAACTTGGCACAAGATCCTCAGCACCTACTGGTGGGATGGAATTCGTACAGATGTAGAGGCTTATGTTAAAAGTTGCCCGGTTTGCGCTAGAGCCAAACCAAGAGTGGGCAAACCTAGAGGACTACTTCAACCTTTGCCTACACCAGAAGGACCTTGGAAACACATTGCTATGGATTTTATAACAGACCTGCCTCCTAGCAAGGGCCGAGACACTATTTGGGTGGTGGTAGATTTGTTCTCCCAACAAGTACATTATGTGGCCTGCAAGGGAATGCCTTCGGCCCCCAAATCAGCTGATCTGTTCATAGCACACATATATAGACTCCATGGCCTCCCAGACCGAATAATCTCCGATAGAGGCAGTTCTTTTACTTCTAAATTTTGGAGGGTGCTACAAGACATATTGGGGGTTCAATTGGCCCTTAGCACGGCTTTTCACCCGGAGACTGACGTCCAGAGCAAGAAAACTAACCAAAGTCTCCAGAGATACCTGCGTTCTTATACTAACTACCTACAAGATGACTGGTTTGATCTACTTCCACATGCCGAGGTTGCTTTCAATAGCACAGTGCACAGCAGCACTGGGAGCTCTCCCTTTTCGATTAACTATGGTTTTGAACCTAAGCTCCTCCCCGCCCTGCCTGTGAATAAAACTGACCCGGTTCAGGTGACCCAGTGGGCTGACAAAGTCAGAGGGGCTTGGCCTACCATTATCAAAGCTTTACATGAAGCTAAAAAACAATATAAAAATCAGGCCGACAAAAAACGGGCAAAAGGTTGGAATATTAAGCCTGGTGATATGGTTTACCTTTCCACAAAGAACTTGAGGTCAAAGTTTCCTTCCAAAAAGCTAGGCCCAAAGTTTGTGGGTCCTTTTCCAGTTAAGAGACTTGTTAATGATGTTACTGCTGAATTGATTCTTCCTAAGACCTATCGTCATCTTCACCCAGTTTTTCATTTCAGCTTGTTGAAACCTGATAGTGCTGTTGACCCCTGGAAACCAGTTGAGTCACCACCCCTTCCTTTGATGGTTGATGGACATCAACACTTTGAAGTTTCGAAGATTCTGGACTCCCGGGTTCATCGAGGCAGACTACAATATTTAATACGTTGGAAACACTTTCCTGTTGACCATTCTGAATGGGTGTCTGCTGTTCATGTCAATGCTCCTGATCTAATTGCTCATTTTCACGAACGCTATCCAGACAAGCCTTCCTTGTCTTCAGTTGTTTGATGTTCCTTTTCTTTCTCTGTATTTTGTTTTAGGGGGGTTTCTGTTTTTAGGGGGGCAGCCTGTTAGAATCCTGTTAGTATTCTATCAGATATGTAGTATAGTGTGGGGATGATGGGAAGATGGATTAGTAATGGTAGAGTGCAGGTGCTTTATCAAGTGACCTTGGGTGGCTGGCTCAGCTAGCTGGGAACGAAAGAGATGTTTGGGAAAAGGAAGGAGGGGTTGAGAGTGCGGGCTTTTTGCACATTCTTTTCACTAGTTGTAGAGGGGGATTTTTTCAGTCTCAGCTAAAATGTCTGATAGGCATGACTGACCTATGGATCTTCCAATAAAGTTCTGTTAATTCTTTAATTAAACTGACTGGTTGGATGTCTAAAGGTGCTGCTGTCTATTTCATGACACCATGGCAGTTAAAGTGGTGTCAAACAGGATTATTTCTGCAGTTCGGACGCAGCCTGTGTATGATTTATTGTGTCATTGTGGGTATCTCACAAGATAGTGGACTCTCCTTCATTGGAGGCTTCCAAACAGAGGCTGGATACCTTCTGATGGAGGTACTCTGGGTGTGGATCCTCCATCAGCAGGGCTTGGATTAGATTACTTTTAGAGTCCTTCCAACTTAAAAATTCTAAGATTTAATCATCTGTAAATCAGGAAATTTCCAGCTCAAAGCTCACCTTTACTCTGAACCTACTCCCTCCTTCCCTCTCTTCCTCCACCTCAGTCCCTCCACCTGCAAAATGGGGACAGATTATTCATCATCCCTACAGGGCAGCTACAAAGGTGACTATACAATTGTCTGTAAAGCATCAAGCTTTGAGCCATCCCCTCCACACCCAGCCAACAGAAGTTTGCAGTTTCCCAAAGGGTAGCGGTGTAAATATGTGGCAGAAAGGAAGAGTCTTGTTGCAACCAGAAAAAGTCTTATGGCAACATTTCATACCATCCATCCATTACACTCTATAGCCCACTTTGTTGAATGCATGAAAGGCCCACTAGTTTTGCCATTATTTTTTAGCATTAATTAACTAATTAATTAACTAAAGCTTGCAGGTAAACATGAAGAAAACAAAAATAATAACCACAGAGGAGCTGCAAGAATTAAATACAGATGACAAAGAAGTTGAAATAGTAAAGCTTTCCTATTCCTTGGATCAATCATTGATCAGAACAGGAATTGTAGTTAAGAAATCAGAAGAAGACTGGAAATGGGAAGGGCAGGTATGAAAGAACTAAACAGGGTCTTAGAGTGCAAAGATATTAAACTGAATACCAAGGTCAGGATCACCCAAGCCATCATATTTGGCTGGAACTGGACAGTGAAGAAAGCTGTGAGAAAGAAAATAAACTCATTTGAGATAGGGTGCTGGAGAAGAGTGCTGAGGATATTTATGGATGGCCAAAAGGACAAATAAATGGGTCCTTGAACAGATCAAGCCTGAACTCTCCCTGGAAGCAAAGATGATTAAATTGAGGCTGTCATGCTTTGGACACATCATAAGAAGAGATGACTTACTAGAAAAGACAATAATGCTAGGAAAGGTATAGAAAGGGAGGAAGGCCACACATTAGACCAGGGACAGGCAACCTTTTTGAGACCTTTTGAGGCTGGGCCGAGGGGGGGGGAATGGCGGCGCGCCACAGCCGCCATGGCGCATGTTGCAGCCACCATTTTGGAAGTCCAAATTGTGGCCGCGATGCGTTTGCGCATGCGCAAGAGTACTGCGCATGCGCAAATGTGCCGTGACCACCATTTTTGACTTCCAAAATGGCGGCCGCAGCAAGCGTGGCCGAAAACGCACCCTGACGGTGGCGAGCGGTGGCGGCGCGCGGCGGCGGCGGCAACCTACGGCCTGGGCCGGTAAGTCCGGGGCCCAGGGCCTTAACCGGCCCCCGGGCCATAGGTTGCCGGTCCCTGCATTAGACGGATAGAGGACAGGGCCTGCAGGATCTAAGCAAGGCAGTTAAGAAAAGGAAGGCTTGGAAGGGTCTCAGGGTCACCATGAGTCAAGGCTGACTTGAGGACAGTTAGCAAGAACAATGCACCTATACATGAAAAGAGTGCACATGTGGAGGATGCTTATCACCTTGAAAGATTTCCTCGCCATGTAGTCCATGCAGGGTGTCAATAAACTTAGTAATAAGGCATCCCACACAGGCACCTTTTGCTATTCCAGCCTGCTTCCACCTCTGTATCAAGACATACAACTGTGACCAAATGTACCGCTTCGCTCATTTGTCCAAGTGATGGAATCCTGTGGCTACAACACCCACAGCCAAGTTGTTATGACAGGAGAGCGAGGCAGATCAGCAACAGAAAACCTGAGAAGCACCTTTATTAATTTATCAGCAACTACCAAAGACTGAAGCGACCATCTGCTCAGTAAGAGACCGGAGCCCAATCTGTCAGCAAATTCCTGTCTTAATTGCTGAATTAGAGAACTCTCAGAAATGAAGTAAGAAAGCTATGGAACTGTTTTTGCTTTGCTGTCAGTTAAAACTTGTGGTTTCACTTCAGGTTTTGTGTGAGTCCGTGAGTGTATATTTCTCCGGAAAACTATAGCAACAAATATGCAAAGAATAGAACAGCAACGGAAGCTTACAGTTTCCAACGGGTAGCAGGGTAAATCTCTTGTAGCAGAAAATAAGGTAGAGCCTTGCAGCATCTTGATTTAATACAATATATTAGAGCACGAATGTACAGGAACTATAGACCACCAATGAATGGATGAAGATTTATCTAGCCTTTCAGTTATGTTTTGATGGCTAGCAGCCCCCAGATGATGAATTTGCTCTGAAGTTTAGCCTGAACTTTAAAGGAGCTAGTCAGGGTAGTGAATCAATTTTGAGGGTATAGTTTAAAGCAGGGGTCGGCAACCTACGGCCCGCGGACTGCACCCGGCCCGCCGACCCCCGCTGATGGGCCCCCGCCGCTGCCACCTCGCGCCACCGCCGCCATTTTGTTTTGGCCGCAACTCGTTTGCGCATGCACACTACTCCTGCGCATGCGCGAACAAGCTGCGGCCACCATTTTGAAAAACAAAATGGTGGCTGCGACTCGGTGCATGCATGAACGAGTCGCTGCCACCATTTTATTTTCCAAAATGGTGGCCATGGCTCGTTTACGCATGCGCAGGAGTAATGTGCATGTGCAAACGAGTTGCGGCCGCCATTTTGGCAAACAAAATTGTGGCTGTGATGCGTTCGGTGGTGGTGGGCGGGGGTGGCGGCAGTGGGGGGGCTGTACGCGCGCGCATGAGCACGTGCACTGCCATTTCCTCCCCCTCAGCCTGGTAGAAGATCTGGGGACCAGCGATTGGCCCCAGGTAAGTAAATCTTGCCGACCCCTGGTTTAAAGTTTATACTAAAACCCAGAGTGGATAACATAGCAGTCCTCTACTACTACTCACATATACAAATGTATATATATAGCACATACAGTGGCATGTAAATTTAAATCAGAGGGAAATTTAATGCAGAAGGCACTGGCAATAAAAAGTCATTATTAGCACAAAACTGCTGCTGAAAATGCATTCTGGCTTTTAGTAAGCTAATGAATTCATGCAGTGCAATAAAAAACCATTATCACAATTCTAGTCTCTCATGACAGCCTCAAATTTCCTAACCTGCAGTAATATCCTTTAAAGCCTATCTAAAAATTGTTCAAAAATTGTAACTTTCCCAAACTCTGGTCTATTGGTAGTTGTTGTTGTTGTTGTTGTTATGTGCTTTTCAAATTGTTTCTGACTTACGCCAACCCTAAGGCAAACCTATCATGAGGTTTTCATGGCAAGATTTGTTCAGAGGAGGTTTGCCATTGCCTTCCCCTGAGGCTGAGAGTGTGTGACTTGACCAAGATCACTCAGTAGGTTTTCACAGCCAAGCCTGGATTTGAATCATGGTCTCTAGAGTTGTAGTCCAATGCTCACACCATTACACCACATGGGTGTACTACCAGTACATTTAAGTAAACAGAAAGATGAGTGTTGTTTCATTATTCTCACAAATAAATATAGATACAGACTTTCTATAAGTGTACACATTTGCTCACAACATATACCAGCTGTAGATGGGCATTAGTTGCATGCCAGTTTAGAAAAGCCATGACAAGGTACCAACCATGCTCCGTCAAGCCATCACACCTTGCTTGCCACTATCCATAATCCTGGACATGCAGGGCTGGAAGGGCACTCTGCACATGATCAAGCATCTAAGGTGTTTTTCCACTGTGAACCTTCAAATACCGAACCCAGTGCTGTAATTATACCAAGTAAAAGGGGAGCGTTACTGGCAGGAGACAGGTCTATGCCTATACCAAAAAAGATATAAAACTAGATGAGAGCAATTCTTTTGCCTTTTTAAAGGCGCTGTCTCAAAAACAAATCCAAGGGGGGAACATAATTAAATTTTTAACTGTCCACAGTGAATTCTCTCCAACCGATAATGGCAGCGGGTGTGAAAATGCCAATTTGCATTACAAATGTCCTCCTTGCATTAATGTCAGCTGTTAACATAGTTTGCATAGATAGTAAACAGAGCCTCTAGGCAGAATGTAAGCCTCCTGTGTGAAAATGAGCTACATGAACTAGAAAACCCCTTAATTCAAATCTTCCTGTTCTATAAATCTTAATGCAATATTTTCATTTATGGGCTTATTTTGACCCTTAAAACAAACTCCAAGGGACTTGGGTGACCCTACCTGATTCTTCAAACTTCATTTCATTAAGACAACAGTCCAGTAAGGCAGGCTAGGTTGGGAGTGAATAACTGACCAAGATCAGCTACTATACACAGATCCAAATTGTTACCCATATCTTACAGACTCTGATCCCAAACTGACATACTTTACAGCAGGGCTGGGAATAGTCTTCCAAATGTCTTTGGTATCCAACTCCCATCAGCCCCTAGCCATCATAGCCAACAATGGGAGTTGTAGTCCAACAACCTTGAGAGCCATACATTCCAGATCCTTCTTAATGGTTCTGTATGATGCAGCCTTTCCAAAAGTGGTGACCTCTGGATGTTGGGGACTACAAATCCTATCAGGCCCAACCAGCACAGCCAAACAAAGCAAGTGGAAGGGGAAAGATCCAAGAAGGCTGTAAACATAAGCGGAACTTGGCAATGTTCACAGTAACAAAGAATTACTAGCAGGAACACTTTTGTTCTTCTCTCTCACACACGCACACAAACAAACGCAGAAGAGGAATAGGTAATACCAAATCAAGTATAGATCTCCTTTCTTTCTAATCTACTCTGCTTAGCAAGTATTTAAATAAGCTGGCCGTTGAATACCAGAACATCCCATATGGACAATGTGTAGATTCCCTACAGCATCGACTGCCCGCCTTTAGAAAGGTAAAATAAATTTAAGTGCTGCTACAGAACTTGGAAAATAATTCCTGAAGAGGCTTAAAAGTTCTTCTCGCTTGGTCAGCTGCTGGGATCGGAAGGATAGCTTGTATGGCAATATTTGTGTTACAAGGACAGGAAAATACAGCTCTGATAATTACTCCTTGCAGTACCTCTTGGAGAAACACTATTTGTTTTTAAACCCTCATTCTGTGTTGCAAAATTGCTGTTGCTGTTAGCTGTCTTCCAGTTGACTTTGAATCCCGATGAATGAGAAACCTTCAAGTCAGCCTGTCTTCAGCCCTGTTCAGGTCTTGCAAACTCAGGGCTATGGCCTCCTTGACTGGATCTATCTGTATATGGTCTTTTTCTTTTTCTACTGCCCTCCAAACATTACCAAACATTTTTTTTCCAGTTCTACCATCTTCACAGTTACAGTTAGTAGTTTCTCTAAGTTTGGGAGGGTAGCATGAGCCACGCTTCGTCCTTCCATCAGCAGACAAAAGATTACTACTACTAAATCAGGTTTGTATAACTTTTTAAGGAAATGCTGTAAGAAAAGTGTTACATTTTAAAATGTACTGCTTCAATTGTTTCTTTTTAAAAAATATATAAAGTGGTATGTTTTAAATTGTTTTAATATGGTTAATAGTTTAATTTTCTTTTAAGGTTAACTTTTTTATGTTTCTAGGTATATTGCAATCATTTTCAATTGCACGCCACCTTGATGATGAAGAAGAGAATGATGAAGAAAGACAGTTGGGAAAAAGTTCTGTTCACAAGCTGCCAAATCCAAACATCACTAGTAACAACCGCCCTGTTGGTGTAAAAGGTGGTGTCCACACATTACTTCAAGAAAGAGCTTAACATTTAGATCGAGGCTGCATCTGCGCTGCAGAAATAATCTGGTTTGGCACCACTTTTACTGCCATGGTTCAATGCTATGGAATTCTGGGAACTGTAGTTTGTTGTGGCACCGGAGCTCTGCTCTGCTCTGGTGCTGCAACAAGCTACAATTCCCAAAATTCCATAGCATTGAGCCATGGCAGTAAAAGCGGTGTCAAACCAGATTATTTCTGCGGTGCAGATGCAGCTCTAGAGTTCTTAACCTTTTCTGTGCCATAGACTTCTTGGGCAGCCTGGTGAAGCCTATGGATCGCTTCTCAGAACAATGTCTATGCCACAGGCTTTTTACCCCGTTCTCCAGAGGCAAGTTGAATAACTACAGTACTTCTGAAGTAGTGACAACCATCATCAGTATGTCAAGTTATCTGAAATAACAGTGATACAATATGAAAATAGCTGTGATTTGGATTAGTGACAAAGTTGCAGGAACTGCTGACACTGTTTCCCTGCAGCCATAATTGAAGAAAACAGTACATTTCTGTTAGAGAAGCTAGGGAAAATAAAGATACTTCTTTCCCGTATCCAAGTTCACAGACCCTCTGAAATCCTTCCAGGAATCCTTTGTTTAAGAACCCCTGTTTTAGACATAGGCTCCACTGAGCCACATGGTTTAAATGGTGAAATATGACTTTGAGTCCCTGCTCAGCCATAGAAACCTACTAGGTGACCTTGGGCAAGTCACACTCTCTCAGCCTCAGAGGAAAGCAAAAGGCAAACCCCACTCTGAACAAATCTTGCCAAGAAAACCCCATTATAGGATCACCTTAAGATCACCATAAATCAGAAGTGACTTGAAGGCACACAACAACAACCCACACAAATACAGCCTGCTCCACACTCAGAGAGCTGCAGTCCAAAAAAGCAACTTTACCAAGTTCAGCTCAGATCTCACCTCACTTGTTACCTAAAAGCATGAACCTAAAATTTAAGGTTCACTAGAAATTCCCTTGGCTGCATGCTGAGGTCTAAATACATTTCCTATGGAGTAAACTCTACTGAACACTGTGGGATTTTCAAGTAAGCACATATGAGGGTTGCTCTGCCTTAAGGGAGATGTTTTCTCTGTCTGTAACCTCTGTCTGCAGCACAACAATAATACCCAGCTAAAGGGTACTTGTAAACCATTAATTTATGAAAATTACTTTGCACACTCTACATTGTGCTTTTATTTATTTAAAAGATTTCCGCATAGCCTTTTAAGAAGAGCATACTACAAGAAAATCACATGCATAAATAAAACATAATAGCCAATGTGTTAAAAGCACACTCTCAAATGCATCATTCATAGTCACCAAACACAATTTCTTTTTAAAAAAATGCAAAACTATGGGTCAAAGGCCTTAACAGGGACACTCATCTACAAACCTGAACAGAAACAGAAAAGTTAAAACAGTACCTGGTGTAATAAAGAGATGGAGATATATGACTCCCTGTAATCATTTGTGCATCTAGACTGCACTCCTATAGCACTTTGATACCACTTTAACAAGACAAAATGATGCAATGGTTTGAATGTTGGACTAGGACACTGGGAGACGAGGGTTCAAATCCCTGCTTAGCCATGGAAACCCATTGGGTGACTTTGTGTAAGGCACATTTCTCTCATCCTAAGACAAAGAAAATGGCAAACTCCTCTGAAGAACCCAATGGGAGCACCATCGTAAGTTAACATCAACATTAACAGGAGTCTCCTTTGGAGTCTTTTAAACAGAGACCGGATGGCCATCTGTTGGGGGAACTTTGACTGTGTGTTTCTGCATGGCAGGGGATCAGACGTGATGGCCCTTGAGGTCTCTTCCAACTCTATGATCCTATGATTCAAACAACGGCACACCACTTTAACTGGTATACACCTTATGTGGACTCTTCAGATTTGTAGTCTGGAAAGTAAAAAAGAATTCTTTGCTGCTAGAGCTCAGAGCCACTGTTTCTCAAATTAATTGGTGGACCAGCAATCCCCCCCCAGCCCAATGTGACAGGGATTGGAACCATATTTGTGCCACATTAAATACCCTAAAGGCACCCAATCTTGTCTGATTGTGGAAGCTAAGCAAGGTCATCCCTTCCTATACTTGGATGAGAGACTTCCAAATGAATACCAGGTGCTGTAGGCTCAATTTCAGAGGAAGGAACCAGCAAAAGCACCTGCGAGGATTCCTCACCTAAGAAAACCCTATAAAATTCATGGGATCACCATGAGTTTGAATCACAGAATTATAGAATTGGAAGAGATCGCAAAGGTCATCCAGTACAACACCCTGCCATCCAGCCTCTGTTTAAAAACATCCAGAGAAGGAGACCCCACCACTCTCCAAGGCAGCATGTTCCACGGTCAAACAGCTCTTTGGACAAGTGGACAGACATCATGAAAGCACATACACACATATACACATTATCACAACCACTTTCTGAGCTGGCACCAGCTCACAGACCACTACTTTGAATTGTGCTAGTACACTGTCGTGAACTAGAACTCTCTAGCCAAAGCACCTCATAGAATAATAGAGTTGGAAGAGACCCCAAGGGCCATCCAGTCCAACCCCCTGCCATGCAGGAACTCAAAATCAAAGCATCCTCGACAGATGGCCACCCAGCCTCTGTTTAAAGACCTCCAAAGAAGGAGACTCCATCACACTCCGAGTATAAATCTCACAAAGTATAAATTCCAGAAACCCAAAGGGCAGAGCCATGGCAGTTAAAGTGGTACCCAAGTGCTACTGTTGCGTAGTGGATGCACTACAACAAAGGGAGGAATCCTATGTCCCTCTGAATGCTCCTGGACTGTAACTCTGAGCTTTCCTCTCTGTGGATTGTGCTGGCAAGGACTTCTAGGAGTTGGACTCTTAAACAGGGTTTCCACATGGTGGGGAGCAATGCTGTCTCCTTCCAAGTAGGTTTTACTTATCCATCTGGAGGAGATGCAGTCTCAAAGTGAAGAGGGACAAATGGTTGAACATACAATGCTGTTGCCAAGCATGGCCCCTGACTGTATGTACGTACATTGTGTGCCTTCAAGTTGTTTCCAACTTACAGCACCCCTAAGGTGAAACTATCATGGGATTTTCTTGGCAGCTTTCTTCAGAAGGGATTGCCATTGCCACTCTCTAAGGCTGAGAGAGTGTGACTTGCCCAAGGTCACCCAGTGGGATTCGAACCCTGGTCTCCAGAGTCATAATGCAACCCTTAAACCACTACACCATGCTGGCTGGTTTGCCTGAGGGTCCTAAGTCAAAAGTGACTTGAAGGCATACAACAACAACATCATCAACAACAGATATTCATAAATCCTTGTGGTTGGTCCCAACTAAGAATGAAAAGAATATTCAAAAATATTTTTAAAATGATCAAAAATGTATTTTTGAGTGTTGAGAAACCCTGGAAAGAAGAACCTTGGATTGATGAAATTAACAGTTCAAAACTTATTTTGTGCAAAATCCGCACAGAATATCCGTGCAAAATCCGGTTGATCTGCACAGAAAATACCATTTCTTGCAAAGGAAACAGCTTTTGCTGCGCAGAAGGAAATACTTTCTGTACAGAAAATGCTGTTTTCTGTGCAAAAGAGCCATGCGCGAATTTTGCACAGAACAAATCCCAAATTGCAAATAGACTTAGAAGACTGTTCTTGCATAGGAAACGTTCAAACCACTATGCTACACCAGCTCATTTGCAGTCTATCCTATGCACATTTACTTGGGAATATGCTACCCAAACACATGGAGAGAATTTCTAAGTATATATTGCATCTCTAAGAGTCTTCATCTCCAATGATGTCTGGGTGCTAATGGATGGGAAAAGCCATTGCTCTGCAAGTAGGGAAAAATTAATAAATATCTGACAGCCAATATTAAGCCTCACACACATCACAACCAGGTCCAAGATCCCTGGCAGGATAACAACTCCCATCACTCTCAGAGTGTACAGAGTGATCTGTCTCTCTTTCCTCCTAGCACTAGGGGTCTCCATGGATCTAGGCAAAATTAAAAATAATCTTCCTTTCTATATTGAATTGCACACACATACACTCACATATCAAAAACAGTTGTGCTGAGGGGAAGGACGCCAGAAATCCAGCATGGCATAGTGGTTTGAGCGTTGTACTATTATGACTCTGGAGACCAGAGTGACCTTTGGCAAGTCACACTCTCTCAGCCTCAGAGGATGGCAAACTCCCTCTGAAGAAATCTTGCCAAGAAAACCCTATGATAGGTTCGCTTTAGGGTTGCCATAAGTTGGAAACGACTTGAAGGCACGCGCCAACAGCAACCAAGGAAGTGTGTGGGTTGAGATTTCACCGTCCAGGAGTTGAGAAACATGTGTGGTGTGTGTTTTCTTTCCTGCATGAAGTTTCTAGCAGGGCAAAACTTCCCTTTTAGGCACCTGCAAATGTTACAGGGCCTCCTGTGGGCTGGCCCCTCTCCAAAATGGATCTGGTGCAAATTGATCACTGGAGAGGTCTCTCTCTCTCTCTCTTTCTCTTTGAATCCCTTTCTTCCCTTTCTCCAAATCTCTTCTCCTCCAGGAAAGGAAGAACTACTCCTTTTTAAAGGACTGGATGGGATGGAGAGGAAAGAAAACTTTGGGTGTCAAAGAACATCACTGCAACACCCATCATCCACACACTGACACCCCTTTCCCTCCTTAAGAGCTGGAGGAAGAGATAACAGGAGGCAAGGCAAGATCAAATGTGGGCTGTGGGCTGCATCCACACTGGAGAAATAATCCAGTTTGACACCACTTTAACTGTCATGGGTCAATGCTATGAAATTCTGGGAACTGTAGTTTACCTTGAGCCATGGCAGTGAAAGCGGTGCCAAACCGGGTTATTTCTTCAGTGCGGAGGCAGCCCTGGAGGAAGAATCCCAGGTTGATCGGCAACAGGGGCGGTGGGATTAAAAGGGATCCCCTCTGCCTCTTTTGGGAATTAGATCCCTCATTGATTTGCATGGGGAAAGGCGGGGGAAAGGGGTGAGAAAGAGGGGGATCGGTCGATCCCTCCCAGCCATGCGATCCCAGCCAGAAAGTTGAGAGACTTTGGCAAAGATCGAGCCGGAGTCCAGCGCCTCCCTTCCCCCGAAAAGGAAATCCACTCGCCTCCCTCTTTCTTTCCCTGGTGCCAAAAAAAGAAAGGCAGAGAAAGAGAGACTTGGCTCAAAAGCTCCCCAGGAGATCCCAGCTCAGATCTCTTCAAGTCGATCCCGACTCCCAAAGGCCACCGGATCGTGGGGTTTGCTTGGCAAGATAGGTTCAGAGGACGATTTTTTGTTTGTTTGTTTGTTTGTTTTCTGTTTTTGCCCTTGCCTTCCCTTGAGGCTGAGAGAGTGGCTTCCAGGGCCGAGAGGAGATTGGAACCCAGATCCCGGGAACCCAAAACTCGAACCAGAACCACGCTGAATCCCAACTTTCCCCCCCAAGTTGCCCCAAAGCCCTTTCTGCCTCCATCTCCGCCGGAGCCACCTCGCTTTCCCTTTCCTCCGGGGCAACTACCCCGGATCAACCCCTCCAACTCAAATCTCCCCCTCCAAACTCGGGATCCCACAACTCTGAGGGAATCCAGCGCTCCACCCGACCCCTTCTTCTTCTTCCCTAGCAGGGTCACACTCTCTCCGCCTTCCCCCTCCCCTCTTTCCCCAGCCCCTTCCCTTCCTCCCTGGAGTCACAGGATCCCTTCCCAGAGCCGGGATCCCCGGGATCTCCCCCGATCGCAAGGCAAGGCAAGGCAAGACAAGACAAGGCAGCCTCACTCACCAGCGCTTTGCCTCCTGCCGATCGCATCCCTTTGCCAGCCAGCCTTCTTCCTTCCTTCCTTCCTTCCTTCCTTCCTTCTCCTCCTTTCTTCTCTTCTGCCTCCTTTGTTTTTCCAAAGGGATCGGGGAGGAGAGGTGGAGGACGATCCCGATCCTGGGAGGAGGGATCCACTGGATCGATGGCTGGGTGGAAGGAGGGAGGGAGGGACCCTTCCTTCCTTCTCTCTCTCTCTCTCTCTCTCTCAGCAGCAACAATAGCTGGGCTCAGCCTTGGCGGCTTCCTTGCCTAATATAGTGCCTCCCGCCCCGTCAAAAGCCACGTGGATCACAGAGAGAGAGAGAAAGAAAGAAAGAGAGAAAGAGATCAGCCAGGCAAGGCTTCTCCTGGGAAGAGAGAGGGTCACTAGGGAGGGTCCAGGGGGGCAGACCTCACCCACTGACCCCAGGGCTTTCCCCAGCAGCCTCTCAGGACAGGCAGCCCTCCATAGTAGTTCTCCCTTGAATTGATTCAAGCATCCACAGAAAGAAAGGAATTCCCAAAAAAAGAAAGAAAGAAAGAAAGAAAGAAAGAAAGAAAAGAAAAGAAAAGAAAAGAAAAGAAAAGAAAGGCTAACCTTGATTTGGGCATCTTTTCGTAGAAGGCACCATTTGGCTAAACTTTATCCTAGGATCCTAGGATAAAGAATCCTAGGAGCTATTGGCCAACATGGGACTATTGGCCAACATGGCTGAGGCTTCTGGGAGCTGAAGTTCCTCAGCCCTTAAAGGGGAAAGGTTGCCTACCCCTGGGCTAAAGGGAATGGTAAAGAAAGTGCTAATATCAACAATCTGAGATATGCAGATGACACCATAGTACTAGCAGAAAACCTCACAGACCTGGAACACCCACTAAGGAAGGTCAAAGACGAAAGTGCCAAGGCAGGCTTAATGTTGAACATAAGGAAAACAAAAATAGCGAACACGAAGAATCTAGAAAAATTCAGCCTAGACAATGAAGAAATAGAAATAGTAAAAGGATTTCCATTCCTGGGATCAAATGTTGGTAGAAATGGGGACTGCAGTCAGGAAATCAGAAGAAGACTAAAAATAGGGAGGGTGGCTATGAAAGAACTAGAAAAGATTCTAAAATGCAAAGATACACAACTCAGCACAAACATTAGAATCATACAAGCCATCGTATTCCCTATTAGCATGTATAGATGTGAGAGCTGGACAGTTAAGAAAGATGATAGGAAGAAAATCAATGCATTTGAGAGAATGTGGGGCTGGAGAAGAGTGATGAGGATCCCATGGCCGCTCCGATCGATCTCAAAGGGGCGGGATATAAATAAATTGTATTATTATTATTATTTATGGACAGCCAAAAGTTCAAACAAATAGGTCCTAGAGCAGATCAAGCCAGAAACCTCCTTGGAAGTCTAGATGATCAAACTGAGGCTGTCATACTTCGGACACATCATGAGAAGAGAGGACTCTTTGGAAAAGACAATAATGCTGGGAAAAGTGGAGGGAAATAGAAAGAGAGGAAAGCCACATGGATGGACTCTATTAAGGAGGTCTTGGGGATGGCTTTGCAAGATTTAAGCAGAGCAGCGGAGGACAGAGGATCTTGGAGATGTCTCATCCATAGTGTTGCCATGGGTTGAGATCGACTCAAGGGCAGGTAACAACAACAACAAAAGGGATTCGTAAAGGGAATGAGTTGCAGTGGCTTAGTGGTTAAGATGTCATTTCTGACGATTGGAAGGTTGGCAGTTCAAGGCTCAGGTTCCGTGTAATGGGGTGAGCTCCCATCACTAGTCCCAACTTCTGCCAACCTAGCAGTTTGAAAGCATGCAAATGCAAGTAGATAAATAGGTACCACTTCGGTGGGAAGGTAACAGTATTCTGTGGAGTCATGCTGGCCACAGGATCACCGGAGTTGCCTTCAACACTAGCTCTACGGCTTAGTAACAGAGATGAGTACTGCTCCCTACAGTTGCTTACAACTAGACATTCCCCTTGATGTGAATACAGTCATAAGCCACTATAGGGGCCAGTGCTCATCTGCATTACTAAGCCAAAGAGCCATTGTTGTCTGAAGACAACTTCGGTGGTCATGTGGCCCACATGGCTACACGGAACACTGTTACCTTCCCACCAAAGTGGTACCTATTTATCTACTTACAGTTTTCCATGCTTTCAAACTGCTAGGTTGGCAGAAGCTGGGACTAGTGACTGGAGCCCACCCCATCATGCGGTACCTGGGGCTTGAACTGCCAAGCTTCTGACCTTACGATCATCAGAATTGGTGTCTTAACAACTAAGCCACCACATCCAGCTTGGGCATCCACGGATTATAGGACTTGGGCATCCACGGATTTTGATATCCATGGGGAGGGCAGTCCTGAATCCAAAACTCAGGGGATACCAAGGGACAATTCTATTCCTTACCTATGAAAACCCTAAAAACATCCTGTGTTGGCCATCTAGCCATTCCAGTAACAACAAAAATCCACCAGACAGTGATACCTTTATTTGGCCAAACAAAATGCACAATATATCTGTTGCAAGCTTTCAAAGCTTCACTGGCTTCTTTGTCAGGCAAGGTGTTACAAACCAAACAGGAGAAAAAAAATTGAAGATGTTAGTCATTGGCCTGCATTTTGATGTTTCTCTTCTTATAGTTAAGATGGTATGGAGGGGCAAATCTTGCAGGCTGGTACCTCTGCCTTTTGACCATGTGGTAACTGGGAAATTCTCAATGTCTAGGAAATGTAATATCTATTTGCAACACAAAGCAGGTACTTCCTATGGAATCCAGCATGCCTCCATTTTTTGTGAGGCTACATGCCCCATTTGTAGAAAACTCTGTAAGAGAGAGAGAGAGCATAGAGAGCTAGCTGGGCAGTAATGGTTTCAGTGTTGGATTGTGACTCCAGAGACCAGGATCCAATTCCTGCTCGGCCATGGAAACCCACTCAGTGACCTTGGGCAAGTCACATGCTCTCTGCCTCAGAGGAAGGCAATGGTAACCCTTCCCTGAACAAATCCTGCCCAGAAAACCCCATGGGTCACCATTAGGGTTGCCTTCAGTTGGAAACAGGGTGCCCAATGCAGTGGGCCAGACTGGTTGCCAGAATTCTGAGAATTGTAGTTTTGAGAGACATTCAGTCAACCTGGATTATTTCTGCAGGGTGGAGGTAGCCTTAGAACAGGGGTCAGCAAACTTTTTGGGGGTGGGGCCGGTTCCGCTGTCCCCCCCCCCGATCTTTGTCGTGCCCAAGGGGAGGAAAAATGGTGGCGGAGGCACGCACACATGCACGCATGCACATGCATACTACCCCCCGCTGTGGTGCGTATGCGAGCGCGGGGTGCATTTTGCTTTCCAAAATGGCACTCGCGCTTGTGCACGTATGCGCACCACGGCAGGCGCCATTTTGGAAGACAAAATGGCGTCGCGAGCGCATGCTTACAATGCCGGCGCTGTTTTGCCTTCCAAAGTGGCACCCACCATCATGTGCATTCATGAGCATGCGTGTGCGAGCGTGGGCGCCATTTTGGAAGGCTCGCATGCGCACAGCAACAGCAGGACCGGCCACGGGACGGTTAGAAGGCCTTGGCGGGCTGGGTTCGGCCTGCAGGCCGTAGTTTGCTGACCGCTGCCTTAGAAGTAGGGAAGATACACACATGTAATCCAACAATCTGACAGAGAAGGCTGAATGTCTCCCAAAACGACAGTTCTCAGAATTCCATAGCATTGAGCCATGGCAGATCAATGGGTGTCAAACCGGATTATTTCTGCAGTGTGGATGTAGCCTAAGAAGCATGAATTAGCATGTATATGACTGTTCTGAGCTTTTCTAGGGTGCCATGTCCTCCATTTGTCTTGAATGGCCTACGTTTGGCAGTATCTTGCCCTCTTTTGCGATGAGGATATCTGGTTGCCCTGAGCACAGTCCAGGCTCCTCTTTGGTAGAGGTGTCACTAGGGGTGTGCCAGGGGTTCAGACTGCACCAGGTGACACCCAAAGAGAGGGTGACACCTCTGCTCCGCAACCACTTCTGAGTATTCCTTACCTAAGAAACCCCTACAAAAGGGAGAGAACATAGAGAGCTATTGTGTCATAGTGGTTTGAGCATTGGACTCTGGAGCAATTACTCCCCTCTGAGTAATCCTTGCTTAAAAAAACCTTGCAAAATGTATGGGCTCACCATAATTTAGAATCATAGGCTCCTAGAGTTAGAAAGGTCCCCAAAGGGCACTGCAGAAATCATCCAGCTTGATACCGCTTTAACTTCCCTGGCCCAATACTGTGGCATTCTGAGAGTTGTAGTTCTGTGAGACATTTAGCCTTCTCTGTCAGAGAGCTCTGGTGCCACAACAAGCTACAGTTCCCAAAATTTCATAGCACTGAGCCAGGGTAGTTAAAGTGCTGTCAAACTGGATTATTTCTGCAGCGGGGATGGTGCCTCAGTTAGCTCAGAAGCAGGGAGAGGAGAGGATGGAGTCTTGCCCTTCCCAGTAAACTTGGGCAAAAGGAAACTGCTGCATCCTCGCATAATTTGTCTTTTTTTCCTGATTTTTGACATCTTGACCACAGTCTGATGTTGCTTGGCACATATGGCTGGTTTTTATCAGGGAAATGTTGTTTGACTGTTGGACAATGACTGTGGAGACCAGAGATTGAATCCTTGCTCAGAGATGGATGCCCATTCATCTCTTTCAGCCTCAGAGGAAGGCAAAGGCAAATCCTTCTGAACAAATCTTGCCAACAAAACCCACAATAGCCTTGCCTTCGTTGTTGTTGTGTGCCTTCAAGTTGTTTTGACTTGAAGGAGGAAGAGCAGGAGATGAATGGAGAGATGAATGGAATGAAGTTGCCTCCACACACATATTTTACTTAGGTAGCCTTTAGCACATATATGTTGTATGCTTACAAATCATTTCTGATTTCTGGAGACCCTAAGGTGAACCTATCATGGGGTTTTCTTGGCAAGATTTATTCATGGGAGGGGTTGCTTTGCCTTCCTCTGATGCTGAGAGAGTGTGACTTGCCCAAGGCCATCCAGTGTATTTCCATGGCTGAACAGGGATTCGAACCCTGGGCTCCCGAGTCATAGTCCAACCCTGAAACCATTACACCATGCTGGCTTGCCTTGGGGTCACCATAACTGGGAATGACTTGAAGGCGGACAACAACATATAAGGCTAGGTTGGCAAAGCTGACCCCACAAAACCATCTGCCAAAACTGGGCCACCTCATAGTTGAGCCTCCTCAGGTATTATCAATTAGAAAAGGTTATGAAATGATCAAGTAGTAAAAACAATTACGGCAGAAAGTGTCCTCGAGCCCTCCTAGAGATAATAAAGACTGCCTGCATTCTAGCCTATATATACGGTACACTTGCTTGGGAATCAGCCACACAGACCCAGCGACCTTCATGTGCTTGTAAAAGCCTGCCTATTTAAATCATTTGAATTATAATAGATGGGAAATGTAATTTGCCTTCCCCTTGCAAGTACCTACAAATAGGCACGTTAGTAACAAGTTATCTGCCAATGATGAGCCACCTACCATCTTCAAGTTTCAAGAAAAATTGCCCACTAGTCCTCCTAAGGGCAGGCTACTTCTTAAAGGAAAAGGAAGCACTGTGGGTGCATCTACGCTGTCAAAATAACGCAGTTGGACAGCACTTTAAATGCTGTCGCTCCAGCCTGTAAAATCCTGGGATCTGTTGTTTTTTTACAAGGTCTTTAGCCTCAGGATCCTATAGGTTGGAGCCATGGGAGTTAAAGTGGTGTCAAATTGCATCATTTCGACAATGTAGATACACCCTGTGAGTAAGAGGAAAATTCTCTGCTTTGTCTCGGGCACTGGTGGTTGGTTTCAAACCTATAATGCTTGAGCATCCCCCGAGTCAAAATTACAAATGGCACACATGGGTTTGGAATGATCCAATTGTCACTCACCCTATGCCAACATTTGTTTTCAGAAATGGCTTTAGCCATGGATTCCTTCACTTCCCAGGGGCTGGAATAGATGACCCTTGGGGATCCCTTCCAGCTTTTCAATTCCATGACATAAAGTAAGACATCTGGTCTCCCAACCACAGAAATTCTCAGAGGTAGAATCAAACAGCTGCATCATCAGGAGACAGTGCATCTAAGCCAAAGCAGAAGCTAGACTGTTTCTAGGCGTCACTAAAGAACTAGATGGTTCCTCAAGCATTTAAATCCATGTTAAAATGCAACAGCTGTGTGACCAATCTCCAATTTAAAATGTATACAGCCCTGCTGTTGTTTGCAGTAGTACTTACTACAGATATTCTGAAGGAAGGTGTTATTGAGTGTATGTGTGTCTGAGTGGGAAGAGCTGGAGTGTTTAAAGAGAAACATGCAAGAGAGAGTTGTGAGGTTGTATTTGTAGCAAAGGGGGGAATGTATATTCTCAGCTGTTGGAGAGAGTGAGGAAAAGAGAGAGATAGAGACACAGTGGGGAGTGTGTGCCGTGCCAAAGAGAAAAATGAGAACGGCAGGCATACAGCAAGGAGGAATTTCTACAGTGTGGAGTAGCCAATGAGTCTATCCACACAGCAGAATTATAGCACTTTGATACCACATGAACTGCCTTAGCTCCATCCTATGGAATCTGGGGATTTGTAGTTTGACAAAGCATGTGCGATTCCCTATTGCATTCTCCTGAACTATAGTACCAGAGTGCTGTGGTATCAACATGCTATGATTTTGTAGTGTGAATATGTGTGTGGGTGCCTTCAAATGGCCTGTTGACTTATGGTGACCACATGAACTTCATAGGGTTTTCTTAGGCAAGGACTCCTTAGAGGTGGTTTTGCCAATCCCTTCCTCTGAAATATAGCCTACAGCACCTGGGATTCATTAGTGGTCTACCATCCAAGTACTAACCAAGGCTGACCCTGCTTAGCTTCCAAGATCAGATGGGATCTGGTGTTAGGTTATTTGGACCTGTGTAAATGTTATTTGGTTGTAGCCAAACCAAGAAAGCTTCTTGTGTCACCTTAACACCTAGTAAATTTCACATAGCATAAACGTTTGTGGGACTGTGGCCCATTGCAATAAATACATTACATGTTTGCCTCTGTTGGCAGAGTATTTTGTGCCTGCTTTGGTAACGAAATAGGCAAGGGATCAGCAGGAGGAGAAAGAATTAAAATGCTAAAAAAGAACTGCTTTTGGACTACATTTTCAGATGGTTGTTTTGTGTATAAAACAGGCTTTTCTAAGCAGAAATACCATATTATTTTCTGCACAGAAAATATTGTTTCATATGCAGAAAAGGCTGTAATTAGGGGCTTACTCTGCACATAATTGGCACTTGGTTGATTTACATAGGAAATCGCCTTTTCCGCACAGGAAATAGTATTTCCACACAGAAGTATTATACTGTTTTCTATGCAGAAGAAGCTGTTTCCTGCACAGAAAAGATTACAGTGGACCCTTGGTATCTGCTGGGGTTTGGTTGCAGGACCCCCCCCCCCCCCCCCGTGGATACCTAAATCAATGGATGCTCAAATCCCATTAAATGCAATGGGGTATTAAATGGTGTCCCTTAAATAAAATGGTAAAAGCAAGATTTGCTTTTTGGAATTTTTTAAAAATATATTTTCAAGCCGTGGTTGTTTGAATCCATTGATGAAGAATCCGTGGATACGAAGGGCTGACTGTACTCTTTGCAGAGAACAACCATGTGCAACTTTTGTGCAAAAAGAGTCCTCAATTGCAAATAGGCTTTGAAAAGCATGCGGTTTTCAAAGACTTTCTTACATTGGGAAGAAAATGGATAAAATGACTTCTTATTTCCTTCAAAAATGAACACATTAAAGAACCACACCCCTAACTTGCACACACAGATATGGCTCAAGCATACCTGGATGTCATCCTTGAGACCAGAAAGCTATTCAGCATACCCTTGTCTTGGTGCATGGACTTATTAAAAGCGCTTTTTTCCAGTGTCCAGAGCAGTAAAATATTCCAAGAGCAGGGTTCCTGAATTTGGTATCCTTTGGGGAAAGAGATTTCCAGAGCAGGCTGGCCCAACATATTTACTGCATAAGATAAAAGACACAGTCGTATGCACACACACACATACCCATTCTACCACCAAAAGATGCATGGATTGGAAAATTACTCTTACTTCAAAGTAGGTGATAGACAAGCATACAGTGGACTCTTTGTATCTACTGTGATTTTGGTCCAGGACCCCCTGTGGATACCAAAATCTGGGTATGTTCAAGCCCTATTAAATACAGTGGAGTTGTAAAATAGCGTCCCTTATATACCATGGCAAAAACCAAGGTTTGTTTTTTGGAATCAATATCTTTTGGGAATATTTTAAAGCCATGGATAGTTGAATCTGTAGATAAAGAATCTGTGGATATGGAGGGCTGACTGTACTCCACTGCACCTGAAGGCAGACTTAGGGACATAGGACAGGCCACATGGCGCACACAGCTTTGCCCTTCATAGAGATGGAAAACTTCCCAATGGGGGAAAAAAAAAGAAGGGTTTCTATGATGGGAGACCCAGTGCTTTACCCCATGAGTCCTGTTCTCTCAGCAGTCACATTAGTTTAAAAATAAAATGAGAACATAGTTTTTTGTGGGTTTTTCAGGCTGTGTGGCCATGTTCTATAAGAGTTTCTTTCTGACGTTTCGCCAGCATCTATGGCTGGCATCAAGATGCCAGCCACAGATGCTGGCAAAAAGTCAGAAAGAAACTGTTCTAGAACATGGCCATACAGCCTGAAAAAACCACAAAACTATGGATGCCAGCCATGAAAGCTTACGACTTCACGAAATGGGAACATACTTCTTAGAGCAGCCATCACTGCAGCTCTTGTCAGTTGCACAAGAGGGCTGCTGGCTCCATCATGCACTTTTCCTGACTCTGCCTTATGCCCTACCCAACCAACCATTCCCATCATACATTCCCTTCTAAAACAACTGTTTCAAACCATTTTTCTCACTCTCCAAGTGTGTACCCACAATGAAGAAATAAAGAAGTTTAACACCACTTTAATGGCCATGATGCTATTCTACAGAATCCAGGGATTTGTAGTTTGGAGAGGCATCATAGGTCTCTGGCAGACCACACTGAATATCCCACCAGACTACAAATCCCTGGATTCCATAGGAGGGATCCTCCTAACATCTCCCTGTGCAAACCTGCCAGGTCTTCAGGTCCACAGAGAAGATGTTTTTCTTGGTCCTGCCACCATCACAGGTTCATTTGGTGAGGACACAAGAAAGGGCCTTTCTCAGTGGCTGCTCCTGTCCTCTGGAATTAATTCCCTTCCATGGGAGGCCAGGTTGGCCCTGTCCCTGTTCTCCAGAAGGCAAAACCCTTTTTGTTCAAGCTGACTTTTGATGGGGAATTACTCTCAGTGGGGCTTCTTATGGGGGAATGCTTTTTTCTTTTTCTTTTTTAAAACCTTTTGCATGCCTTTAAAATTATGTTATACTGTTTTAATGTGATGGATACACACACACACACACACACACACACACACACACACCGTATTTTCCAGCGTATAAGACGACTGGGCATATAAGATGACCCCCCACTTTTCCAGTTAAAATATAGAGTTTGGAAAGAGTATGACTTCCAAAACTGTTGTTGTTGTTGCTGTGCGCCTTCAAGTCATTTCCAACTGATGATGACACTAAGGCAAACCTATCATGAACCTCCTTATACCCGCCGTATAAGACGACTCCCCACTTTAACCCCAGATTTTGCAGGTTTAAAAGTAGTCTTATACGCCAGAAAATTATAGATAGATAGATAGATAGATAGGTGAGAAATATTTTTAAAACATAAATAAATACTAGGAGAAAGAAAGAATAAAAAGTTGGGTTTGCAGGAGGGTTGAAAAGACAGGCAAGAGTCCAAAATCCAGTCCTCTCCTTCTGCCTACCTAGACCATGCTTTAAATCGTCTCCTCTACCCTGTCACTTTATAGAAATTTGGCAGCAGATCTGATTTTTTTTCTGCACACAGCGGCTCTGCTGCTGTCATGGCTAATTTACAATGGCATTGAAAGAGCCAGCTATGTACATGGTGTGTGACAACTGGTTGGTTGAACACTCTGAGATGTCACAGAAGAGATGACAGATCGACTCATCACATTCTGGTTTAGCCTATTTGAGTGGACTCTCAAGACAGTTTCTGGTGCTCTTTGGCCAAGACATTCTCAGCTTCATTCTTTCACTTAAGTGCTATTAAATTTCCAAGGGCCTTTTCAAACTACATAATTATAGTGATTCCACTTTAATGGCCATGGAAACATCCTATGGAATTCAGGGATTTGTAGTTTAATAAGGGGCATCTAGATTTTTCAACCAGATCAATGTGCATTACTTGTACAGTCAGCCCACCTTACCCATGGATCCTTTATCCATGGATTCAAGCATCCACGGCTTGAAAATATTAATATATATGTATATAAATTCCAAATAGCAAAGCTGGATTTTGACGTTTTATATAACGGACATCATTTTACTATCCATTGTATTTAATGGGACTTGAACATCCACAGATATTGGTAGCCACAGGGGGGGCCTCGAACCAAACTCCAGTGGATACCAAGAGCCCACTGTATTCCAATAAGAAAATATAATGGCACAAGTCCCTCCTCCCTAACCTTGGAGTGTATCTATACTGTAGAAATATTGTAATTTGATACCACCCCTAAGTGCTGTAGCTTCATCCTATGGAATCCTGGAATTTGTAGTTTTGCAAGATCTTTAGCCTTTTCTGCCAAAGCATGCTGGGATGCCTCCTGAAACATCCCAATCCACAAAAAAAGGAGACACAAAAGTTTGTAGCAACTATAGGATCATAGCATTAATTATCCACAAAAGCAAAATCATACTCAAAATTCTGCAGCATAGACTCCAATCATATATGGAGAAAGAAATCTCAGAGGTGTAAGCAAGATTCAGAAAAGGAAGAAGCACTAGGGACCACTTTGCAAACATACAATGGTTAATGTTCTGCACAAAGGAATTAGCCTTTGACTGCATAGGTCACAGGAGGCTATGGAACCCCCTTAAAGACATGGGATTGCTACCGCATCTGATAATCCTGATGAGGACAAGGACAAAAGGTCACTGTTAGAACAAAATATGGAGAAACAAAATGGTTCCCAATTGGCAAAGGAGTCAGGCAAGACTGCATTTTATCACTCTACTTGTTCAACATGTATGAGGAAAACATCATACAAAGAGCAGCTTTAGACTCAGAAGAAGGATGAGTGAAGATAGAAGGAAGGAACGTCAACAATCTAAGATATGTGGATGACACCATATTACTAGTGGAAAGCATCATATATTTGGAACAATTACTAAGGAAGGTCAAGAACAAAGTGCAAAGGCTCTGCTGCTGAACATAAAGAAAACAAAAATAATGACTATGGAGGATCTACATAAATTCAACCCAATGAGGAAATAGAAATAGTTAGATTTAGATTTCTCATATCTTGGATCAAACATTGATCAAAAGTGGAGACTGCAGTCAAGAAATAAGAAGACTATGAATGGGAAGGGCAGCTGTGAAAGAACTTAGACAAGAAACTAAAGAGTAAAGACATACAAATGAACACTAAAGTTAGAATTGTTCAAGCCATTGTATTCTCCATTACCAAGTATGGATGCGAGAGCTGGATAGTTAAGAAAGCAGACAGGAAGAAAATAAATTCATTTGAGATGTGATGCTGGAGAAGAATGCTGAGGATACCATGGACAGCCAAAAAGACAAATGGGTCCTTGAACAGATTAAGCCTAAATTCTCTCTAGAAGCCTAGATGATGAAACTGAGGCTGTCATACTTTGACCACATCACAAGAATGCATGAATTAATAAAAAAGACAACACTAGAAAAGGTAGAAGGTAGCAGAAAAAGAGGAAGACCACAGGCCAGATGAATAGATTCAGTCGGGGGATATGAGCCTGAATTTACAGGAATTTAAAATGGAGGATAATAAGTCTTGGAGATGCATGCCATGAGCTTTTAATAATTTTTAAAATACAGTTTTAAATATATTTGAATATTTTAATGCTTAATTGTTTTAAGTTTTTAAATTATGTAATTGTTTATAAACTTTATATTTATATTTTTAAATGCTTTTAAATCGGCTGTTAGCTGCCTTGAGAAAGGCAATAATAAAGCAAAGCAAAGCAGCTTCATTTATATACCGCTTCATATCATACTATGGGATGTCTAAGCGGTTTACAACTGTGAGCTGATTGCCCCCCAACAAGCTGGGTACTCATTTTAGCGACCTCGGAAGGATGCAGGCCTGAGTCGAGCCTCAGCCCTGGCTGGTATTGAACTCGCAACCTTGTGGTTTATGAGTGAGTGGCTGCAGTACAGGCATTTAACCACTGCGCCTCCAGGGTTAATAATAATAATAATAATGGTATACAGCAGCTGCCTTCAGAATCGCTTACTGAGCATGGATGAACAGCAAAGCATAGAGACAACCCTCCATATCCATGGATTTTTTATCCATGGATTCAAGCATCCACGGCTTGAAAATATTTTAAATACATATTTTAAATATATATTTTAAATATATATTTTAATATAAGTTGAAAATATTTTAAATATATCTAAATTCCAAAATGCAAATCTTGATTTTGCCATTTTATATAAGGGAGACCATTTTGCTATGCCATTGTATTTAATGGGACTTGAGCAAAATCCACCAATTTTGGTATTCACAGGGGGTTCTGAAACCAAACCCCAGTGGATACTAAGAGGTCGCTGTATAAGTTTGGCCATGAAAATGGAAACTATAAGAAAAGTGGAAGCTGATGAAAGAAAGCAGGAGGGAATAATCCCTGGATGTATTTTGTAAAAAGCTTTTGAGTGGTCTCTAGAAAGATCAAAACATTTTTCTTTACTCGTACTTATGCAAGGCTTATCTGACTTGGTTGTTTCTTTCAGAGATGTATATGGTTACTTTTAGATAAAAGTTTGCTGAAGCATATCCAGCTGTTCTTCTTTCATGATGTAGAACCTATCCCTCTTCTTTCCATGTTATTACTGCCTCTGACTTTTTCTGTTAAAGAAGTAATGCTCAACAGCAAATCAGGTTCATTAACTGAGATATATCTGTACTTGAATTGTTTCCATTATTATTATTATTATTATTACAAAAATACTTTGTCTTACATATTCCATTCAGTTTCTACATATTCAACATATATAAAATTTAATACAACATATGCCTATTTTGGCTTTAACCAATTTCAAAATTATATCTCTAACTACCTTACTGTCCCAGCAAAAACTGTGTTGCTTTTTTTTAAAAAAATCCTAAACTAACTGTATCTTTGAATACATTAAAAATAACCTTATAAATAAATTATATTTTAAATACCAAAATTTCTGATACATTCATTGGTGCCAAATTAAATACCAAATTTTCGGATACATTCTGTTGGACTTGGATTATTTCAAAGCTCTGATTCAAACTGCAGACTGCTTTGGCTGTCTCTCTGTTCCTCCCTCAAACTTTGATGGGTATCACCCCCTAAATGACCCTTAAAAAATATTTTGGCTTCTTCTGTTTAGCCTCTAATTACTCATTAACAAACAGACCCATAACAATGGACTCATTCACAACAGCCAAAACAGACACACTCAGAAATTATTAATGTTAAATAAGCTGTAGCCTAGAAAAACTTGTCAGTCACTTGGGTAGTATTTAAAAAGCCATAGGGCTGCGTCAGTTTGCAAAACATTTCCAACAGAAATACACCTGGACAACTCCCTAACTAGCTTGTACTATTAATTACATTTTTTTCTATGCCAGATCCATGTTTTCCTCCTGCCATCTTGAAACCTAGTAGGTGGGGTAATTTGCTTGTTTTATTTTGTAAAGCTCTTTTGCATCCGGTATGCTACAGTATTACAATACATGGAAGAACTATATAAAAGAGATGAAAGTATGACAGATTGATTCGAGGAAGAATCATATGAAGACAAACCACCAGTTTCAGAAAGTGAAGTGGAAGCTGCACTCAGAGCACTTGGGAGAAATAAAACATCGGGAATAGATGGGCATACCAACAGAGCAGCCATAGAGAAGGTCTTCTCCCATTGTTGTTGTTAGTTGCCTTTGAGTAGACCTCGACTCATGGTGACCCTGTGAATGAGACATCTCCAAGCCCTCCTATCCTCCAACTATCTGCTCAGATGCATAGACTCAATAAGAGAGACCACTGACCTGTAGGCTTAGGCCTATGGTCTTCCTTATTGACTCTATCCATCTGGCATGTAGTCTTCCTCTCTTTCTACTGCCCTCCACCTTCCCCAGCATCATTGTCCTTTATAATGATGCCTGCCTTCTCATGATGTGGCTGAAATACAACAGCCTGAATTTAGACATCTTGGCTATCTTCTCCTATAGTCCTGGCAAATGTACCTGTGAAAGTGGTGGGACAAAAACCAGGGCCTCCCTAAAAGATCTGAAAACACGTTCAGATTCATATGGACAATGATCAGAACTGTATAGAACTTTATTGGCCATCACCATCACATTGAAATCTGCCCAGAAACTGCCTTCATCATTGTGTGTCCAGCTATCAAGAACAGAACTGGACAATCCCCTTCAGACCCCACCTCAACTTCTTTCAGTTACTACATGGTTTGTGTGTGTGTGTAGAAGAGTCTTTGGGGATTCTTCATTAAGCCAGGGAGATAGTGACTTCCTATTTCTGCAGTGAACCCCCCCCCCCAATACATTTGCTGTTGTTGTTAACTGCCTTTCAAACATTTGCTCTTTTTTTTACATTTTGAATTTGCTGTTAATTGCCTTCGCCTCAGTCTCGACCCATGGCGAACCTATGGATGAGACATCTCTAGGTCCCTCTGTCCTCTACTGCTCTGCCTAGCTCCTGCAAATTCATATTCATGGTCTCTTTAATAATGCCCATCCATCTAGCATGTGGCCTTCCTCTCTTTCTACTTCCCTCCACCTTTCCTAACATTATTGTCTTTTCCAACGATTCATGCCTTCTCATGATGTGTCCAAAGTCTAAGTCTTGTCATCTTGGCTTCTAGGGATATTTCTGGCTTGATCTGCTCTAGGACCCATTTGTTTGTCCTTTTGGCTGTCCATGGGATCCTCAGCGCTCTTCCCCAGCACCACATTATCTCAAATGAGTATGTAGAGAGATCTTGTAGTACCTTTGGAACAAAGGGCCTCTGCAGACCTGCCCAAAGGGCCAGCCTGGAGGCAGAGATGGAGTGGGCACGCCAGCTGTCCCAACCCCACTCTGGCAGCATCCTGATGCTGTGCGCCATTATGCATGGCACGCAGCACCTGGGAGCCCTCCCGGCGCAGCGTTCTGATATGCTGCACTGGAAAAGGTGAAGAAGAGCTGCACACATTTTGCTGCTCTTTTTGGGGTGGCAAAAGGGAGGATCAGGGCCACGGTGTGCGGTAGCTGTGGCCCTGATCAGCCACTTTCCGGGGCGGCCCAGAGCTGCCTGTCTGCAGCTCCCCAATCTGAAAGAAAGAAATTGGCAGTATGAGCTTTTGTAGACTTCAGTCTACTTCCTCAGATGCATTTGTTGGAGTGGAGGCCAGGCACAATCTAGGAAAGCTCATGCTGGCAATTTCTTTCAGTTAGTCTCAAAGGTGCTACAGGATCTCTCTATGTACTTGATTCTACAGGCAAACACAGCTATATCTTTGAATTCCACATCTCAAATACATTGATTTTTCTCCTGTCTTCTTTCTTGACTGTCCAGCTCTCACATCCATACATGGTAATAGGGAATACAATGGTTTGTATGATTCTGACTTTTGTGCTGAGTTGTATGTCTTTGCATTTTAGGATCTTTTTTAGTTCTTTCATAGTCGCCTGCTCCATTCTTAATCTTCTTCTGATTCCCTTTCTGAAGTCCCCATTTCAATCAATGTTTGATCCCAAATAATGAGAACATTCTTTCTATTTCCTCATTGTCTAGTATGAATGTGTGTAAGTTCTCTGTGGACATTATTTTTGTTTTCTTTATGTTTACCACCAGTAAGCCTACCTTAGCACTTTTTCTTTGCTCTTCCTTAGTAATTGTTCCAGGTCTGTGAGGTTCTCTGCTAGTATTATGGTGTCATCAGCATATCTCAGTTTGTTGATATTTCTTCCTCCTATTTTCACTCCTCCCTCTTCCATGTCCAAGCCTGTTTTCCTTACAATATATTCTGCATATAAGTTGAATAGGTAGAGGTGCAACCTTGTCTGATTCCTTTGCCAAGTGGAAACCATTCTGTTTCTCTGTGTTCTGTCCCGACTATAGCCTCTTGTCCTGAGAACAGATTCCTCATTAGGACTATCAGATGTGTTGGCACTCCCATGTCTTTAAGGGCATAGTCTTTCATGATCTATGCAGTCAAAGGTTTGCTGTCATCTATAAAGCACACACTGATTTTCTTTTTGAACTCCCTGTGACACTCCATTAGCCATCGTATATTTGCAATGTGATCCCTGGTGCCTTTTCCTTTCCTGAACCCAGCTTGGATCTCTAGGATTTCTTTCTCCATGTATGGTTGGAGCCTATGTTGCAGAATTTTGAGCATGATTTTGCTTGCAAGGGATATTAGTGCCATGGTTCTATAGTTGCTGCAGTCTCTTGTGTCTCCTTTTTTGTGGATGATTAGCTTCATGATTAATTTGGACTGACCCATGCATATAGGGCACTAACTAGATGCCAGCCCAAATCTATTGCACCAATGTATTTTTCACTCTCTCACACACACAAAAATCACACAGTTCAAAAGAAGAAAGAAACAAAAATGTGCAAAATTTGTCACCGTCTCACCCACTAGGGAGAAAACTTTGGAAATTACAAGTCAGAATGAAATAAGGGAAAATTTGCATCCCTAGTCCTTAGATTCTTTCTTTAGCTGTGCTTCTTCTCTGTCCTTTCCTGGAAGCCTTCTGATATTTTAAAAACTTAGTTTAAAACACTGACCAAAATGTAATAGATATGTCTTTGCCCATGACTGTGCCCTATTATTGGGGGAAGTTCTCCCCTGTTATATTCATCTTTGGAAGGCAGAGAAATGACACTCCCTCCCTGGTCTGATTCAGCAGCAGAAAGGAGACAGTCACAGCTGACATGAAGTTAAATTCATAGAAATTGTGGGTTATGGGACTGGGGATAAAGAGGGAAGGGGCTTTCTATCAAGAGTAGCCCCTTCCCATCTAAAACAAGGTTGGAAGAGACTCTTCCAGCGGACAGGAGCAGATCTTCCCTTTTCTTCACCATTACCTAGATAGATCATAAAAGACTTCATTGTCATAAATAACCCGACTCATCTTATTATTTATTGATTACCTGGAGGCTTTTCACAGTGTCAGCAGGTGTAAAAATCTCTGTCATGTTTTAATGGAGATGCCATTTCTGCTCCATCTTGTTTAATTCACCGTTGATTTAAAAAGCCAGAGGGAGAATACATCCGCCCCCCCTCATTCTGTCCGCCTCGCTCAGTTCCCCTTCCTTCCTCCTTTCCTGGCAAAATCTTGCTTGAAACCTGCTTGAAGTCTGGGTGAAACAAGGGAGACCCAAGAAGATGAGCAAAGCGTCTGATTCAGTATCTGGCAGCTTTCATTGTCCCATCTGCACTACAGAAATAATCCAGTTTGACACCATTTTAACTGCCATGGCTCAATGCTATGGAATTCTGGAAAGTGTATTTAGTTGCGGGTGACTACACTTCCCAGAATTCCATAGCATTGAGCCATGGCAGTTAAAGTGGTGTCAAATTGGATTATTTCTGCAGTGCGGATACATCCACAGTGAACTTCACATCACTATCGCTCACCTTTGGAAAAAGCAAAACAGACAGATCAGTCTATTCTTAAGGAAGCACATGGGCCTGCTTCTTGTGAGCATCAGCTCTGTCATTAATGTCTAATCTGCAGAATTACAATTGGCACTCCTTATCCTCAGATTCTTTAGTTAAAGATTCAACTATCCATGGTTTGGAAATATTCCAAAAATATATAAATTCCAAAAAGCAAAACTTGATTTTGTCATTTTATATAAGAGACACCATTTGGGACTTTAGCATTCATGGATTTTGGTATCCACGGGGGGTTCTGGGACCAAACCTCAGCCGTTACCAAGGGCCCATTGTAATGCAGTTTGGCACTGCTTTAACTGCCATGGTGGCTCAGTGATATGGAATTCTGCGTTTTGTAGTTTTGGGAGACATTTCGCCTTCTCTGTCAGAGAACTCTGGTGCCATAACAAACTAAAAATCCCTGGATTCCATAAAATGGAGCTATGACAATTAAAATGGTGTTGAACTGCATTATATCTGCACTGCAGATTAGACCTAACTTGCAGCCTTTTTTCTGGAGGGCAAAAATAGAGCAATGAACACATACTTTTAATGTATCATAAATAAACTGGGAAATTAAGCTGTCAATAATACTCTATTGGAGGCCAAATGACAGTGGTGGAGGGTGCCTTATGTTCATGTGGGGTAGAGCAAGAGCCAAAAAATCAGGAAGCATATCCCTTTCCTGTCCCTCTGTATATCACCATTTTCTTCCATTGTCTCTGCCAACATCTTCCTTTCTGTTTTTCTTTCCTTCCTCATTTACCTGACCAGGACTGAACTGATCAACCATTTGTTGTTGTATGCCTTCAAATAATTTCCAACTCATGCAAGCCTAATGAGAACATATTATGTGGTCTTCTTGGCAAGATTTGTTCAGAGAAGGCTTGCCTTGGAGGCTGAGAGAGTGTGACTTGCCTAAGGTCATGCAGTGCATTTCCATGACTGAGCTGGAGTCTGAACCTTATTCTCCAGAGTCCTATATTATATTTTAGGCAAAAGTGTATTTTTTTAATGCAGAAGTACACTGCACCTTGCACAAAATATGTTAACTTTTGCAGAAAATCTCCTGACAGACCCTCCTGAAATGTGAAAAATCTTGACAAGCTCTGACGCCTTTTCTCATCCAAGATGAGAACATTTGCAAGAATTCTTTATATCCCTTTGAGAGGTTCAAATACCACCCCCATCCCACAATTAAGAATTGATTTTCCATTTCGTTTGTGTTGGTTCTATAGGTAGTGGAATAAATAAAACAAAAGCACAGACAGATTAGGGGGCAGAGAAAGAGATGAAAAAAGTGGAAATGCATTGATATATATACTTTCAGAAAAAAGCACAGTTGGTTCCTACTTTCTCTGCAGAAGCAAGCATCAAACTCCATGATTCTCTTTGCTGAAGCGTTCCAAGATAGGATGCTCCTTCTACATGGATGACCTGGATTTTTTTGTTCTTGTGACAGATCATCAGAGGAACCTGCAGGAGGTAAGTTGATCACCCTGAGAAAGAACACATTCCTTTTGTGAATGAACCTAAAAATAAGCTGAGATCATGTCCACACTGTCCTTCGAGACCTGCAGAAATAAAGCCTTGTGTGTGTCATATATAATCTGACCTCTTAGCTAAGGGCATTGAGAGAAAAACTTTTGTATTTTAATTAAAGCACACACAGAGTTCCATATTGCTCCTTGCTCCCATATTGAAGTTGGATGTGTGTCTATATGCCTCCAAGTCATCTGTCAACTTATGGTGACCCCATGAATTTCATGGGGTTTTCTTAGCCAAGGCGTATACAGAGGTGGTTTTGCTACTTGCTTCCTTTGAAATATAACCTACAGCACCTGGTATTTATTGGAGGTCTCTCATCCATGTTCTAACCCTCTTAGCTTCCAGGATCAGATGAGACTAAGGGCCAAAACACACTGCAGAAATAATCCAGTTTGAGACCGCTTTAACTGCCCTGGGTTATTGGTAAGTAATTCTGGGAACTGTAGTTTGTTTTGGCTCCAAAGCTCTCTGACAAAGTAGGCTAAATGTGTCACAAAAATACAGTTCCCAGAATTCCCTAGCAATGAGCCAGGACAGTTAAGTGGTCTCAAACTGGATTATTTTGGCAGTGTATGTTGGCTTCAGGTTGCACCAAAATAAAATATACAGTGATACACAAAAAAATAAAAAATAAAAAAGATGTTACAAGCTAACATATAATTAGCCACATTTTAGGTAATAATATTATCCACTTTGTTGTTATTTTAACGTGCCTTCAACTGTAACTTACAAATTATTATAAATGGCATATCCTGGAAAGGCATCTGCTAATGGAAAGATGTGACAGTCCATCTCTGCTCACTCTGCAAATGCTGACTTCTGCTAAGACCAACTCACCCGCTAAAATCACTATCATCTCCTAGTTCCTTCTGTGAAGACTCTGGAGTTTCTATTTTTCCTTTAATGTTTGTTTTGCTTTGTCTCATTTTTATTGTCAATGTATAGCATAGCAAATTTGTACTTTTATTGTATAACAATAAAGTTATTTAAAAGAAAAGAAAAATGGCATTTTAATACAACACCTTGATTAATTATGATAATAATAATAATAATAATAATAATAATAATAATAATTTATATCCCGCCCCTTTGAGATCAATCGGGGCAGCTAACAACAATAAAAAATTACAATATTAAATACAACACAGTCTAATTCTCTCCCCCCTTAACTTCTTTATCACCAGCTTTTTTATATGTTTTAACTTCTTTATCACCAGCTTTTTTTATCTTGATCATTTCCTTTTTTTTTGGTCTTATTGTAAGCCACCTTGGGTCCCATATCAGGAAAAATGCAGAATAGACTAAAATGATTGATTGATTTTCTTGGCAAGATCTGTTAGGAAGGGGTTGGCCATTGCCTTCCACTGAGGCTCAGGGAATGGGACTTGCCCAAGGTCACCCAATGGGTTTCCATGGTTGAGCTGAGATTTGAACCCTGGTTTCCTTGAGTCCTAGTCCAACAGTCACATTACTACACCACACTGCATTCTCCAGGATGCATAATCTTTCTCCAGGAACTTTAATATAATTGGTGCAATAAGATTAATGCAATCCATTCATAAGGCCTGTTTAGTCAACTACAACTTATTCTCAGGTAAGTGGACATAGCAGGGATGGGCAGCTTGTGGTCTTCCAGTTGCATCTGGGTTGCATTTCCTAGAGTACTCCACCACTGGCTATGTTACTAGGTCTGATGGAAGTTCAGGATTGCATGATTCCCGTCACTGGTGTTAAAAAAACAACACAAAGCTCACAGAAGAAAACATTTGCCTACGCAAAACGCAGCCAGTTATGCCGCCATTCACCACTGGAAGTCAAGATGATGTACATTAATGGAAAGACAACTTAACAATATGAAATAAAATGGAGGAAAGTGAGTAAATTGTGGGAGAAGAACAATGGATTAGACCAGGGGTAGGCAACCTAAGGCCCGGGGGCCGGATGCGGCCCCCTGAGGCCTTTGGACCGGCCCCAGGCTGGTCCTGCCGCCGCCGCCTGCCACCCACCATGATAATATTGATTATTGTTGTTATTACTTGTTCTTGGGGTTTTCTTGGCAAAATCTCCACAGGGGTGTGCATGCATATTTTTAATTTTTTTATTTTTTTAATTTTTTATTTTATTTTATTTATTTATTTATTTATTTTTGGTGCTTCGGCCCCCCAATTGTCTGAGGGACAGCAACCCGGCCCCCGGCTCAAAAAGGTTGCCTACCCCTGGATTAGACAAAATAGAGGTATTATAGTTTGATTAAAGGAAGAAGGAAAGGGGACAGAAAAAAAATGGAAAAATGTATTATGTATTTTTCCAAAAAAAAAGTTAAGGGGCAGGATTTATTCTTTACTAAATTTAGTAACTGGAGAAGAAGAAAAAAAAAACGAATTAGAACTACTGTTTTTTGTTTGTTTGTTTTTGCTTATAGGAAGTTGTAAGATTAGGTGAATGACTTTGGAGAGGGGGAAGAAGAATGAAAGAAGGAAGAATGAAAGAGGATGAGAAGGGTAGGTATGGGTTAGAAGACTGAATGTATATGGATGTGAATGTGAATTAAAATGGAAGTTGATTTTATAATGGATTGGAAATTGAAATAGAAAGCATTTAATAAAAAGAAGAAGAAAACATTTGCATCCCATCCTACTTTTTGCAAGTATCCACACTAACCAAAAACTCATCTCAGAAGAGCAGAACTTAGAAATAAGAGCTATTTTGTTTTACTTTTCTTTCACTACTACTACTACTACTACTTCATCTTCATCCTCTCTTCTCTCTCTCTCTCTTTTGGCAAACAGCTGCGAGAAATGTTCCTGCCAACTTCTCTGCAGGCTTTTACATTACAGACAGAATGAGAAAGTTTTCCAAGCTTTTGCCAGGGATTCCTCCTGAACCAAATGAAGGGTCTTCTTGGTGGCTGCTCCCAGGATCTAGGACTTCCTTACTAGAAAGGTCAGATTGGCAAGATGAAGAATTTTTTATTTCATTTTCATTTTGGCAAGCCAAATGTATTGGGATATACTGCTTATTTCTTGTCTTGCTTTAAATGCTCTTTAAAGAATTGCTTTTAATTCTAGCTTTAGCCTAATAATATCATACTCTTTGAAAGGGTGTGCCTGGAAGTTGGAGTCTGCAGGAAAATGTCATGGGTGGCAGAATTCTTATTGGAGGAACATTTTACCCCTCCCATAGCTATACTCCTGGAAAGTGGTATTTTTAGTGGGACGCATGGGCAGGGTTCAGCCCACAGTGCATGTATGTGTGGGAACTGGCCCCCAACTCCCACACAGCTGTCCCCAATGCTGCTATAATGCCCTTTTCAGACCAAGGGTTTGTCTTTGTTGTTGTTGTTGTGTGCCTTCGGAGATTATCACACACAACTTATCCCATCTTTCCCCCGATGGGGTACATGTACATTTAACTGTCAATGATGGGTCTTATCACATCCTCCCATGGCCTGGCACATGTAGCCCATATGCAACCTGGGCTTATCCCACGGCTTTTCAAGAATGTGAAAATCTGATTAAGTGGCCAGTGTAGGTGTGCCTAGAATCTGAATATAGACAGCAGCACCTGGTGGCATTCTGGGTCTCCAGAATGACCAGTTATTTATTTTATGATGCTTGTGTTTTAACTGCCAGAGAGGGGGAGAGCGGTATTTGGAGATGTTCTGGTTCAGGTGTTCAAACAACTTGAGTGATTCAGGGTGCCACCTTTGCTTTGGTAGGAAGCACCATTCACTGCCCTTTTCCAGACAGCAAACTGTCTTGGGTTAGATCTGCAACAGAAACACAATTTCTTTTGGATTGCCACAGTCAACATGGCTCCTGACTAAAGCAAAGCAAAGCAGTTTCATTTATATACCGCTTCATATCGCACTATGGGGTGTCTAAGTGGTTTACAACTATAAGCTCATTGCCCCCCAACAGTTGTGTAAGCATTTTAGCGACCTCGGAAGGATGCAGGCCTGCGTCTAGCCTGAGCCCTGGCTGGTATTGAACTCGCAACCTTGTGGTCTATGAGTGAGTGGCTGCAGGACAGGCATTTAACCACTGCACCACCAGGGCTATGCCATACCCTCCAACTGTTTCAGTTCAACACAGACAGCCTTGGTTAATTTGCTGTCCCACTTTCTCCATTGCCTTAAAATGCCCTTGTTTCTTTTTTTGTTCTCTCACTTTCCCCCTTTATTTTTGGCTTAGGCTGCATCTGCACTGCAGAAATAACCCAGCTGGATACCACTTTAGCTGCCCTGGCTTCATGCTATGGCATTCTGGGAATGGTAGTTGGTTGTGGTGCCAGAGCTTTGCTTGCCGTGGCAGTTCAAGTGATGTCCAACTGGATTATTTCTGCAGTGTAGATGCAGCCTTAGTTCAGTGGCTGCAAATGGGGTTCACACTCAATTAACTCAGCAGGAGGGAAAGAAGAGGAGATGGAAGTCTTGCCCTTCCTAAATTCCAGAAATTCCAGGGTTTCTCTGTTTAACAGAGTATTTTTATCTGTTCTTTCTCATTAATAACATTGGCCTGTTGTTGCCTTGCTCTTTTGACCACACACTGATTTGGCTCAGCTATATGTGTCCTGGTTTTCATCTGTGAAATATTGTGCATGGGGGGTATGCAGTACTACCAGTGGGATTCAGAAGCTGCAATCCAGTGAAGTGAGCCAACGTGGGATGGGAATCCTAAAGATCATCTAGCTGAGCAGCCCCCATCCACTGATTTTAACCCCCCTTTTTCTAAGTTCAAGGGGGAGAGTTGACTGCACACTGAGCAAAAGGCAAGTGAAAATATATGGAAAGAAAGGAGATCTTTAAAGGAAGCTTTTATTCTAAGCCAACAATCTACATAACAAAAGGGTATCTCAATATCAAGGCTCCTTCCTTCAGGCTGTTACTTGAAGTTACAAAGTTACAACCGCCTGAGTCATATTCAGCTGAGGCTTAAAAGAATCATAATCTCCAATTTTTAGCCTTGGGACCTCCCTTTACATCTAGGTCCAGATATTGCACTCCCCTCAACATAGTACGTGAATACAAATATTCTTGTTTATTGTTAAATATGGTTTATTTAATGTGTATATTTTCATCTGCACATTCATGTACAGTTGGCCCTCCTTATCCATGGATTCTTTATCCACAGATTCAAGCATACACAGTTTGAAAATACTATATATATATATATATATATATATATATTCTAAAAAGGAAACCTTGATTTTACCATTTTATATAAAGGACATCATTTTACTATCCATAGTATTTAATGGGACTTCAGCATCCATGGATTTCAGTTTCCATGGGGTGGGAAGATCTGGAACCAAAGCCCAGTGGATACCAAGAGCCCACTGTATATCCATATTTTAACATTTGATAAGGAAATAACCTCATACAAATTAGAACAGTTTTCTGTAAGTAAATGCAGCATTTAACTCAACGGATGTGTAAAATTTACATGTTAAAAAGTTTGGGAAGAGGAGGAGGAGGAGGAAGGATCGGGACCTCCAAGTGTCATGCTCCGTTTGAGTGACTCTCAGCCCTCTTGGAGGGTCCTACCCTATTGTTTGAGAACCATTGCTAATGCAATGTCTAACTAGACATTCCCCCTCTTCTACTCACAATACCAGTGGAGTCTGAGCCCTGGATGTTCTTGGGGGCATGTCTACCCAGGCCTAATAAACAAGGGCCATCCAGTCCAACCCCATTCTGCCATGCAGGAACTCCCAATCAAAGCATCCCCGACAGATGGTCATCCAGCCTCTGTTTAAAAACCTCCAAAGAAGGAGACTCCACCACACTCCGAGGATGCATGTTCCACTGTCGAACAGCTCTCACTGTCAGGAAGTCCCTCCTAATGTTGAGGTGGAATCTCTTTTCTTGTAGCTTGCATCCATTGTTCCGGGTCCTATTCTCTGGAGCAGCAGAAAACAAGCTCCTCAATATGACATCCCTTCAAATATTTAAAGAGGGCTATCATATCCCCTCTTAGTCATCTCTTCTCCAGGCTAAACATACCCAGTTCCCTAAGTCATTCCTCATAGGGCATGGTTTCCAGACCCTTCACCATTTTAGTTGCCCTCCTCTGGACATGCTCCAGTTTTTCAACATCCTTTTTGAATTGTGGTGCCCAGAACTGGACACAGTATTCCAGTTGGGGCCTGACCAAAGCAGCATATAGTGGCACTATTACTTCCCTTGATCTAGATACTATACTTCTATTAATGCAGCCTAAAATTGCATTGGCCTTTTTAGCTGCTGCATCACACTGTTGACTCATGTTCAACTTGTGGTCTACTAGGATGACTCCTCATGATGCTGACCCCCAAAGAATGTAACTTAAAACCAACACATCATAAACTCTTTGGGCGTATTGTAATGGTTTTATAGTGTTGTATTTTAACTGCTGGCTTTATGTGTTTTCTTTTTAAATTGTGTTTCATATTTTAACATGTTGTACCCTGCCTCAAGCCTTGAGGAGAGTTGGGAACAAAATAAAATGTATTACTAGCATTATTTACCTGGAGGAGAGGCTATACTCTTCAGCTGTGTTGCCCATATAATGGGGGACCTCATTATCAGTATAATGGCTTGAGTGCTGGACTAGGGCTTCAGAAGACCAGGATTCAAATCCTGACTTAGCCCTGGAAACCCACTGGGAGGCCTTGGGGAAGTCATACTCCCTTCGCCTCAGAGGAAGGCAATCATAACCCCTCTCTGAATAAATCTCGCCCAAGAAACCTTTTGAGAGGGTTGCCATAAGTCAGAGTCAATTTGAGCTTGAAGGCATACAACAACACCACAAATCCAGAAAAGTAATATTTCCAGGTTGTGGCTTGAAGGCTTGTACATCTGTATGGCTTTATAGAAACGCAAAAGCAATCTTCTGGAAGCAAAACGTTGGCATCAGTGTCCGTTGTCAAAACGCTGAAGCAGTAGTGTTCAAAGCAGTGGCCAAAGGCTTAGGTGTTTTTCTGGATCCTTGGCATGATAATCTCCCATGTGCATATAATGGATCCCTACAACATTAATGTACTCAGAGAACAGGGATGGACAGTGTATGTAGCAAGACACCTATCAGCACAGGATGGACTGAAATCACATATAAGGGCCTAAATCCAATTGCTAGCCTCATCTAGGGCTTTGCTGTTGTGTGCCTTCAAGTCGTTTCTGGCTCTCACTGATCATGGAAAATAATAATAATAATAATAATAATAATAATAATGGTTGTATTTATTTCCTAACCACCTCTCCCCATGGATTGAGGCACGGAACAACAACAGACCCACAAATATATAACTTCAGTTAAAAACATATATCAGTTAAAAGAACAGACAAGACAGGCATATTAAAACAATCCACATTTTAAATTCACCAGTTGAATTTTACAATTTAAAATCATCTGGATAAGCCTGCCAGAAGAGACCAAATAACAAATCTTTCTTAGCAAGATTTGTTCAGAGTGGTTTGGCTTTGCCTTCCTCTGAAGCCAAGGAAATATGGCTTGCCCAAAATCCAATCCTCAAACCACCATGCCATGCTGGTCTATTTAATTTATTGTTGAAAGCTAAGGTAAATTTGGAAGTAAATTCCTTGGAAGCAATGGTTGTATTCTAATTGAGAGGAGCAATTGGATTCAGGCCAAGGATTCTAATTATAAATAATAATAATAATAATAATAATAATAATATATCATTTGGACCATTATTAACCTCTGAACTTAGCATTGTCCCCTCCATTCTTTTAGTGAACGAATGCTAGAGCCACTCCTTTCCAATTTTATTCCTAATTTCACATGCCAAAGTGCTCTGTCGGCATCACTTCCCTCTTCTTTTATCAAAAATGTCCTCCCCTTTTATTAATAATTTCATTTTATATTCATTCCTGTAATGGGAAGATTGTTGCTTAGAATTCAACATTTTAAAAGGCCGTTTCAAGCTGGAATAGGAAAAAAAATATGCATAATTTAAGGCTGTCCTATATATAGAATTTTAAACTTGTTTTATTGTTCATGCAAGACACCTCTTCCACACATATCCCTTCATCCTTTTTAAATATGGGTCTTGTCAGATTGTGAAGCACACTAAGGATCTAAAAACACTTTGATCTAAAATTCTATTGGGAAATCCCAGCTAGAGGAGTCATACTGATTCAGTTGTTAAATGACAAGTCAGCACATAGGTAAATCCCATTGTAGATGCATGGGTCTAACTCTAGTTGGGACTAACAATAGGATTTGGGTAGAATTCAAAGATATAGCCACGTTAGTCTGTAGAATCAGTATGAAGAGAGATCTTGTAGCACCTTTGAGGCTAACTGAAAGAAAGAAGTTGGCAGCCTGAGATTCCTTAGACTTAAGTCTACTTCCACAGATGCATTTGGAAATGACTGGGTGCAAATCTCCAGCTCAGCAAATAAAGCAGCAGGTTGCTCCAATTTCAAGGCCCAAGGCTGGATCTGCACGTCACAAATAATCCAGATTGACACCATTTTAAATGCCATGGCTCAGTGCTATGGAATTATGGGAATTGTAGTTTCCTGTGGCACCAGAGGTCTCCAACAGAGAAGGCTAAATGTCTCGCAAAACTACAGTTCCCAGAATTCCATAGCATTGAGCCATGGCAGTTAAAGTGTCAAACTGGGATTATTTCTGCAGTGCTGATGCAGCCGAATTGATGTACTGTTGCCACGTACAAAGACACAGGGTGTGTGTGTCTATACTTCTTATTAGTTCCCTTCAAGTTGCTGTGGTGCCAGGGCCCACCCTCCATTCTGCTTTGCATCCACTGTCTGACTTGAAACTTGCAGGCTAAATTAAATGTTCCTTATGATGCCTCATAAATAAGTGAGAAGGAATAATCCCCACACTTTTCCTTGATATGGGAACAGCCCCTTTAGCTAAGATTTCTCTCTTGATTTCCAAACAGGAACATATGTTATGTATGTGTTGTAATGACAAACTGTGAGCAACCGTGGCTGGCATTTGATATACAATGCTTAACAACATCACCAAGGGCTGTCACTAGGTCTCATATTTTGGCTCTAACACCTCAGGTCCTGGGACAATCTTGAACTGGCAACCTAATACCCAGTGGGTTTCCATGGCTTAGCAGTGGGATTTAAACCCTGGTGTCCTAGAATCTGGGCTGAATCCACAAGGCAGAAATGATCCAGGTTGACACCACTTTAGCTGCCATGGCTCAGTGCTATGGAATTTTGGGATTTGTGGTTTTGTGAGACATTTAGCCTTCTCTGTCAGAGATCTCTGGTGCCTCAACAAACTACATTTCTCCAAATTCCATAACACTCAGCCATGGTGCCAAACTGCATTAATTCTGCAGTGCGAATGCAGCTTCTATTGCAGGGGTCGGCAACCTTTGTTGCCGGGGAGCCGGCGGGGGGGGGGGGATGGTGTGGGGGCTGGGTGGGTGTGTGCTTGTCCCCATGCGCACACATGTGTACAATGCCCACTGTCGTGTGCATGCGTGCGCATGCCATTTTGGAAGGCCCCATGTGCACGGCGCCGTTTGGCCTTCCAAAATGGCGCCCTGTGTCATGCGCCCCATTTTGGAAGGCCCCACCACGCCTGCACCGTGCAAATTTGCAGGGCGTAGGCAGGGTGGGGTCTTCTCTGGGCCTTGGGAAGGCCACACTGTGGCTGCGCTGTGTGAATTTGCACGGCACAGCCACCGTGTGGCCTTCCAAAATTGCACCTGCCACCGTGCACATGCACGCACGAGCCCCATTTTGGACGCCAAAATGGCTCCGGCGTGCACGGGGCAGCGGCGGCAGTGGGACTGGCCACGGGCCGGTCCAAAGGCTTCCGCGGGCTGTACCCAGCCCACGGGCCATAGGTTGCCGACCCCTGTTCTATTGTAACACTGAAATCACTACTCCACACTGGCTTTCAAGCAAGTTTCCTACCTCAAACTGAAGAAGGTGAGTTGTTGCATTAGGACTGAATAATTCTTCTCCGTGTTTCTGTGGAGGGGAAAATTGAAAGAGGGAGATGTAATATCAGGGGCTCAGGAAACATTGTGTTTTTTTGGCGCAATAGATGTAAAGTACACTTCTGCAGAAGCACAATGGATAAAAACAATTAAGCTTTGTGTAATGCCAGGTAATAAAAAGCTGTTATTCTGTTTATTAGACTAAAACAAGCACATAAATGAAGAACAAACACAAATCTTTTATCAAACTTAAAATACATAAGTAAGAGCACAAGCAAGTCTTTTATAAAAAGCTAAAACACATCCTTAATAAACTTTACAGCTCCTTCATGCAAATAATGGCAGAACACTCGGTTTTAAGCACACCCCATTTCCTTGAAAGCTTTTATCGTGAAAAATGATTTGAGATCATAACAATGAAATACTGTGGTGCATTTGAAGGGTTGCCCTCTATTGTATTTGCATTACAGAGCTCTAAAATCTTTATATTCCGGATCTTTGTGCATATTTTCACTTTGATAAAAGGATCAGGCAGTTTCAAACATTTGCTCTGTTTTTTACAATTTGAATTTGTTGTTAACTGTCTTCTCGTCTGTCTTGACCCATGGCAACCGTATGGATGAGAGATCTCCGGGCCCATGTCCTCTACTGCTCTGCCCAGCTCTTGCAAACTCGTATTCGTGGTCTCTTTAATAAAGTCCATCCACCTAGCACAGGGGTCGGTAAACTACGGCCTGGGGGCCGAACCCGGACCCTTGAGGCCTTTCAACCGGCCCATGGCCGGTCTTGTCGCTGCTGTCGCCGCCGCGCGCACATGACACAGGGTGCCATTTTGTGTCCCCAAATGGCGCCCGCGCTCACGCACGCATGCACACTACTCCTGCAACACAAAATGGTGCCCCACGCTTGTGCACGCATGCGCACGATGCCGGGAATAGCGCACATGTGTGCATGAGCATGTGCACGAGTGCGAGCATGCACCTCCAGCGCTATTTTTCCCCCTTCGGCCCACTGATGATCTGGGGGACAGCGGAACTGCCCCCCCAAAAAAGATATGCTGACCCCTGATCTAGCATGTGGCCTTCTTCTCTTCTTTCTTCCTTCCACCTTTTCTAACATTATTGACTTTTCCAACGATTCATGCCTTCTCATGATGTGTCCAAAGTACAACAGTCTAAGTCTTGTCATCTTGGCTTCTAGGGATATTTCTGGCTTGATCTGCTCTAGGACCCATTTGCTTTTTTTCCTTTTGGCTATCCATGGAATCCTCAGCACTCTTCTCCAGCATCACATTATCTCAAATGCATTGATTTTCCTCCTGTCTTCTTTCTGGACTGTCCAGCTCTCACATCCATACATGGCAATAGGGAATATGATGGCTTGTATGATTCTGGCTTTTGTGCTGAATTGTATGTTTTTGCATTTTCAGATAGGACTAAGGAAAAAAAGCAGATGAACACCAACACAAAAACAGCACAGATCCATGCTACTTAAAGTGGTGATCCATGGAGTAATGCTGCTCTGACAGCTGTTGGCTGTCAGTTCACGGCAAGTTTCCAGGAAAAGTTGAAACTGTTGTAATCGTAGAATCATAGATCTGGTAGGGATCCCAATGGCCATCTATCCCAACCCCATGCCATGCAACAATACAAAACTAAGGGCCTTTGCAGACTGCCAGAAATAGTGCACATTAAATTGAGGCACTGCCCTGGCTCAATGCTAGGGAGTCATGGGAATTGTATTTTTTTTTCTGGGACATTGAGCCTTCTCTGTGAGAGAGCTCTGGTGCCACAATAAATTACAGTTCCCATGATTCCCTAGCACTGAGCCAAGGCAGTGCCTCAATTTAATGTGCACTATTTCTGGCAGTCTGCAAAGGCCCTAAAGCAGCTCTAAAAGTTGTTCATTCTACCTGTTTGTTGTGTTCCCAACTTATTGCATCCCTAAGGTTGGGGTTTTCCTAGCAAGATTTGTTCAGAGAAGGTTTGCTGTTGCCTTCCCCTGAGATGGAGAAATTGTGACCTGCCTAAGGTCTCCAAAGAAGAAGAGTCCACCATCCTCTCAGGCAGTCTGTTCCACTCTCAATTAGCTCTTACATTCAAGAAGTTCTTCCTAATATTTAGTTGAAATCTCTTTTCTTGTAACTTGAACCTACCGGTTCATGTTCTAGCTTCTAGAATAGAGGAGGGAAATAGGTCACTCCACTTCTACATGACATCCTTTCAGATATTTAAAGATAGCTATCATGTCACCTCTCAGTTTTCTCTTCTCCAAGCTAAACATACCCAGCTCCCTAGGTCATCTTTCATAAGGCTTGGTTTTCAGATGCTTGATCATCCTGTTTACCCTTCTCTGAACATGTTCCAGTTTGTCAAGATGCTTCTTCATTCCTGGTTGCATCTACACTGCTGAATTAATGCAGTTTGACACCACTTTAACTGCTAATGCACAATAGTATGGAATTATGGCACTTGTAGTTTTGTGAGATCTTTAGCCTTCTCCATCAGAGCGCTTTGGTGCCACAACAAACTAAAAATCCCAGGATTTCATTTGATGGAGCCATGACAATTAAAGTGGTTTCAAACTGCATTATTTCTGCAATGTGACAGCAGCAGAACTGGACACAATATTCCAGCTGAGGTCTGACCAAAGGATAACAGAGTGGAACTACATCTTTCAGGACACTATCCTCTGGTTGATGCAACCCAGAATTACATTGGCTTTTGGGCTGCAGTGTTGCACTGTTGGCTCATGTTTTCTTTCTGGTCTACTAAGGTCCAGATCCTTTTCACACGTATTGCTTTCAAGCCAGGTATCACCTATCCTATATTTGTGCATTTCATTTTTTTCCCCTTCCTAGTGTAGTACCTTACATTTCTCCCTGTTAACATTCATTTTGTTTGTTCTGGCCCAGCTCTCCAATCTGTCAAGGTCATTTTGAATTCTAGTCAATGGATAAAAGTATGGTGTTGCTCGCTGTTACATTTGCCAGTCCCCCAAATCAAATAGCATACAAATCTCTAGGTATAGATTGTAAATCCATGGGCAGAAACTTTTTATTGACTATGTCGCCATTCTGGCAGCTTTCCCCTCTTCCCTCTCTTTTCCCTGCGGGGGAAAAAAAAGATTTCAAATAGATAAAACTAAGTTACATGTCATGATTAAATCTTCCTGGACTTTAAGAGGGTGATAGTGATGTGTAGTTACAGTTGCAACAGGAGGGAAAAGGCCACAAGGACAGCAGCCAGTAAAGCATTGGGAAAAGAAGCTGCTCAGAGCTGGCAGATTTTGTGTGCCTTTCCATCACACCATTGTGTGGCCCTGGCAAAAGTACAACCATTAGCGTGTTGCACAAAAAGAGTTTGGGTCCTAGAATTTGCCCCAGATTTGGGTTTGGTAGCCCTTTGCTCTTGGATCTCCTTTTGCTCTAGGCCAGTGGTGGGCAAAGAGCAGCCTGCTGCATGCTGTTGGACTGCAGTTCCCAGAATCCCTCTCCAGCAGTTGCGCTGGTTAGAGAGTCGAAGTCCAACAGCAGCATCTACTAGTCTCTCCTCTTGGCAAAGCTAGCTGTTTCTATCTGGCCCACTGAAATGGTAACAGTGATGCACAGTGGCAAAGAGAAAATATATCCAGGTGTTGGCCATGTAGCAAAGTACAATAACATCCAAAATCCACCCACCAGTGATAACTTCATTGGGCCAACCCAATGGAGGAAAAGAAAAAAGATGCATGTTGCAAGCTTTCAAAGTATCACTTGTTTCTTAATCAGGCAAAGATGTTAAAAAAACATATAAGAGATGGGGGTGGGGGAAGAGATTATATTAGTCCCATGTCTGCATTTTGTCAAGAAATGACTGTTCTCAGTTCAGATGGTTCTGGAGGGAAATTCATGCAGTCCGGCCCTTCCTTTTTCTGGCCATGTGGGTACTCCAGGAGAGAAAGAATTGTTAAGTTCCATTCGCATGACACAAAGAGATGCTCCTCTTGAGCTTTGAAAGCTTGCAACGTGTATTTTATTTTTTATTTTTGCATTTGGTTGTCCCCATAAAGGTATCACTGCTGGGTGGATTTGGGGTGTTATTGTAAGTGGCAAAGAGAGAAAGTGAAAATGGCAGAGGAAAGACTCGGAGAAGTGGCAGTCTTTTCAGAAGTAGAGAGGGACAGCTTTTTTTCCTCAGGAAGAAGGGATCAAGTACACAGCCAGAGATGGAGTGAAGGTGAAGATCAAAGGAGGTGATGAGAGAGAGAAAGAGAGGGGGGCTTGGGAGCCGTCAGAAGGAACATCAAGGTGAATATTGAAGGCTCCAATGATAAGAGTGGAGGGCGAAGAGGGAAAGAAATTAGGATGAGATGCATCAGTGTGGATGGTGGGGAGGGGGAGAGGTGACAGATTGAAGAGTCTAGACACTAGACAGTGAGCAAAGAAAAGATCACATAGGAAGGGAGAGGAAAGGACCATTAAGTATCAAACACAGTTGCCCAGAGGTTGTCATTCGAACACATACACACACACGCACGTGCACACAGAAATTATGTTCCTGTTTGGGAATTAAGAGAGAAATCTTAACTGAAGAGACTGTTCCCAGATCATGGTGAAATGATGGGATTATTCTTTCTCATCTATTTAGGGAGATAAGGAACATTTTGCACCCTTGCTTCTGGCCAGAAGATGGATGCAGAGCAGCGTGGAGGGTAAGCCTGGCACTGCAACAACATGCAGGGAAAGTGGAAGTGAATTACGGTAAGTAAATAAACAGACTCCCTTTACAGCAACAAACCAATTAAGTCTTGGAAACTGTAACAAGTTGTGGTTCTGCCTGCTAAGCTGCACACAGCCCTTTGCTCTTGCCTGGAGATGAGGCCAGCAAAACTGGAGAACTTACACCCTCCACTTCCACTTTGAGATGTCCCATGGAAACGCAAGATCAGACCCTGAGATCTGGCAACCCAAAACACCACCTTTATACCTTCACCAGGCCCTGTTGTCCCTAGGACTTAGGTTTCGGTCTTGAAATTTCAGGTCCTGACCTGGAAGCCAAGGGCCTTTGCAGACTGCCAGAAATAGTGCAAATTGAATCCACTTTAAGGGTTAGGGTTAGGGAATCATGGGAATTGTATTTTATTGTGGCACCAGAGCTCTCTGACAGAGAAGGCTCAATGTCTCAGAAAAAAACACACAACAATTCCCATGATTCCCTAGCACTAACCCTAACCCTTAAAGTGGACTCAATTTGCACTATTTCTGGCAGTCTGCAAAGGCCCAAGTTGATCAAATTGAAGATGTTGTACTTTGGCAAAGCATGAGAAAGCATGACTCATTAGAAAAGACAATAATGCTAGGAAAGGTAGAAGTAGTGGAAAGGGAGGAAGAGTGCATGCCAGATCAATAGACTCAGCCAGGGAAGTCACCAGCCTGAATCTACAAGCAGAGCAGTGGAGGACAGGGAGTCTTGGAGAAATCTTATCCACAGGATCACCATAAGTTGGGGTTGATTCAAGGGCAGTTAACAACCACAAACCTGGTGTTCATTGGTGGCCTCCCATCCAAGTACTAACCAGGGCTGATCCTGCTTAGCTTCCATGACCAGACAGGATGTGGTGCCTTTATGGCATTTAGGCAGAACCAACCCTGTTAGGAACCTTTTTCGTCTAACAATGTACCAGATAGTTAGACAGTATGCTGTGGCACAAGCATCCTTAATACACACATTCAAAAGCTCAGCACGACTCCTTTCCCAGATTCTGCCTGCTCACAAACCACAGTCAAAAATACCCTTATTCCCAAGAGTTCAGCAACACCCACACTACCATCTCATATCCACAGAAAGAAATCTGTGCTATGAAATCTGTCCCCTCGGTTTTAAAACTTCCTTGAGACAAAGCGTTCTTCAATCCCCAGGAACAAAATAGAATAGATTCTAACTAGGTTCAGGGGGGGAAAGCTTCAAGCAACTACAGAAGCCACAAAAAGTCATTGAAGAGGCTCACATACCCTCCACCATTTCACGGGTAAAAAACGGGACGTGTGTGGCTAAGCAATAGCAGAGTGTGATCAAGATGGAGAAAACAGAAAGGAGTAGGAACACACAACCTGGTAGGAGCAGTTACAACAGTTTTGCTTTTCCTTAAGCTCCTTGGTAAGGGCAAGATTCTACCACCTTCCTTCCTTTCCCCTTTGCGACAAACTACTTGAGGACAAACTACTTTTGCACTTAGTTTGCAGCAAAGGGGAAAATTGGGAGGAGGAGACGGAAGCTAGGGGTGCATCTACACTGTAGAAATGATGCAGTTTGGCACCACTTTAGTTGCCACGGCTCCACCATACAGAAACCTGGGATTTGAAGCACAGGCACTCTTTGGCATAGAACCCTAGAGACCTTGTGAAGCTACAAATCCCAGGTGCTGCAGCACTTAAAAGTGATGCCAAACTGTATCATTTCTACAATGTAGATGCACCCTCAGTCTCAAATATCCACAGAATGAGACAGTGGAAGTGCCATAATATATAACTGAGTTTTAAGATGCCAGTGGGCACCTTCATTGAAGCTGCATGGTGTCAAGACTCTTGGTGTTTGGTTCTTGTTGGAGAGAGGAGATAAAGTTCTGGTCCAGCTTTCTGACTGGTGTGTCCCCTAAGTCTTCCAATACACAGCATCAGGAATCAACCAGACTCAGAATGAGGTGTCCAGCCTTGTTTTGACTTCAGAGCAACTCGCACCCACAGACAACTTGGCAGGAATGACCACAGGGACCGTGTGGGAAGGGAGCCAACCATCATTGCCACATTTTGCTCTGGGTTCCTTGGAAAAGCTGAAGCAAAAGGTAAGTCTTTTTAATGCAGGATACCCCAAATAGGGTCCGTGTGTTGTGAAAACAGCCTGAATCAAATTTAGGGTTTTGGTCCAGTGTAATGTAAGCAGAACACACCGAGCCCTAGGAGGATTTTGGGTTTATAAATAATATAGGCAGTGTGGCATAGTGGTTTAAGTGTTGGACTAACAGTCTGCAGACCAGGGTTCGATTCCCAGCTTGGTCATGAAACCCACTGGGCAAGTCACATGCTCTCAGCCTCAGGGGAAGGCCTTGGAAACCTCCACTGAAATCTCAACAAGAAAACCCTATGATACGTTCACCTTAGGGTCACCATAAGTCAGAAATGACTTGAAGGCAAACAACAACAACACACAAGTCCTAAAATTGGAGTAGTTCTGATCAGGGTTCCAGCCAGCCACAACCTTCTTCAGAGCTTGGAAAAGTTAATTTTTGGATTGCATTTCCCAGAATCCTGCAGTCATCATAGGTATCTGGCAGAATCTAAGAATTGTAGCATAAAAGTGATTCCCTCTCCCAAGCTTTACCTTGCTTCAGCATATCCCATATCACCTTCCCCATCAGTCTATAATATTCTGTGTCCACTGAACATGTTTTCAGTTTTCAACTTCCCTTACTATTCCCCCCAAAGACTGCTTAGTTTTTTAAAAAACTGCTGTTCATATTTGATTTTTTTTTACTTTTTTTTTTTGTAGAAGCCATGCCAGAGATTTTTACAGACAAGCTGCCGCCACCGTGGTTTGTTAGCATAAAAGCCCTTGTAGACATGGGGTTAGAGGAAATACCCTTCATTGTTATTTCCAGCTGTGAGCATAATGCTCTGTCCTCAGCATGTTGCATGGAGGGACTGGCTCAGCAAACCCAGGAAAGGGAGCTAAATAAAGGCAAGGCTGCCTCATCGATGATGAAATTGGAGCAAATGGCACATAGCTCTCAGTGGCTACAGGCCCCATGCTGCTGGTCATTTCAAGTACCCACTTGCATTTTGTGTTATGCTCATGACACAAGTGCTGTGGGGGGATATGGCTGGCATATCTCTTTAGCATTGTTAGGAGCATCACCACCCCACTGATTTTTCTAAGGGTCATCCCCTGGTGATGTCATTGGGAAGGGGGTGATAGGACCTGGCGATGTCATACATGAAACATACCACTGTTGCTCAGAACATTTAATTTAAATGATAATCATAGAGCCTAATACAAATCAAATTATGTTTCTCTTGTTGGAAATTTAATTTGCTAAGTTCTGCCCTGAACAGAAAAAAGTCTACAGTAGCCATGGGAAGATGAGAACAAGCATGGTGTAATAGTTTGAGCGTTGGACTATGACTCTGGAGAGCAGAGTTTGAATCCTTGCTTTGCCATGGAAACCCACTGGCTGGCCTTGGGGAAGTCACATTCTCTCAGCCTCAGAGGAAAGCCAAGACAAACTCCCTCTGAACAAATCTTGCCAAGAAAACCCAGCGATAGAGCCTTACAGTTGCCATACATCCAAAACAACTTGAAGGCACCAAACAACAAAACGGATCAGAGGAGATCAGGTGACTATACTTCAGAAGATAAGAACAGCCATGCTGGATCAGGATGAAGGACAATCTGGTCCAACATTCCCTATACACATTTATCCAGCCAGGTCTCTACAGAAAACCTGGCAGCAGGACATGAGTGCAATTACACCCTCCACCTTGCAATCCCTGGAAACTGATGCACAAAGACAAATTGCTTCTGCTACCAAACTACTGCCCTGACTAGCAGTCACTGATGGCTGGAGTCCAACTTGACATCTATGATTTTAAGTCCTAAGCAGTTTAAAGAGGACCTGAACCTTAAGGAGTGGATGACCCTGAATCCAAACATTACAAGTAAGAAGGAGGAAATCTTCTCCCCAATCATCCCTATCTCCAGAACAAACCAGAGGTAGATGAAAGGCCCTCCATCCATTCCAACTGTCATTGTCCTGGCCAGCAGCGCCCCTGGCCCCGGTGTCACCCAGTGTGTGTGGGGGTGTGGGGCTTCACCAAGGAGGTGTGGGGCATTCAAAACAAGTGTGCACCCACACGCTTGCCCCTCCCTGCCATGGCTCCCATCCTTGCTGCTATCTCTTTCTCCTCAGGGGAGAAGGAGGCAGCGGCAAGGAGAGAGGAGAAGTGTGTGCCTCCCGGCAGTCCTTAGCGCCACCCCCATGTCCCTGAGGAGAAAGGGACAGTGGCAAGGATGGCCAGGGAGTTGCGTGCTTCTCCCGGCTCCTTGCCGCTGCTGCCGCCTCCTCAGGGGAGAAAGAGAAAGTGGCAAGGATGGCCAGGGAGCACGCACGTGCCTCCCAGCAATCCTTAGCACTAGCAAGGACTGAGAGAAGCACGCGTGCTCCTTGGCAGTCCTTGCTGCTGTCCCTTTCTCACCTGAGGAGGAGGAGGCAGTGGCAAGGAGCCTCCACAGCAGTCCTTGCCCCTGTCAATTCCTCCTCCTCCTTAGGGGAAATAGGGGTGGTGGCAAGGACGGCCTGGAAGAGCACATGTGTACCTCATGGCAGTCCTTAGCACCACCATGTTTTCAGCCCTGGTGGTGCAGTGGTTAAATGCCTGTACTGCAGCCACTCACTCATAAACCACAAGGTTGCGAGTTCAATACCAGCCGGGGCTGAGGCTCGACTCAGGCCTGCATCCTTCCGAGGTCGCTAAAATGAGTACCCAGCTTGTTGAGGGGCAATCAGCTCACAGTTGTAAACTGCTTAGACACCCCATAGCGTGGTATGAAGTGGTATATAAATGAAGCTGCTTTGCTTTCTCAGGGGCAAGGAGGACCTGGGGTGTGCAGAAAGAGGCAGTGGCAAGGATGGGTGGGGTCAGGGGGTTGACTTGGTGTCACCCCCCTCTGGGGTGTCACCCGGTGCAATCTGCACCCCTTTAGTGATGCTACTGGTCCTGGCCTTGGAAGGAGAGGAGAACTGACAGTATCTGCTGGACATGATTCCCTTCCCCAGTGCCTTTCCCTTTTCCTTTTGTGTCATGTCTTTTTAGATTGTAGAGAAATCTTGACGCACCTTTGAGACTAACTGAAAGAAAAATCTTTCAGTTAGTCTCAAAGGCGCTACAAGATCTCTCTGCTTACTGAATTGACAGAGTTTCAATTCTAAGTCTTTTTATACTGTACACTTTATACTGAGGGCAGAGAACAGTCAAATTAACAATTTGTAAACTGCTCTGAGAGCATTTCTGAAGAGTGGGGTATAAATACAACAAATCATCATCATCATCATCATCATCATCATCATCATCATCTTATCATCTTCAACATCTCCCTACCATGGATAATTTTATATATTTCTACCATGTTTTCTGTGCAGAAATTCTTCTGCATCAGCCTTGCTTATCAGTCTGCAATGGCTATGGGACAAAGCAGATAATGCAAAAGGTCTGCGCTGGGACCACGCCGCTGTCATTTGCCCCATGACCATGACAGCCACACATGCCTGGCCTCGATCCAGGCCACCACTGCAGGTGCCAAAACGGAGTGGTGTTTTACCACTCCTTTTTGGGCCAGTTCTTTGGCAAAGAGCCGTGTCCAAGATGGCTTCTGGCTGCATTCACGGTGTACATCATCTGAACATCACACCCCCAGCCTGGCCCAATGACGGCCCTTTTGGGCAGTCTGTTTTGATGCCTAAGAGACAATGGTCTTTGCTGGATAAAGATTGTTTCCCTCTGACGCACTCAACACAAACAAAAATTGCATGTGGACAACTCCTATAATATCTAGCCAGTATGGCTACTGGCTGGCTATTAGGGTTATGGGAATTACAATATAAAAAGGGAACTATTCCAGGCTTTTACCTTCTCCTTACACTTTTCCTCATTAGGTTTATACAACAAAAAACCCAAGGTGAGTGTCAGTATCATAATATTAGGAGTTGGAGCCCTAGAGAGGCAAAGAAAGTGGGCTCAGTGTTGTCTCACATTAGGTTCCTGAAAGCAAAATAACACTATATTTCATATTAATGTTCCCCTCCTAAATATAGTTTCTTTGAAGTAAGCTGTATTAATTTTTGATTGTGGTACTGTTCATGGCAGTTCACCTAGCAGTGTAACTTTATTGTAATTATAATTTTATTATTTAATTATAATTTCCAGGTACTGGCAAAAACAGAAGGTTTCTTCTCCCAGAAAAAAGGGAATGATAATGAGAAACCTGTTTGAGGCTTGTGCAGAAAAGTTTGCAAAGGATTTTAGAATGGAGCCATGATAAAGTGGAAGGGAAATTTTATTGAGGCAGTAGAATTCTTGTCTGTAAGGCAATGCCATAATTTTGCCCCCATGGTAGCTACAGTCTACTATTTTCCTACTATTCTGAATGTTAAAAGAATTCTTCTTACTATTATATCCCGAACAGTAATTTCATGTATTCTTTCCTACTATCTTGGCTGCTGCAGACTGTTCAATAACCCTAAACTATTCTGACCCAATTTAATGTTCTTTTCTATGGAGATTACCCCGTCCTTCACATGTCTTACATGCTCAATCCTTCATTATGAACTTGTTGATGATTTCGTAAAATAAGGGGCAACCTTTCCAACTTCAGCTCTGCCAAAGACCTAAGATGTAGTTTTCATTATATATATATATATTCAGACAAAACAAAACTCTCCCAGAGCTGAACAGTAAACTGTGCAAGCATTTGTAGGGCAACACAGAACATCCAGGTAGGACCCATTTACTTTCATTAGAGCAACTATATATAGCATCCACGTAACAGTGGACATATTGCATTGATAGGATCGTGCCAGGCTATTTGTGGCCTGCTGCAAACGACCGGGATTATTGAAATGTTAATCTTTATTCGGTATTATTTTTAACCACCTGCTCCAATCCTATACTTAACTTCCTGCCAGCTATCCTCTTAAGGCGGCCTTTCCTCCAGAGCTGCCGGTTTGCCGGGGTTAAGAGTTCAGCTGGTTCTAATCACTTTGGGCTGAAATGCTAAACCACCAGTGAGCCATCCAGATGTTCTCTTTCCAATAAAATTTCTTGCATCTGTTGAGCTATGCGTGGAAGAAGATAAACAACATGATGGCATTCTTGGGGACTGTAGGCTGGAATTTTCAGGAGATAAAATTGTTAGTTTGCATATTACATAGGTTCCATTGCATTGTGAATAAAAGATGATGGCTTTTAAAAACATTGGGGGGGGGGACAGCTTTCCCTCCCTCTCTAGGGGAGAAAAGAATGTAGCCAATGGGCCATGTATGGACTTTAGGTGTCCAACTGTCCAGATTTGGCAGACACAATTGTCCAGATTTGGAAGGGGCAGTCCTGATAATCCTCTGTTGTCCCACTTTTGCAGCTGATTTTAAAATGTCCCAGTTTTTCTCTTCCTCCCGCTTTCTCCCTTTGTCCCCGGCTTTCTTCAGATGCTGTAAATGGAGTTCAACGTGCAAAAGTAGCTTGCAGTGAATCAATTCAGTGGTGAGAGGGGGTGGACTCTTGCCCTCCCCGGGGAGCGTAGGAAAAAGTAAACTGTTGCAGCTTCTCTTAGCATGTGTGTTCTTCATTAATAAAGTTTGCTTCATTTTCAGCAGGCAGAGATGGATATGGATTGTCCAAGAAAAGTCATCTGCATGCACAATTGCTCACAAACATACATGGCTCTGCTTCTCCAGTATGGGTAGACATTCTGCAGATGTTGGCCACTGGACAAGAATGTCCTGCAACTTCCATAGGAGAACTTGAGCTTGTGTCTTGAGTGCTGGAGAAAAAGGCAGGAAAAAAGGAGGAAAAGGCAGAGTGTAAACAAATACTACTAGTAGAAAGCATTGTTAAGGCAGGCATCTTTCCAGAGGAACTGAAGAACTTAAGGAAGGCATCATACCAGAGGAATAACAAGGAATGTTGCTATGCAGAGAAGCTGAAACTGAGGACACATCTTGGTGTGAGCTCTTAGCCTGGACCACAATGGAATATTCCTTTGCCTACTGAATCCAGATGGTGTGGGTAGCACAGCAAGACAAGTAACTATACATTGGCCTCAGGAAGCTTTTACTAGAACAACATGCTTCCTCTCTAAATAAGAACATGGAGCACCCTAGAATCCCATGAGGCCAGCTAGTTAAATATTGGGAGATCTTCAGGTGAAACTGACCTGTGTTTGTTTATGATTGTTTGTTCTGTATTTTTGGTCAGCCAAATATGTGTTCAGGAAATACAAGTTGGGTGGGACTGCCATTTCAGTCATAATGAGCAGGAGGAGGTATGGCTGTGGAAGTAGAACAAGCCAGTGGAGAAGTAGGGAGAGATATCTCATGGTTGTTTCTTATTCAGGTTCACCATCCAACCAACAGATTTCTGGCTATTCTAGTAGAAGCCCATCAGACCACAAAGTGCTTCTGCTTAATGCAAGGGAAGAATTGTGAGATCCAGGACTTGATCCTAGACAAGCAAGATGACCTTCCTTGAGACAGCATCAGGGCACCATCCACCCTACTGCCCAACTGTCTCCCTGCCAGAGCTGCTGGAGTTGATCTTGGGTGTTTGTTTTCCCCAAATTTAGGAGATTATCACATTGTTTTTAAAGCACCTTATCCATGATGGGATAAAAGCACATTTAATTTTAAAACTGGGTGTTTTCACACTTGCCAGTGGCCAGGTGAATGCAACCCATATGCAGCCCAGATCCCAGTCATGCTTATCCAGTGGCTTTTCAAAAATGGCAAAATCTCATTTTTTTAATTAAATGTGCCTTTATCCCATTGGGAATAAAGTGCTTTTAAAGCAATGTGATAATCTCGTTATTTTGTTGGGGATTTTAACATCCTTGCTGAGACATCCTCATCAGGGCCAGCTCAGAATTTCATGGTTTCCATGGCAGTCATGGATCTGTCTCATTTAATATCTGTCCCTACGCATGTAGTAGGACACACTCTTGATGTGGTTTTTACTGGTCACGGTGATGATGATGATGGGGGTTGTGTTGTTGTGTGCCCTCAGGTCATTTCCAACTTATGGTGACCCAAAAGCAAACATGTCACAGGGTTTTCTGGGGCTGAGAGAATGTGACTTGCCCAAGGTCCTCCAGTGGGTTTCCATGGCCAAGTGGGGAATCAAACCCTGATCTTCAGAGTCCTAGTCCTATGCTCAAACCACTACACCACACTGGCCCTTGATCTGGGGGCATGGGGGTTGAAAGAACTTCATTGTCATGGGATGTTATCACACGGGGAGTTGCGGGGAGAAAGTGGAAATAAACGGGCACGAGCGGAAGTCTTTAATTTACGGGATTTGTCCCGTTCTGCCTCGTCTGATAACTAAATTCGAATTTAAAAGGGGGTTAATTTGAACGAAAACCTGATCTTTTCATTTTCAGGATTTTTGAGGTTTTGAAAAGATCAGGTTTTCATTCGAATTAACCCCCTTTTAACTTTGAATGTAGTTATCAGACGAGGTGGAACGGGACAAATCCCGTAAATTAAAGTCTTCCGCTCGTCCCGTTTATTTCCACTTTCTCCCCACAACTCCCCATGTGATAACGTCCATGGACAGGTCACTACCTGATAGGCGATAGGGTTTAGATTTTATGGGACTCCTAACTTCTGCAGGGGTGATGAGATTGTTAGGATGGTCCACCAACAGAGAATAATGGATCCAAAAGGATTCCTGAATGCTCTGGGGGATTTTCCAGCTACTAGAGTTGGTGACTCTGTTGATGCCCTGGTTGATCTGTGGAATAGGGAGATGAACAATTGACACAGTTGTTCCCAAGCATCCTTTTGGGTGCAGAGCACAGGCTCTTTGGTTCTGTGAAGGACTCAGGGCAATGAATTACTTGGGTAGATAACTAGAGAAATGGTTGAGAAAGACTTGGGATGAATCTGATTGAGCATAGGTTAAGAACCATTTTAGAACCTACTTTGCAGCAGTGAGGGCAGCAAAGAAATATTCTTTGCTGCTTCTGTAACATGAGTTCAATCTCATCCAGCACAGCTGTTCCAGGTAGTTAAAGGGCTATTACTTCCTAGACCTCAGAATGCTAAGGAGGAGCCCTCAGGAAAGTGCTGTGATGAATTTACTAAATACTTTGAAGAGAAAATTGCTTGGATTTGTTCTTACTTGGATTCCACATTGAAGGTAGACTCTAGGGACATAACTGAAGCATGTACTAATCTGGTTTTGATGGATGAGTTTCAGGTTGTTCAACAGGATGATGAGAACAAATTGCTCAGAGAGGTAAGACCATCAACTTGTCTGTTAGACCTATGTTCATCTTGGCTAATTAAAACTGCCAGAGGGAGGACTAGTCAATTGAATGGTGGAGGTTGTAAATGTTTCTTTGAAAAAGAGCTGTGTTCTAACCTCTCTAAAAGAACCAATTGTAAGGCCTTTGTTGGGGGGAAAATCCTTCATTGAACTTCATCTCCCTAGGTAGCTATTGGCCAGTCTCTAATCTGCAACACAACTCTAGGCTTTCTTGGATGAAATTGATTCCTTGGACCCATTATAATTTGGGTTCAGGCCTGGTTAAGGGACAGAAACAGCCTTGGTCACCTGGGTAGATGATCTACACTGACCTACACTGGAAGTTGGACTGGGGAGTACATCCTTATTGATCCACCTGAATCTTCCAGCAGCATTTGTTACCATTGGCCATCTGGTGCTGATCCTCTGTCCCATTTATCACACCATGGTATGCTTCTGAATTGTTTGGCTCATGTGAGTCTTGGGGGCATTGCTTTGCATGGTTCCAGTCTTCCCTGGCTCAACATTCCCAGCAGGTGGTGCTGCAGAAGTGTTGTATAGCCTTTTGGCCAATAGCCTGTGGAGTTCCACAGGGGTCAATACTGTCCCCTATGCTTTTCAGCATCTACATGAAGCCACTTGAAGCTTTAGGGCGGAGGAGTCATTGGTATGCTGATCTCTTTTATGCCAAGGTAGCACTGAATCATTGTCTGGATGCAGTAAAGGGCTGTGGCTTAATCCAGACAAGACAGAAGTGATGCTGGTCTTTAGGAAATCCAACCTGGTATTTGGATCATTGCCTGTTCTGGATGGGGTTGCTCTCCCTCTGAAAGATCAGGTCCCTTGCTTGAGGGTGCTCTTGGACTCAGCACTGTTCCTGGAAAGCCAGTTGCAGTGGCTAGGAGCACTTTTTCCCCAGCTTTGGCTGGTGCATTAGCTGAACCCTTTCTTGACTAAGGGCCTTTACAGACTGCCAGAAATAATGCAGCTTGGGGCCACTTTAACTGTCCTGGCTCAGTGCTATGGAATCATGGGAATTGTATTTTTTTTCTGGGACATTGAGCCTTCTCTGCCAGAGAGCTCTGATGCCACAATAAATTACACTTCCCATGATCCCTTAGCACTGAGCCAGGACAGTGGTCTCAAGCTGGATTATTTCTGGCAGTCTGTAAAGGCCCTAAGATAGATCTAGCTGCAGTGGCTCATGCCTTAGTTACTTCTTAATTAGACTACTGCAATGCATTTAGTGTGAGGCTGGCCTTGAAAAATGTTTGGAAGCTGCAGCTAGTGCAAAATGCAGCAGAACTGTGTTAGGTGTACATTTTGGAGACCATATAACACCGATATTGCAAGAACTGCATTGGCTTCCAATTTGCTTCTGAGGTCAATTCAAAGTGCTCTTGTTACAAGGCCCAACTGACTTGGGGCCAGGACATCTGAAGAATCACCTCCTCCCATATGAGGAGGTAGGTTTGTTTGCTTAACTTCCAATGCTGTTAAAAACATTTCGGCAACTTGATGACATTTTAGAGAACTATACTCCACATACAGGACGTTTTCACACTAGACCCACTAAGCCGTCTGGAGCCGACCGTGCCGCTCATTCTGGAATGGCTCCAGCGGCGGCAACTTAATTCCTTTTTTAAAAAGGAATTACCTTGCCGGAGCTGATGCCGGAGGACGTTTAGAGTTAGCGCTGGATCGGCCGGAGTGAGGCCGGACTTGCTGCGACATGAGTGTGAACACACGGAGCAAGGAGCCGGACTGACGCAGGGATGGCACCGGAAGGGTTTGCTGCGACGTGAGTGTGAACACACTGGAAAAGGAGCCGGACTGGGGCCAGAGGGAGGTAGGATTGCGTCCTCCTAAAGCCCCGTGTGAAAACGCCCACAGTTTGGGCACAGCCAAATTTGCTTCCAATTTGCTTCCAAATTCAATTCAAGGTGCTGGTATTGTCCTACAAAGCCCTAAATGACTCGGGGCCAGGACATCTGAAAGACCACCGTTTCCCATATGTGCCTACCAGGAATTTGAGATCTTCAGAGGAGGCCCTGTTACATGTCCCAGCACCTCATGAACTTTGGCTGGTGGGTATACATAACATGGTTTTCTCTTGAATGAGGAACTCCTTACCCAAGTTAAGTTAGGCCAGCCCCATCTCTTTTAGGCTTCCAGCAGGCAGCCAACATGATGCCTGACATTTTAAATGCTGTTTTAACTATTTCTCAGATTGTTATTAGACTGATTTTAGGCATTCTTAAAGAATATTTTAATGAGTTTTAAAATGTTTTATCTTTGTATTGTTTTAATTGGTTCATCATCTCTAGAGTCCTTGTGGACTGGGAGGCAATACAGAAATATTTTAAATAAATAAATAGAGGAGGAGGAGGAGGAGGAGGAGGAGGAGGAGAAGATGATGACATTCACAGGTTTCTGGGTCCTATTTTATGGAGCACAGGCTTCTCTCTGAAGCCGTCTTATATTTAAAGGGCTGTCTAATTCAGGATTGGTTTGTAGATAAAGAACCTTAAAGAGAAGACCTTGAAAATCCCCACAACGGCCTGAGAAGGCAGACAAGTTACCTGATCACAGTCTTCCCAACTGTAGCAAAATATGTTGCAGTCTATTTAAAATTATAACCATTCCCAATTTTTTGTCTATATCTATAAATCAGCAGTATACATTTGATGCAATTTTCTGTCCTCTTTTCTCCTTTTTTTCTTTACCAATAAGTATTTTTTCCCCTCTGTGATGACACATACGAAGGCACTCCTTTTCTCACCCATATACCTGTTTCCTCTGTCCTGTCACTCAATACCTCTTCCTCTTTCACCCTTTGATTCCTATTTCTTAGCATGTTGTCTAGTTTCTCCCTTTCCTTTATTTTTGCCCTTGGTTCCCTGTTGCTCACTTTCTCCATCCCTCAAGCTCTCTTTCTACTAAATCTACTTCTGTCCCTTGGGCCAACGTGACACATGCAGTCCAGCCAAACTGTCAACTTTGCCTACCATCACAGAAAATGGACAGCATGCACTCTGAGTGTCCTGTTTCCCATGCAGTCAAGAACCATCACTGGAACTTAGCTAATTAAAAATGGGTTCAAAATATAGGTCGAAATATCCAAATGAACCAATGGGAGAGAATGTGGACTAAAAGTTTGAGCTTCACTCTGAGCTATGATTTGAAAGAATGTTTTAAATAAAATGATATACTGATGGTATTTGGCACGAGAAAGACTTTCGAAGGGTTCCACTAACATATGTTGCATCTGAGGAAGTAGACCAAGGCTGCATCCACGCTGCAGAAATAATTCAGTTTGACAATACTTTAACTGGCGCAGCTCAAGGCTATGGAATTCTAGAAATTGTAGTTTGTTATGGCACTGTAGCTCTCACAGAGAAAGCTAAATATCTCACAAAACTATAATTCCCAGAATTCCATAGGATTGAGCCATGACAGTTAAAGTGATGTCAAACTGGATTATTTGTGCAGTGAGAATGCAGTCATAATCTTCGAAAACCTCTTGCGCAGAGTCTCAAAAGTGCTATAAGATCGCTTTGTATACTGATATGTTGGGAATGTAAGCAAAAGAGTGGACTTTTATTATATGTGGTGGACTTCTGAGAAAGTGAGAAAATACAGGATTCCGATACTTCTTCAATGGAACATGTCCTGAAGCTTAACTTTCAACTGAAACCAGAATTTTGTTTATTAGAATTACTGGAAGAACAGATAGAGAAGAAACATGGAAGAATTGTTCAGTATATGCTTACTACAGTGAGCATACTGTATGCACAAATGGAAGTGTAGATACTCTGTCACAAGAAGAATGATCAACGATGATTTTGCAGAAATTTATAAACTTATGAATTTCATTTAAAAAAGATTTATAAGTAACTTTTTAAAAGAATGGGGATAATTTCCTTTATGAGAAAATATTGGGGGGAAATAGCAAATTTAGGATTTGAAGAATTAGTACAAGTTGAGTCTCCCTTATCTGGAATTCTGAAATCCAAAATAGTCAAACCAAAACTTTTTTTCATGGGTGGATGAGATAATGACGCCTTTGCTTTCTGATGGTTCATAGAATCATAGAATCATAGAATCATAGAGTTGGAAGAGACCACAAGGGCCATCCAGTCCAACCCCCTGCCATGCAGGAACTCCCAATCAAAGCATCCCCGACAGATGGCCATCCAGCCTCTGCTTAAAGACCTCCAAGGAAGGAGACTCCACTACTCTCCGAGGGAGTGTGTTCCACTGTCAAACCGCCCTTACTGTCAGGAAGTTCCTCCTAATGTTGAGGTGGAATCTCTTTTCTTGCAGCTTGCATCCATTGTTTCGGGTCCTAGTCTCTGGAGCAGCAGAAAACAAGCTTGTTCCCTCCTCGATATGACATCCCTTCAAATATTTAAACATGGCTATCATATCACCTCTCAGCCTTCTCTTCTCCAGGCTAAACATCCCCAGCTCCCTAAGTCGTTCCTCATAGGGCTTGCTTTCCAGACCCTTCACCATTTTAGTTGCCCTTCTTTGGACACGCTCCAGTTTCTCCACATCCTTTTTGAATTGTGGTGCCCAGAACTGGACACAGTATTCCAGGTGAGGCCGGACCAAAGCAGAATAGAGTGGCACTATTACTTCTCTTGATCTAGACACTATACTTCTACTGATGCAGCCTAAAATTGCATTGGCCTTTTTAGCTGCTACATCGCACTGTTGACTCATGTTCAACTTGTGGTCCACCTGGATTCCTAGATCCCTTTCACACATAGTCTCATTCAGCCAGGTGTCCCCCATCGTATATCTGTACTTTTCGTTTTTCCGCCCTAAGTGCAGTACCTTACATTTCTCTGTGTTGAATTTCATTTTGTTAGCTTTGGCCCAACTTTCTAGTCTGTTCAAGTCATTTTGAATTTTGATCCTGTCCTCTGGGGTATTAGCTACTCCTCCTAATTTGGTGTCATCTGCAAATTTGATAACTATGCCCCCAATACCGTCATCCAAATCATTAATAAAGATATTGAATAGCGCTGGGCCCAGGACAGAGCCCTGTGGCACCCCACTGGTCACTTCTTTCCAAGTTGAAAAGGAGCCATTGTTGAGCACCCTTTGGGTTCGGCCAGTCAACCAATTACAAGTCCATGTAACAGTTACTTTGTCTAGCCCACATTTTACCAACTTGCTTGCAAGAATGTCATGGGGAACCTTGTCAAAGGCCTTACTGAAATCAAGATATACTATATCCACAGCATTCCCTTCATCTACCAAGCTGGTAATTTTATCAAAAAAAGAGATCAGATTTGTCTGGCATGACCTGTTTCTCTGAAACCCATGTTGACTTTTTGTGATTATGAAATTATCTTCCAGATGTTCACAGACTCTCTGTTTAATGATCTGCTCCAGAATCTTTCCTGGTATTGATGTCAGACTAACTGGACGATAATTGTTGGGATCCTCTTTTTTCCCCTTTTTGAAGATGGGGACAACATTTGCCCTCCTCCAGTCCGCTGGGACCTCTCCTGTTTTCCAGGAATTCTCAAAGGTTATTGCCAATGGTTCTGATATTACATTTGCCAGTTCTTTTAATACCCTTGGATGTAATTCATCTGGTCCTGGAGACTTATATTCATCTAGATTAACCAGATGTTTCTGTACTATCTCTTTACTTATTCTGTGCTGAAATTCTCCTATTCTGTCCTCTGCTCCATTATCCTCAAGTTGAGCACCCTTTGCCTTTTCTGAGAAGACTGAAGCAAAGAAGGTGTTGAGTAATTCTGCCTTTTCTCTGTCCCCTGTTAACTTTTTGCCATCTTCTCCACACAGTGGCCCTACCATTTCCTTCTTTTTCCTTTTGCTACTGACATACCCCCAAAAGCCCTTTTTATTGTTCTTAACCTCTCCAGCAAGCCTGATTTCATTCTGCGCTTTAGCTTTTCTGACTTTACCCCTACACGTGCTAGCTATTTGTTTGAATTCCTCTTTGGTGATTTCCCCATTTTTCCATTTCTTATACATGTTCCGTTTAAAACATAGTTCAGTTGCAAGTTCCTTAGTCATCCATCCTGGTTTCTTGAGACACCTCCCATTCTTCCTCCTCGTTGGCACGGTTTGAAATTGTGCCTTCAGTATCTCCCTTTTGAGAAACTCCCATCCGTCTTGAACTCCCTTCTCTTTTAGTATTCCTGTCCACGGGATCACCCTCAGTATTTCTCTAAGTTTAGTAAAATCAGCTTTCCTAAAGTCTAGAATGCGTGTCTGACTATGCCTGGCTTCTCCTTTCCACTGTATAATAAACTCCAGGAGGACATGATCACTCCCGCCTAAGGATCCAACCACTTGCACCCCATTAACTAGATCTTCCCTGTTGGTTAGTATCAGATCCAAAATAGCTGACTCCCTCGTTTCCTCTTCCACCTTTTGAACAATGAAATTGTCTTCGAGGCAAGTGAGGAATTTGCTAGACCTTGAGGATTTTGCCGAGTTTGACTTCCAGCAAATATCTGGATAGTTGAAGTCACCCATCACTACTATATTTCTCCTTTCTGAGTGTGTGGTCATCTGTTCTAGAAAGGCTTCATCCAATTCTTCTGTTTGAGTTGGGGGTCTGTAGTAGACTCCCACACTAACATCCCTGTTGTTTCCTTCCCCTTTAATTTTTATCCAGATGCTCTCCACTTGGCTTCCAGGATTGATGTCCTGGATTTTTTCACTGGTGTAAATATCCCTGACATATAATGCTATTCCTCCTCCTTTCCTGTTTGTCCTGTTTCTCTTGAAAAGGTTATACCCCTTTATTTCTACATTCCAGTCATGAGACTCATCCCACCAGGTTTCAGTGATGCCTATTATATCATATTTGCTTTGTTGTGCTAGGAGTTCAAGTTCATCTTGCTTATTTCCCATGCTCTGTGCATTAGTGTAGAGACATCTAAGACCATGTGCCCCCTTTACTCTGTGCATTAGTGTAGAGACATCTAAGACCATGTGTCCCCTGTTCAATGTACACAAACTTTGTTTCATGTACAAAAATATTTTAAAATATTGTATAGAATTACCTTCAGGCTATGTGTTCAAGGTGTATATGAAACACAAATTAGTTTTGTGTTTAGACTTGAGTCTCAACTCCAAGATATCTTTTCTGTACATATATGCAAATATAGGTATTCCAAAATCCAAAAAAATTCTAAAATCCAAAACACCTCTGGTCCCCAGCATTTCAGATAAGGGAGACGTAGCCTTTATTTTACATACTTGTTTAGAGGAAGTCAAAGAATTTAATAACTATAATCATCATTTTATAAGTTTGAAGTCACATTTATTCTCTTATTCTTTGTTGTTGTTTTATGGTTGCTGCTTGAAGGCACACAAAATTGTAATTATATGTAGTATGTTAGTATAGGTAGTGTTTAGTGTACTGTTTGTAGATGTAGATGCATAGATGTGGTTTTTTGCCCATATGTGTTGTTTTATATTATTAAAAGTTGTGTTTTAATCAAGAAAAAAGAAAGAACTCAGCTAGTTGGTGGTCGAGGCTTCAATACATTCAACTGTTTCTGAAGCTCAGTACAATATCGATGTGGTTCTACCCTTGCCCATTTTAAAGGGAGAAAATAATGAATTAAAGAAAAATGAGAACTATACAAAATCATCTGACAGCTTAAATACAAATAAAAACATATCTTGTTTTCATGTAAAACATTTGTTTTAGAGACATAATGATTATCTGTAAAGGTTGTTATATACTCATTTTGTCTGAAAAGGATTTTTTATTATTTTAGAAACAATGTTAAAGGATGAGCCTTTGAAATTAGCTTTCTTTGTTGCATTTAGTAGGGCAGGGGTAGGCAACCTAAGGCCCGGGGGCCGGATGCGCCCCCCCCGAGGCCTTTGGACCAGCCCCTGGCCGGTCCTGTTGCCGCTGCCGCCGCCGCCCCCCGCCATGATGATATTGATTATTGTTGTTATTACTTGTTCTTGGGGTTTTCTTGGCAAAATCTCCACAGGGATTTTGCCATGGCTTTTCTGGGGCTGAGAGAGTGTGCATGAATATTTTTTTAATTTTTATTTTTTTAAAAAAATATTTTATTTATTTGTTTGTTTGTTTGTTTGTTTGTTTGTTTGTTTGTTTGTTTTTGGTGCTTCACCCCCCCCCCCCAAATTGTCTGAGGGACAGCAACCTGGCCCCTGGCTCAAAAAGGTTGCCTACCCTTGTAGTAGGGAGAAGCCAGCTTTTTCATTCTTGTGGGCAATGTTATTTGTGATACCATCTGCCACTGGATCCTCGCAAGTACCCAACCTCTGTAATACATTATGGTAGTCCAGATGCCCTCAGTTTATGCATTGAAATATAATATTAGAAAGAAAGTGTGGAAAGTTACTTTTTTGGACTATAATGCCAAATGAACTACAGCTATATTCCTTCCCCAATTACCCCTACCTTTTCCAATCTGTGCATATGGGGATGAGATCACACAGGTTAGCCCCACTGCTATCATACTTCCATCCATTCATAGGCTTAAATCTTGTTGGTTAACCCCAAATAGAGCACATCAATTGACTCAGCTGTTGAATATTTACCTGTCAACACACAGGTAAATTCAATTGATTCAATGGGTCTTCTCTGAAAAGGAATTAATGATAGTATCGAGGCCATATTTGACCAATGTGAAAGAGGTCAGGGCTATCCTCATGTGTAGAAGCTTTTTCTGTAGACAGCAGTTTGCATAGATATTTTGCTCGTACAGCAGTTGCTTGTGCAAATGATAGAAGGCCATTTTTTCTGCAATTGGCAGAGAGTAAGGATCTAAATTACCTGGCCCTGTGACTTCCCTTCAAACAGTCTTTTGATGAACACAGACCATATGAACTACCTAGGGTTGCCAGACTAAAAACTGGAAAGAGCTACTGCACCTTTGATGGTTGAATAGAAGGGGGGATTTCAGCAGGTCTTGCTTGTCACGTAACAGTGAACACATGCTGGAATTCCTTCTTCTACACAACCATTAAGGGTACATGAGCTCTCTCTACTTTTCATTTTGGCAATCCTAAAACTACCTGATTAGTGTATTGGGTTTACAGTCATAGAATCATAGAATCATAGAGTTGGAAGAGACCACAAGGGCCATCCAGTCCAACCCCCCTGCCATGCAGGAACTCCCAATCAAAGCATCCCTGATAGATGGCCATCCAGCCTCTGCTTAAAGACCTCCAAGGAAGGAGACTCCACTACTCTCCGAGGGAGTGTGTTCCACTGTCAAACAGCCCTTACTGTCAGGAAGTTCCTCCTAATGTTGAGGTGGAATCTCTTTTCCTGGAGCTTGCACCCATTGTTCCGGATCCTAGTCTCTAGAGCAGCAGAAAACATGCTTGTTCCCTCATCAATATGACATCCCTTCAAATATTTAAACACGGCTATCATATCGCCTCTTAACCTTCTCTTCTCCAGTCATGGGACATAGGAGTTTCAAGATGGACACAGTGTCTTGACCACTACCAAAGAGTAGACATCCTAATGTGGGAGAGATAAGGTTGCTATCTTTGAGCACTTTAGCATAGAGGCAACATGCCCACAAAGTGTCCTGATTTGGGAGGGACAGCCCTAATGAATCTTCTGTCACTCCACTTTTTCATTTTATTTATTTATTTATTTATTTATTTGAAATGTCCCAGTTTATCTCTCCTCCTCCTCCCACTTCCCCCTTTTGTCCTTGGCTTAATTCCATGGGTGCAAACTGAGTTCAGAGTACAAATATAATTTCTATTCAGTTAATGCAGTGGGCACTGGGGGTAGGGAAGAGGTGGAATCTTGAATGAATAGATGGATTTATTTTGGTCACAGACCAAGATATGACAGAATCTTGTCCTTCCCAACAGGCTCAGCCAAAAGCAAACTGTGTGTTCCTCTACATTAATGACGTTTGTTATGTTGATTCCATTCTGATATTGTTTCTCCTAGTTTTCATCTGTGAAATGTTGAAGGGTATGGGGTCACCATAATTTGAAATCCATTTGAAGGCACATAACAACAACAGCATGATGTAATGGTTTGAGTGTTGGACTAGGACACTGGAAGACCAAAGTTCTGGTTCAGCCATGAAAACCCAGTGGGTATCCTTGGGAAAGTCACACTCTCTCATCTTCTGAGGATGGCAGTGGCAACCCCCCTCTGAAGAAACATGTCATGAAATCTCTATGATAGGTTCGCCTTATAGTCATCATAAATCAGAAATGACTTGAAGGCACACAAGAACAAGAACAGGCCAATAATTAAGTATTAGAAATACTCCCAAGCTTTTAGAATGGGAGAGGGATGTATCATCTATACAGAAGATGGGAATCGCCAAATGATTTTGTTATGGGGAAGGGGGTGTGATCATTTGGTGCAGCCAAGAAAGACAAATTCTCCTCCAGACCCTCAGCACCACTGTCCTTGATTTATAGCAAATCAGTGTAGGCAGAGAATACACACTGCTGTACTCAATGTTATACAGGTTTTCTTTTTGAAATTATCATGGTTTCTGGCAATTTTATGAAGCAGCCACATGCCATAAATGCTGCAGCGCAAGTAGAGAATAATTCAATCAAAGCTCAAACAATCATCTCCTAATAGAATGATACTAATCTTTCTTTACAGGGTGTGCAGGATACCAATTCTGAATGTTCTGTATAAAATTCCAAGCATTAATTTCACTTTCTGATCCATCAGTCCATTGGCTTTTCTGTTCAGAATGCAAAATTATTTTTGCTATCCATTGGCAATAATACTGAGCATGTCTCTCCAAGTGGAGAGAAACAGAAAAAAATATATGCTGAAGATTAGGAGACATTGCCAAAACAGTTATTGTTTTTCTGCCTTGGAACAAATCAGGCTTGTCCTTTAGACATCTTAATTCCTTAATCTTTGCTCTGCTTCTGTTGTGATTTGTTTTGCTATTTTATTTGAAGTGCAACCTGAAAAAATCTAAACTGAATAAAGGGCCATGTGGAAATATTAAGAGTATAGCCAACTTCTCTGGCCTGGTTTATTGGTACTGTTTTCTTTTCTTCTCCCTTAGGCTGCTGTTTTCATTTTCAATGCAGAAGTTAGATGGAAAAAAGTGTCATTGGATTCCATGAAACCTACTTCCAAGTAAATATGCATAGCAGCAAGATGCTCACATGCTTACATAAATCATATTAAAGCATATGAACTTTGGCAAACACAGCCATTTAGAAGACATTTTCTGTTAGGAGGCTAAGATGCTTTGTTGTTGTTGTTGTTGTTGTCATATGCCTTCAAGTCATTTTTTACTTATTGGGGTTTTCTTGGCAATTTTTTTTCAGAGGAGGTTTGCCGTTGCCTTCCCCTGAAGCTGAGAATATGTGACTTGCCCAAAGTCACCCAGTGGGTTTCCTGGCCAAGCGGGGAATCAAACCCTGGCCTTCAGAGTCATAGTCCAACACTCAAACCACTAGACCACACTGGTTGTATGAGGCGGGATAGCAGGGTGGTCAGGAGGCTAAATGTGTTACTCCAAGACCCCAATCACCTTTCATATTTGATATAAATGTAATATTAAAAGGGCCACTGAGGTGGGTGACCTAAGGAACCATGACCAGGAAATTGTTGAAATTCCAGTTGGCTCTAGCATGAGAGCAAGGAGAGCACCCACCTGGATGAGGTCACCTAAAAATCAGAAGGCAATGATGGAATCATGGCCAAATAAGGTGCATATACAGACAAGGAACAGTCCAGCAAGGAATGGAAATCCTTTTTCTTTTGCATTCCTTGCTGGACCTTGCATACCAATCACACAAACATTTACTACATCTCCTCACCATTCTTTTCCTCCTGGAAAACCATTTCACAAAAATCCAATCTTTCATGCCTTGGTTTCTGCCCCCAGGTTAAGGTTTTAAGTTTAAATATTAGTGCTAAAACAGCACCTCCTCAGTCTAGTGTGAAAGAAGGCACCTATACTGCTAGTTTGCATCTAGATTCCTCAGTAGCCAGCCATACCCCACATTTCCAGGTGGCTATCGAGTCCCATTTCTGTTCCTTCAATTGGAAGCAAGCCTCATCATTGGTAAGTATTGCCATTAGCAAAGCCTCAATCTATTCACCTATCCCATCTTTGATTCTTAGCTCCTGTGTGTGTGTGAGTGTATGTGTTTTTGGATGTATGTTGTTCATACCCCTAATAAAATTACACTATTAATTTGGAATTGCCTTTGGAGTTCTGAGTAATTGGGAATAAATAGGGTAAGATCCAAAGACCACTGTTGCCCTGATCATACTATAATCTCTCCTTTGAGCTATTATTGAAACTCCCCTAACACATATTAACTTGTGGATGCCTTTAAGGACCCACAGCAATTTGGGTAACACAGGGCAATAGGAAATCTCTGGCTAGATTCTCACCTCTACCATGCTTTTACTATCAAACATTTTTTTGGGGGGTAGACCTGTGCATTTCTTCCCCCTCACACCAGGGATGGTCAAATTATGGGACCCCTGGACCATACATCCATGGTCCCTAAAGCCTCACACCAGTCAACCAAAGCTTCTAAACTGGGAAAAGTGCAATTTTCATTCCCCCAACCATGTAGAAAGCACCCCGCCATGTGAAAAAACTCCATCCAAGCCTGACTGTCACCCTAGAACCCCTTACTATATATGTGTGTATATCAGAAAAACCATTTTCCTTTGTAGTACCTCTCAAAATGGTGACAGGAAATGATAAGAAGTCACTTCCTATCACCATCTTGAGAGAGACTACAGAGGTTAACAGATATCTGGGCTTGTGGAAAATGTACAACCTCCAGGGTGACCTGGGGGCTGAAACTGACCCCAGACCCTCATGCAGTTGTCTACCCTTACCCTACAGCCCTTCTCTCTTCCCATGAAGCACTACACTGTTTTCTTTTTACACAGTCTTTCCGGGGGTTTATTTTTGTCACAGCACTCAACTAAGTTGCAGACCTTTCTTGATCACAGAACATAGCATGATAAAATGAAAGAATGTGCTGGCAGCCTGATATTCAGCTCACAGTGAATACTCTGAATTGTACTGTAAATAATATGATCCAAAAAATGATGAGACATTTCATATCATATTCACATCCAACTCTCTTAAAAAGTACATTGTTTATTTAAAGGCTCAATATAGTCAAAAGAAAGAAGCAGGAAGGAAAGCACTGAACTTGGAAAGAAGAAGGAGTTACATGCTAGCAATGGGGCAACAACCCATACTAAAGTTTATTTTCCCCTGTTAAGTGTCTTATTCCAATATAATATATTTTTCTGTTCAAATGCATTACTATAAGACTCTCCACCATGGAAACCCACTGAGTGGCCTTGGGCAAATCACACCCTCTCAGCTTCAGAGGAAGGCAAAACAAACCCCATGTGAATAAATCTTGCCAAGAAACCCCTGTGATAGATTTACCTGAGTTACCAGAAACGACTTGAAGGCACACAACAACATCGTCTAGGTGTTTTTTCAGCTAATTCAGCCTTCCTTCAACTTGATGCTATCCAGTTGCATTTTGAATTCTTATTTTGAATCTTATGGCCTGCAGAAGTCTTACTAGCAAATCCAGAGCTTGGAAAGTTACTTTTTTGGACTTCCACTTTCAACATCAATAGGGCTTTTGGTGCGGCTGCTGAGATCCATGACAGATATGACACTTCCTCCCCATCCTCTTCCAGCTAGGGCATTAAGTGATAAGGATTGCTCTGCTCATCACTATTAAATAACTTGCATTGAATGACCTTCTATCTGTCCCACCACCAGGTACTCATTGGTGGTCTCCCATCCATGTACTAACCAGAGCTGACTCTGCTTAGCTTACCAGATCAGATGAGATCTGGTGTTTTCAGGGTATTCAGTCTTTCCTTAACTAGGCTATCCTTTTTGTTTGACCAGTCTTTGAATGCCAATTGTTCATAGGGGAAAGAGCCCCTCCATATGTGCAAAGAATAATGTCATTCTTTGAACTGCTTTTAATTTCATCAATAATTTAAATGTATTTGTAACTTTTGTAAGCTGTCTGGAGTCCTGGATTGGGGGAAATGAGAAAATGTAAACAAATATAAGCAGCATTCCCATCATCCTCATCCTGCGTCTGTGTTACTTTCCATATGATTAGATGCCTTTGAAAAGACAGACAAAAACCAAACAGACAAATAACAAAACAAAAGCCACCTATTCACTCTTTTGATAGTCTGTAAATCTTTTATTTGTCTGAGGGAACTAGTTTTCCAGTCTGGGCAGGCACACACAACTCTTCAACAAGCATTTTTCAAAGGAGACACATTGCAGTTTTGTACCCTAATTAAACATAGTATTATGCTAATAGCAGTTATATATATATTTTTTTTATCGAGCTGACTCATCAGCTGATTCTTTGGTTAACTTGTTTCTTGCTGCTTCTTGATTTGTGGCCAAATGAAGTGGAAATCCAGAAAGTTTGCCTGCCCGGGTTTCCAGTTCCATCTTCTCTCAGCAGATGGAGAGGAGGTAGTAAAGAACAAAATCTATAAACAGTCTGAGACAACACCCCCAACCATTCCTGGAACAGAAAAGCTACACACAGGGGTTATTGATTGCAAAAATTGTATATACTTGTATCCTACAGCAGCATTGCCATCCCCTGCAAGAAAGTCCCTGACAAGACATGATCACTCCCATCTAAGGATCCCACCACTTGCACCCCATTGACCAGGTCATCCCTGTTGGTTAGGATCAGATCTAAAATAGCTGATCCCCTTGTTGCCCCTTCCACCTTTTGGACAAAGAAATTGTCTTCTAGGCAAGTGAGGAATTTGCTAGACCTTGAAGTATTGGCTGAGTTTGACTTCCAGCAAATATCAGGATAGTTGAAGTCACCCATCACTACTATATTTCTCCTTTTTGAGTGTGTGGTCATCTGTTCTAGAAAGGCATCATCCAATTCTTCAGTCTGACTTGGAGGTCTGTACTAGATTCCCACAATACCATCCCTGTTGTTTCTTTCCCCTTTAATTTTTATCCAGATGCTCTCCACCTGATTTCCAGGATTTAAGTCCTGGATCTCTTCACAGATGTAAACATCCCTGACATATAATGCTATCCCTCCTCCTTTCCTGTTTGGCCTATTTCTCTTAAAAAGGTCATACCCCTCTATTCCTACGTTCCAATCGTGAGACTCATCCCACCAGCTTTCAGTGATGCCTATTATATCGTATTTGCTTTGTTGTGCTAGGAGTTCAAGTTCATCTTGTTTATTTCCCATGCTCTGTGCATTAGTGTAGAGACATCTAAGAGCATGTGTCTTCTCCACTTGCTGCCTGTGTGAGGTTTTTTGCCCCCCACTGTTGGACTCTTGCATCATTTGCCTTGTTCCCTCTATAAAACTGATTATTATTTCCAGCCCATGATGTACTCCTGCCTTCCAAGATACCTTCCAAGATACTGTCTCCCTGCCCAACATGACTCAGTGTAAAGCCCTCCTGATCAAATGTTTGAGACTATTGGCAAAAATGCTTCTTCCAACTGGTGTGAGATGCAGCCCATCTCTTTCTAGAAGTCCACCCTCATGGAATCGCAGTCCATGATCTAAGAATCCAAATCATTCTTGGCTGCACCATGTAGCTTTTCCATGGTCATTATTTTGTTTTCTTAATGTTTAGCACTAAGCATACTTTGGCACTTTCCTCCTTGACTTTCTTCAGTAATTGTTCCAGGTCCTTGTTGATTCCTGCTAGTAGTATTGTGTCATCTACATGTTAGATTATTAATGTTTCTTCTTCCAGTCTTCACTCCTCCTGCATTTGACTCTAAGTCTGCTGTGTGAACAATATTTTCTGCATACAGATTGAATAAACAGAGTGATAGTGTGCAACATTGCCATAATTCTTTACCAATTGGGAACCATTCTGTTTCTCTGCATTCTGTTCTAACAACAACCTGTTGTCCTGAATAGAGTTTACACTTCAAGACAATCGGATGTTATGGCACTCCCATTCCTCTAACAACAAGCGATAGTTTTCCTGATCTATGCAGTCAAAGGCTTTGCTGTAGTCAATAAAGCACATGCAGATTTTCTTTTGGAATTCTCTGGTGTGCTTCATTATCCATTGTATGTTTGCAATGTTATCCCTAGTGCCTCTTCTTTCCTGAATCTAGCTTGCACCTCAGTGTTTGTTTTTTTTTGCTCCATATATGCTGGAATCTTCACTGAGAATTTTGAATATGACTTTGCTTGCATGCAAAATTAGTGTAATAGTTCTGTAATTACTGCAGTCTTTTGTGTCACCTTTTTTTGTGGATGGGAATGTATATTGATCACTTCCAATCTTCGGGCCATTGTTTTGTTTCCCATATTTGTTGGCAGATTTTAGTTAGAACTATAGTTGAGTTTGTCTCTGATGATTGTAGCAGTTCCATTGGTGTGTTGTCTATTCCTGGTTATTTAATAATAATAATAATAATAATAATAATAAATTTTATTTTTAACCCACCCCTCTGCTAGGCAACCGGGGCAGCGTACAACAAATTAAAACAGCACATGGATACATTTGCAGTACATTTATTCCTTGCAATTGCTTTTAATGCAACTTTCATTTCTCTTTCTAAATAACAAAACAATACAAGGTGCTAAACCACTGGTAGGCAACCTAAGGTCCAGGGGCCGCTGCCGCCCCCCATGATGATATTGATTATTGTTGTTATTACTTGTTCTTGGGGTTTTCTTGACAAAATCTCCACAGGGTTTTTGCCATGGCTTTTCTGGGGCTGAGAGTGTGTGCATGCATATATATTTTTATTTTTTTATTTTTAAATTTTATTTATTTATTTATTTATTTATTTTTGGTGCTTCGGCCCCCCAATTGTCTCAGGGACAGCAACCCGGCCCCCGGCTCAAAAAGGTTGCCTACCCCTGTGCTAAACCATATTCCTCAAATTGATTCAATACCTTGGATAGCACCTTCATCCTTTAGTTTACAATAAAACATGGGCCAAATATCTTTCGTCAAAGAGACACAGGATAAATTTACACCCACAGAGTTACACCTCAGTTGTGCCATACCACTTTGTTATAGAACTGTGTAACTGCACAACCAAATGTGAACTACCCATTGCTACCTTTTGTGCAACCATGCACTACCATACGGTCAATGCATAGTGTTCAATTATGTGCAATGAACAATGTGAAAGGCATGGTGAGATGCAATGCCATCCATGTGTAACACTACCCATCAGGCAAAAATAGTGCAACCAGAGGTGTAAGGGAACTTATGCACTCATAATACACCAACAGGATGATGTCCATAGAGGAGATTTACTGTCCCACTGATATGGAGGGCACCAGCCACTGTTGATTCATCTGCAAGGGTGATGTAAAAATGGGAGAAAGATTCAAAGGAGCTGAAAGTCATGGCAAATTGCACATTTACAGGCATTGTATAGTCTGGGAAGAATAATATGGAACCTTTTTTTGAAAGCAAGATTAGATAAAGCAGAATGTAAGACTCCAGGGAGAAATTTAAAGAAAAGGAACTTTAAAAACCTCCCTATTTTGTGTGGGGTCTGTGATTTCTTTTGCAAAGGCAATACAACAACAGTGAGATGAGCCAACCTGCCTGGCATTGTGCTGTTACTATGACCCTGTGATATTTAGGTATGCACACTGAATGACTCAACCATGACTGACTGTATCTATTTCTTGCTTTTCCCTGGCAGGCAAAATAAGTGACAAGAGTGTTGCCTTTGGGACTGTGTCAAACCTCTGTAATATTGAGATAGAGGACGGTCTCACCTTTGGGGCACATTTGACATGGTGTGATAGATGTGTTGTTTCAGGGACTCGTTCAGATAGAAGCTGCTGCATTGCTTTTTCTTAGCCAGTCAGGAAAACACTGATGTGGAAAGAAAGGCATTTCTTGGGTCATTTGCATCTGGATGATGCTGATGTGCTGTTGTACCTGTCACAGGTTTCTTTCCCACATGCATGCTAGCTACAGGTTTTCTCCACACTTGAACATGCTTGTGTGAAGGTAGTAGAGTGTGCATCAGTGAGAACCCATACATATATAACTAGGTTAAAAGATGGAGAGTGGAATCCTGTTGGTGCCATTGACATGCATAAGTTCCCTTATGCTCACATATTTCTACATATTAGTACTTGGATGGGAGACCACCAGGGAGTACCAGGTTCTTCAGTTAGGGATAAGAAAGAATCTTGTCTGAAACCTTGGAAAGCTGTGTCAGTCATTGTTGACAAGACTAAGCTAGATGGATCAATGGTCTGATCCAGTATAAGGAAGCTTCTTGAACTGAACTGGATGACCAATATCCTCTGTCCAGATCATGTGTGTCTATGTGACTTTAGGTCCCCTGTTAACATATAGTGACTTCATGAATTTCATATAGTTTTGCTTAGGACAAGAATATTCAGAGGCGGTTTTCTACTATTTGTCTCTGAAACATAGCCTACAGTACCTGGAATTCCCTGGAGATGTCTCATCCCAGTATTAATAAGGGCTGTCCAGGGTTGTTTGATCCTTAGTACAAGGAGTACAAGAAGATATTCAGGGTCAATATCTACTCATCATCCAAATTCATAGTACCTTCCCCACAGTCAAGGTGCAAAGAACTGTTAAAGAATCTGATGCCTGTGTTCTTTTGAACCAAACAACAAATCCTACTTGAGTCTGATGCTTTGCTTCTCAGGCAATAAGTGCATAAACCAAACATGGTCACACATTATGCATTGGAGAAGCTCTCATGCTGTGTTTCCAAGCAAGCAGTTTGTAATTACTGCAGCATGGTGCTGAATGCCTGGGTAGTACATTTATTGCCCCTCCTCCCTATATCTCTTGAGAGTGAAGCTGGTGGAAATGAATGGAGACTGGAGCAAATTACATGCATATAAATGGAATGGAAAACCAAGCAGTTAGAGAACTGGAGAAAAAAAACAGCTGTTTTTTAAAATATATATATATATATATATATATATATATATATAAGAATCCAGAGAAGTCTGTTGTTGTGTGCCTTCAAGTCATTTGCAACTCATTATGACCTAAGGTGACCTCACAAAGGGTTTTCTTGGCAAGATTTGTTCAGAGGTGGTTTGTCATTTGTCATCTAATGGGCTAATTTTGAAAAAGACCACAATCCCATTAGACTAGGGAACTTGACTGATTCTTATGCATTGCTTTCTTGATCAGTACTGCATCTGGTCATGTATTTCAAAAGAAGCCTCATGAGAACAGGGTTCAAATACCTGCTTAGCCATGAAACCCACTAGGTGACCTTAGGCAAGTCACACTCTCTTAGCCTTTGAGGATGGCAATGGCAAGCCCCAAACTTGCCAAGAAAACCCCATGATAGGTTGGCCTTAGGATCACCATAAGTCAGAAATGACTTGAAAGCATGCATCATCATCTTCACCATCATCAACAACTGTGACAGCAGACTTCCTTTCTCACCCAACCAGTGGCATCATTGGGGTAGCACACTGGCACATACAGAGTAGCCTCCCACTTATCAATATGAGGCTCCCTGAAAAGCATTCAGGACTGACTCAACACATTTTGAAAGGAAGTAACACATATTAATAAATTTACCCAACTGCACCACTTGCTTTCAGTCATTTCTGCTCATATGCACAATGCCCATAAATTTCTAGAGGCTTGATTAAGAATAGAAAGAATTTGTTATTGTTAACTGCCTTTAAGTCAACCTTGACTTATGGCAATCCTATGAATGAAAGTCCTCAAAAGTCACCCTAGCTTCAACATCTGTGCTCAGGTCTTGCAGAATCAGGGCTGTGGCTTCCTTGATTGACTCTACCTACTTCCTCTTTTCCTACTGCCTTCTACTTTACCATCTTTTCTAGCGAGTCAAGGCATCTCATGATATGGCCAAGGTTTAGTCATCTTGGCTGGCAAAATGAAGACGATATAATTCTTGAACAGGGGTGATCAGCTATGGTGGATCCAAGGGCCAATCTTCTGTCCTGAAACTTTCTAGGGGCCAAAGAGACTGCCAAAAAACAAAAGTTAAAACACACAGGAAATAACCAAAGCTCCACTTCTAGTTTTGAAAAATTGTTTCTTTTTTTAAATTTTAACAATGCATGGACTCTTGCAACCTATTTAAAAGTTGACTTCCTACCCCAGAGGCTTCCAGGAGATGTATTGTTTCCTTCCTTTGGCCACAAAAAGGGTGGTCCAGAGAATCTGGAAGGAGCCAGTTTGGTGCGATGGTTCAAGAGTTGGACCTAGGACATTGGGAGATCAGGATCTGAATCCTGACTCTATCATGGAAATCCATTGAATGACCTTTTGCAAGCCACGTTTTCTCAGCTGAAGGGGAAGTCAGTGGTAAACTTCTGAATAAACCTTGTCAAGCAAACTCTAGGATAGGGTCACCATAAGTTAGAGTCAAGTTGAAGACACATAACAAGGGTCTTTAAACAAGGATTTTTAAAAAATAAGATTGGGCATTAATCCCTCCCCCCCCCCCCCCACACACACACTACAAGAAATAAGTTTGGAGTTGGATGGAACATTACATTTTATACAGAATAGATTTCAGATGGGAACTTTAACCACTCTGCCTTGTTCAGACATCAAGCATTTGGGACAAAGCTTATTCCTCTGTCTCAGGAATTTGACCTCTTTTGTGCTTCACTCAATAAATTTATTTCTGTTGCAGCTACTGGCCCAAGAGTATCATGTAGTATTTTCATGGAGCAATTCTCTCCTTTGCCTAAAGGAGATGGATGTATCAGAAGCAAACATCAGCTGTGAGCCCTTTATAGCTAGATGTTGCTAGAGAACCAACAGAGGTATATTAAATCATATCTTTGGTCTCCAGCCAAATGTGTGGCTCAGTACTTCAAACTGGCATGTGAACCACGTGTGCATCTGCCACTAGGTCCATGACTACAGTGGGTTCCACTTTGGGTTTTACTTTGAAGTTTAATGCAGCTATCTAAGGGGACAGACTTTGTTCCCAAAGAAGGTTCAGCAGTGCACATATCTACTTTTGTGTTTAGATTAAAACCCACCATTAATTCAACATTACCCTTGATATGGGAGCCATCATTGGTCCATGAATTGGTCCATGAGCTGTGGCTGCATCTCAACTGCAGTGGTAATGTAATTTGACACTGCTTTAACTGCCATGGTTCAATGCTATGGGATTTGGGAATTTGTAGTTTTATGATATATGTAGCCTTCTCTGTCAGAGTGCTCTGGTGCCACAACATACTCCAAATCCCAGGATTCCATAGCACTGAGCCATGGCAGTTAAAGCAGTGTCAAACTGATTTTTTCTGCAATGCAGATGCAGTCTGTTTTGGGAACTTCAGGTTCTTGGATCTTCACACTGGATTTTAATCTGAATTGGGTGAGAATTTGGGAGCTAATCTAATGCTCCCTTCTCCCTTAAGATAAGTTTGACTGAACTCCAAATTTTATTCTCCAGGCATGAATTATTAGCACTTCTACACAAACAGAACTGATTTGGATAATACATGGAGTTGTGATGGAGGACGTTGGAATTGACTGTGTCTGAGGACTGCTACTGATAATTCAAGGCAAAAAGCAGGGAAGGTGATTTCACCTATGGTACCTGCTGTGTGCCCAGGATGAACTTTCAGGGTGGAGAAATAGCACTGTACAAGTTTCAGATATTAAATGCCAAGCTTTTGCAGTTCCACATTCTATCTATGAATCAGCCCTTAATAGCACAGTTTCTTGTTATACACCCTGGGCAAATTATTCTTTCAACTTATGTTTTTAAAGTATTTGTATTATATAATTAATTACCAGTGTTCCAGGTTGGTGCTCAAAAGTCATGATAACAACAATTAGACCTAAATATAATTGTTATTTCCTGCTAAAGTAGCTGAACCCATATTGCTTAGAATCCATGGAACTTAATGCATTAATCTATAGAATTTAAATACATTTTAAACCTTATTTCCACTAATTCAATGGGATAGTTTCAACTCGAACAAAAAAAAAAAAAAAAAAAAAAAAGGATTTAGGCCACAAAATTCAGTACAGAAATTCTTAGTGAAATCTAAAAGCCTTGGTAAGATTGCTACAGGTCGAGTATCTTGAATTCTGAAATCAAAAATACTCCAAAATCCAAAATTATCCTCATGGGTGCTGGTATCTTTGCTTTTTTTTGATAGTTCAATGTACTCCAACTTTGTTTCATCCAAAAATATATTTATTTAAAAATACTGTGTATAAAATTTTCTTCAGGCTATGTGTTTGAAGGCATAGAGAAAAATATTCGGGTATCATCAGCATACTGATACCCTGCCCATTGCCTCCAGATGATCTCTCAGAGCAGTTTCATGTAGATGTTGAATGGCATTGGGGATAGAATGGCACTTTGTGATATCTCATATAATAGTTATTTATTTGAAGAGCAGCTATCCTCAAGCACCACCATCTGGAACCTACCTGAGACATAGTACCAGAACCACTGAAGCACAGTGCCTCTGATTCCCAAATCCCCCAAGCATTCCAGAAGGATACCATTTTTGGTGGTATCGAATGCCACTGAGAGGTCCAAAAGGACCAACAGGGACACACTCCTGCTGTCAATGTTCAGGTGAAGATCATCCACTAAGGTGACCATAGCAGTCTCAACTCTGTATTCTGCTCTGAAGCCAGTTTGAAATGGGTTTAGATAATTTGTATCATCCAAAACTGCCTGAAGTTGGAAGTCAACTGCCCTCTCAATCACTCTAGGCCTGAGAAGGCATTTTATCCCCAGATCTTTCATGTTTCAGCTAAGCAGAGATGGGGAAAACTCACCAAATGATGAGTGTAACAAGGGCCATCCAGTCCAATCCCCTGCCATGCAGGAATACACAATCAGAGCACTCCAACAGATAGGCATCCACACTAAAAGATCCCAAGAAGGAGGCGCCACTACACCCCAAGGCAGCATATTCCATGCCAAACAACTCTTACAATCAGGAAGTTCTTCCTGATGTTTAGGTGGAATCTCTTTTCCTATTGTTTTAATCCATTGCTCCGTTTCTTAGGGGGGTTGCAGACTGCCAGAAATAGTGTGAATTCAGTCCACTTTTAGGGTTAGGGTTAGTGCTAGGGAATCATGGGAACTGTTATTTTTCTGAGGCATTGAGCCTTCTCTGTCAGACAACTCTGATGCCACAATAAAATACAGTTCCCATGGTTCCCTAACTCTAACCCTAACCCTAAAAGTGGACTGAATTCACACTATTTCTGGCAGTCTGCAACCCCCGTTAGTCTCTGGAGGCACAGAAAACAAGCTTGCTGCATCCTCAATATGACATTCCTTCAATTATTTAAACATGGCTATCATGTCACCTGTTAACCTTCTTCTCCCCAAGCTAAACATACCCAGATATGATGGGACTTGTAGTCCAAAATATCATGGGGGAAGCTGTTTGGGAGAGGATGATTTATTGTAGGAGTTACTTGTTTTGGACTCTGACTCTCCTAAGCTCCCCATGGAGACTTGGGAGCTATAGTCCAAACAGTAACTTTCATAGATTCTGCTCACTGTTATCAACAATTTGTTATGATAAATGAACCATGCTACTTTTCTCTTTAGACATGTGAGATAGTGAATGGGTTACCAGGAAATAAATTTGGTGTCATGCTGGCTCTATTTTCCTACCTCACACAGTCCTCCATCTTTGAGTAGTGCCAGCTAGCCAGGATGATGCAGTGGCTTCCTACCAGTTCTGCGATTCAATGTTTCTTCCTCCCATATGCTCTCCAGCTGTCCTACAAATAACCATTTCCACAGCACTCTGGTTTCTTGTATGTTTGCAAACCTCCGGTGTCTGTAGTAATGAATACAGCTGGTTCTTGCTGGCCAAACATTAAGCAAGCTGTGGTTAGAAGGAGAAAGTAAATAAATTCGCCTATTAATATCCCCACTTCTATTTTCTCCCAGGGAATAAAACTGAAAATAAATAAAATGTGAATGGGGGGGGGGGAGCATCTCCTCACCACAGTAGTTGTCTGGAAGGAGTGGCAGCTGTAGATGCTGATTCACTGAGGTAAGTAACATGTGTGTGCTTTGGCAGGCATCAGATCAATGTTCCTTCTTGCTTATTAAACAGCAGAGTAAACAGAGGTGAAGAAGCTGCCTCCTTTGGCAGTGAGTGAACACTTCTCTTTATTTGTTTTGCGCTGATGAATCTGAAAACATGGGAGGAGGACTATGTTATGTCTCAAGCAAGAGGAAAAGATTTTGGCTGGAATCCTGTTGGTGACGTAGATAGGCATAATGTCAAATTAGACCTACACATCCCCTTTAAGGGTCATTACAGAAGAAGGAATCCACTACTTCCTTGACACAATGACTCCCCTGACCGTAGAAACCATCGGTTTCTTGGTGCCTTCCTCAGACATTTCATGATGGGGAATAGGGAGTCTCTAGCTATCTTGTTACAGCCAAATGCACAAAGATAATGCCATGCTCCTAAACCTACAAAGAATCCCTTTAGAGCAGGGGTAGGCAACCTTTTTGAGCTGGGGGCCGGGTTGCTGTCCCTTAGACAATTGGGGGGCCGAAGCACCAATAATAAATAAATAAATAAATAAATAAATATTAAAATTGAAATTAAAAATTTTAAAAAAATTAATTTTTTTTAAAAAATATGCATGCACACTCTCTCAGCCCCAGAAAAGCCATGGCAAAACCCCTGGGGAGATTTTGCCAAGAAAACCAAAGAACAAGTAATAACAACAATAATCAATATCATCATGGCAGACGGCGGCGGCGGCATCCGGCCCCCGGGCCTTGAGTTGCCTACCCCTGCTTTAGAGGTTGCAGAGCACGACTTTTATATGTGGTATGGAAGCCATAGAAGCCAATGTAATTCTAGGCTTCATTATCCATAGTATAGTGTCCAGATCAGGAAAGTAATACGACTACTCTAGTCTGCTTTGGTCAGACCTCACCCAGAATATTGTGCCTGGTTTTGGCCACTACACTTCAAGAAAAATATTGACAAATTTGAACCAAGATGATCAATGGTCTAAAATCCAAACCTTATGTGGAACAACTTACGGAGCTGAGTATGTTTAGCTTGTAGAAGAGAAGACTGAGTGATGATGTCATAGATATCTTGAAATATTTGAAGGGCTGTCATGTAGAAAATGTTTTCTGCTGCTCCAGAAACTAGAATGGTAACCAATCAATTCCAATTACAAGAAAAGAGATTCCACATAAACATTAGGAAGAACTCTTTACTATAAGAACTGTTCTACAGTAGAATAAACTGCCTTGGAGGGTGGTGGATTCTCCATCTTTGGATGTCTTGAAACAGAGATTGAATGACTTTTAAAGACAGATTACAAATGTTCAGTTGTGTATTCCTGGATGCCTGGGGGTTAGATTAAATGGCAGCAGAAGTCACTCCCATCATCTGCCATTTGAACCTTTAACTGGAAGTGCCAGGAATTGAAGTATCATATAAACTCGACTATAGGTTATTCTCATGTATAAGTCAAGGGCAGGTTTTGGAGCCAAAATTATGGGTTTTGATATGAAGCATGGATAAGTTGAGGGTAAAAACTAGGGGCATGTAGCAAAGGATCTAAAGGATGAAGCAAATGAAAACAATGCCAAAGAACTTTCAAAATTCCAGCAGGCATAAATATTTGTGCTCACACTAAAGGCTGATGGATGAGAGAGTGGAGGGGAGCATTACTTCCAGGACAGATCAGGCTCTTGCCAGGGTATGATTCCTTTTTAAAATTAAAGTTAAAATACAGTACTTACATTGACCGTGGATAAATCAACTCAGTTTTTTTAAGGTCAATTTTTTGTCTAAAATTTCTAAACTTATACATGATCATGTATAGTATCTCACATGTCATTTTAACATACACATACATGAAAAACCTTGCTTAAACTTACCCTTTTCTGGCAATATGAATTAAGTCTTTATACTTCCATGTTTATTGTTATCTATCAACAATGAATTAAATAGGTATTTTTTTAAAAGCAATAAATAAAAGAATGAGTCATTGGGAGCCAACCCAGAGAACAAGCCAATAATCAGGAGCTATTATTGTTAGCTAAACTCAGTCTGAACAGAAAACTTTTAATCATATTTATTGTTGAGGATAGTTGTCAGTCCTTGATGGGCAGTCAGGCCAAGCCAGAATCTGTTGCTTCCAGGAGAGAGATTTCCAGCTTTTATTCCTGGGGACTCACCACACATGGGGGAAATCTACAAAATGCTCTAGGGTATTGGTTCCAATTGACAGTTTCTGAAACTCTGATCTGTAAAAGTACATTCGTTCAAGTGACAAGTACTGTATACATTATAGTGATCTATTGATTCTGTTATGTTCTATCTTTCCCAGGTTCTATTCATAATGAACCAGCTTCAGTTACTGACTGGAAAAATTATGTCTATGTCCATCCCAAATATTCCTGACCCTCTCTTTCTCAGGCTTTTTTGGAGGGGAGCAATGTCTGCTCTTGATTTTACAGCTTCTCCTCTCACAACTATTCTGAGTTGTATGGGAGCTTTCCCAGTGCTGAATCTCAGGAAGGATACAGTCCAACTCCAGGAGAACTCCTATAGAACTTTAAATAGCTGAAGGCCATAAAATTACAAATGATATACCACTCTCATGGCAAAAGATCCACCAGCCGTGCCTAGCACCCATGAAGAGCTAAGCCTTGAAAATTATAGCAGGGATGTTGTGGTCCAGATGTTGTTGTCCTGCACCTCTGATCAGCATAGCAAATGGAGTGGGATAATGGAAGATGTAATCTATGACAGCTGGAGGGCCAGAAAGTTCCTATCCATACATTACAGTCAACCTGATATTTGCAAGGGTGATTTTTTTTTTAAGAGTGTTCTAGAGCTATAGCAGAGAATAAGTCCTCTGCCCACTTCAGACTTGTCAGAGTAACAAGCATATTGCTTAATCAGAAGCCCAATTTGAAATTAATTGTTTGAGCCAAGATGTGCTCTGTCCGAGTGTGCTAGGTAAAAAGTTCTTTCCTCTCTACCACACAATAGTAATAAGACTCAGAGATGTGAAAGAGCCTTATCTTTCTGCCTGAGGTCTCCTTTTGCTTTTCTTGTCCTTGTTGAACACATTTTAGCCAACCTAACGGATGGAGTGAAAAATGTTCATTTATTTTTATCAGGACCCGATTGTACCTGCAAGGCTAGAAAGTCTAGCAAAGCCAAATAAGAGGAAATCATCCGCATTCAGGCAGGAAACGAGCAAGACTGAAATCAAAGTTGTTTATGCAAAGTATTCCCAGACTTGAGGAAACTAGATAAGCATTTGAATATACAAATATGGGAATGCACTAACTCTGTTTCCACTTGCTAGAGGGACTAATGATATTTGAATGCTTGAAATTTAAGAAACCAACACAGGGTTTGAAGGATTTGTATAGTAACCAAAAGAACTGAAAAATCTTTTTAAAATATAATACACAGTGTAGTGGAGCTGGGGCTCACAGGATTGAAACACTGGGACTTTTTGGTTAGCATGGTCAGAAGGGGTCCTTTAGTATGTCCACTGGAGGATATGTGTGTGGAAAGCACACCACCTTGTATTGTGCATGTAAATAAAATCCCTTCTATTCCACAAAAGGGAATTGGACTGGCAGTAAGATTGTCAGGTGAAATAAAGGAGAGGGCTTTTGCCCCTTCAATGATTGTGGGGAAAAAGCAATTTGAGGTTACCATACAAGCAATATGCTATCCCAAAAGGTGGGGGACCTGGTATCCCCCACCAAGAGTGATAGCATATTTCAGAAATTTATTAGCTCAGCTTGGGGCCTGTGAGAGGTTGGGTAACCTTGAGGATCATTTTCACCTGTGTATACCAGTATTAACTGCAGGAGGGTTTGGGTTGGGTTTGGGTATTGTATATGATTTTATGGTTGTGAGCCGCACTGATTGGGTTTCCAAAGGGTGGGATATAAATGAATTTTATTATTATTATTATTATTATTATTATTATTATTAGGACTCAAGGCTTAATGAATAAAGAGAGTCTGAGACACCATACAAGCTTAACTGAAATAAAGGTATGGAAACTGGATAGTAGAGGTTTTGCTTTGCAGAGGGGGTGATATTTACCAGCCCTGAAGAGGAATCCACAGAATGTGTGTGGCTCAGACAGCATTTGAAGTAACTTAGGGGGGTTGCAGACTGCCAGAAATAGTGCAAATTGAGTCCACTTTTAGGGTTAGGGTTAGTGCTAGGGAATCACCTGAGTGGCTTGAGATGCTGCACCTGCAGGCAGCAGGGGAGGAGCCTTGGTGGACATAAAGCCTCTGCCTGTTTCCGTCTCTCACCGGCACTCTCAAGCTGCGGAGGACTGTTTTGGGCGTCCTGCAGCCCTCGGAGGACCACCTGAGTGGCTTGAGATGCTGCACCTGCAGGCAGCAGGGGAGGAGCCCCGGTGGACATAAAGCCTCTGCCTGTTTCCATCTCTCACCGGCACTCTCAAGCTGCGGAGGACTGTTTTGGGCATCCTGCAGCCCTCAGAGGACCACCTGAGTGGCTTGAGATGCTGCACCTGCAGGCAGCAGGGGAGGAGCCCCGGTGGACATAAAGCCTCTGCCTGTTTCCATCTCTCACCGGCACTCTCAAGCTGCGGAGGACTGTTTTGGGCATCCTGCAGCCCTCAGAGGACCACCTGAGTGGCTTGAGATGCTGCACCTGCAGGCAGCAGGGGAGGAGCCCCGGTGGACATAAAGCCTCTGCCTGTTTCCATCTCTCACCGGCACTCTCAAGCTGCGGAGGACTGTTTTGGGCTCTGGGAAGATCATAATGAAACTGAAAAATTTGTGTATTTTTAAACTGTATATTTTTTGTCATTTAACTTGCTTAGTTTATTGTTTTGGGGGGATGGGAGGGTGTGGGAAGGGGGGATGAGATTTGAATTTGATTTAATTTTGATATTTGTTCTGATATTTTGAAATCCTGTACGCCGCCCCGAATGCCTAGCAGAGGGGCGGGATATAAATAAAAATTATTATTATTATTATTATTATTATTATTATTATCATGGGAATTGTTTTTTTTCTGAGACATTCAGCCTTCTCTGTCAGAGAGCTCTGGTGCCACAATAAAGTACAGTTCCCACGATTCCCTAACTCTAACCCTAACCCTAAAAGTGGACTCAATTTGCACTATTTCTGACAGTCTGCAACCCTCCACAGTGAGTGAAAGTGATATCATGTGCATGCACAAGGCTATAGCCGGGACTGATATTTATATCTGATTTTCTAGCCTTGAGTGATACTTGGTATCATCATGCAGATCTGATTGTTTTCCAAGGGAATCAACAATGGGGTTCCGGAATGGCAGGTGGCTTTAACTTTGGAGTAACAAAACCACTGACTAGATGTAGGATAGATTGATTGATGGATAGATGGATAGATGGATAAAGAAGTTGGCTGAGAACACTGTAGGTAGGAGATACGGTCTTATTTACCATAGTACAATGGGATGCCTTTGTCTCCAATGCAAGAGGATATATGAAAAGCACAGGGGAGGATTGAGCAATCAGCAAACAAATGTAACCTTTATTTTGGTATTACCTAGATCCTTCACATGTCTTTGGGCCAGTGTCCCTTTCCCACGAAAAAGTTTCTAGTGTCCCAAAGATCATTATGATATCCTAAGAACATGCCTGGCTCTAGTTATGAAAATATGAAACCCCATATACAGTGCAGGGGGTTGGGATGGGGTATGCTAACATTACCGGCAAAAGTTCTCTCTTTGACATAGCCATTAAAGGGACAGGAAACTTTCCATTTATTTCACCTGACAACCCTAAGTGGCAGTAGTTATTGATTCAATTTATATCCCATACTTTATCATAAGAAGTCATGGCAGCTAACCACCTACAGTAAAACTGAATTAGTAACACAGATTACAAACATCTAAACTAAAAATTAAAATGTCTGCAAAAAATATAATAAAAGGAATACGAACAAGCAATTAAAGGTCATTTCAAGCACTTGACTGTTCCTTGAAAGTATGTGGGAAACAAGTGGATATTTGACTGAAGGGGGTTCCAGAAACAGGGGGTCACCATCTAGAAAACCCTACCACATGAGTTAGCCCTAGGGGCTAAAGTTGATTTCCCCCCCCCCCCTCCCAGTACTGGTGATGAATCCTTCTCCTCTGTACCTAAAGGCAGCAGTTTATCTGAGTGAACTCAGAGCAAACCACAAGGCATATAGGTCTCTCCTCCAAAAATTGCAATTGCCTCCCAATGTCTGCTATTTCTTGTGAGTCTCTCATTCAGCCTGTCACTTACCCAGAAGGCATTTTCTTTGGCCACCACAGATTGTGGAATGTTCTGCCAGGGGAGATTCACCAATTAGATATGCTGTCTGCATTGAGAACAGCAGTAAAGGGAAGTGCCTTCCAGAAGTCCTATCCAAATTATTTCTAAATTATAAATTTTCAAATATTTATTGGTTGGTTTTTTAAAAATATGCATTGGTTTTATATGCACTTTTAACTGTGTTTGTTCTGTTGTTGTTCCCCACCTCAATCCGTAGGGAGATGCGGTGAGAAACAACAACAATCCACTTACTGTTTGAAAGCATCTTCTGAGACATTTTCCTTTTTGTTCCTTATTACCACAAACCTCTGGAAGCAAAATATCCCTTAAAAATGATTAAGTGAACTTTTCATGAGTAGCCACACAAATTAAAGTTTGCACTTACTGATTAAAATTGGTCCACCTCGATTAATCAGCAAAACCAAGTAAAGCTGGCAGCTCTTATTTGCTTAGATCAGCTCTGGTGGTTCACGTTGCAGCTTTTCCTGCACTGCAAAATTCCTACCTGGGCACAAGTCCCTTAGATAACTTAAAGTAACTCATAATAACTCATAACTCCTTTCAACTCCAGGCTGTCTTGGAAGAAGCCAACTATCTGGACCCATTTCAAACCGGCTTCAGGACGGGATATGGAGTTGAGACTGCCATGGTCGCCTTAGTTGATGATCTCTGTCTGGGCATAGACAGGGGAAGTGTGACCCTGGACGTTTTCATACTCATGGCTCTAAAGCCGCCTGGAAGCCGCCTGGAAGCAATGAAGAGCCATTCCGGCGGTAAAAACAGCAGCCGCCAGAATGGCTCCTGATTGCTTCCGGCAGCAGCAACTCTAATTCCTTTTAAAAAAAGGAATTAGAAAGACGGGGCTAAAGCCGGCTAGCGCCGGGGATGGCGCTGGATGGGGCGGTGGCGGTGGCAGGACTTGCTGCGACATCATGTAAACACGCACAGCAAGACCCCGGATGGATGCCGGCTAGTGCCAGGGATGGCGCTGGATGGGGCGGTGCTTGGTGCGACGTCGTGTGAAAAATTTGCAGGAACAGCCGGAGTGGGGCCGGACAGAGGTAGGATTGCCTCCGTCTAAAGCCCCGTGTGAAAACGTCCACAGCTGGTGCTCTTGGAAATCTTAACGGCATTCGATACCATAGACCATGGTATCCTTCTGGAATGCCTGAGAGAGTTAGGTATTGGGGGCACTACTCTTCAGTGGTTCTAGTCCTACCTCTCGGGCAGATTCCAGATGGTGATAGTAGCTCTTCAAAAAGAGAGCTGACATCTAGCATTCCTCAGGGCGCCATTCAATCCCCCATACTGTTTAACATTTACATGAAGCCGCTTGGTGAGATCATCCAGAGACATGGGGCATGGTGTTATCAATACACTGGTGTTATCAATACCCAACTCTACTTCTCTACGGGCCTTTGCAGACTGCTAGAAATAGTGCAAATTGAGTCCACTTTAACTGCCCTGGCTCAGTGCTAGGGAATCATGGGAATTGTATTTTTTTCTGAGACATTTAGCCTTCTCTGTCAGAGAGCTCTGGTGCCACAATAAATGACAGTTCCCATGATTCCTTAGCACTGAGTCAGGACAGTTAAAGTGGACTCAGTTTGCAGTATTTCTGGCAGTCTGCAAAGGCCTTATGTCTCCGACTGCTGCAGTGACTAAGGATGGCATCGGACCTCTTGATGCCTGTCTTGAGTCGGTAATGGGTTGGATGAGGGAAAACAAACTCAATCTAAATCCAGAGAAAACAGAAGTACTCTTGATAGGTACTCTTGGTCCAGGAAGTGAGTTTCGCCAAGCAGTCCTCGATGGGGTCACAGTTCCCCTAAAGGATAAAGTATACAGTTTGGGAGTACTCCTGGATTCATCTTTCCAGTTGTCATCTCAAGTGGATGCGATGGCCAGGAATGCTTGGTATTGTTAGCGGATGTCCTCCATTTTTCTTGGTATTTTAGAAGCATGTGGAGTTCCCTAGGAAACCCAGCCCGACCCTTGGGAGATGGCAGCCATAATCCCCCAAATGTAAGGTCATGTAGGCACTGCTGAAGTTGCTCAAGACCACCAGAGATTTCCTGGACAGGCAGGTTTGGGAGTTGCCCTTGGGAATATCCCATTAGACTGGAAAAGACACACAATGGTGTTTATTTGTCTTAGGTCTCACACTTAATGAGGCAGTGATCAGATTTGACTGCACCCTTTTCACTAGCTTCCCTTCCTTGGTAGTTTTGAAACCAAATGCATTGTTTAGGCTATGCTCATACTTAGGTACACAAAGATAAGCTCGTCAAAGCCTTTGTCCTCCATTGTGAGGCTCATAGCTAGGAGGCAGCAATTCCCTATAAAAACCCCTGAATTCTGGCAGTCCACATGCTACTTTGGAAGTGCATGCTGAACCTCTGTCAGTCTGCACTCTAAGATAGTTCCCGTGACACCCCCTCCCCCTCTTGCTGGTCATGTCCTTCCACTGAATTCATCTGCATTTGCTGCCAGGAGTCCGAAGGAGTCTCTTGTGCATAAGTATATCCCTCACACCCTGGTCTCCCTCTCTGCTTTCCCCACTCTCTCCCACTTATCCTTCTGGTGTGTGTGTGTGTCGTATTTGGATATTTGCTTATTGTGTTAATAAATATTTTAGTCTTTAATTGGAGTTTGGTCCTTCTCAGCATCATAGAATCATAGAATCATAGAGTTGGAAGAGACCACAAGGGCCATCCAGTTCAACCCCCTGCCATGCAGGAACTCCCAATCAAAGCATCCCCGACAGATGGCCATCCAGCCTCTGCTTAAAGACCTCCAAGGAAGGAGACTCCACTACTCTCTGAGGGAGTGTGTTCCACTGTCGAACTGCCCTTACTGTCAGGAAGTTCCTCCTAATGTTGAGGTGGAATCTCTTTTCTTGCAGCTTGCATCCATTGTTTCGGGTCCTAGTCTCTGGAGCAGCAGAAAACAAGCTTGTTCCCTCCTCGATATGACATCCCTTCAAATATTTAAACACGGCTATCATATCACCTCTCAGCCTTCTCTTCTCCAGGCTAAACATCCCCAGCTCCCTAAGTCGTTCCTCATAGGGCTTGCTTTCCAGACCCTTCACCATTTTAGTTGCCCTCCTTTGGACACGCTCCAGTTTCTCCACATCCTTTTTGAATTGTGGTGCCCAGAACTGGACACAGTATTCCAGGTGAGGCCTGACCAAAGCAGAATAGAGTGGCACTATTACTTCTCTTGATCTAGACACTATACTTCTACTGATGCAGCCTAAAATTGCATTGGCCTTTTTAGCTGCTGCATCGCACTGTTGACTCATGTTCAACTTGTGGTCCACCTGGATTCCTAGATCCCTTTCACACGTAGTCTCATTCAGCCAGGTGTCCCCCATCGTATATCTGTACTTTTCGTTTTTCCGCCCTAAGTGCAGTACCTTACATTTCTCTGTGTTGAATTTCATTTTGTTAGCTTTGGCCCAACTTTCTAGTCTGTTCAAGTCATTTTGAATTTTGATCCTGTCCTCTGGGGTATTAGCTACTCCTCCTAATTTGGTGTCGTCTGCAAATTTGATAACTATGCCCCCAATACCGTCATCCAAGTCATTAATAAAGATATTGAATAGCACTGGGCCCAGGACAGAGCCCTGTGGCACCCCACTGGTCACTTCTTTTCAAGTGGAAAAGGAGCCATTGTTGAGCACCCTTTGCGTTCGATCAGTTAACCAATTACAAATCCATGTAACAGTTACTTTGTCTAGCCCACATTTTACCAACTTGCTTGCCAGAATGTCATGGGGAACCTTGTCAAAGGCCTTACTGAAATCAAGATATACTATATCCACAGCATTCCCTTCATCTACCAAGCTGGTAATTTTATCAAAAAAAGAGATCAGATTTGTCTGGCATGACCTGTTTCTCTGAAACCCAGAGAAAGCGTCATTCCCTGCCAAATCTCTTAGGACTCTGGTATACACCTGGTTAGATCTCATGAAGCAAAGTTGGGCATTTCACTCTCGCACATTTCAGCTAATTATAAATTTCCCAAAAACAGACTTGATTCCCAACAGTATCAAATTTGGTTGATCCACCAACTACGTCCCTACCTAGATCAAGAGGACCTTGAAGCAGTAGTACTTGCCCTGGTAATCCCTTGTTTGGATTTCTGTAATGCGCTCTACACGGGGGTGCCTCTGTACCAATTTCGGAAGCTTCATTTGGTTCAAAATGCAGCAGCCAGATTGGTCACTGGAACATCTAGGTCGGGCCATGTAATACTTGTTTTGAAATCTCTTCACTGGCTGCCGATTAGCTTCCGGGCACAGTACAAAGTGTTGGTTATTACATTTAAAGCCCTACATGGCTTGGGCCCAAGTTACTTGAAGGAACGCCTCTCCCCACATAGTCCGCCCCACACTCTCAGAACAACTGGGAAGTATTTATTAGATCACCACAAAACCAGATCAAACTCTACTTCCCATAGATCATTCATGGCCACAGCCCCCAGATTATGGAACTGCCTGCTGAAAGAAATCTGTTTTATCACTACATTAGATGCCTTTAAGAAGGCACTTAAGACAGACGTCTTCCGGCGGGCCTATCCATCTGATCTTCTGGATTTCTAGACTCTGATGATGATTAGCTATTATATTATATTATATTATATTATTTTCTTATAATTTATTACTATTGTTTTGATTTTACTATTGTATTGCTTGTATTTTATACATTGTACTCATTCTATTCTGTAATCCCACCTCGATTATTGTTGTTGTTATTATTATTATTATTATTATTATGGATTTCCATGATGAGAAGAGTCAACATGTAAACATTGGGATGGAAATCATGAGACCCTCTGGTCATTGGTGGACTGCAGTTCCCATCATCCCTCCCCATTGTCTATGTTGGCTTGTTCTGATACAGTCCAATAATGATTCCCATCTCTGAGGGGAAAAGATATTTAGCTTTGGTGAGAATCTCCTCCAGAAGACCAAGCTGAATTTTTTTTATCAGCTGGAAGAGAGAGGCAGTTCTCTTTCTTTCTCTTTTATACAGGCTAAATTGAGGCTGACTAAAGACTTATGGCAACCCTAAGGGAAACCTATCATGGATTTTTCTTGACAAGATTTGTTCAGGTGGGTTTGCTATTGCCTTTTTCTGAAGCTGAGAGAGTGTGACTTGCCCATGGTCAGCCAGTGGGTTTACATGGCTGAATCAGGATACAAATCTTGGTCTCCCAGTGTCCTAGTCTACTGTCCAAACTACTATACCATGCTGGCTGTCTTCTACCCAATTATTAAAAGTGCAGGAGTCTTCTCTGGTTTTCACTCTTCTGCCTACCCTGAATCTCCTACCATTAGTTTCATTGTCAATGAGCTCCAGTTTTAGTATTATATGAGAGGGAGAAAACCTCTTCCTATCCAGATATATTTAATTTCCATATTTCTCTCCCATTCTCCGCCATGCTTGGTTTTTCTTCCTAAACTAAATAGCACCTCATGTTGCAAACACAGCAACATTACTAAATAATTTCCTTTTCGCTTCCGAGCCTAATACCAACATCAACAATGACTTAACTGCAGGGACAGTCTGTGTGAACAACGTCATTCAGGGAAGAGATAATCTATTTTCTGAGTGGATAATGTACCCGGCAAAAAGGATTATACCTCCAATAAGCAAACTGGATTACGGTTGGCAAAGGAAGAGAAAAATGGGGCACTCTAATTATTCCTGATTAGACTGAAATTCAAAGTGGGTATGTGCACACACACAGTGCTCAACTCACATGTCCCAGAACAGTTCTTCTGCAGAAAGAAAAGGCAAAGAGAAGCCAAAGATTAGTGTAATTACAATTATGCAGAGAAGAATGAACAGATTAGATGTTTGGAACAATGCAGGCAAAGCAAGAGGGCAGAGGAGAACAATGGGACAAGGAAATTCCCCTATGGTCTTGATTCTATGGAGAGAACAAAAACTTTCCCCATTATGTTCAGCTTTAGGTTTTAAGGTGTCACAGGACTCTTCTGTTTATTCATGCATATTTAGCCTTGCATACTTAGCATTGTACCTTGTGAGCGAGTTTACAATTGGGAAATCTGATCCCACAGGTTTCCCAGTCATACAGAAGACTAGCCAACATTGTGCAGCCGGACCTCCATATCCACCGATTCTTTATCCATGGATTCAACCATTCAAGGCTTAAATATCTATATATATTCCAAAAAGCAAAGCTTGATTTAGCCATTTTATATAAGGGATGCCATTTTACTATGCTGTTGTATTTAATGAGACTTCAGTATCCACAGATTTTGGTATCCACAGGGTTCCCCGGTTGTACAATACAGTTCACAACTTTCATTATCAAAGTAGAATAGCAGGGAAACAAATGAAACAAACAACAACAACAATAACAAACCCAGTTCTTGAATGTTCAGCCCAACTTTACTTGGCATTGACTTTGGGGTCTTACAGTTAGTGCATTAACTAAAGAAAAAAGTGTTGCTTTATTTATCTAATCCATGGTTAAATGAATGAATGTACAAATATAAAGATTCAATAATTCAGGATAACAACAAATGGAAATTTAAAACTTGTGAAGAACTAAAAGGGGAAGGGAAGGAATGCAGTTGATTTCTCCACAGACAATTAATAGAGAGATTTAGATCTGACGCTAATAATGAAAGAATTTAAAAAAATCAAAATTAAAAAAAGATTAGAAGAAATTATTTTGGGAGACAATAACAAAATATGATCCAAATTGTATAGATGTTTATTAAAATTAGATATGGAAGAAAATATGGTAAAATGGGCCCAGAATTTTGGATATGAAACTGAACTTAGGCAATGGGAAATCAATGTCTTGAAGTGGTAATGGACTGGATGAGGAAAAACTAACTCAAGCTGAATCCGGATAAAACGGAGGTACTTACGGTAGGGGGGCCCAAACCAGGTATTGGGTTGCAGCCTCCAGTCCTGGGTGAGGTCACGCTCTCTGCTAAGGACTTTGTTCACAATCTGGGGGTGCTCCTGGACTCGTCGCTTCACAGGACAGATCAGGCGAATGTGACAGTCAGGAGCGCCTGTTATCAGCTTCGGCTGATACGCCAGCTACGCCCTTTCCTGGAAGTAAGGGACCTAGAAACTGTAGTACATACACTGGTAACCTCACGACTCGACTTCTACAATGCGCTTTACATGGGGCTACCCTTATACTTAACTCGGAAACTACAATTAGTGCAAAATATGGCAGCCAGGTTGATCACCGGAACATCAAGGAGTGATCACATCACACCTATTCTAAAATCTCTTCACTGGCTGCCTATTGATTTTCGAGCACAGTATAAGGTGTTGGTAATGACCTTTAAAGCCTTACATGGCCTGGGTCCAACCTACCTAGGAGATTGCCTTCTTACGTATAATCCGCCCCGCGCCCTTAGGTCCCCTGAGAGGAAGCTGCTTCAACCAATGAGAACTAAGTTGGCGGCGACCTCCCAGAGGACATTCTCTACCATAACTCCCAGACTCTGGAACACCTTGCCGGAAGAGATCCGTCAGATAACCAACTTGGATGGCTTTAAAAAAGCCATCAAGATGAATCTCTTCTGGCAGGCTTATCTGGAATAAATCATTCACCTATTTTTGATCTCCACCTGTCAGACATTGTCATGTCAGACATTGTTATTTTGACCTTGCCCCAGAATACCTATTGTTTTTAACTCTGTTTATTCTTAAAATTTTAACCCTGAGATGAATTTAATGTATTTTTAATGGGGGGTAAATTGTGTTGTCTTTATTGTTGCAAGGATTTTTATGTATTTGATTTTATATGTTAGCCGCCTTGATGGCCAAGGCTAAAGGCGGGATATAAATGAATTATATAATAATAATAATAATAATAATAATAATTTATTTATTTATATCCCGCCTTTAGCCAAGGCTATCAAGGCAGCTTGTTGTTGTCAGGATATTAAAGAAAACTACTACAAGGTTTATTTTAGTACAAAAAAGGAAATACTAAAGATAAATATGCAATTTAAGCCTGAAACATTTTTATTAAATATGTTAGAAGAAAATGTAGAAAACATACATGGGAGAATAATCTTTTATATGATATCTTCAGCTAGAATGGTTTATGCTAAAATGTGGACATGAGAAGAAATTCCGGACATAGAACACTGGACTATCAAGTTGTTGGACATGCTAGAAACAGACAAGTTTACAGGACAATTGAACAAAGAAGACCCAGAAAAACATTTATTGGACTGGAACAAAATAACAGAATATCTAACCCAAAGGTGGGGGAAGAATGTAAGAATAGGCTTTGACTAAGTGTTAAGCTTGAATTAATTAATCCATATAAGTCTATATGATTATGTGTAAATATGTGTATGCAGACAAGAGTACGTAGAGATGTAAATATATGAGGGGATAGAAATAAAACTTGTAATAGAGAAGAGAGAGGAAAAGAATCAATATGAATAGAGGTATATCTAGTTGGTAGCACAAAAATAGAAGTATAAAATAAGAAGAGTCATTTAAGTCGGTTTTCTATCTCCAGAAAATAATTAAAAAATGTGAAAATTATATCTTATTTTTCAACAAGTACAAACAACAGGATGTTTCTAAGGACCTATGTGTGAAAATGAGCTATATATAATTTATATGAAAAATAATTTGTAGGTAAATTTAGAAATCTATGAAAGAAATAGATGGGGAAATGGTGGAGGATAACAGAAATAATAGAAGTTAGAAAAGATAAACTAGTTGCAAAAAGACTAAATAAAGACACCTTGGAGGTTAAAGTCAGGGAAGTAATGATTGTTAGAGTACTGGTTGTTAGTTGTAGTTAGTAGAAACAGGTTTTAATAGGGTGGGAAGAGAAAGGGATGAATGTATGTTTGTTGTATTGTTTTATTCTTTGTGATATATACATTAAAAAGCAATAAAAATATTTATGTAGACAATAGTGTAGTGTTTTGCCTCAAGCTATTGGTTCATGCCATGAATGTATTTGAATGCCCTCCCATCTAGGTGGCTGCTATCAGCCTCAGCATAAACTATGGCTTCAAAGTAGATGTCCTGTTTCAAGTTGGCAAGTGGCCAGGGAAGTATGCTGCTACTTCAAGAAATAAACAATGAAGAAACCAAACATGTTCAGGATGCTAGGATCCAAAAGAACAGATAAGTGGTCAAAACAGTATAGGGCCTAAACATGAAAAGCATCCCAGAGTCAAATGGCAATCAGGGAGTAACTGAACATATGAATCCAAAACAGAAATCTAAAGTTCAGGAAACTAGAGAGCAGAGGCTACTGAAGATAATGGAGATGTTCTGCAGCACAGAAATGGGCTTGGCTGTGCCAACTTCTAGCTTTATTATCCCAGCATTTCCTTTCTAAGGCAGCCCATGTCCTTGCCTGTACTTTTGCTACTACTGTAGTCAGCTGTTCTGAAGGATCAAGTTGCTCAGCCTTTAACCTCCTCTCTTCAAGATGAACAAGTGAAGGTCTGGGCTCCTCCATCTCAAAGGTAGGGCTGTTTTCCAGGTCAAGTTCTTTCTGGAGCCTGTTATTTGGGCTCATGTCTTCCCCTTCCTAATTTGAGGAGGTCTTCTCCAGGTAGGATATGATAGTAGTGTTGCCTCTATCTGAAATACAGGACGGGTTCCTGTATCCTTGAGCTTGTTTGGAGGTTCTAGCAGGGGAGCGCAGCTATCGTATACCCTTGACCGAAGAACGGTACACTCCTTCTATCTGGGATGTATCCTGTATCCTTAATAGTTGTGTAGAGGAGGGGATTTCAGCAGGTCTTGCTTGTGATTAATGGTACAAGAGCTCTATCTTGTATTGAACCTGGCAACCCTACTTCAAGGAGCTCAGAGTTTAGTTTTAACAGTGTGAAGGACTACTGCAGGTGGCAGTTTTATTGTTTCTTCAGTGAGAAGTATGGGGAAGTCTGAATGGGACTTCCCGAATGGGAGTGAGACATTTACTTTTGGTACATGAGAATTTTTCACTTTATTGTCAAAGCAGGGTGTGTTTGGGAACAATTGCAATTTTAAAAAGCTTGGGAAACTGCATGGATGAGAAAGCCACAATGTGATTGTATGTGTGGGTCTATAGTTTTTTGTCCCTTATTACATTTCTATCTCTGGCTGTTATCCCAAAAGCAGTTATCAAGTTTTGCTCCACAATGTTCCATCAAGATAGCCATTCTAAAGCCACTTTGGCAGGTCTGGGCACAGGTGGGGGGCAATCTTTCCAGTTACTGACTACAGATGTTACCCCCTTCCAAAATTGGGCACTGCCAACATTCAGAGGTGTGGTGATGGAGGTAAAAAGAAGACTAAAAGCATTTGTATGATTTAAACAAAGTGTACTGGGAGAACATGTATTGTTTTATTGGAGAACCACCATTCCAGGAAGCATCTGGAAATATGATTCTCCTGAAAACAAAGCACATATTCCCAGTGATCCTTGTTTTTAATGAGGAATGTAGATCTGTAAACTATTTCTGCAATATTGCCAAATTTGGTGAGGGCTGTATGAGGTCCACACCCTTATTTGTCCATCCCTGGTATAGGGGGTATCCCTCAATTGCCATATGGCACTATATCCCATGGGGTTATGCAATTGTTTGTTGAAGTAAGTTCAACTTGACTAAAAAAGTGAGTTAACATTAGATGAAATAAAATCTCTCTCCCCCTCTGTTTATATATCACCTTTCTCCCCTTTGGGATCCAAGGCAGCTCACAGACTAAAATAAATTAAATTAAAAACCCATCATAATATTAGTGAAAAATTAAAAGAGTTAAATAGCTCTCATATTAAAACAGCAGAACATTTTTAAAGTTTTTGAAACATATAATGCATCAGGAAAACAAATACAGCACCTACTGCAAGACTTTCCAGGACAACCAGATTTTTTAAAAATGAGTCTAAATAAAAAGATCTTTTTTCCAGCCTGTGGAAGGAGAACAGAGAGAGGATCAATTTAGATCTGCACAGGAAGGGAGTTCAACAGCCTAGGAACAGCCACTGTGGGTAACTTTAGCAACAATGCAGTCTGATACCACTTTAAGTGCTATAGATCCATCTTATGGAATATTGGGATTTGTAGTTTTACAAGGTCTTTAGTCTTCTCTGCCAAAGAAGAAGGTGCTTCACAGAACTACAAATCCCACAGTTAGGTAGGATGGAGCCATGACAGTTAAAGTGGTGTCAAATTGCATTATTTGTACCCTGAGAAGGCCTTCTGTTCTGTTCTGTTCCACTCCATTGGAATAGATGTAACTGTATGGATGGAGGTCTATCATCATAATTACCACTGGTGATGTCCACTCTCCAAATCTACCTTCATAGCCTGACAGTGTCCTTACCGAAGTGTTTCTAAGGTGCTGGAAATTGGGGTGGTGGGAAAGCCATGGGTTGCCTTGCGAATGGGCAGCAGGAGAGACCTCTCATGATCCTGCCTCAACTGCTTGTCCAAGGCACACCATAGCCAAGAGCACACTACAGATGTCATTTCCCAGTGTCCTGATCTCCAGCATCTCAGACATGTTTTATTCAGGGAGCTGCCAGGCTTTTGGGCACACATTCAGTCATTTGTGACCATAAACACGAATCCCAGCAGTTACAATGTTATATGTTCAGGTTTATTTAAATACTCTAAAGGCATCCGATCATGTCTGATTTCAGAAGCTAAGCAGAGTCAGCCCTGGTTAGTGTTTGGATGGACACTGCCAATGAATACCAGGTGCTATCATTGGCTATCATTTCTGGGCACAATTCAAAGTGCTGGTCATGATCTATAAAAGGCAATTGCTGAGTTGTAGTTACAGAGTGATGGGGGATCATATGAGGGGCATTCCCATTCTCGAATAAGAATTCTGCCTCTCCGTGACCATCCAGATTTCTAACATTGCAGTAACTTAAACCTTCAGTTGTTGTTGTTTGTTGTTAACTGCCCTCATGTTGACCTCAACCTATGGTAACTCTATGAATGAAGCATCTCCAAGCCTCCTGGTCCTCAACTGCCCTGTTCAGGTCCTGCAGACTTAGGGCTGGGTCCTTTTTGATTGAGTCTATCCATCTGGCATGTGGCCTTCTTCTCTTCTTACCGCCTTCTACCTTGCCAAGCATTATCATCTTTTCTAGCCTTCTCATGATGTACTGAAAGAAGGACATCCTCAGTTTAGTCATCTTGGCTTCTAGGGAGAGTTCAGGTTTGATTCCCCCCCCCCCCCCCATAGGACCCATTTGTCTTTTTATCCACTCATGGTGTCTTCAGCAGTCTTCTCCAATGCTACATCTCAAATGAGTTAATTCTCTTTCTATCAGCTTTTTTCATCACCCAGCTCTCACACCTATACATAGTGATGAGAAATACGATAGGCATTTAGAAATTTAAAAATAAATAAGCATTTAGATATGCAGTCTAGCATTCTGTTCAACAATTTTGATATCATAACCTGGACGTGTGTGTGTTTTTGTGCCTTCAAGTCATCTGTTGACTTATGGTGTCCACATGAATTTCATAGGGTTTTCTTAGGTAGGAAATACTCAAAAGTGGTATCCACAGTTCCTTTCTCTGAAATATAGCCTATAGCACCTCGTATTCATTGGTGGTCTCTCATCCAAATACTAACCAAGGCTGACCCTCTTTTGGTTAGGTAGACCTCATATGTTATATTCCTCCTCCAAAATTACTGAGGCCACACCTTCATAACTATAAACATGATGAATGTTTTACCATTGTTTTGCAAAAGGAGAACATTACTCCTTAATTAAATGAGATCACAGTGTAACTTAGGTCCAAAACACAGTTCAGAAATAATCCAGTTTGACACCACTTTAACTACCCTGGCTCAATGCTAGGGAATTCTGGGAGCTGTAGTTTTGTGACATTTAGCCTTCTTTGTCAGAAAGCAATAGTGCCACACTAAACTACAATTCCCAGGTTTCCCTAGCACTGAGCCAGGGCAGTTAAAGTAGTCTCAAACTGGATTACTTCTGCAGTGTGTTTTGGACCTTAGTTATGTCTTAGTTGCTGGGGAAAGGATTTGATTCAAATTAATTATTTATTTACCTCTAGTGACTTCCAGGCTCTGATGACAACTGCTTTTCAAATATATTAGGTAGTGGGTATTTTCAGTTTATCCCATCTCTGAGATATCTGTGTCCCAAACCAGTACTTTCGTACTTGGCCATCATCCAAAATTAACACGTCATCGAGTGAAATGTGGAGGCTTGAGTCTATCTCAGTTTGCACTCAATCTTCAACAAAGCGTGTCTTATTGCCTTTTAATGGGAACATGGCACAGAGCAGCAGATCAAATGAACCCGCCTTTGAAGGCAAACAGCTTACTTAAACTACAAAGCATGCTGAGTTTATTGTCAAACTAGATGGGGATTTCCCTAAAGAATGATGTGTTTAGCATGTTGTTTCATGGTGGATAAAGTGCAAGCAAACACTTAACGCCAAGTTCAGGACATATCTCAGGATTAGAGAGAGGGACACTTGAAGGATTCACACTTTATATGTTCCTGTAGAAAATTACCTGGGGTCTGTACATACTGCTGAATTATAGCACTATGATTCCACTTTAACTGCCATGGTTACAGACAGAGAGCTCTAGTGTTTCACCAAACTCCAAATCCCAGGATTCCACAGGATGGCAGGATGGAACCATGGCAGTTAAAGTGGAATAATAGTGCTGACTACCAAGTCTATGAAAGCTTATGCTACAACTTCTTTCACACTGTTGGACTCAAAGGTGTTACAAGAACCCTTTACATCAGGGGTAGGCAACCTTTCCCCTTTAAGGGCCGAGGGACTTCAGCTCCCAGAATCCCAGGAGCTATTGGCCAACATGGGACTATTGGCCAACATGGCTGAGGTTTCTGGGAGCTGAAGTCCCTCGGCCCTTAAAGGGGAAAGGTTGCCTACCCCTGCTTTACATATTATGGTGTTAGTGATGCTTGGGTGTTTCTGTTTCTAACAACAGCCAGTTAGCTTTCTTTGAAAAACTTGACCCTGTGGATCATTTAACTACAGCTGTGCCCCTCTATTTTGCTAACTGTTTTCTCCTTCACCTTTCAACCCAACTAGTTCAATATTTCCTCCTCCTCTTCCACCACAATATGAGTGATCAGGGAAGAATATTGTACAGAGAGGAAAGTTACAGGCTTCTTGATCTCTTGACATCTGGGCACCATGGACTCATATGTATTCCTTCTCTTCCTCCTAAACTCATTTTTGTTGTTGTTAATTTGAGGAAGCTCCTGCTTTTACATCCACAGTTTCTTTCCAACATATCATTTCTTTTCTTTTTTCAATTAATAATGGTACAATTTTACAGTCAAACTGATGGGAAAGAATAAGTAGAAACATAAACACTCTAAGTAGGATAGACAGAGGAGATGATGATGATGATGATGATGATGATGTAAGATTGGAGCTTGGAGAGGGGATGCTTGATAGAACAAGTAGGACCTGGAGTTTATCTTAATGATCATGACATGAAATTGTCTTGTTGGGATACCTGAAATTCAGTGGCCCACAATAACTAAGAAATAACTGGAGAGTGTATATGAAGGAGGCAGCTATTTTGGAAAATAGAAATATCTTTATCCCCCTTTTCCTAGCCTTCAATCCTGCTAGAGATGGTGGTGTTCAGATGTCTTTGAAAAACACTATTAGGGCTGAGTGTCTGCATCAGGAAGATGGAGTGTAACTTTACCCCCTTGTGTAACTTTACTCCAAATGTGAACAAGCACTGAGCAATGTGCTGGACAGCAATGCACATCTGTGCACAATATGCATCAGTGGGCATCCAAATGTAATGGCACCACACATACAGTCCTGAATGGAATTTGATTGTTTCACATTGGACAACAGTTGTTCTTGTTTATTCTTTGTCTCAACTAGAGTAGAGCCCCCTGAATACACCTTTTGACAGAAAAATAAGGAGCTTTTTCGCAGAAACGATTTTTCACAAAAAATCCAAAGAATGAAAAAATGGTGAACAATAAATGAAAATGTCATAATCTTGCCCCGCAGAGAGAAAATGTTTGAAGTTACCCATCTCTGCACGCAAGAATTAACAAAGTAAAGATTTACATCTCAGGTTGAGGCAGGGCAGGGAGAGGGATGCTAAAATTATATGGATGTAACTAGTAAGCGTACCCGCCAGTATTTCACAGGTGAAAACCCGGAACCATGTGGCCAAGCAACATCATTGTGGTCAAGATGGCAAAAGTGATTAATGAGGGGGGAAAGACAAGGAGAGGCTGCATCAGTTAGCTTCTGCTTGGGTCTACAAATTCTGCCTGCTTCAGCTGAATGTAGATTTCTTTTGTACACTGAATTTCAGTAAGCTGAGGACAAAGGATGAAAGCAGGAGCAGGGGAAATAAATGGGGAAATTTAGAAGCAGTTGAAAAAGTGGAATGACCGAGGATTAATCAGGACTGTCCCTGCCAAATCAGGATAGTGGAAGGGTATGAGAAAGTTGTCACTTTTGCTTCTCCTCTTCTCTTCTCTGCATGCGGAAAAGCCACCCAAGGCAGGAGCATACATTATCTCTGATCAGTGATTGGTGATAGTGGAGATTCCTTTCATGGAACCCCCCCAAGGGTCAGGCTTAGAAGAAGGCTTGCCTGCAAATCTGTGCAGGCCAGATATGGAATCCTGGTAAAATGGATTGAGAGCTTCAGCACACTGGAAAAATGTAAAGAAAATGGTTTGGGGACTCTGTTAAGCAGATAGCATTTGGAGTTCTGGGTCTCTTCCTAGGAGATCTGCTTTGGAGAGAGCATGAGCCAGACAGTGCCCATGGTTTGGAGATTACTTTCCTCTGAGGTGAGAATGGATTGGAGGTGACCTCTTCTCAAGGCTCTGGAAAGCCACTCAGGTGGCAAGTTTATTAACTGCAATGCTAGAAATTTGAGGACTGAAGGAAAACTTCCTATTATTGTTATTTGTCACCAAGTTGACTTTGACATTGACATATGACAACCCTATGAATGAGGGACACTCCAAGATCCCTGGTCACCAACTGCCTTGCTCAGGTCTTGCAAATGTAAGGCTGTGACTTCCTTCATTGAATAAACTAACCTGCAATATGGTCTTTCTCTTTATCTATTGCTTTTGGGAGAGGGAAAATTCTGAATTGTAGGGGGCAATGCTTTCATCTTCCACCCTCATAACTACATCCCTATTTAGGGAGCTTGAGATGATACTTCTTCTGGGTACTTTGGTTGATTATGGTTTGGGGGAGTCTATTTCATGATTTATTGATTAGTTAATTCCTGCTGGTGGGATTCCATGCACCATTCCAACTATATGTTGAATTCATGAATCTTCCACCCACTCCTGGGCTTTTCCAGCCACCTTTTGGGGGGCAGCTATGTAGATGGATATTAGCATGAGAAAAGGACCTGAAAGGGGAAGAAATGACAAACCCCAGGAAAAATATATTGGGTTTAACAGAAGAAATGCTATATTATTCATGAGGTGCCAATTTTGATTTGCATCAGATGACATATTTCCCTTCATTCATCCTAATTACCAATACTGCTTTGTGACATAAAATTTGGGGGATGTATTTACTACCTGTCAAACAGCATATTTATGTCATTCCACATAATTATCAATTTGTGGGAGTACATCATTGCTACTTCTGGAGATGTCACTTTGAATCATTTGGAAGACATAAATCTGAATATACACACATACAGGGTGTCAGTTGTATTATTTCACTTAAAATGTACCATATAGGTTCCAGGGAAAGCTTCTTTAAAAAAAAAAAGAGAGAAGAAAAGACAGGTATCAGATATTTTGTTTCTTAACATGTTATATTACATTATGAATTATTTGCCTGCTTCAAGGAGCTGATGTTTTTGCTGCGCTTCCAGTATGTGTTGAAAGAATTTATCTGGGGCTTGAAGAGAGGGGAGGGATTAAGTTGATGAGAGCCATCCAGTGAATAAAATGTGAAAATGCCATCAACAAATTTGTTCTTTACTCCTTACCAAAATATCAATTCAAAGAATCCTGACCTCTTGTATAAATTCCCCTTCTTTTACCAATATCAACAAATGGGTCTCTGACTCAAAATCAATGACCCCAGTCACACTACGAAAATAATCTGGGATGAATCCGGGTTGAATTCTTGTTGTTTACACACATCCCAAATGCACTCAATGCACTGTGTGTGTGTGTGGGGGGGGGGGGGCTGGCAAACCACTCACTTAACCAGGGATATTCAATACCATTCCACTCCCCAGTTTTCCTGAAAGATCCTCATCAATCCGCATCTTTGGCAGTGTGAATAAGCTTCTGAATTGATTCGGATCACTCTGTATCATTCAAGGGAATGGGGATGGCTCCATTTTATCCTAAAACAATGGCATGTGTGAATAACAAAAGGATTACAATGGTTCAAAGAGATTAATGAACCCAAAACAAAATGGGAACAACAACCCAATATGCATCAATATGGCAATCCACATCTCCTTGGGACAAAAAACATGAGTGTGAATGCCCCCATTGAGTGGGATGGAGCAGACAGTAAGAAAAAACAGGGACTTGCCAGTGGTGGCACCTGTGTTTTGAGATTTCTTTCCCTAGGACATTCAAAAGACTAGTTCTCCTATGATATTTAGAATGGGGGTTGGCAACCTACGGCCTGCGGGCCGGGTGCGGCCTGCAGAGGCCTTGGGACTGGCCCGTGACCGGTTCTGCCGCCCCCGCCTCTGCCGCGCATGCATGCACCGTTGGCCATTCCAAAATGGCACCCGCCGCCGTGCGCCCACCCAGCTCTGGCACCATTTCCCCCCCCCCGTCCCGGCCCCCTGGGAACAAAAGTTGCCGACCCCTGATTTAGAAGGTTGGTGAAGACTTCACTAAAGGAAGATTTAAAGCAGGGGTAGGCAACCTTTTTGAGCCGGGGCCCAGGTTGCTGTCCCTCAGACAATTGGGGGGCCAAAGCACCAAAAATAAATAAATAAATAAATAAATAAATAAATAAATTTTAAAAAATTAAAACATTTAAAAAATATGCATGCACACTCTCTCAGCCCCAGAAAAGCCATGGCAAATCCCCTGTGGAGATTTTGCCAAGAAAACCCCAAGAACAAGTAATAACAACAATAATCAATATCATCATGGCAGGCTGCGGGGGTGGCGGAGGGCAGCGGTGGTAGGACCGGCCTGGGGCTGGTCCAAAGGCCTTGGGGGCCCGCATTTATATATATATATATATATATATATATATATATATATATATATATATGGTCAACCATAAGTTGAAGTCAACCTGACTGAAGTTAACAGCATGACCACCCCAATAGCAAGAGGGGTTGGGGGGGGGGGCATCTGTGTGTGTATTGTGTATGCCTTTAAGTCATTTTTGACTTATGGTGAGCTTGAGGCATATCTATCACAGGGTTTTCTTGGTAAGTTTCTTCAGAGGGGGTTTGCCTTTGCCTTCCCCTGAGGCTGAGAGTGTGTGACTTACCCAAGGGTACTCAGTGGGTTTCACAGCCAAGTGGGGAATCAAACCCTGGTCTCCAGAGTTGTAGTCCAATGCTCAAACCACTACTCCATCCTACTGGTTCAGTCTATATAAAAGGAAAAGTTTTCCAATCCTCCAGTAGAGGTCATCACTTATAATAAGAGACACCTGTCAGTCCCATAATGAACAAGCAATGGAATCCTGTATTACCTATATAACATTAAGTCCTTTTAACCTTGACTGTAATTTTAATCTGTATGTTTTATATACCTGTTGTAATCAGCCTTGATTCCCACTGGGAAAAGGCAGAATAGAAAGATATTATTATTATTATTATTATTATTATTATTATTGCTTATTGTACATTCAAGACTGATGTGATGTGCTTTGGGAGCAATGCACATTGGTTCCATAGCAAATCAGGCACTAATGTGCATTAAGCATTTTACTGTTTCTGCTATACAGTAATGTAACAGCAGCCCTTGACTGAATATGGATGTTACACAGCTGCACAATTCTAATTCCTACATAAATATACCATGTATACTCGACTATAAGTCGACTTCATGTATAAGTCAAGGACAGGTTTTGGGCCCAGAATTATGGAGTTTCACTTGAGCCATGGATAAATCAAGGGTAAAACTTAGGGGCATGCAATAAAGGATTTAAAGGATGAAGTAAAGAAAAACAATGCCAAATTTTTTTTGGAGTCAATTTTTTAATTAACATTTCTAGACTTAGACGTGAGTATATACAGTAAATCCACTTTCAAAGACATAAGTCTTGAATAGGATTCTGGACAAGCTTTATGGCCCTCAAACAAAGAACACCTTTTATAATAAGGGATGCCAGGCAAACCTACCTCTCAGCCTAGTTCAACCCCCAGTGAGGAATAAAGGGCAGCCATATATGACTCAGTTCTTGTACCATGACCAAAATGATTTAAAATCCACCCCAACCAAACACAGATTTTTAAAATGCCCATTTTAAAAAAGCAGGGAAGAAGGGGGCACATCATTCTAGAAAAGTTCATTTTTTAATTACAGAGCCCAGAATCTCCTGCTAGCCATGCTGGCTGAGGGTGCTGGGAACCTTCTTTATCTGCCTGGAGGACATATATTCCTTCAGTGGACATTTTGCAGCTATGAGGCCACCACTAATGAAGACCTGTCTCTTACTATACTCAACAATTGAACCATTCTTGATGGTAGGCTAAGAATTTTGCAACCTATCTTATGCACTTAAGCTTCATTCCACAATGAGTACTATGAGCAGAGGGGAGCCTATATGCCATTTAGGACAGGCAAACCGATGAAAGAACTTCAACAGGAACACCATAGACTATTTAGAGCAAAGCCCTGTAACCCATCTCAACATGATTATATTGTGTGCCATTATAATGAGTCCCTTTGAAGAAACTTTCTGTATTGTATTCCTGCCTAGGGTTGTACAATGGCAGATAAAGAGCTGGTAATTTGTACTATATCAAAGCTCGAGTGCTTTTGCAAGATTCTGTCCCTCTCTAAATCTCTACGAGCAAGAGAGAGAGAACATTTCGGGAATGAGTAGCATCAGAATCAATAGCTGGGAGATAATGAGGCTCTGCTTCTGCCATAGGCCTAAGGCTGGTTGGCAATGCGTTCGAAAATAACAATATCTCCTTGTACTTGAAGACTGCAAGAATGAAGGTTTGATCTTCCAATAAGGTTGGCTTCCAATCCGAACTGAGAGCAGGGTCTTTGAAATTGGCATAAACATGTCAAGTTCAGCCTCACTTTCTATACTCTCCATGAGTTTTACCTGCTGTCACCCAACATGACCCTACCTCTGTGATTCTCTACAGGGCTGCCCCAAAGTATTATGCTGCCAGAGGTACCAAAGTGGCTCCCCTCCCCTTCCATGTACAGAATTTGAGTTTTGGATTGTCAATGGGATGGTATCCTCCACCACAATGGAGCACAACTGGCTAGCTTAGGGAATGCAGAACAAGATTCATAGCCCCATCTGCCTTGCAGAATAGTGGCTGGTCTCTTCTGTGTCAGTGGATCTGCTGTCTGGTTTTGTCTCAAGTTTAATGGAGCTGTCTAAGGCTCTGAAACCCAAGCTAGGTTTTGCACTAAATGTTTGGACTGGAAAACAAAATGGATTTTCTGTCCCATTGACTTAGGAGTGCCCAGACATTACTGTCCCTCTGTCCATATATGCAAGGAGATGTTTGTGAGCTATACAAGAGGGATTTCAGTTAGGAAAAAGATGTCATTTCCCAGATGTTTCTGCTACAATGGCCAATGGTAAGGAATTGTGAGGGATATAGGCCAAAAACATCTGGAGGACAAGAAAGTCACTTGGGTAAGGGTCTAAATCCCAATAAGAGATAGATTCACTGAATCAGTGGAAGTTACAAAAAAGTGTTGACTCAATTTTCATTGATTCATTGTGTCTTGGGCTAACCATTGGATTTAAACCAAGGATTCCTATTCATTTATCCAGCTACCCTGTATACAGTGTATGTGTTGTTGGAAAATATACTTTGCTGCCCAACAGCTCTTCACCCAATTTCTCTTCCGATTCATCATCTAGCAGTCTCTATTTCTGTATTTTGAACTATCTCCTGTTTTGTGTCTCAAGCCTGCATCTGCCTGAAAGTACGAGTCATTGCAAGAGCAAATTTTTCCTTTCCCTTTCCAGACTGAACCACATCCTGCTGCTCATCCCTAAATAAATAAATAAATAAATCTGCTCTGTCCAAATAGCCTGATTAAACACAACAGATTGTGTCTTCCTGACCGACCAAAATACCTTCCTCTCTGACTTCAAGAAGTAAATTTTCTGGCCACATTGTTTTCAAAAGCAAACAAGCCCATGCTATTTATTATGGTATTTGCTGTTGGTGGCGTGCTAAACCCACTGCCAGGGTTACTAGTCTATTTGAGGCACCTCGCCATGCATTCAAGATGGTCTGTACACAATGAATGCCTGTGTACATTGTACGGATATTTTTCTCTGAAGATACAATTTCCTGTAGTCTGTTCTTTTCCCAGATTACCTCTTGGGGCATCCTGTTCAAAGACAATCTGTGACCCAAATCAAACTGTTAGTTCCAACTAGAGCAGAGCCACACAATTCAATAGACCTGATGTAGTGGTAACTTGTTGTTGTGTACCTTCAAGTTATTTCTGATTTGTGTTGACCCTAAGGTGAACCTATCACAAGGTTTTCTTGGCAGAATTTGTTCAGAAGAGGCTTTGCCTTTGCTTTCCTCTGAGGCTGAGAAAGTGTGACTTGCCAAGGGTCACACAGTGGGTTTCCATGGCTAAGGGGGATTTGAACCCTGATTTCCAGAGTTGTAGTCCAACTCTAAAACTATTACATGATGCTGGTTCTTATTGATTCAGTGGATCTGCTCTAGGTGGGGCCCACAGATGGATCGAGGCGTTTTCAGTCCCACATTCGCGTCTAGAAATCCCAGTAACTTCTTATCAATGGCTGGAGAGGAGAGGAGAAGTTGCAAGGAAGAGACTGTGAGCAAGCAAATAACTTGACCTTTTTTTTGTTCCCTGCTTGCCTGCTGTGATCAGGGGTATGTATACTGTTACTAATACACAATGTTTTGTATGAAAACAATTTTTGTATAATTCAAAAACAACAGTCATGTATTACCACTACCACCCCCAACTCCTCATATTTGTTGGCTATTATTTAGAACTAGAGAGTCTTAGATTCAGATGAGACCACAAGAGCCATCTAGTGTGACCCTCTGCCATGCAGGAATATGCACCTACTGCACTCCTTCAAGATGCCTCTGTTTAAACACATCCAAAGATGAAAAATCCACCACCAACAGAGGTATCCCATTATTACAAGGTTCCTCAAAGGATAACATAGGCTGCATCTGCACTGGTGAAATAATCTTTGACACTGCTTCAACTGGCATAGTTCAATGTTATGGAATTCTGGGAATTGTAGTTGTTGTGGCACCACAGCTCTCTGACAGAGAAGGCTCAGTGTCCCATTGAATGACAGTTCCCAGACTTCCATAGCATTGAGCCCTGGCAGTTGCAGGACATTTCTTCAAATATTTAGAAAGACAGCTATCATGTCTCCTCTAATCTTCTCTTCTGCAGGCTAAACATACCCAGCTCCCTAAGTCTCTGCTATTCATTTCATTCCATGATGAAGTGTAACCATAGGTGAGTACTTTTTGCGTTTTGTATGTCAGCCAAATACAAATCCACCTAACTATACCACTGTCTAGCAGATAGTTCATCAGCTTGTCTGCTAGAATATCATGGGGGATCCTGTCAAAACCTTTTCTGAAATCAAGATATATGACATCCACAGCACTCCTCTGACCTACCAAGTTTGTAACTCTATCCAAAAGACAAAACAATGAACAAATACAATTCATGACTTGGACATTTCGAAGTTTTGCTTTTAGTTAATTGTGTGTAATTTATAATTTTTGTTGTATGTCTATGTGTTCATTTGTTCCTTTTGTAATTTTGTTTGTAACTTAATGAAGAATATTCTTCCAAAAAATAAAAAATGAAAAAATTATAAGATTAGTTTGGCATGGCATGTTTTTGGGGAAACATGCTGGATCTTAGTAATCACAGCATTCCCTTTCAAGTCTGTCTGTTTAATGATCTGTTCTAGAAACTTTCCTGCTGTCAGTGTCAAGCTGACTGTTTAATAGTTACATGGGTCTTCTTTTCCCCCTTTCCCATCTGTCCTCAAACCCATGTTTGCTATTGCATGTCTACCTATAATTATTAATCAATTATTAACTAATTAATAATGAATAATGAGTTATGAAGTATTACTCAAATAATTAATAATTCATCAATTATTCATGACTATTGAGAACCATATATTTCCGGTGTATAAGATGACTGGGCATATAAGAACACCCCCAACTTTTCCAGTTAAAATATAGAGTTTGGGGTATACTCGCCATATAAGACTACCCCTCCTCCAATGGCGGGAAATGAGAAAGTGTTGGCGGGAAGAACTGCCAATATACTAAGTGATGCATTTCTGGAGTATGTACAATTTGCAGCCAAGTAAGTGACCCTGGGCATGTCACACACTCTCAGAATCCAAATGGATGGACTCTATTAAGGAGGTCACTGGTATGGGTTTTCAGGAATTCAGCAGAGCAGTGGAGTTTAGAGGGTCTTGGAGATGTCTCATCCAAAGAGTCGCCATGGGTTGAGATCAACTCAAGGGCAGTTAACAACAACAACAGTCCATGGATACATTATCTGCAGATAATTCAACCAGCCATGATTTGAAAATATTTATAAAAAATATAAATTCCAAAAGCCAAACAATGATTTTGCCATTTTATGTAAGGGACACCATTTTACTATGCCATTGTATTTAATAGGACTAAAGCATCCATGGATTTTGGTATCCACAGTGGGTTCTGGAACCAAACCCCAACAGATATCAAGGGCCCACTTTAGTTTACTGGCTGAAATGGTATCATGGGATGGGTGGGTGTTGAGTGTTTTTTAGATCACAACAGTGATCAGCATAAGGGAACTGTATTCCCTTTTGCCTATTGTTTACGTCCCTCTGATCTCTTCCTACAGCTTTCTAACTGTCAGCAGCTCAGCTTTGCCATGGAGAAACATTTAGAGGGAACAGGTCGCAGGTAAGTAACTCACAGGTGGTGGAGAGCATTCCTTTATTTGCAGATAGTTAATTCATTACAAGGAAGGCACAGTAGACCCAGTGACTGGGTGGAATCAGGTTCCCATGCTGCTCCTTGGAGCTCTTGAAGGTGTTCTGTGCTACAGTCAACAGGTGACCCACAAAGAGCTGTAGGGTACTCAATCCAGTCCAAGTTAGGGCCTCGGCAGACGGCTTATTGAGCCGTCTCCGAGGCAGATAAGAGGAGGGGCAGCCGCACGCGCTCCGGGGACAACCTCCCGCCGCAGCGACCGCACGCGCTGCGGTGGAAAAGTCAGGGAAAGTGCACCCTACGCGTTTAGGGCGCACTTTCATTGACTTCTAAAAGGAGCGCCAATTTGGAGCTCCTTTTAGGGACGCCGCAGGAGCGCTGCGGTGCGGAGGCTGCGGTCCCGCGGCGCTCCATCTGGCGGCGTCTGGGAAGCTCTCGTCTGCTTCCCCCCTTAGTCACAGGTAATCCAGCAAGATGAAGGGAGGGGCAGCAACAAGGTTGTCAGCCAGTTCAGGAGTCCTTATATCATGCCAGTAAGTCACATGGTCTCAGCCTAAGGGAAAGACAATGGCAAACCTCCTCTGAACAAATCTTGCCAAGAAAACCCCATGATAGGTTTGCCTTAAGGTTGCCATAACTCAGAAATGACTTGAAAGTACACAACAACAACACCATCCAAATATATAAAGCCAACAAGGGGTAAGACACAGAGCCGTCAATCATAGCCAATCCAAGAGCATATGAACACAGAGAGTGCTGCCAGTCACCATGATAGAATGGTTGCAAGAATTTGGGCCTAAGCAGACTAGCAGAAATAGTGCACATTAAATTGAGGCACTGCCCTGGCTCAGTGCTAGGGAGTCATGGGAATTGTATTTTTTTCTGGGACATTGAGCCTTCTCTGTCAGAGAGCTCTGGTGCCACAATAAATTACAGTTCCCATGATTCCCTAGCACTGAGCCAGGGCAGTGCCTCAATTTAATGTGCACTATTTCTGGAAGTCTGCTTAGGCCTAAAGACTCTAGAGAGCTGCTGGGAGATGTATAGATAGCTAAGGGGGGTTGCAGACTGCCAGAAATAGTACAAATTGAGTCCACTTTTAGGGTTAGGGTTAGGGTTAGTGCTAGGGAATCATGGGAATTGTTTTTTCCCCCTGAAACATTGAGCCTTCTCTGTCAGAGAGCTCTGGTGCCACAATAAAATACAGTTCCCATGATTCCCTAACCCTAACACTAACCCTAAAAGTAGACTCAATTTGCACTATTTCTGGCAGTCTGCAACCCCCCAATCTCTGGCTGCCAGGTGGCTTAATAAACCAGCATTTTCTATTTAACAAACACTAGGACCTACCAAGCCTCTCTTTACTTCTTCTGCAAACTTCAAAGGAAGGGGGAGCATCCTTGGCTCTTTCACATCATGCTGAAGATAGAGCCCTTCAACTATTTCAGCCTTCTGTCTCTTGTAAATGGAGAAGCCACAGTTATCTGGAGCCATACACTCCTGGCAATCTGACTCTTCTGTGTCTGATTCATGATTCCAGAGGGTAAGTTATGACAGAAGGTCTATATTCAGAAGCCTCTGACTAAAGATTTGGTACTGTCTAAGTTCATAGATAACAACCAACTGGGGTATTTCTAGTTAATGATAGGACTGGCCCTAATTGCATGTGTGTGGAAACACATTTTCTCTTCCCTTTCTGCCCATACATCCCATTTGCTCTAAAGCAGTGATTCCCAAACTTTGGTCTTCCACATGTTTTGAACTTCAGTTACCAGAAGCCCCAGCTACCTTGGCCAACAATCTGGAATTCTGGGAGCTGAAGTTCAAAACACCTGGAGGATCGAAGTTTGGAATCACTGCTCTAAAGGAGCCTAGATGGTTGTACTGCCCCAATTTGGGTTCGTTTGTATCTCCAGAAGACCTCAGCACACCATCATAGTCACCATTTTGGAGAACCTTAAGCAGTGATACATCAGTTCCTATCATGTTGTTGTTGTTGTTGTTGTTGTTACTGTTACTGTTGTTAATATCCCTCCTTTTTCCCAGTGTATAACTCGAGGCAGTCTATGAACATTAAAGCAGAGATGCAATATAGCAGGGGTTGGCAAGATTTACTTACCTGGGGCTGGTCCGCTGGTCCTGGGGTCTTTTGCTGGGCTGGGGGGGGGAATGGTGGCGCATGCGCCCCCCGCTCGCACATGCACAGTACTTCCGGAGTACTGTACATGTGCGAGCGAGCCATGGCTGCTATTTTGGCAAGCAAAATGGCGGCTGCAACTCGTTTGCCCATGCCCAGTACTCGGCGCATGCACAAATGAGTCGCAGCTGCCATTTTGTTTTCCAAAATGGCAGCTGTGGCTCGTTCGCACATGCGCAGGAGTACGTGGCATGCGTGGCGGGGGTCATCGGGGGTCGTCGTCGGCATTGCCGCCGTCGGCAGTGGCATCGGTGGGTGTTGGGAGGGGCCAGTCCAGAGGCCTCAGGGGGGCACACCCGGCCCATGGGCCGTAGGTTGCTGACCCCTGCAATATAGCACACACAAGGAGGAGGCAAGTCTAACCTCTCTATGAAAGAAATTCCAGAGCCTGAGAGAAAACACTGAGAAGGCCTTTCTCATGTTCTCACCCATGAGGGTGATAGGACAGAAAGAAAAGTCTCATCAGGAGGTCATTTTCTTTATTTGTTTGTTTGTTTGTTTGGGGAACAGTGGTGTGAGAGTCATTTAGATGTCATCTTTTTTCAGCCAAAAATGACTTTTTAATGACTGAAATAATGGGGAAGGTATGCCAGGACTTTTCAAGTATCAGTGGAGCACCCAAGGGACCAGATGTGGTTTACCGCCTGCATGACTTCCATTTCTCCTCTCAGGTTCCCCTTCCCACGATGAGGCAGATTTGGGTTTAAGCACACGGATCCACTATTTTGATGTCTAGTTTCACCCCCAAAGGAGGTCACACACTGTTTGTGACAAAAGAGAATCCATCCTTCAACTGCCTGTCTTTGAAAAGTGTCTTTGTCCTTGAGATAACTGAATTCTCTATTGAAGAAGAGTTATCTAGATATTGATTATCTATCTTCCACCTGTTCTTTAAAACTATGATTCCAGCTGGCTCTTCTGAAAAGTTATATTTTTGTGCTCTTTTCTCCTTTTATATTTTAAACTGCTTTTCTGCTGGGAGGTTTTAGACCTGTTTTTAAATAAATGAACCCAGTTTCATGAATTATGCTTCTTGATAGAATGCATCTGGAAGGGAAATTGGTAGGTATGGCAAAGCTTCAATCCCATGTGCATTTCGCTTGGAGAAGTTTCCCTGGATAAAGTGGGACTTACTTCTGAGTAATATGCATAAGATCAGGCTGAATGTTGTGGAGGATTCTATCAGAATATTTGAGCAGATGTTGCTCAATAGTTAATGTATGTACAATGGACTATTTAAAATCCAGGTAGCTTTCCAATGTAAATAGACATCAGAGAAAAGAAAAATGAAAAAATGAAGGGAAAAGGGATCAGACTTACATGCAGCCATAGCTTCTCTAAACATACCAGCAGAAGCAGGGAACCTGAAGTTGTTAGACTACAATTCCTATTATCACGAGCCCCATGTTGATGGGATTTGAAGTCCAATAGCATCAAGATTCCCGCAAGTTCCTTGCCCCTATATTATATCTTTGGCACCCTGTTGCCATTGCTCCAGTTCCTTTCAGTGGCCACATCCATGTCATTTTCCAGACTAGGGTGCCACATGAGTCTTCTTGACAATGACAAACCCGCTTTAAACAAATCTTGCCAAGATAACCCCATGATAGGTTCACTTTAGGGTCACCATAAGCCAGAAATGACTTGAAGGCACACAACAGCAACCAACAACAACAAAAACTGTTTACCAGCAGTCCAACTGGTGAGATTCAGTGATACAGCATAAGGAAATATAGGATGATGAGAGGATGCTTTACCAGCAGTCAAGCTTCTGTGGTCCTTGTGATCTGTATTAAAGCATTTAGTGATTTGGACTAGAACGGGGGAAATTTCCTTTTCCTGCCCCTTCCTCTGTTCTTATCTTAGACAAAGGACGTTTTCACACTACCCTCCTAAAGCCGGCTGGAGCCATTCCGGAACGGGTTGTGCCGCCGATTCCGGAATGGCTCCGCTGCCGAAAGGCTAATTCCTGTTGGACAGCCGGAATTACCTTTCCGCCGCTGAAGCCGGAGTTAGCGTTGGTTCGGCCGGAGTGACGCCGGACTTAGGGCTCCATGCGTTTGAACACACGGAGCGAAAAGCTGGACAGACGCAGGGATGACACCGGAAGGGGCGGGGTTTGCCGCCGCAGCCACGCGCGTCTGAACAACCGGGAAATGGAGCCAGAGTGAGGCCGGACGGAGGTAGGATTGCCTCCTCAAAAAGGCCCGTGTGAAAATGTCCAGAGAAGTGGAAGCTGAGTGTTGCTGCTTTCAAGAGATTGAGCACTTTTTGCTCCTACCTAGAAGTCTTCCTATCTGACTGTTAGGACATTTCTGCTACTGTCCTAACCAAACAATGCTTGTTGCTGCCTCTTAATACCCTGTATTACCATGGCAATTTACCACTGCTCAGTTGCTGCACACAGTGAAAGTAGCTAGTGATCCTAAGATCTGCTTCTCCCTCAAAGTGATCCCAGAAAATACTGCATCTCTTCTACAGTGACACAGATTGCCTGTCTTCCATCTAACATCTAAAATCAACGAATTAGGGGAAATTGTGGTGAAGTGGGGAGATTAGGGGTGTGTGCAGATGGGCGGCTCTGGGCCATCCCAGGAAGTGGCAGATTGGGACCACAGCTACCCCATGCCGTTGCCCTGAGCCTCCCTTTTGCTGCCCCAGAAGGGTGTCCTATTGCCATGCATGGTGCGTAATGGCGCACGGTGTCAGGACAGCATCAGCGTGGGGTTGGGGCGGCCGGCGTGCGGCAGCCCTGCCTCAACTGTGCCTCCAGGCTGGCCCTTTGGGCCAATCTGCAGAAGCCCTACTTTTCATTGCCTAAAACACAGATAAACAGACACATAAAGAAGAAAGATGAACATAGCATTAAATCAGGACATTCTACCAGACAAAAAAGAAATTAAAAAGAGAAAGTTTTTTTGGGGAGGGGGGACCTTCACATTACATGCAAACAAAATGCATTCTTTACCACAGCTGCTGTTGCTAACACATCTAAATATAGCTAATGAACAAAGAGATGTTGGAGGATATAACCAACTAATACTCCAACGACTTCACATAATCCCTTCCCATAAATACTGTGAATGGGGAGTCCTTGTGAGATTGTTACCCTCTACATGGGTGGGCTATCTATAAACAAAACCTAGTTTCCTCCCACCACCACCTGACTGACTCACACCACCTTGGTATTTTCTTTGCTTGATCAGCTTGGAAACACAATGTCTGCCTTTCCTCCATGTACTGTTAACATCCAAATCATTGGATTGGAGTGCTTTGGATTGTGCTGTTCTTATATGAAACCAAATAGCGCTAATCTGATTTGATATGGAGCTGGCAAACAATCAGACTGAATCAGCTTGCTTAGCTTTATTATTTTGGATTTGGACCTATTGCATACCACTCTGTAGCAAAGCTCTTAAAGCAGGCTAGATCCATAGATGAAAGGCAGAATGATCACGAAATATGGCTATATTTGAAGGGTCAATTTTATTGTTGTTGTTGTTAACTGCCCTCAAGTCAATCTTGACTCATGGTGACCCTATGGATGAGAGATCTCCAAGACCCCCTGTCCTCCACTGCTCTGCTTAAATCTTGCAAACCCATACCCTGACCCCCTTAATAGAGTCCATCCATTTAGCATGTGGCCTTCCTCTCTTCCTACTTCCCTCCACCTTTCCCAGCACTATTGTCTTTTCCATTGAGTCCTCCCTTATCATGATGTGTCCTAAGTACGACAGACTCAGTTTGGTCATCTTGGCTTACAGGGAGGATTCCGGCTTGATCTGTTCTAGGAACCATTTTTTTGTCTTTTTGGCTGTCCATGGGATCCTCAACACTCTTCTCTAGCACCACATCTCAAAGGAGTTGATTTTCTTCCTGTCATCTTTCTTAACTGTCCAGCTCTCACATCCATCCATGATAATAGGGAATACAATGGCTTGTATGAATCTTAACTTTTGTGCTGGGTTGTATATCTTTGCATTTTAGAATCTTTTCTAGTTCTTTCATTGCCCCTCCCCATTCTTAGTTTTCTTCTGATTTCCTGGCTGCAGTCCCCATTTCTATCAATGTTTGATCCCAGGTATGAGAATTATTGTACTATTTCTATTTCTTCATTGTCTAGGTTGAACCTGTGAAGGTTCTCAGTGGTCATTATTTTTGTTTTCTCTATGTTCATCATTGCATTTTCTTCTTTGATCTTCCTTAGTAGGTGTTCTAGGTCTGTGAGGTTTTCTGTTAATACTATGGTATTAGCTGCATCCTTTCATCATCTGCATATCTTAGATTGTTGATATTCCTTCCTCCTATTTTCATTCCTCCTTCTTCTGTGTCCAAACCTGCTTTTCTTAAAATATGTTCTGCATGCAAATTGAACAGATATGATGAAAGGATGCAGCTTTGACTGACTCCTATGCCAACTGGGAATCATTCTGTTTCTCTGTGTTCTCTTCTGACGGTAGCCTCTTGTTCTGAGTAGAGATTTCTCATCAGAACTATCAGATGTATTGGCACTCCCATGTCTTTAAGGGCATTCTATAGCCTTTCCTGATCTATGCAGTCAAAGGCATTGCTATAGTCTATAAGGCACATAATGATTTTCTTTTGGAATTCCCTGGTGTGCTCCATTAGCCATTGTATGTTTGCAATGTGGTCCCTAGTGCCTCTTCCTTTCCTGAACCCTGCTTGGACCTCTGGGATTTCTCTCTCTACATATGGCTGGAGTCTGTATTATAGAATTTTGAGCATCATTTTGCTTGTATGAGAGATCAGTGCTATGGTCGTATAGTTGCTGCAGTCTCTTGTGTCTCCCTTTTTGTGGATGGGGATGTAAAAATGTGTATTGCTCGCTTTCAATCTGTTGGCCATCATTTTGTTTTCCATATCTGTTGACATATGTTGGTCAGCACTAAAGTTGATTCTGTCAATGTGGATTAGAGCAGTTCAACTGAAATATTGTCTGTTCCTGATGATTTGTTTTTTGTTATTTCTCTTATTGCAGTTTCCACCTCGTTTTTTAGAATTTGGGGTTCATCTTCATATGGCTCTTCATGTCCTTCATTTTATCATCTCTTTTGTATAATTCTTCTGTGTATTGCATCCAACATCTTTTTATTCCTTCCTGGTCCTGAACTATGTTATTTTTATTGCCATAGAGCATCCCAGTCCTTGGTTTGAATTTTCCTTTGATTTCTCGGATCTTGTGAAATCGATCTCTTGTTCTTCCCTTTTTGTTGTTGTCTTTTATTTCTCTGTATTGGTCATTTAGTAATTTTCTTTATCTTTCCTCACATTCCATGTGTATTTTATGTGTAATGCTGCTTTGGATGCCATTTGCCTTTCTAAGGGTTTGTGTTATTTCTCTTAGCATCTTTCTTATAACTGTGGCTAATCTTGCAAATGTGATATCCCTTTATTTCTCCTTCCTTCCCTTTCTGTTAATGTTCTGATCCTGCCTGTGTCTCACTTGGGGTGTCTCATCATAGGGTTTACTAGGTGATGGGGTTACACAAGGAGGGCCACATACACCTCCTTGTGTACAGTGCCAACAAATGTTAGCTATGGTGCCACTACAATTCACTCCTGTCAGTAACACCCACCACTACTGTTGCTGCCTAGTAGCTGTTTGTGTCCCTGTATTATTCCTCCCGTCATTGTTTTTTTGCTTTCCTACCCATCCCCTTATGCCTCCCTAGGTTTCCCTCCTTCCCTTCCCTCATGTCCTCCCTCCTTTAGTCCATCCCCATCCCCAATCCCTCCCTCCTTTAGTTTCTTCACTTCCTTCTCCATGGTTGGGGGAGGGCAGAGAGGGCTGGTTACACTCTTCCTTCCTCCACTTGCCTGCCTGGTCCTTCTGCAGCTCACTGTACTGTGGGACAGAGACTAGATGGAATAGAGAGAGTCCCTTCCCAGCTTTCTCTGTTGTTTCACTGAAGCATCTTTGGGATGGGAGAGGTGACTAGATGGAATCCCTTCCCAACTCTCTCTGTTATTTCACTGAAGCTCCTTCAGGATGGGAGAAGGGGATTAGAAGGGTGAATAAGCACTACTAATTCATTGATCTGACTGTAGAACACTGCTGATGTTATAGACTGAGTGACTATTGGTTTTAAAGACTTGTCATCACTCAGTTGATGTATTTGGGAGCTCCTATAGCTTAGAACTATAGCATCCTCATCTTATATACAAAGGAGATATTTATTATTATTATTATTATTATTATTATTATTATCCTCATCATCTCACCCTTTCCTCAAAACTGGGACTTCGAGCAGCCTACAAGATTAAGAACAGTACTTTAAAAAGTGTTACATTAAACAGAATTAAATTATTACAATATTAAAACTGATTGCATAAAAGAATAAAATATAGTTTAAAAGATAAAAGTGATTAAATACTTTAAAAGAATACAGCACCCAGCCCATTCTTTAAAAACTTTCCACTTTAAAAGCCTGTTTAAACAGGTAGGTTTTAACCTGCTGGCAAAAGACCAACAAGGAAGGGGCCATTCAGGTCTCCCTGGGTAGGGAGTTCCACAGTCTAGTAGCAGCAGCAGAAAAGGCCCTCTCTCATATCCCCACCAACCATGCTTGTGATGGTGGTGGGACAGAGAGAAGATCCTCTCCTGAAGATCTCAGAGCCTGGGGCAGCTCATATAGGGGGATATGGTCTGCCAAATAGCCTGGACCTGAGCCATATAGGGCTTTTTAGGTCATAACCAGCACTCTGAATTGTGCCCAGAAACAAACTGGCAGCCAGTAGAGCTGTTTCAACAGGGGCATTGTGTGATCTCTGTAACCTGACCATTAACAGCTCTTTGGACTGGCTGAAGTTTCCGAACACTCTTCAAAGGCAGCCTCAAGTAGAGTATGTTACATTAATCCCAGCTGGTCATTAGTCTTCAGGCAACACCTGAAAGTCTTAATCAGCACTTTGAATTGTGTTTGGACTACTGTCCAAATGAGATGTAACCAAGGCATGTACCACCAAGTACTTATTTGGCCAAAATGGTGAATACAGGCACCCTATACTGATGGTTTCCTAATGACATTTCTCTTTTAAGTTTGATCCTGGAAAACAGCCTCTAAATTGGATCCAAATGTAATCTTTTTTTACAACAGACCTATTCAAATCAATGAGACAAGTTAATCATGGCTCACTTAAGTCCGATTGATTTCACTGCATCTGTCCTAAGGACAATTAAGTCTGGATCTAGCCCATTGTCTCCTGACTTGTAGAAATTGGATGAGGATGAATGGACGATCTTTCAAGAGTTTCCTAAGATTCAGGAAATCCCATTCTATTTAATGCCAGAATGTTTTTTCTTCTCTCCAGGGGCTGGGAGGTTATTAAAGGAATGCAAATTTCTAGGACACGCTCTGCCGTTGAAAAATTATTTCACCACTTAGATTTAACATATACATCCTCCAATTCTCTTTTTCTCTCTTCTCCCTTTTGTAACATCATCAATGACCTTGGCAAGGGTGTTGCCTGAAGACTAATGACCAGCTGGGATTAATGGTTTGACGCTGCATCTGAGGCCATCAGTACTTCCCAGCGAGTCACTAATCCCATTATTGCTTAATGGATCGGTTGCATCAAGACTCTGAAGTTTGACTCTACAGCATGAGAGGAGACACAGAGGTTATTACTATAATAAGACAGGCTCATTTAATTAACTGATAAACCTACTTCTGGTACTTTTAGAAGGGACGATTTGGAAAATGATGCAGAAAGGCATGAGTATTTATAGGGTTGGTTGTTTTCTATCATCCCTCCTCCCCCATCAAAAAATCTATATAGTCTCTGTCATCCTGAGCAGAAATGTGCAGTGTCTGCACAATATGTTGCAATTGCAGTAAGGGGGGGGGGGGGGGAGAGGTTTGTTAAAAATGTACTTTAGCAAAGAATGGAGATACCGAAGAAACAGAGAAGTGTAGGACTGTACCTAGGCATGTATAGAGAGAATGAAGGGGAGAGGCATAAGGCAAGAGGTCAAAGGTCTTGTTGTTGATATAGAATAGACCATGTGCCCCCTTAGATGTTGCTGTACTACAGCTTCCAGCTTTGCTTGCCTTTATCTTTGCAACTATACCTGCTAAGTGCAGCAGTCCATAATCATATGGAGGGATACATACTGTATGTATTCATGTATAAGTCTAGAAATTTAGGTCAAAAAGTTGATCCCCAAAACCTGTTAACTTATCCATGGTCAATATGAGAGAATCATCCACTGACTCCACTCCTATTCACTCATCCATCCAACCTTTAATGTGAGCACAAACAGTTACTCCTGCTGCAATTTTCTAAGTTCTTTGGCATTGTTTTCCTTTGCATCATTTACATTCTTTGTTATATGTCCCTAAGTTTTACCCTCCACTTATCCATGGGTCATATCAAAATCCATAATTTGGACCCCAAAACCTGCCTTCAACTTGTACATGAGGTCAACTTATAGTTGAGTATATACGGTAATTCCTTCTGCTAACTTAGAGGAGTTCTTCCTTCTCATACATGCTCTTCTAAGATGATGATATTCAAATAGAGAAGTTTCTCTATTTTTAAAGGGTCTTTAAATCCATGAATTGAATCCGTTATAAGTTTCTTACAATTTATTATAGCAGTGAAAGAATCAGCATCCATTTGATTCAGGGGAATTTATGTTCTTTGCCTTATCACATACAAGCATGGACATTTTGAGCTAGAAGAGACCGCAAGAGCCATGCAGTCCAATCCTGTGCCATGTAGGGATCCACAACTAAAGGAATCCTGAAGGATTCTCACCCAGTCTCTGTATAAAAATCTCCAAAGATGGAGAGGCAATCTATTCCACTGTCAAACAGCTCTTAAAGTAAATAAAATAAAATAAAAGTTGCCCTAATGTTTAGTTTCATGAACATTGATTCATGTTCTAGTCTCTGGAGCAGCAGAAAACATGTTTGCTCCATCTTCCACATGACATCCCTTCAGATATTTAAAGATATCTATTATGCCACCTCTCAGGAGTTTATCGCACCCAAAATAAACCCAACTTACCTTTCCCGGGTTAGATTCTATTACAGGATGCTGTCAGGTGTTATCACATGTAAAATGCCACCAATGCCGCCAACCAACTGCATCCTGCCTAAAACCTGGCTACAAGCCGCACTCAGATGGCTGATTCTGACTTTGCAAATCAGCCATCTGAGTGAGGGTTGTAGCTGGATTTTAGGTGGGATGCAGTTGGGTGGCAGCATTGGCAGCATTTTGAATGCAAAAACACCCAACAGCATCCATAATTGAATCTAACCTGGGAGAGGTAAGTTGCATTTATTTTGGGTGCGATAAACTCTTCAGTCTTCTCCTCTCCAGACTAAGCATATCCAGCTCCCTAAGTCATTCCTCACAAGGCTTGGTTTCGATACCTTTGATCATTTTGGTGGCCATTCTCTGGACATGTTTCAGCTAGTCAATATCCTTTTTGAACTGTAGTATCCAGAAATTGACACCATATTCCAACTGAGGTCTGACCAAGGCAGACCTTGCTCAAGATACTATATTCCTGTTGTTGCAGCCCAGCCCAGCTTTTTTTTTTTTTTTTTTTGGCTGCTGAATCACACTGTTTACTAATGTTTAGTTTGTAATTTAAGACTCCTAGATCCTTTTCACATCCAGTGATGGGCATATAAAAACCTCCAGTGAAACTTGCCAATCTATGAGGAGAAATATACTTTCCCAGAGTCCATTTTGTACCCTTTATGAAGTGAAGAACAAGATGGTTGTCCCTTCCATTCCATGTACAAAAGTTGCCTGGACTGGAAATGTAATCTTTTTTGGTATCTTCAAACAGTAGTCTTGTTTGAGTGACTGGCTGGATGGTATATACCTCTTTCACCTCAACATCCTCCTGCTTCCTGAGGTGCCCACATCTCTTGGCTTAATGGTAGGGCTGGCTGTGATTCCATCACTGATAAGACTGTAAACTCTGTCCTAAAGGTGGGCTTGAACTAGCTTCTCTAAAGAAAGCGAAAACTATATGTTGTTCATTTCAAATTTATCTGAGATGTTACATGTAAGACAGTGAGGATGGGACTTGACAGGTGACATGAAGAGACAGGCTCTCCCTCCAATTTGATATTCTAGTCTCTAAAAGTGATGGGTGGAACAATGTATCCCTCCGAATTTGAATCACAATGCTTCTTCAATAATCTATAGTTTCTGGCTTGATTTTCCTGTCATCTCAATAGACACCAAACCACCTGATAAAGCATAGAAGCAGGCTGCAGTTGGACTGATACATACATTGGATGCAAATTATCTGTCTCCAGAACTAGCTCAGCTGTGCAATCCTCACCCCCTCCCCGTTCTAAGTCTATCTTGTTTTTCTTGTTGGTTTTGCAAATGGAATTCTTATTAGCAACTTCTTTTTTCTTTTGTGCTTTTTATGGTCCAATCTCATCCTTCCTGCACGCAGCTGCCTATAAATGAAAGAGGTAGTAGATTCAGGATTTCGGATTGATTGTTTTTAATACCTGGTTTGTGAGATGATTCTGTAAATAAAAAAAAGAAAAGAAAGCAAACCCATCCCTGAAAAGGAACACTGCTGCACAGCTGGCCATCTTCATATTCCTTTCCCAATCCTGTCAGAATAAAACACGAGACATGGATTAAAGTGGACAGGACAATTTTTTGGTAAATTCTTTAATCAGGTCAGATGTCCCAGGATTCATGTAGTGAATGCATAAATGCATAAAATGCATAAAAGAGAAACGCCCCATACAAAATCAAAACAGTGTTGTTATTGTGTTGTCATTTATAAAGTGCCTTAAAAATCTTCTAGGTGGTATGGAACGGGGAAGGCAGAGGACAAATAAATGGGCCCTAGTGCAAACCAGGGCTTAATTTTTACTAGAAGCTAAAATGATTAAATGGAGGCTGTCATACTTTGGATATTTGATGAGATGACATGTCTCATTGGAAAAGGTGATAACGCTAGGGAAAGTGGATGGCAGTAGGAAAAGAGGGAGTTTGTAAGACCTCAGCAGGGCAACTGATGACCAGAGATCTTGGAGGTCTTTCATTCGTAGGACTGCAACAAGTTAAAGCCAACTTGATAGCAAGTAACAGCAACAGAAAGGGAAGAGCTTGAGAGGAGCAGTGATTCTTCTGCTGAGATGGATGTCCTACAACACATGTTATGCTGTTTCAAAGATTACAGCAATTTCTTCTTCTTTCAGAAGGAATTAATTTGTTTTGTGTCTTGTTTTTTTTATTTAAAAAATCCAGTCAAGCCCTGGACTTTGAGCATTTAGCTCTTACAAGTCTGGGTTTACACTTTCATACTAATTATAGTACTATGGTTGCACTTCACTTGCCATGGCTACATTCTGTGGAATCTTGGATTTTGTGGTCTGTGAAGTGCTAGAATTTTCTGGATGAGAATTCTAAATACCCCTCCCTAAATTACACATCTCTTAAATGCTCTTCCATTCTTATGGACCTTGTTGGAATGTCACTTTTTTATTCTTGCACTGACTAGAAGGAACATTTACATAGTAGGTGAGATATGTGAGCACACACAAATACAAGTAAACCATTACAGTAACAACAATGGAAGTAATTAATGAGAAATTTGCAGTACAGTAGATTGCATGTTTCATGGACAAAGATCCTACATCAGGGTTGTGTCACACATATAGACTTAGACATTGATTGTTTTATGCAGCCCTTGTGTTGAATGATTACATTTCACAGCTGAATGCACACCCAAATGTACAAGCAAATGTGTAGGCATACACACATGCACACCTGTATGTGTCTGTGCATGCATGTAGGTTCCCATGCAGTCTTGAATGTCCAGCTGCTTCCAAAATGGAACTTATGCATACATAAGAAACCAACAAAATTCCACCATTGCATTGGAACCAAAATTATGTGGTATGGAATTCTGGGAACTTGATGCTCCCATGGGCAAAAGCTGAGCATGGGATCATATTTAGTGATACCTTCTTCCCCTTTCAGCTCCATGTAGCCTTGAGAATTTGCTTGGAAGGGCTTAGGAATGCTCTAGATGTGTGTATATGTGGTTCGTTTAGGAGATACAAATAGCCAAAAACATCACCCTGCTTCATTCTTTCTTCAGGGAGGCTCTGCTGAATCCATTTATCATCCCCATGAAACATGTTCATTTTTGGAGGATCAACTCTGATTCCATTCTTTGGAGGGAGATAACAATCAAGATGGCAACAGTTTTGCTTCCCAAAACAGTCAAATCCCTCAATTTTCAACAGGACTTTTGCCTGAAACACAGGTTACAGATGAAATATATTGGCCACATCAGGTTAACACATCTGTTACAAAAGACACACTAGGTTAGCATGAGAAGGAACTTCTCAATAGTCAGATCAGTTCTGCAATGGAACCAATTGCCTAGAAATGTGGGAGGATCTCTTTCTCTGGATATCTTCAAAAAGAGGTTGGGTGGCTACCTGCTGGGAATTCTCTAACTGGAGATCCTGCACTAAGTGTGGAGTTGGATTTGAAGACCCATGGGGTTCCTTCCAATCTGATTATTCTATGACTACTATTGATTAGTAGACCACTTGTTGAATGGTGAATCAACATGTAAGTAATCTAACTGATACAATGATACTACTTTAGATATGACTAACAATAGGATTCTGAGCACAGAATATGTAGAGAATGTTCTCATTCTTGCCATGTAATTTCAAGCAGCCATGATAGAATAGGGCTAGAGATGAAGGACTTTGAGATGAAAAACAAGGACTTTCAGGCAGTTGGCACCATTTCATTTTAGAAATTGAACTCCAAGTGGGACAGGCTATACATTTAAATGTAATGCTGTGCTTGTGAGCTATCAAATTATTTCCTGAATTCCTATTGCTAGAGACCCCAGTATTGAAACATTCTGTTTATGACAAATTGCTCTGGTCTAAAGAGCTGAACTTTGCCATTCCTGCAATGATTAACCATGCATTGCATTGTAAAGTTCTTGGAAGATACAAAGTGCTAGATAAGCATCACTGAGCATTATTAGGAACCATAGCTCAGCCAAAAGAATTGGTCATCTGTCTATGTCAGGAGACAAGGCTTTTGGAACACTTGGTCTCTCCATCGCCTCTTGGTTCCAAGTGTATGTGCCTCAGTTGTAGGAATGCTCATAGGCTAGATCAAATACCATACTTTCATGATGTAAATCTACACTCATGGACATGCTAGTTGTGTTACAACATCCTTATTCAACCCTTATGCTGAATTCTGACATTGTAAACCACCTCTGTATCTGCTGATGTGCCTGCTTATTGCCTCTGTGCAATAGAGGATGCACATGGATTGTTTCTGCAATCCAACTGCATAAAGTGGAATATGAAAACACTGGCAAATAGTTACACTTCATCCAAGCATGGCTTGAATCCTGTTGGCTAGTGCTGAGTAAAGTAGCACCATTCAATCAGTCAATGAATCAGTCAATACATTTGCAACACAGAGTCCAACCCCACAATAATTGAATAGCCCTACTGTAACTGGGGGAAACAATAGAATTTAGGCCATGTGAAATGGTTACCCTTATGGAACTCCACTAAAAACAAGCATGAACTATTGAACAATAGCCAAAATAGCATGGATTGGGCAATTACAAATATGTAGCCTACAGTTATACACATTCATAACACCTCTCCACCTTTAAAAATATCCCTGGACTCCTTCCTGCTTCTACTTTTGGGTCTATTGTAAATTCTACACACCACTAGTCCAGTTTTTAGAGCTGTTGATTTCAAGAGCAGGCAATCATAGTGGATCCCATCTGAACCACAGAGAAGGACTAAAATAGAGAGCCTTGATAAATCAATGAAATTCTCTTTTGAAACCACTGAGCTTTTCCCTTCTGCTTTTTTTCTCTCCCACGACTGAATCACTGAAATATGTGAAATCTCACTAAGAAGGGAAAGTGTCCCACCAGGTGAACCTTAATTGTAATTGCCTCTAATTAACACTTTCATAAGCCACTAATCCTTTCTCTTGAAGCCTGAGTGCCACTTGACAAGCTTCACAATCATCCCCCCCCCCCCCCCCGCTTTCCGAAAGCATAGAAAGTCTTGGTGAGGGAATCAGATGGATTGTTCCTATCTCATCCTTCATAAACACACTCTGCACAAAGCAACTTAAGAGATGAGAGAGAGAGAGACTTTAAATGAAAGAAACAAGAAGCAGAGTGCATTGAGTGAGGACAAAGGGCAGAAAGGAGATTGGTTTTTCATGAAACATGGATAGAATGGGCAAAAACTGTATTATTAATAGTAGTGTCATCGTCATCATCATCATCATCATCATCATCATCATCATCATCATCATCATATTTATATCCAGTCTTCTTCTCAGTCCAGGACTCAAAGTGGCTAACAAAAGGTTAAAAAAGATACAGAAGAATACCATACAAAAGTTAAAAACATCCCTTATCCAGAATTCCAAAGTCCGAAGTATGTTTTTGAGAGATCAATGATCTTTCAAGAACACTAGGTCAGATTCCCAGGAAAAAAAGGAACATGTCACAATGCATGTGGATATCCAGGTAAACAAGTCCATCAAATCTAAATGTGTGAATTAAGTGCTCCTTCCTTCCCCACAAATAATCTGTATTTCCTTTCAACTTGAGGCAAAGGGTTTCCTCACACCCAAAGGAGTAAGCCAGTCTCTCTGCCTACCCCTTGTTGTGTCCCCAGCCAAACTTCACCATCCATACATCTATCTCTGAGATATTCTAATCCAATTACCATTTTTGCTGCACTAAAATTGAAGCCATCAACCACCAGTTTGGAATCCCATTGTCAATTCCTGGGAAACGACAGTAGAAGAAAGCTCATCGCTGGGGGCTAGTTTTGAGGTATAAATATGATTCCAAAACGTAACACTGTGCACACTTGCTAATATGCAGATGGCAAAAATATGTACAAATACGCAAACACACTCCAGTCAGTGCATTATTTGATCAAATGCCTGAATAAATCCATACAATAGGAAAATGTGTAAAAAAATTAAAAACTCTATTGTACGCACATTTCCATTCCCCCCTTCCTGCAAAAGCAGTTCAATACAATGCAAAGATAGGGATTAAAATTTAGGTATGATTCAAAGAAATACTATAAAATTGGAACAGATATTTTCATATCTCTAGTTGTGATAACCACTTGCTTAGATGGTTTTATGAAGGGATTTGAAATAGTCAGGAGCATCAATAGCTATTAAAATAGGGGCCAAATGCAGGTTGAGATTATTATGCCTTCATGTACAAGAACAGTTTAAATAAAAAATGCAGATTTTCATTCCTTCCTTCCTTTCAAAAGATATACAATTTTTTAGGGTGAGAACCCCTGTATTTTTCTGATCTCTTTTTCTTAGGGTATTTCTATACTATAGAAATAATGCAGTTTGACACCAATTTAACTATCATGGTTTCCTCTTACAGAATCCTGGGATTTGTAATTTTGTTTGGCAAAGAAGGCTAAGGACCTTAAAACTTCAAATCCCAGGATTCCATAGAATAGAGCTACAACACTTAAATTGGTGCCAAATTGCATTATTTCTATAGTGTAGATGCATCCCTAAACAATGTTTCCTGCACTGATTGGTCATCAAGGAACTATTCCACACTGGTCCCAGAGTGTCTGTTTATGGCAGAGAACATGTTCTAGCTTGCACTCAGGTTCATATTTTTGCTTAGACTAGATCATCTTGGGCTTGCTTGTCATACTACACAAAATGAGCACGTTTTGAAGAATGTACCTTTGCATCCAAGCACATGAGAGGAACCTCAACAGCAGCAGAGAATCTATCTGTCAGGTACCTTGAATGCCATTAGCACTTTTCTAATCAAGCACACCTTCTCATATTTATTTATTTATTTATTTATTTATTGAATTTATATCCTGACTTTCTTCTAAGATGGGATTCAAAGTGGCTTGAACTCAAGATTCTGTTTGAACCACCCCCCTGCCAAAAATCCTATCTATTTGTTCACTTCTTAGATTTCATCTCAAGGTTTATTCTATTGAATATGTGTAATTCATTTTTAATTGACCTGAATATTGTAGGACCATGATGGCAAACCTATGGCACACATGCCAGAGATGGCACGTGAAGCCATTTTACCCAGGACATGGAGGGTGGGGAGGAGGAGGAAGAGATGCACACCTGTCCCTCCTTCTTCCAGACCCTCCCCAGTCTTCAGCTGCCTCTCCAGAAGGCTGGGGTTGGGACAGAGGAAGGAGGAGAAAGAGGTGCACACCTGTTCCTCTTCTTCACCCCTCACCCCCCCCTTGGGGCTTTTAAGCCTTTTAATTTAGGCACTCGGTCCCTAAAAGGTTTGCCATCCCTGTTGTAGGATATACCTATCTGATTAGCTGTTAACAACAGCAGGTTCAGCTTACCTCTAATGGTTCAACTAGATGCACACCCTCCATGACATTCCAAAGGCGTCCATATAACTATGGCCAGAATCCTGTTAGTTCTTACCCGTGCAGCTGTTTGTTGGGAGATGAATTTTTATCTTGTTTCATATCACTGATTCCTGTTTTATTGTTTTATCGTTTTATTGTACTGCTGATTTTAACTCTTCCTTAGTTTAATTCTGTTTTAAGGGGATGGGAGGGTTGGACTGTGGGTCCAGGGAATGTTTTTAACTTTGTCTGTTTTAAATGTTGTTACCCACCCTGATTGCCATGCAGAGGGGTGGGCTATAAATAAATTATTATTATTATTATTATTATTATTATTATTATTCCTAGAGAAGCTGTAACTAATGGGGAACATCTGTTCAATTGAAAGTTGCAAAAGCAAAGCCGCTCATGTGATGATGATGTGTATGGATGGACATTTTGGTTGCACATTTTGTGTTCTGGTTCAGTTGCACAGCATTGCCACTCATGAGCTGCATAACACAATAAATTCATAATGCCACTTGGGGAAGTTTACACCATGTTGTTCCAATGTAGAATCTCAGCCTATATTGTGAGATGAGAGACAGGAATAGCTGCACAATTCTTCTTCAGTTTCATGGGGACTTGACCATTCAGAAAGCCTTGGGCATTAGCTGAAAAAATTACCACTGATTGCACAATGGGGGTCAGATTTCCCACACTAGCCTCTTTGTTTGGATTTTACTATGAATTAATTGATTACCATGACACTATGCATTCCTCTTGATTTTGGCCTTTAGCCTGGTCTAATTATCCCAGAAGAGAGCCCTTAACAGTGACCACTATTGTTTAGTTATGTAATGTGAATATTTGTCTAAAATGAAGAAGGATAAGTCAGTCTGGAATTGCTTCAGGTCAAGTGGGAAAGCAGATGCATTCCAGTAAGAATTCTTGACACTGTCTGGAACCACGGCTCAGGCCCTGCAGAATCTCAGAGATGCAATTAAGGTAAAGAATTGGCAGCATGTTGATAGATGACTTTGCCAATATAGATCCAGACACTGTGATTGCATCAGTCTCCAGTGTACAGTGCTAGGGCTAGCTGAACATTGAGCCAAAGGACTGCCATTGAGATTAACCCCCTGACTCGGTAGCAAGCACAACTGAGTTCAGTAAACTTTGCTCCAAAGTAACTGTTAATAAGATTACTGTAGCCTTAGATGTGGTAGAGAAAAATGCTTACTATAAGGTTTAGCCTCATTGTCAGGGATTGTGTAAAATATAACTTCAGGTTTCTAGAAGACATTCATGTAGATAAACTCCTTCTACAACTATAGAACAGGGGGAATGTGGTAGCATAGGTGAAAAGAACTGCTGAAATCCAACATGAGCAGATGGACATACTTTTAGTGCCACATCATTAGTGAAATGCAGTGTTGAAAAACTGAATGCACAACCCAATGCACAAGCACATCTGAAATGCATTGTGCAAGACTCAATGTGCATTGCTGTGCACTGTGCATGCACATTGATGCACAACATGAAGCCATGCCTAATGTTACTCACATGAACAATTCCACTTCCTCAACCTTGAACTGAATACAGCCATTACTTATCAGATAAAAATATCCAAACACCTCAGCGGGAGAAATTATATATATAGCAGGCCCTTAGTATCTGCTGGGGTTTTGTTCTAAGCCCCTACGTGAGTAGCAAAACCCATGGATGCCCAAGTCCCATTAAATAATGGCATAGTAAAATGGTGTCCCTTATATAAAATGGCAAAATAAAAGTTTGCTTATTGAGATTTTTTAACATATATTTTCAAGTCATGGATGGTTGAATCCTGGATAAAGAATTTGTGGATTTGGAGGGTCAACTATACGTAAGATGCCACCAGGATTCTGGCCTAGATGATGATGATGATAATTTACATGTTGAACACAACACTGAGATGGTACAATAGAATAGAAATGAGGGAAAATGACTTCAGAAGAAGTGATTTTGTCTAGAATAAGGTAGAGTGGCATGTAGAGACATGTCTTTAAACCCCAATGGATAAGGGAAGTCTTGGGGAGAATCTGGAGCAGAGCAATATTACAGAAGATGTGGATAATGACTCCTTCCCTCTGAAATAAAAGGCCTCTTGAGCAATAATCACATGTAGATACCCTGCTTATGAATTTGAGAAGATTTGCACATTTGCATTCCTTTCCACTCCACCCTCTCACCATCAGCATGTCACGCGTAAATGCTGCTTCTTATCAAGGAACTAGTTGTAATGGAACCTATGGTATACAATACAGCCCTTGTTTGTACAGCATTCAGAAAGTCTTTTGAGAGTGCTTTGCATTGTCAGGAGTTAGAGTTCAAGTTAGAGTTCAAGTAGCACAATCCCACCATGAGCTCCCTCACCCACAATCTTGTCTGATTTCAGAAGCTAAGTGGACAGAGGGCCTTTGCAGACTGCCAGAAATAGTGCAAATTGAGTCCACTTTAACTGCCCTGACTGAGTGCTAGGGAATCATGGGAACTGTAGTTTATTGTGGCACCAGAGCTCTCTGATGGAGAAGGCTCAATGCCTCAGAAAAAAAAATACAGTTCCTATGATTCCCTAGCACTGAGCCAGGGCAGTTAAAGTGGACTCAATTTGCACTATTTCTGGCAGTCTGCAAAGGCCCTGGGTCTTGGTTAATATTTGGATAGGAGTCATTAGGGAATACATGGACCCTTTTACAAACCACTAGGGACCTTATCAAACGCTGGCCACGAAGCAAAGAAAAAGCGAAGACTAACCGAAGTAGGAATAAATTCGGTTCCATAGCGAAACGAAGGGAATATCGCCCTTTTGGCCATTTCGCAATTAATACCAAGGCTCCCTTCTCTCCCGTCACAAAAAGCTGGGAGGAAAGGCAGCCATGGGAACTGGGGAGGAGGAGGAGGGCTGGAGGACTGGAGAAGGGAAGGCAGCCCATGGAGAGAGAGAGATCGCCTCCCTCTTCCCTCTTCCCTCTTCCTCTCCTCCTCTTCTTTCCAATCCGGTTTGCCTTTTGCCAAGGCAATCCCTTCCCCTCGCTGGGATTTTCGCCCTGCCCACCAATTCGCAATGAATGCGAAGGCTCCCTAGGTACTTCCTCTACAAACCGAATGTCAAAATCTCCCTACTCCTTACGGATTAGCTCCGTATTCTGCCGAGTTCTGGGGCAGCGTCGTGTGTAAACACGGGGGAACAATACGGATTAGCTCCGTGTTCTGGGGCAGCGTCATGTGTAAACACGGGGGAATAATATGTATTAGCTGTGGATGCCCTTTGGATTAGCTCTGCTTCAGACCCTATGTGATAAGGGCCTAGGTCTCCTCAGTAGCCAAACCTCTTCACAACTTATCAATCAGAAGTATATGAAAATGATGAAACACAAGAAGCATTAAGACAGCTAAGTGAGGAGCCTTTCAGAAAGAAAGACGTGGCAATACTAATGCAGAAAAAACAAGGAGAATGAGTTAATCTCCAAAACCCCTATAGCTTTGATAAATCAATCAGTTTGGATTTCTTCCACATTCTTCTGCTTTTAATCTCCAGTATTTACCATTGTACCACCCTAAGTAATCCCATCTTGACTGATTTTAGAAGCTAAGCAGGATCAGGCCTGGAAAGTGCTTAAATATCTGTATGGAAATTTTAATGTTGTAAGCCACCCCGATTGCTCTGCAGAGGGGCGGGATATAAATAATAATAATAATAATAATAATAATAATAATAATATAGAAAACCACCAGGAAATACAGTGGCCCTTGGTATCTGCTGAGGTTTGGTTCCAGGACCCCTTTTGAAAACCACAGATGTTCTCCATGGATGCTCAAGTCTCATTAAATACAATGGCATAGTAAAATGGTATCCTTTATATAAAATAGCAAAATCAAGGCTTTTTGGAATTTATATGTTATGAAATATTTTCAATCCATAGATAGGTGAATCTGTGGATTTAAAAAATCCATGGATATGGAGAGTCGACTGTACCAGGAATCTCTAAGTAGAGCTAGGAGAAATTTCTGCTGAAACTCTGGAGATCTATTAATGACAGAATTGACAATATGGGGCTAAATCAGACCTGCACAACTTGAGGTAGGGGCCAAAATTAAAATAGGTTAAACTAGTTTGGGCCACAGATAGGTTTTAATTAAATATTTATTAATTTATACTATTAATATTAATTAATAATATTAATTTTAATTAATTAATATCTGCTGCTCGGCTTTCTCCTGAGGAGAGGGCAGGGCAGAGTAGGATGAAGATGGAATAAATATTAATTAATTCTAATTAATATTATTAATTAATATTTAATTAAGACCTATCTGCAGCCCAAACTAGTTTAACCTATTTTAATGGACTTTCCTTCGGAGAAGGCCTGAGCAATAGAGGAACCTTGAGGGGTGAGGATTTAGAGTGTGGTGGAGTCTCCTTCTTTGGAGATCTTTAAACAGAGTCTGGAACATGACTTCCTGCAAGACAGGGGGTTAGACTGGATGGCCCTTATGGTCTCTTCCAACTCTATGATTCTATGATTCTATTGTTCTTCCTCCTCTGCTGCCCAACCTTCCCAGAAGAAAGCCAGGCCAAAGAGGAGCTTTGCAGGGTGAGCATTTGTCTATCCTCCTCCTCCTCTGCCACCCATTCTTCTCCTTGGGAGAAAGCCAAGCAGTGGAGGAGGCTTGCAGAGTGAGTGTTCACCCATCCTCCTTCTCTGCCACCTGGCCTTCCCCTCAGGAGAAAGCCAGGCAGTGGAAATAGCAATAGCATAGCAAGTACATTTCTATACCGCTTATCAGTGCACTTAAGCACTCCCTAAGCAGTTTACAATGTGTAAGCTAATTGCTCCCAACAAGCTCGGTACTCATTTTAGCGACCTTGGAAGGATGTAAGACTGAGTCAACCCTGAGCCCCTGGCTGGGATTGAACTCACAACCTTGCGGTCTGTGAGTGAATGGCTGCAGTACAGGCATATAACCACTGCACCACAAGGGCTCCTTGAGGGGGCAAGCTTTTGCCTGTCCTCCTCCATTCCTCTTTTTCTTCAGGAGAAAGCCAAGCAATGGAGGAGCCTTGCAGGATGAGTGTTCACCTGTCCTCCTCTTCCTCCTCTGCCTGTCCTTCCCCTTAGGAGAAAGTCAGGTGGCAGAGGAGCCATGCAGCGTGAGCATTCGCTCTTCCTTCTTCTCCTCTGCATGGCACTCAGGCACTCAGGACAAGGATGAATGGTGGAGGAGCCTTGAAGTTGTTCCACAGCCTTGCAGGCTGCCTGAAATCCTTTGGCAGGCCACATGTGGCCCCCGGGGCCTGGGCTAGATTAACCAATGGTTTTACTCAGTATAAGGCAGCTTCTGATATTTCAAAAATCTAGTGTGAGATGAAAGACAATTTTCTCTCCCTAAGATGTTTTCTTTTAATCTCTTATGACTCAATGACTGTTGTAAGGAGGAGGAGAGCTCATTAACCTACCATAACAGAAAACAAGCAAGGAGTGAATAATTGTTCTGTGCTTAAAAGTAGCAAGTGCCAGGAAAGCCAAGCTCTGGAAAATCTGAGAAATCACAGGAGAGTTAGAATGGGGAGAGATGTAGTAACCTATCGTGAAATATTCTGAAGTCACTAACAGTCAACAAGGAGTCCTAAAGACAAAAGCCGAGGAAATAGATCAATACACAAAGCTTGCTGGAAAAGAAAGGTCTTAACATGCCACCAAAAAGATGATAGAGAAGGTGCCACCCTAGCTGCCCTAGGGAATGAGTTCCAAAATATCCTTTATCACTTTGCTCCTTTTGCAGTGCAACCGTTATTCTAGTTCCTTTTATAGTAACATAGCAATGTTGTTCCTATTTCAATGTAACTATAATCTTAGTTACTTTTATAGTTCCTGGTGTGTATGGACTTAGTAAATGGGGGAGAAGGAATATCACATAGTTCAATTGGTGTCTTGAGGCTTCTGCCATACAGTCTCTGGTGGATACTGAGGGAAAACAATATAGATTCCAGGGCAGAAAAAAATGAAACATAAAAGTAAACTGAGTGTTACATTGGTTTGAGTGTTGGACTAGGGGGAGGCCTACACCAGCCAGAATACTCCATGCTCTTCCTAGAGTATTCTCTCCCCCCCCCCCCCAGTTGCTCTGAATTCCCTCCATTCCCTCCACACTCTGGAGCAATGCAAGACAGCAGTCTACATACACATCCTGTTATGCCATCCTGCACCGCCTCCTCTGGCACAAGTCATCCCTCTGAGGTTGAAAATCAGCATCAATCACATGCCTGGGTGCCTCGTTGTGTCCTCAGATGGAATAACTCATGCCATTGGCAGCACTACTTGGTGGCACCATTAGATGCATGTGCAAACAGCCACCCAATGTCACTCTGGAATGATTTGGATTTTCCTGGAAACTCCCAGCAAAAGGTACGTTTTTTGTAATCTGGTTGAAGGGAAGGATGGGTTAGATTGAGTGCAGAACTGGCCTCATGTCATGAAGACAGTCTGTATTCAAATTGGGGCTTTGGCCTTGCATTGTGAAGACAGGCTACTGTGAGGGCAGGGGAAACTGGTTCAATTGGCCTATGTAGATATGCCCTACATAGAGACAAGAGACCAACGTTTGAATCACTACTCAGCCATTGTAACTCACTGGGTGATCTTGAGCAAATCATACTCTCTCAGACCTCAGCAAGAGGCAATGGCAAACCTCCTCTAAACAAATCATGCCAGGTTCTCCTTAGAACTATCATAAGTCAGGCGCAACTTGAAGAACACAACAACAACATCAACAACAATACAGTTAGAGTGGCAGCTGGTGGTACCCACATAGAGGTTAATCCCTTCCAGGTTTATACTTGGCCTTTAAAAGAACATCTGATGTGCTAAACTTATTTGGGGACAGGGTTTAGCCCTTTTAACATTGCTTTTAAAATTCAGACTACAATCTGGCACAGATTCATCATTCCATTGACATCAACAAACAGAGAAGAGCATTACTGTTTTTCAGAGCCCTGTAAGCTATTGCAGTAGCTAACTCTTTTTGAGCTGTAGTTCAAATGGTTAAAAAATAATTTTGAGCTCTGCAGCTAACGTATGCAACATACTGCATATTAAAGACTGAGTAGCCTTTAACATGATGCAAACATCCTTTAGCAGGCTCATTTATAAAGAGTTCAGCAAATTACACAAGTATTGAGCTTTTTAAAAAGCCACAGAACTGGCTAAGCAATTCTCAACTCTTAACCTGGAGGTCAAATGGAATCCATCTATAAACAAAAGCAGGCTGACAAATACGGCTGTATTTACCTTGAACGTGTTCCAACTGCTTTCAGGAAATAACGTTTTCTTAGTAGCAAGCTGTTTTTGTAGCTTCGAGTCAAAGAACCACAGCAGGCTCTTATCAGAAATGATATGCATACATGGCAAAATGATAAAAACCCAGATTCTCATTCCTGCAGTCAGTCAAATATTTATACTTAGGTTGGCCTATCCCAGAGGAAAACTGTTACATGTGCAACAACAGAGTATGGTCAAGATGGGAAAAGTTATGAATAAGGAAGAACACACAAGCTGGGACAAGGTATAGCACTTTGCTTTTTCCTGAGCCTACTGGGAAAGGCAAGCTTCTGCTTCTTTCTCTCTCCCCCTTGATGTGTTAATTTGTGCAAACTACTTCTGACAGGAACTTTTCCCTGGTCTTAGGTATGTGGAATGGATTGCAGGACAAGACAGACATCAATTTAGTATTCCACCTTGAACACTATAAGAAAACATGACTGAGGGGTTGCAGACTGCCAGAAATAGTGCAAATTGAGTCCACTTTTAGAGTTAGGGTTAGTGCTAGGGAATCATGGGAATTGTATTTTTTTCTGAGACGTTGAGCCTTCTCTGTCAGAGAGCTCTAGTGCCACAATAAAATACAGTTCCCATGATTCCTTAACCCTAACCCTAACCCTTAAAGTGGACTCAATTTGCACTATTTCTGGCAGTCTGCAACTCCCCTGAATGTTCACTGCCAAACACCAGATGATTTCAATAATTGCTTGCCAGGACCTAAACCCAATTGTTAGTCTCAGCTAGAGTAGATCTTGTAGAACCCTTGGGACTAACTAAAGAAAGAAGTTGGCACACAGTTGCAGAACACTTCAATTATCCTAGGCATTCAATCTCTGACATCAGGACAGCAGTCCTTGAACAACAACAACAACAAAAACTACAAACGAAGATTTGGAAGAGAAATAGCTGGACTGGAATACATCCACAGATTCCAGTCCAACAGTGGGTTGAACAGAGACAATGACATCCTGGCACACTACATATATTATAACACTAGTAAATAGCCTAACCTCATGAGAACTCTCTTGGCCAGTTTGTCACATCTCCTTTCTGGTTGCCACCCACCATCACACAACATTCCAATAACTCTCTCCACCATGCATATGGAGATCCACCCACCCTGGTTTCAGGCAACATTGTTCCTCCTGCCTTTGTCTCTCAACAGCCATTGTTAAAACTGAACTTGTCACCTCATCACCATCCACTCCATGCATCTAAGAAAGCAGAAGTGCACATTGAGTCCACTTTAAGGGTTAGGGTTAGTGCTAGGGAATCATGGGAATTTTTTTCCTGAGACATTGAGCCTTCTCTGTCAGAGAGCTCTAGTGCCACAATAAAATACAGTTCCCATGATTCCCTAACCGTAAGTGGACTCAATTTGCACGATTTCTAGCAGTCTGCAAAGGCCCTAAGTCTACAAAAGCTTATGCTACAATTTCATTCTCTCAGTTAGTCTCAAAAGTACTACAAGATCACTCTTTAGCTCTGGAATAATCCACCAGACATTTCCTCTCCTCTTCTTAAGAATAATTTAATGGTATATAATACAATGAAATGGGGGCATTTCATAAGTGTACCTGTTAGGAGGAATGATGGGTTCAAGGACCTTGTGCCTACCTGTTTCTTGATTAACTTGATATTAGCTGATTGCTTTGCACTTCTCCAAGTTCTAAGTGTTTCATTTTTTTTGCCAAGTGCTTTTTTATGTGCCCTTTAAATATCTCTGCCCCTTTGTTCTCATCAGAAGCTATTGTACCATTCAATCCCTCCCCTTTCCCCCCTTTCTTTTGTTCTCCATTCATTGAGTTAATCTCTTATCCAATTGCATTTCACGGTCATATGGAAGTTTATTTAAATATTCTTTTACTTAAAGGTCATTCCAAGACTGATCTAGGACTCCTTGTCTTAGGCCACCCTAGCAGTTTTCAGCAGAGTTGAGGGACAAGATCCTTATCAAATGTCAAATCCCGCTTATCAATACATTATTTGAGGCTGAATTTCTAAAAACTAGTGTATTTAGGGGTGAAAGCATTAATCATGATTGCTTTGTTTTTTTAATAGTTCTTTACAGGAATTAAAGGAAAGCTATATAATCACAGGTCAAACAGTCCTCTGGTCTTTATTTATTCTCAAACTAAACAGAAATAGTTTTGGAAGTTTTGATGGAAAGCAAGATAGAATATTTCTTTTTCAAATTGGTACAAGTGCTTTGTTTGTAGTTGTTCTGTGTCTTCCTTTTGACTTTATGGCAACCCTATCATAGGGTTTTCTTGTCAAGGTTTATTCGGGGGGGGGGGTGCCATGGTCTTCCTCTTAGGCTGAGACAGTATGACTTACCAAGGACAGCCAGTGGGTTTCTGTGGATGGACAAGAATTTGAAGTCTGTTCTTCCACAGTCCTCTAACATTCAACATGCTGGTTTATTAAAATGATGAGCTTATCTTTGGGTTTTCTTGGCAAGAGTTATTCCAATTAGGTTTGCCCTTGCCCTTCTCTAAGGTGGTGTGATTTGCCCAAGGTAACCCAGTAGGTTCCCATGGCTGAACAGGGATTTCAGCCCTGATCTCCTAGAGAGAACCATTGTGGTGTAGTGGCTTGAATATTAGGCTACAACTCTAGAGACCAGGCTTCAATTCCCCACTTGGCTATGAAACCCACTGGGTGACCTTGTGAAAGTCACATGCCCTCAGCCTCAGGAAAAGGTAATGGCAAACCTCCTTTGGACAAATCTTTCACACACACACACACACACACCCCACACACACACACACCAAAAACAATAGATTTGCCTTAGGGTCTCCATAAGTCAGAAATAACTTGAAGGCACACAGCAACAAACTCCCAGGATCCTAGTCTAATAATCAAATCACCACACCACCCTGGCTGTCATTAATGTTGTGTACATAAGTTCATTTCATTGGTAGTAAGTAAATCTGTTGTCACTCAGATAAAACCTAATTAATTAATCATATAATTTTAATTGATGGACATTGTGAATCTAACAGTGTTTTCTGGTGGCTGTAATATTAAGTGCTGAATCTACTGTGATTTGTAATCTCATTTAAAAAAAAAAGTTGCCATTCGAAGTACTCAGCTTGTTTTGCGAACTGGATTCAGTAACTTAGATAGTGAAGAAAAATCAAGATCCTTGGGATTGACATCTCTCCCCTAGCCTGCTGTAACACTTGCACCTTGTCCTAACCCTTGCAGGCAACGAATCTAGAGTTAGAGTTAGAGTCTAGTAGTAGTTGGACTAAAACCTAGAAGGCATTCATCACCTTGGTAATATTGGCAGTGCCAGCTGCCACTAGATTCTAATTCTAGACCAGTGATTCCCACAGGGGGCAGTGGAAAGATCTAGGGGGTCATTGAGGGAGGAAATCCTGGGATTTGTAGTTTTCCAAAGTATTTAGCCTTCTCTTCCAGAGAGTTCTGGAGCCTCACAAATTTAGAAATCTTAGGATTCTATAGGATGAAGCCATGGTAGTTAAAGTGGTGTCAAACTGTATTATTTTTACAGTGTAGATGCACCCTTAGTTCAGGGATGGCTATTTTCAGAAGCACTGGTAGTCAATGTTATGTCCCCAATTTTTACATGTCCACAAACAGTGAAAATCATTGTATCAGAATCTTAGAGATGGAAGGGGTCATCTAGTCTAACTACAATGTATCAACTGAAACATTCCTGAAATATGCTCATCCAACCTCTGTTTAAAGATCTCCAAAGTTGCAGAGTGCACTGCCCTCTGATGCAATCTTTCCCATTGTTGAACAGCTCTTTCAGTAAGAAAGTTCTAATGTTTGCTTTTCTTGTAATTTGACTCTCTATTGGTTCATGTTCCAGTCCCTGGAGCAGCAGAAAACAAGCTTGGTCTTTCTTCTATGTGACATCCCTCCGGACATTTAAAGCTAGCTATCATGTCACCTCTCAGTCTTCTCTTCCCCAAGCTAAACATATCCAGCTCCTTAGGTCATTCCTCATAAGACTTTGTTTCCAGCCCTTTGGTTATCTGGGTCACCTTTCTCTGGAAGCATTCCAGCTTGAGCTTGGCGCGCTGCCATTCCCCCCCCCCCTCAGCCCAGCGGTGGAGAGGACTTCGCGGGATCAGCCCCCGGCTCTAAAAGGTTGCCTACCCCTGCTCTACTCCTTGAAATGGACAGAACACAGTTTTTGGTTTCTTTTTGAGACCCTGCATATGCCAAAACTATTACTCTGTTATGTTTTTGGCTGAATTCTTTTACTGAGCCTCAGCAAGAAATATCATTGTCTCATCTTGACAGTAGTTCTTGCCTTAAACATATTCCCCAAAGTATAACAGTAGACCTAACCTGACCATGATGGAAGGAATCTTATTGTTGTATTACATTTGCATATGTTCCCCTGCAGAGGCAGATGTGGAATAGCTATATTCAATACAAGATACCTGAAGCGTTTTTATAAATGTGATACCATTTCACATGGGAGTACATTGCACATGGATGAGCATATACACTTTAAATGGATGTGCATGTAAAAGAGATGAGGGAGTGAATGCCATTTTGAATAAGGAGCCATATGAAGATGAACCCCAAATACTAAGAAGTGAAGTGGAATCTGCAATAAAGGAACTGAGGGAAAATAATGATGAACAGATGATATCCCAATTGAACTGCTACAATGCCCACAGATAGATTCAACTTTAGTGCTAACTGAAATATGCCAACAAATATGGAAAACAAAGAGTTGGTCAACAGACTGGAAACACTCAATATACATACCAATCCACAAGAAAGGAGATACAAAAGACTGCAGCAACTATAGGACAATAGCACTAATCTCACATGCAAGCAAAATAATGCTCAAGATGCAGCATAGACTCCAACCATACATGGAGAGAGAAATTCCAGAGGTGCAAGCAGTATTCAGAAAAGGGAGGGGCACTAGGGACCACATTTCAAACACACGATGGCTAATGGAGCACACCAAAGAATTCCATAAAAGAATCTGCATGTGTTTCATAGACTACAACAAAGCATTTGATTGTATAGATCACAAAAAGCTATGGAATGCACTCAAAGACATGGGAGTGCCACTACATCTGATAGTCCCAATGAAGAATCTGTACCAAGAACAAGAGGCCAGCCACCATCAGGACAGAATTTGCAGAAACAGAGTGGTTCCCAATAGGCAAAGGGGCCAGGCAAGGCTGCATCCTATCACCCTACTTGTTTAACTTATATGCTGAAAAGCAGAATTAAAATCAGAAAAAGGAGGAGTTAAAATAGGAGGAAACAACATTAACAACCTAAGATGTGCAGATGACACCATAATATTAGCAGAAGACGTTCAGGAATTGGAACAGTTAATAAGGAAGGTCAGAGATGAAAGTGTAAAGGCAGGTCTGATGCTGAACATAAAGAAAATAAAAATAATGACCTCAGAAGAAATACACAAATTCAATCTAAACAACGAGAAAATCAAAATAGTTAAAGAATTCCCATATCCAAGATCAAACATTGACCAGAATGGAGTCTGCAGTCAAGAAATAAGAAAAAGACTAGGAATGGGAAGGGTAGCTATGAAAGAACTGGAAAAGATACTGAAGAGCAAAGACATACAACTGAGCACTGAAGTCAGAATCGTCCAGGCTGTTGTATTCCTAATTACCATGTACAGATGAGAGAGCTGGATAGTGAAGGAAGCAAACAGAAAGAAAATTAACTCATTTGATATGTGGTGCTGGAGAAGAGTACTTAGGATACCATGGACAGCCAGAGACAAACAAATGGGTTCTTGACCAGATCAGACCAGAGCTCTCCTTGGAAGCTAAGGGCCTCGGTAGACAGCTTAAAAAGCCGTCCTGGAGGCAGGGAAGAGGAGGGGCAGCTGCACGCTCAGTGCCCCTTCCTCCTCCCGAGGTCATCCTCGGAGCCGCCAGCCCTCCGCACGGCCGGCGCTCCGAGGGCAACCTCCTGCCGCAGCGTCCGGACACGCTGCGGCAGAAAAGTCAGCGAAAGTGCGCCACAAGCTTTTGAGGTGCACTTTCGCTGACTTGTGAAAAGAGCACTATTTTAGTGCTCCTTTCAGGGGCGGCGAAGGTGTGGGATGCCTCGGTCCCGCAGCGCACCTTCCCAGGGCAGCCCCATGCCGCCAGTCTGCTTCCCCCCTAAGATGATCAAGTTGAGACTATGGATGTTATCACACGTGGGCCAGTTTCGTTGTTAAAGAGATAATAAAGTGGAAATGAAGCATCCCAAAAAGAAAACGAAAAAAGAGCTTAATTGTGCAAAAGCTTTTCACACGTAATTACAGTAATAACGGAATTAAGTTAAAAGCGAAAAAAGACATTTTTAACTTTCATACACAAGTGAAAAGAACCTGTACATGTACTGGAAATGGGTGTGTTTCGTGACCAGACTCCTTTTTCTAGGGCGGGTCCTGCATTTCCCAGGAGGAAATGTCAGACTGTCCTACATTTGGGGTCATGTCCTCCTGCACAGGTCCTAACCCCAACGGAAGGGAGCAGAGGGGGGGGAGGAGGAGGAGGAGGAGGCTGGAAAGTCAAGTCAAGGCAAGGCAAGGCAAGTGAGAGATTGAGAGGGGGAAACTGGAGGTAGCTCCCATGCCCCCCCCCATAAGCCTTTCCCCTTTGTAGGACCTGCAGGGCAGAACATCATGGTGAGATGGAGCTCCAAGTTGCTCCACAAGCAAACCCCACACTTGCACCCACATTCACCCACAGCTGCTGCGAGGGAAGCCTTCTTTCCCCTCCTTTTCCCTCCATCCCAAATGCTAAACTTCTCCTCTGTCCCAAACTTCCCTCTCCTTGCCTTCCCTTGCCTTCCCTGCATGGCAGGAGCCCAGGACTCTCTCTCCCTGGAGGCCCCTCCTCCTCCTCCTCCTCTTGGCCCTCCTCCAGGTTTTAAAAGAGAATTGTCCGTGCGTATTTGCTTTTCACATTACAGTAAATGTGAAATTACTATAATTTCGCAAATGCATTTCCTCTAAAGTCCCGAAATTAAAAAGATCTTGGATAATACCAGTTTCTGTCCAGTTTCTGACCAGTTTCTGTGCAACGTTGTGTGAAATCGTGAGGCACAAATTGTTTTTTGCTTGGAATTTGTGTGGATTAACCAACAGATTTCCCCCGTGTGATAACGTCCCATCATACTTTGACCACATAATGAGAAGGCACAGATCACTAGAAAAAACAATAATGCTAGGAAAGGTAGAGGGTAGAAGAAAGAGAGGAAGAGCACAAACCAGATGGACAGACTCAATCAGGGGTGGTATGGGGAAGGGATTGCAGGATCTGGGCTAGGCAGTGGAAGATAAGGATTCTTGGAGATCTCTCATCCACAGGGTTGCCATGAGTTGGAACCAACTTGAGGGCAGCTAACAACAACATGCATATATGGTGGTGCATTCATTTCTACATTTGGTGTGTTGGTGCCATTGTTCAGTGTAGCCATCCAGCATAGCTCCATATATGAAGATTTACACTATGCAACCCCAATGTAGAATCTTGACCATCAGCCAATCTATTCCCTTCCATTCACCATCTCAGAGTCTCTGGACAAGACAATCCTGCAGGATTCCACTCTCATTATTTTGTTAGAAACTCAAAGGTTTTATCGAATAAGGAACCATACCAGGAGCAGGATGTGCTATTTTCCCATGGTAGGAAATGTTGGTTGTCTTTCTTTCTCTATGAACAAATACCTGCTATTTTCTAACCTGTCAGCTTGCATTCTATCTCAGGGGAAGAGAAGCTGTTTGCAGCTTTGACTGTCATATCAAGTTATGTAGGCTGTGAAAGACTACTCCCCCTTCCCCTCCCAATTTGTAATTTGTTCCATTCCAGGGTCCTCAGAATTGGGAAACAATACAGTCTGAAATTCATTTGGGAGAACATAACAATATTCAGATAGTTCCTACCTTTGTTCATTCCCCTTAGATATTTAGAAAGGCTCTTCTTGATTTTCCTGTCTGGATTTTATCATCACAACAAGGTTTACCCATGTCTTATTGATCCCCTTTCTGAAATGCTTGGCATAGTCAATTTTAAGTTTGACAGACATGCATAGTTCTGGGGAAGGTTACAGAGTGGGTAAGGAATCAAATGGGATTTAAAGAGGCATTATTGTAAGCAATTTGACCAATAGTTTATTGTGAACCTGTTTGCAAAGAACCCATCATGTGAATGGATTTGGTGTTGCTCTTGGGTTTGAGATCTTTTTATGGCCCAAGAGTGTATTTCTTGTGAAGCCTTTTCCAAGACATATCTCTCCAGGCCACACTTAGAGGATGGAAAAGTTACTTTTTAGAATATGACTCCCAGAACCCACAGCCACATGTAATGGTTTACACTTTTACACAGAGAAAGAAAATGGGAATATTTAGTAGTGACATGTAGTACCCATGTCAATGCAATAGATTAATATTGTGAAGGCCCTGATCCCCTCAGGTCCTGTGCAAATCAGTTTCAAGGGTATACCCCAGGCATGTAATTCTTCACTAATTTCCTTCTTGAAGGAAGCAATGTGTAATGCAGGAGTAGGCAACCTAAGGCTTGGGGCCGGTCCTGCCGCCGCCGCCACCGCCGCCGCCCATCATGATGATATTGATTATTGTTGTTATTACTTGTTCTTGGGGTTTTCTTGGCAAAATATCCACAGGGGTTTTGCCATGGCTTTTCTGGGGCTGAGAGAGTGTGCATGCATATATTTTTAATTTTTTAATTTTTTTAAAAAAATATATATTTATTTATTTATTTATTTATTTATTTATTTATTTTTGGTGCTTTGGCTCCCCAATTGTCTGAGGGACAGCAACCCAGCACCCGGCTCTAAAAGGTTGCCTACCGTTGGTGTAATGTAAGCATTTTTTCCCTTTGCTGCAAGGAAGTCTTCAAAAACTGAAGTTTTCAAAAAATAATTAAAGTTTTTCACTTATTTTGTGCAAAATTAACATTTGGGTGTTTTGCACAGAAAGCAACATTTTCTGCATAGGAAACAATGTAATGCAGAAATAGTATTCTTATGCAAAAATGCTGTTTTCTGCACAAAAGAGTACTAATTCTAAATAAGTTTTGATCTGCAAAGATTCTTTCCTTCCAGATTGCTCCTCATCAGGGTTTCCCAACACTTGAGAAACATGTTTTTTGACAATTTGTTAAACGTTTTCAAAAATACTTTGTTTGCAGATCAATGAAGTAAAACAAAATAATTGATGATGCACAGTATAATTTCACTCATTTCAAAGAGGTAGAAAAGAATATAGTAACTTATTCAGTCCTTCCAGCTGAATATGGACACAGGTTTATAGGCCATAGGTCTCCAAACATGCAAAGAGATCACTTTGATCCTACTGGCCACAATAATTCTCAGAGAAGACACTGGCTTTCCCCTTTGAGACCAAGATAAATGCCTTAATAGATGGAGGTTGTATACCCCAAAAAGACTGGCTTTCTAGAAGCTATGATGATACCTACAGGTTAAGAGGGGATCTTATTCCCCATCCTTCTCTGTAAAGGTGAGACAGTCTCTCTGGGAAGAGAGTTCCAGAGCTTGGGAGCAGCCACTGAGAAGGCCCTCTCCTGTGTTCCTCCCAAACGTATCTGTGAGGATGGCGCAATGGAGAAAAGGCTCTCCCCAGAAGAACTCCAAACATGGGCAGGTTCATATGGGAGAATACAGTCCTCCAAAAGTTCATGTGACTATGAAAGCTAGCACAATCAAGACTGCTCATCCTTTGGGAATAGAAATTAGTGTAACAAATAGTAAGAATTAATAGGATAACCAGTAGAAATCAGATCTCTGGCTGGGAGATTCTGGGAATTCCAGATCCCCAAAAATAACATCTCCAAATTTGGCTGTTCCTTAGGAGTAAGCTCCAATGTACTGAGAAAGACTTATTTCTCAGTAGTCACGTAGAAGACTGCAGTGAAAATTAATCATGGTTGAGAAGAGGATATAATTTCAAGCCAGAGCTTTTCATGAAAGCAGAGTTGATTTATAACCATTTTAACAATACTTGAAAAGGGACAAAATCATTTAAAAAGCAGGAGGTAAAACATCCTATGTTTACTTCTGGAAGAAATCTCATATGAGAAAATTATCTCATTTTTCTGAAGACTTTGAAAAATGGCTTTGTCACACATTAGCAAGGAGTTCTAAATAGTTTGTTACAGCTTTCCAGAGACAAGTACTGTATAAATGTTTTGGTTTGCAGTGCCCATCATCCTCAATAGCCATGGCCATTACTATCTGGAAATGACTGGTACTTCAACCCATCTGGAGGGCCACATGTTATAAACATGCATGCACACACACTCACACACACACACAAAATACACACATGCATGTATGTATAATATGTGTATGGAGATTTTAGAATATTATAACAAATTCAACATTTTTGCAAGTTATTCTGATGTGCTATAGAGTAGAATGAGACAAAAAATTCTTCCAGCTTCATTTTAAGCAATCTGAATTAATGCCTACTTTCCAAACCAATGCCTGGATCAGAATGTGTGGCACTGTGGATTGTGTACCTTTCCATATTTTGCGAAGTAGATCTCAGTTCAAAAAGCTATACAGAAATGAATATATTAGAAGGACATTACATACAACAATGCATATATGAAGGGAAATTATGCTGAAATCCTATTGGTTAGTCTCAATGGAGGGTGCGTTGTATATAAACCATACATTTTAGAGAAAATTGATATTTGTGAAATTTAGAGAAACAGTCATGCAACAAGGCATATCCCAGAGGGGAACCTGCATATTAAAAAGTGTTATTGGAGGTTGGTGGGTTTGATAATGAACCTGCTCCAAGTTTTATACTGAATTTTAAATGTGTTTTCCAAGATGCTCAACCCTATTCCAAAATACGTTCAGCATGTTGACTAAAGGCCAATGCAGACTGGCACAAAGGGCTGGCCTGGGGTAGAGCTGAGGTGGGACAGCTGCACTCCAGCCACTCCTACTCCACCCCAATGCCATCTTGACACCACACACCCATCTGCAGGGCGTACGGCATCAGGACGCCCTCTTGGTGCAGCATGCGCACACGCTGCACCAAAAGGGCACAAAAAAGCCACAGCAGCAGCTGAAAGAGTGGGCTTTTGCCACCCTCAAAAGGAGTGGCATTTTGCTGTTCTTTTGGGGGCAGCAAAAAGGAGGATTGGGCCCGCGCCATGTGGTTGCTGCAGCCCCAATCCACTGCTCCCAGGGGCGGCCAAGAGCCACGCCAAACGTCTGTATCGGTCTTAATGTTTCTATAGTTTGGACTAAAACCCAAAACTGATGTGTTAGTCAATGATCTCAAAGCCATCAACACTGTGGTGTACAGTGCCATTAATATATGTGACAGGAAAATGTGTAAGATCTGACTCTCATTAGAAAACAGGCTTGGAGGTGGAAAGGGGTCTGGATCTGAGTAATCCTAATTTGGGTTGTTTCATCACTTATCTGGTGCCATTGCACCATATCATGTCTGAGATGTTACATCAGTGGTTTGTAACATAAATCTCCAGATGTAGAGTTACACATTCACAGTGCTATGTAACCTTGTGTTGAATGGCAACACAGTGTGGCTGAACTAAAGATCCCAAATTTGCAATCAAATTTGCAATCCATAGGCAAGTTCATGGGTGTGAAGTATTCACCCATGCCTAATACACACCCATAAGCAATACACAATGTACAGTGTGTGTCCATGCACAACATACATCCATGCTCATTGGCACCATACATATAACTCCATTCTGCAACCTTGAATTGAATACAGCCATTTGACATGAAATAAAAATGTCCAGAGGCTTCCATAGGTGAGCTTACACATGCATAAAACACCAACAGGATTCAATCCTGCATCTGTTTTCCATGATGTTGGTTGTGGGGACATAGCAGCATCAGGCCTCACAAATAACAAATTAACTGGTATAGCCCCAAGCCTTGGAAGCTGTCGCTCAGTGTCAAGTGATATTATACACCAAGGACAGCTATTGCTTTATGGTGCACTGCATTGGTCACAACCACAAGAAAATGAACCTGTTTTATTTGGAAGAAGGTTATAAAATCTGAGCAAGGACCTGTGCTGTGGCTGCCTAACAGCTGCAAGGAGACAGCTGCTATTGATTAGCAGCCTTGCAGCCCTGCAGAGCTTTGATCCAGCCACTATGAAAAAGAAAAGTATCCAGGCTAAATGAACAGTTTCTTTGGTGTTCATCTTCCACATGAATGAATCTGTTCCAATCCCTGGGAAGCAATTTAAAAAACACATATCAGATCTGGGTGTACTTCTTACCAATATAGTTCTGGGAAACAAAACCATGTACATTTCCATCCAATGGGGTTTTATTGGAATTAGTGACACAGGTCTGAGTTGCGGGAAGAGAAGAAGATTTTAGGTGCATCTATATATGTAAGTTCCCCTTATACATGCAAATAAATATCCTTTTTTTCAGAGGGTCGGCATTCTTTTCCTCCCTCCTCATCATCCAAAGCGCCCACACACATACTGAAAGGCCCCTGAGGTTGTGGCACATGGGTATTCTGTGCTTCCCAGTGAGTAGGCAGGCTAAGGAAAGCATCTGGCTACATCTCCACAGCCAGATGTGAAATGATGACATCAGTGCTGAGACCCACTAAGGTCCTCAAATTGTTGCAGGAGTGCTATGATCACTGAGGGACAGGGCTTCTCCAAGCCTGCCTGCTGTTACCCAAAATGTGTGGGGCTTGTAGAGACCCCACTAACAGTTGCAATCAATCTTTAATTAATTAACTGGGGGAATATTTGGCTTGGCTTTGCAAGAGGGGTAACATATGCAGGAACTAAGAACCAACCATACTGGTAATAACAGATAGGAGATACAGGAATAGGGAACTACATGAACTTTTATTGGGAGAAATATAGAAGGACACACACACAAGAGTAAGGGTTGAAGCAGATGGCCCTCCGGCTGCTCTGGCTACAATTGTGCCAGGATGGCAGTGCCCGCATGGCCCGCTATTGCCAAGGTCCCTAGCCGGCACTACCAGAAGCTAGATTATTTCTGCTCCTTCAGGTGGCATGGGAATGACTTCCAACCATTTTGGGGGTTGTGTGATTTGAACATCATGCCCCTAAAGCAGCTGGAAAGCCACCTTGTTTAGCCCATGTGTTTTGGATATAACTCACTCTCTCACCCAGCATACAGAGTTAACTGAATGTAGAAAAGTGAAAGGGGATGGTAGCGTTTGAGGGATGAATAAGGGATATAGCTGCCTATCCTGAAGAGATGGTCCACAGAAAGCAGGAAGGCAGGTGTGGCTTAAACCACAAGGCTTGAGTATGCAGGTTTGGGGAAGCAGATGGGAACAGATAAAAGAATAGCAACTCTAAAGGCCAAGTGGCAACTGCAGCAAAAATATTCAGGAAATGAGAGGGGTTGATTTTGATTGATGATGCTTCATGGACTTTACAACACCTAAACAAGATCTGGAATCCCCAAGAATGAGAGGACAGGAAGGGGTGTTTTAGTAATTCACAATAAATGAAAGGGGGATTCTGGTCTTGTTTGATCTGGCAAAACTCATCTTTTGGCTTTTGATTTCCATTAGAAATGAAGAGGGTGTGGGTGTGGGTGTGGTCCTCTTCCAGCAGCTCCTCCATCCCATACCTTTTTATATGGCTGGGTCCATGTGTCATTCATACTACCTATTCCAGTTCTGTGCATGCCATCACAATCATGTCATCTTCTGCTGGCACCTACTGTCATATCAAACTATAGGCAGACAGAGTGGGCAGAGAGTGTGGCTGTTTATGTGTTGTTGGATAACAATTTCCATTAGCCCTAGGTGTGGTATGATGGGAATTGCAATTCTGACAAAAGCCACAGCACCCCAGATTTGCCAATTCTGTCCCTGCTTTATAGTCTTCCGGTTCCACAGCTTTGGCCTCTCTGAAGAACCCTTGCTGAGTCCTACTAATGTTAGCTAGCTAGTTAGCCATCTGTGGGCATACTGTTGTATTTCACAAAATTGCAAGATAAAAGTAGGTTCCTGCATAATAGCGTTGCTGTGTATTTTCAAATCATTTCTGATTTATGGTGATCCTAAGGTGAACCTATCACGGGGTTTTCTTGGCAAATTTTGTTCAGAGGAGGTTTTTCATGGCCTTCCCCTGAGGCTGAGAAAGTGTGATGTGCTCAAGATCACCAGTGGGTTTCTTAGGGGGGTTGCAGACTGCCAGAAATAGTGCAAATTGAGTCCACTTTTAGGGTTAGGGTTAGTGCTATGGAGTCATGGGAATTTTTTTTTTCTGAGACATTGAGCCTTCTCTGTCAGAGAGCTCTGGTGCCACAATAAAATACAGTTTCCATGATTCCCTAACCCTAACCCTAATCCTTAAAGTGGACTCAATTTGCACTATTTCTGGCAGTCCCCCCATAGAATCATAGAATCATAAAGTTGGAAGAAACCACAAAGGCCATCCAGTCCAACCCCCTCCCTTGCAGGAACTCAAAATCAAAGCATACTCGATAGATGGCCATCCAGCCTCTTTTTAAAAACCTCCAAAGAAGGCAAAGGTTTCATGGCTAAGCTGGGAATCAAACCCTGGTTTTCAGAGTTGTAGCCCAATGCTCAGTAAATAATATCAGTAGACACTATTATTCAATAGATTATTATTAAATGAAAGAAGAAACAGATTCAGATCATTTCCCTCTTGCCAACACAGGTTCCTAGCCCTTATGATGGATGTCTTGCATCAGCTCTCAGGGAATGGCATGTAAAAATTCATCTATGTTGACTGGGTCTATTCTTGTATTCATGAATAAAATCTATACTTTTTTGGCAGCTCCTGTCATGCTAGCAATAGTCCTCAAGTATTGCAGAAGGAGTTTTTAAAATCACAGTATTTTCTTCCTCTATAGCAGTGGTCTACCTTGCATGTCTCAAGGTTGCCTTTGCCCACCAGAACCTAGAAAAGTCATAGTTCCAATATATTTTTCCTGAAGCCTGGTATGAGATCTATAAAGCACACATATTCACTCATACTTTTGAGCTGCTGCTAGTGCTAACCTTTGGGTCATCTCGTTTTATATTTTAAAGTTTTTTTCCAAGATGGATATTATCTCATGCTCAGACACCTTTGTTCTTTTATTGACCTTGGGATCAAACAGCCATGTAGCTCATATTTTTTGTCATCTCTCTGGAATATTTGCATTCCTTTCTGAGCTCTTCTGCAATACCATTTTCCACCCGGAATACTGAAGGTTTATTTTAACTAGCCTTCTACACAGCAGTGTTACAAGCTCTTCTTTCTGTTGTTCAGAGTCCATGAAAAATTCAAACTCTTGGTTAGGAGCTTTCTCCAAATGCAGGTTTAAAAACATTAGAGGCCTTGATTCAAGTATAGCCAGTACATCCAGCCTCTCATGTCTGACCCAGAATAAGAAATCCTATTCTCAGAGAATCTGAGGCTGAACTTCCCTGGATGAGCCCCCCCCCATCCCTGTTTTCCCCTCACACTCCTGGGGTTTCAACCACACACCTAGAGTCATCCTTGGCAAGGACATTGCAGAGAGGGACCCTGCTTTCCCCATAGAGTTGACCAACCAACCAGGCTGTCAGTCCAAGAATGGCAATGCATGTTTAAGAGGTCAGAGATCCCAGGCTTCTCAGGAGGAAGATTCTTCAGTGGATGTAGAGGGCTCTTCAAGGGTAGATGTTTCCTCAAGAAGTAAACCTTAAAGATTGGACTAAATGCATGCACCTGATTTCAGGTAGTACTCTGGAAGACCAGGATACTCAAACCCAGGGAGCCCTGGTGGTGCAGTGGTTAAATGCTGGTACTGTAGCCATTCACTCACAGTCACAAAGTTGTGATTTCAATTCCAGCCAGGGGTTCCAGGGTCGAGTCAGCCTGGCATCCTTCCGAGGTCACTAAAATGAGTACCCAGCTTGTTGGGGACAATTAGTTTTCACATTGTAAACCGCTTAGAGATTGCTTAGTTCAATATGAAGTGGTATATAAATGTAGCTGCTATTGCTATTGCTGTTCTGACCATTCTGCTGTTGGGACAATACAGGAGAAATCTCTTTTTGACCTTGCTGTTTGGTGTACTATCCCTGCTTCCTGCTTTTGAATCGTAGTTGCCATGCCAGTATAATTGTTCCTGACCTGAAATTTCTTCCTTATCTACTTCCATCATGTTTGATGGTGATAAGAACTCTGATGAGATGAGGAGAGCAGTTTTCTTCACTTGGGGCTGCATGGACTATCAAAAATGCTAGAATAGAGAGGAAGTAACTGGAAGGTCACTTCTGGTTTTGGGAAGCAAGTGTTTGTGATGCAGTATAGGTGGATCCTGCAACCTATTTAAAAGGTGAATTCCTGGTGTCTTCCAGGAAAGACAAATTACTCTTTTTGCCAGAAAAAAAAAAAGCAGTCTATGGAATCCCAAATGGCTGAAGGCCACACACAAAAAGTTGGAATGCCATGTATCCCATTCTTGTATATGACTCCATTTATAGCTTCAACTATGGATTATGCTTGCTACTAGACTGTTTTCCCAGGCGTAGCCTTGGATAGTATTTGGATTTACTTAGCCATGCATGGCAACACGTACCTGTCGTGTACCCAAAATTGAATCCCATTTTGGGGGAAAGCAGGGATATAAATCCAATAAAACAAACAAACGTACACACAAACATAGAACCTCCAGACCACTTCAATTTCCCCTTATTTATGAGAAAAAAATTGTCATTCTGTGTCCCTCAAAAAAGTGTATTTCATAGGTTGTCTGGTTTCATCCCTTGCAGGGCATCTGCTGCTACTACATCCCTGATAGATTCCATTTTAGAACCTCAAATGAAGAGTCCAAAGCAGTCTTTTTCACTGTTGAACAGCTTCTACTGTCATGAAGATTTTCTTGATGTTTAGTGGGAATCTCCTTTCTTGTAATTTGTACTTGTTGGTTCAGGTTCATTAGCTCAGTTTGGAACAGCAGATAACAAATGTGTTACATCATCTCTGTTGCAGTAGGCACCCTCCAGAATTTTGAGGGACACACACTGCTCCCTGATTTTGGACGTCTCTTCTGGTTTAGAAAAAAAAACATGCCCCTCAGGACCTAAAACATGATGGAGGAATGTGATAAAATTACCTCCTCCATCTTTGGGTGTGCAAGAGAACTTTCTAAGTAAGAATAGAATAGAATATTTTAAAATGGAGAGGTACTCAGGGGTACCTAGGTACAGAGGTGCTGGGGGGCTGTGCTGAGGGGGTACATGGTGAGAAAGTCTCATAAGGGGGTTGCAGACTGCCAGAAATAGTGCAAATTGAGTCCACTTTAAAGGTTAGGGTTAGTGCTAGGGAATCATGGGAATAGTTTTTTTTCTGAGACATTGAGCCTTCTCTGTCAGAGAGTTCTGGTGCCACAATAAAGTACAGTTCCCATGATTCCCTAACCCTAACCCTTAAAGTGGACTCAATTTGCACTATTTCTGGCAGTCTGAAACCCCCCCATACTTTGTCCACCTTTGTTCTTTGTGTAGCCCTTCATATATTAGGTAATGAGCAAATGAACCCAGATTCACAAGAACAATAAGTTCCTGATTCTTCGCCCATCTCACTGTTCTTTTTTTCTGTTTGTTTCTTTGCCTCCCTTCCTCTACTTTTCTTTCTTGGTGGTCTTTTTCTAATCTTTCTCTAATCTAATATGGTCTAATGCACTTAGGTGTTCCATCAGGCTTTTCATCAGCTCACTCTCCTTTCACCCTATCTTTGTCAGACAACTGTGGGGGCCCTCCTTACTCTCCATTTGAAGACTTCAGAGCCCCGGCAGTGGAAGGCACCACATAAATTGTCCAGAGGCCCTGTGGAAAAATGAGCATTCCCAGTCTGCCTTCAACTTAATCTTTAGGGAACTTTAGGGATGTCTGCTCCCTAGTGACTGAAGACAGTATTGCAGGCTACAAACAGCAGACTAATAATAATAATAATAATAAAATTTATTTTTATCCCACTCGTCTGTGATGCAATCAGGGTGGCTTACAGCATTAAAAACATCCATAATACAACAATGCCCTAACCCACCCTCCCCTTAAAAAGTATTAAACTGATCAATTTTTAAAACACAAGTAAATTAAAACCAAACAACAAAAAGAATAATGCAGTGGATTAAGTGGTACAGTGGTGTCTCCAAGGGCTGGTAATCGATTCCTAGGGCTGGGAAAGCTAGTCCGGGAAGGTCTGCCAAAAGAGATCTGTCTTGAGCTGTCCAAGGTGGTAATAAGATGGATCTCATCCGGCAGGCCATTCTATAACCTGGGAGCGGTGGCAGAGAAGGCCCTCTGCGAGGTCGCTGATGGCCTACTTTTCATAGGCTGTAACAGGTTCCTCCCAGAGGACTGAAGTGAACGAGGGGGATCATATGGAAGGAGGTCTCAGAGATAAATTGGACCCATAACCAACACCTTGTACTGTGCCCAGAAACTAATAGGCAGCCAGTGGAGACATTTAAGCACAGGTGTTATGTGCTCTCTCCTAGAAGTACCAGTAACCAGCCTGGCTGCCATGTTCTGAATTAATTGAAGTTTCTGGGTTAAGCACAAGGGTAGCCCCATGTAGAGCACATTACAGAAATCAAGATGGGAGGTTACCAGAGCATGTACCACAGTTTCAAGATCCCTAATTTCCAGTAAAGGGCGCAGCTTGCGTATCAGCTGAAGCTGATAACAGGCACTCCTGACCGTCGCATTCATTTGATTTGTCATGTGAAACAACAAATCTAGGAGTACCCCCAGACTGCGAACACAGTCCTTGGAGGAGAGTGTGACTCCACCCAGGACTGGAAGTTGTATTCCCAGACCTGGTTTCAGGCCCTTAACTGTTAATACCTCTGTTTTGTCTGGATTCAGTCTAAGTCTGTTTTTCCTCATCCAGTCCATTACTGCTTTAAGACAATCATTGAGAGGAGAGATGCCATCTGAAGTCAAAGCCGACGACTGAGTCAGGGAGAAGTATATCTGGGTGTCATCAGCATATTGATGACTCCGTGCTCCATGCCTCCGAATGATCTCTCCCAGCGGCTTCATATAAATGTTAAATAGCATCGGGGACAGAATGGCACCCTGAAGGATGCCACAAAGGATGCCACAATTAATCTCTATTCTAGTGGAGCAGCTGTCCCTGAGCCTCACCCCCTGGGATCTGCCCGAGAGGAAGGAATGGAACCAGCTCTCTCAGGCGATCCTAGCTCTCTCAGGCGATCCAAGAGGATGGAATGGTCTATTGTGTCAAAGGCCGCTGAGAGATCCAAGAGCACCAACAGGGTCACACTACCCCTGTTGATACCCAAGTGGAGGTCGTCGGCCAGCACAACCATGGCAGTCTCAACTCCATATCCTGTCCTAAAGCCAGTTTGAAATGGATCTAGATAATCGGTTTCATCCAAGACAGCTTGGAGTTGAGAGGCAACCGCCCTCTTGTTCACCTTGCTTAAAAAAGACAGCAAGGAATCTGGCCTATAGTTGTTCCTATCCAGGAGGTCCAGAGAAGGTTTTTTCAGGAGCAGTTTCACCACCGCTTCCTTTAAATAAGGTGGAACAAAACCTTCCCTAAAGAACGCATTGATAATATTTCTAAGAAATACCCTCAATGTGTCACCCCCCTGGATGGCCAGCCAAGATGGACATGGATTGAGGGGGCAGGTCGTCTTCCTCACTCTCCCAAGGAGCTTGTCCACGTAATTGGTACTCACAGATTGAAGCCGATCCAGTAAAATTACATCAATGGAATTCCTGGACACCTTGTCTATAGATTCTGTTATAACACAGGCATCTAAGTCAGCTCTTATCTGAGAGATTTTATCTGCAAAGTAGTTATTATTATGCATCACAGCAGGCCGTTGTTGGGTTAAGTAGAGGATTCTGAGCAGGAGGAACCTGCGTCAGTTCCCCCACCACCCTAAACAGCTCTGCTGGATGAGACTCTGTAGACGCAATTTATAAATCCACATTTATAACAATTAAAAAGGAAAAGAATAATAGAATCATAGAGTTGGAAGAGACCCAAGGCCCATCCAGTCCAATCTTCTGCCATGCAGGAACACAAAATCAAAGCACTCCCAACAGATGGCCATCCATCCTCTATTTAACAACCTTTAAAGAAGAAAACTCAACCATACTGGTAAAATCCCCAGTCATATATAAATGAGCGTGATCTGTATAAAAATATATAGCAATGTGAAAGAAGATAAATTCCTTTTAAAATTTATTTTTAGGTAAGATTGAGTATGCTTCTAGGCTCAAGCTCTTTTCCAGTGTGAGGCTCTTGTGAACAAATAAAATCCAATTATTATTTTGTATTGCTTGTATGCACTCCATATGTGCTGGGGATGAGGACAAACTAGAAGCAGCAGTTTCATCTGGTCTTTCATACAATGCAGCTGCTTATGGACAGATATTGTTAACCTGGAATTATGGAGGAGATTGGTGCCACCTGAAACTTGGTTCAATATGCAGAGAGACTCTCTCAGTACTTCACTGCTAATGATATTGATGATGATGATATCAAGAAGGCTGCAATTTTGCTGAGTGTTTCTGGAGCAAAGACATATGGCTTAATTAGAAGCTTGGTACCACCTGAAAAAATTCAGTGCCAAAGTCTTTGAGGAACTAATTGAAATGGCGTGAAATCATCCTAGCTCCCTGCCATTGGAGATTGTGCAATGCTTTACATTTTAACACCATCTCACACCCAGTTGGAATGTCTATGGCAGTTATCTGTTGCAAACTGCATTGCCTGTAGTGGTTTTGGAGAAACTTGACTACTTCCAGATGATAATTTATTGTGGAATTGCCATGTTTCTGTTATTACATGGTGGCTACTTCTACTTGGTGATTTATTGTGGAATCCCCATGGCTCCTCCACTTACATTTTATAGAGCTTCCATACAATGTCCTCATTAGCCATTTATGATTATCTTGTGCCTTCCCAGTTTCTACATCCATCTTTTTTCTTTTCACAAAATTGTTCTTAGAAAGATGGGAAAAAATAACACAATTACCACAGGTATAGCTGTGCTTAGGTTTAATTACCCATCTCTTTCCCTCACCTTCTCTCTTTGTGTATGTGTTTAAAAAAGAAGTGTGGGGATTGGTATGGACAGTGTCATATTGAGCAGGAACATTTGGTATCTCTATTACAGACTGCCATAGTATTTTCAATTTCTGTGTGTGATTGTGAAAGCTGGTCAATGAAGGACGCTCACAGGAAGAGTACCAATTGATTTGAAATGTGATGCTGGAGAAGAGTTCCAAACATATTATGGACTACCAAAATGATCTGACAAATGGCTCCTAGAGCATATCCAACCTGAAATCTTCAAAGACGCTAAAATGTCCAAACTAAGGCTATTTTACTGTAGACCTATAATGACAATGGTCCAAAACACATGGCAGAAATAATCCAGTTTGAGACTGCTTTAACTGTTCAGGCTCATTGCTAGGGAATTCTTGGAACTCATGTTTATTGTGGCATGAGAGCTCTCTGACCGAGAAGGCTAAATGTCTCACAAAACTACAGTTCCCAGTGTAGTGTTGATCCAGGGCAGTTAAAACAGTTTCAAACTGGATTATTGCTGCAGTATGTTTTGAAGCAATGTTTGGGAAAGTGGGAGGCAGTAGGAAAAGAGGAGGATCACATTACAGGTGGATAGACTCAATCAGGGAACTCACAGTCCTGAATTTGCAGAACCTGGGTGGGACTGTTGACAACAGGTTGCCTTGCAGATTTGTCATAGAAACATTGGAGTTGGAAGAGGGCCCTATCAGCCATCAGGTTCAACCTTCTCCTCAATGCAGCATCTTCAGCTAGAGCATCCCCAGCAGTCCAGCCTCTATTTTGAGGACATCTAGAAGACTCCACCACCTCTCTAGGCAATCGGTTCAATTACCGAACCTCTCTCACTGTCAAGAAGTTCCTTCTAATGTGATCTAACCTTATGTGATCTGCTCAAAGGTATCCTTTGTAGTGTCATTGCTGCCACATGAATGAGGAAAAAAAGTACTGTTCTATATTCATGATGAGCTTTGATAACATGTTGGTGTCACTCTGGATATGTGTGTCAGGAAGACAATACACTTCCCAATTCATCTTGTCTGGTTCACACACAGTTCCCTCTGTAGCCTTGCGCAATGAATCACATAACGTAACCATTGTTCTTTTCTTCTTGCTGCAGTTGGTGGTTAGGTGGGCTCCTTCTTTAGCATGTAGTGTCTCTTGTTGCTGATCTCCTGTTTGCATGTGTTCACCACCATTATGCTCAGGAAGACGTAGGAAGGAATTGTTTAGTTGGAACTGTTCTGAGTCCCTTGCACATGGTTTGCTCCTGATGGTGATTATCCTCCAGTCCTCAGTGTTACAGACCTCTTTGTTTTCATTGGCGGTTTCTTCCTCTTGGTTCTGTAGGATCAATTCTCCTTCTGTTCTGTCCAGGAACTGCTCCTGTTTTCTGATGCATGGAAGAGTCTCAGCGCATAGCTGAAGTGTGTTAACTTTCCTAGAAAGCCACCAGTTTGCATTTGTTTCAAGTGCAGTCTGAGTTTTTCTGGCAAGAAGACAAACATTGCACACACATTGCGGCAGACAATGACAGATCCTTCTGCCTCCATCCCTGCAGTTATTTTTCACCTCTTTCATACTGTAATAACTCTTACTGATATGATGCATGTGCTACATGGGTTTGCTGCTGGCCTTCTGACACTGAGATCCAAAGACTGAGGCAGCTGTTATACAGAACTAATGGCTCCTAGCTCTGTCCCCAAGCAAGTGAGTGATTCAGCAGAAGCCCTAACACCTTAGACCAGGGGCCGGCAGTCGCCAGACTTACCGGCCCAGGCAGGCCGCCACCGCCGCGGCGCGTTTTGCTCTCCGTGCGGCCGCGTGCGCCAGGGCCGCCATTTTGATTTCAAAAATGGTGGCTGGGATGCATTTGCGCATGCATAGGAGTACTGCGCATGCGCAAACGAGTCACAGCCGCCATTTTGAAGAACAAAATGGCGGCTGTGAGTGGCGGCTGCCATTTTGTTCTCCAAAATGGCGACTGAGATGCGTTTGCGCGTGCATGCAGTACTCCTGCTCATGCGCAAACATGTTGCGGCTGCCATTTTAGAAATCAAAATGGCGGCTGCGACATGCGCCACAGCGGTGGTGGCTGCACGCGCTGTGGTGGCAGCGGCAGGGCGGAGGGGGCACGCGCGGCAGTGGGGGTGCGCGCACGTGCATGAGCGTGCGCGACACCATTCCCCCCCCCCCCCCGCAGCCCGGTGGAGACCAGGACTTGGGGGGACTGGCCCAGGTCTCCAAAAGGTTGCCTACCCCTGCCTTAGACTATGTGTTTAGGGATAGCCCAAGGCCAAAAACAAACAAAAGCCCCCACACACACCAGCCTTCAAACAACCACAGTCAGTCAGACTCTTTCATAGGGTTGCTGTAGGTTAAAGCTGATGTGATGACAATTAAAAACAAACTTTAGTTACTAGAATAAGATTCAGGGCAGTCCTGAATACCCTAAAGGCACCAGATACTGTCTGATCCTGGAAGCTATCTGTTTTGCTTTCTCCCACTTTTGAATGGAAAATTCATTTGTTGTAGGAAATTCTGTTTAACACAGAATATATCATTTATCCCTGAGAAAGGGGAGGATCTGTCAGTTTCACTTTCTCCCAGATGTGAATTTTGCAAATCTTGCTCAAACATGAAATGAAGTTCTCACCCTTCTTGTTACCTTAATGATACTCTGAGATAGTTCTCTTCTTGCATGCCTGAAATCCAAGTTTGCTATATGAAGTATGTCACTAAGAGACAGAAAACAAAAGACACATATAATGATTTTATGTCTCCTCGTTTACTCAGGCAAACAATGTCATGTGCAGCCATTATACACAATCATCATAGATCATGCTGGGCAATTCTATTATCTTTTGTGATAAATAAAGCCAGTTCCATTTGTATTTGTCAATAAGTGCACAACCAAATACACACACTGGGCCAGACGTTTGTTAATTGAAGACAGTTCATTGCCTTGCGGCTTTATCTCGACTTTCCAAATAGTCCAGAGGCAGCTTAAATGACTTCTTGTGTTTAAGAAGCACGGTGAACTGAACCATGTGTCATTTTTATGAAATCTTCACAGAACAACAATGGCTGTACTGTGACACTACATTCATTCTGTTTCTCTAACAGCAAAATTACCGAATGTAATTTGGAAGCCAGGGGAAGAGGAGGTGGCATAGAGAGATCACCATTTCTTTTGCATTCATAAGGCATAGCCATACTCACTTGGCTTTTATCCAACCACATTTTACATTCAGCTTATTTTTCTGGTAACCCCTGATCCCATACCCTCCAACTGTCCCAACTGTACTTGGACAGTCTCAATTAACCCTTTGTTATTCCATATCACCAAATTATCAGCTGCTCACCTTTTCTTTCCTCCTACCTTTTCCCTTTGTCCTCTGAGTACTTCAGCTGTTGGACGTTGTACTCAAAGTACAAAAACTATGGCACTCAATTGTCTCAGCTGGAAGGAAACAAAAGGAAGGGTGGAATCTTCCCCTTTCCAGTAAGTTTAGGCAAAAGCAAACTGCTGCAGCCTTTCCTAGCTTGCCAACCTGACACTCTTGGCCACACATGCCCCAATATTCATCTTTGAAATGTTGGATATATGATCCTTGTGATAAAATAGTAGACAGACACTCAGACATACTTTACAACTCATATCCTGTAGTAAGCATGCAAATCCTTGATTATTTCATTCTTGAACATGACAATGAATAATTACTGTAGTTTCCACACATTGGGAGAAAAAAACAAATATCCTTCCATGCTATTCTGCCTATTTGAATGTCCTTAGGTGTTGCAGAGGAATTCTGCTGAGAAACACACATTATTTCTTTTTAATGCAAAAATGTTTTCTCTGCAAAGAAGACATTGTGTTTCAGGGACAGGGTCCAGGTTTTTTGTGTGTATGAACCCCATTTTCTGTGCTAAAAAACCCAATGGGCTTATTTTTGTGCATAAAGCCCATACATATTTCTCCACAGAATAATTTCTTATTTTATTTTATTTATTTGGAGTATTTATACTTCAGCTACAAAGGCTCTCAGAGTGGCTTACAAATGGTTAATTAGACGGTTCCCTGCCCTCAGGCTTACAATCGAAAAAGACATGACACAAAAGGAGAAGGGAATGGCAGTGCGAAAGGGGTCAGGTCCAGCAGTTCTTCTCTCCCGCTGAGGCTTGGACCATGGCAGATGGACTGGAGGGAAGGCTATTCTTCTTAATCTAGGCTAGGCCTGATGGAGTTGGCCTACCTCTCTGTCTCTGAGGCTGAGGAGAGAATGCAGGTAATAGACCCTTGTCCTTGTCCAGCAAAAGGACAAACCTTTGCCCTCTATACCCAGTGCAAGAATAAAGTGCAAGTGTAAAGGGCAGTGTCTGCAGAGTCAGGGCTCCAGTCCTGTAAAGAGCTAGACCACTGAGGGAAACAGAGGCAGTAGCAAACACAGCAGCCTCTTCCTTCCTACAGCAAGCTGATGGTCTCTGTGCTCCTCAGTCTCTCTGCTGGGAGTTGTTTGGTAAGATCTCCCTTGAAGTCCTGTTTTTATAGTTTAGCCAGGCAAGGCAGCTGTGATGGATGGAGGTCAGTGCCTCCTGAGTGAGGGCTTCAGTCCTGCAAAGAGCAAGACCTCTGAGGGAAGCGGAGGTCCAAGGCAGTAGCAAATACAGCAGCCTCTTCCTTCCTACAGCTCCCTGATGGTTTCTGTGGTCCTCAGTCTGTCTTACTTAGATTGTTTCCCTCAATTCCTCCAGAACAATGGCATCAAGTTTATTATAGAATACAAAGATGCACTGCGCATAAGCCTGTGTTGGGTTTACCTTGCACTTTTTTTTATTACTTGATCCCAAAGTGAACCTCAACTTATGGTGACACTATGAATGAGAGACCTCCAATATATCCTGCTAAGACACTCTGATAACAGCTTTGCTAAGGTCTTGAAAATTCAGAGCCACAGCTTCCTTGACTGAGGAGTTCATTGCATGCAGGTTTCAGCCCGATCCGTGCACAGGGCGGGATCGGGCTGGAAAGGGGAAAAACGGATTTTACTGCACATGAAATTGCTGCTGCGCTCTCGGCTGACCATTACTTGTCCCTGATCCGGCCTCTGCCAGCCAATTTTGGTACTACAGAAGCAAGCCATGCTTTTGTAGTGTCAGCCTGGCATCTGAAAAAGAAGGAAAATCATTCTGATTTACTGGTATGTTAGAAGGAGGTGACAGGTGCCAAAGTCATGTTTTGAACTGGGACCTGCAGAAATTGGTCTCCAGGACACCCTTGCCTCCTGTGTCATCAGACTTCTCTGAGACCACAGAAATCCAGGCAAGGAACTTCTGGTTCTCCAGATGCTCTGGGTTCCAGAATCCCTTACCTATTCTGGGAATTTGGCATCTTTGAAGGACACCCATTTCTTATATTTTTTTTTTCCTTAAGGGAAAGAGTGTCCTCTAGTTCTAGCCCAAAGAAGATTAGCTGGCTCTCCACTAGGAATATTCTCAGGTGGCTCTTCAAGACAGTCAGGACATGCCATGTCTGGTCAAAACCCTTCAGCCAAGTCACCTCATCATTATCTGCAATTCTCTTGAGAGGGAGGCTGCTTACTTCTGCCTGAGATTATGAACCTTGTTTCCTCCAAGAGTGCATATACACTGTAGAAATAATGCAGTTTGACACCACTTTAAGTGCTGTAGCTCTAGCTCATGGAAGCCTGGGATCTGTAGTTTTACAAGGTCTTTAGCCTTCTCTGTCAATGAGTGCTTGTGCTTCACAAAACTACAAATCCCAGGGTTCTTTTTTAGGATAGAGCCATGACAGTTAAAGTGGTGTCAAATTGCATGATTACTACAGCATATTTGCACCTATAGCTTCTCCAGCAGCCTTTGATCCTATTTGCTCAAATCATCTGGTGTCTGAACTCCATCCTGCCTGCCATTTCGGACAGCCATGATTTGAACTTCACAGTGGACCATCCTCCATTCAAAGGACTATTACAGAACAGTCCTCTATTTTTAAAATACTCTTTATTTTAATACATTGTTTTTAAAAAGACAGTAAATGGAAACAGAAAAACAGAAAGACAAAACTAACAAAACATATAAATATCTGCTTTACAATAATAACAGACCACACACACTTAGAACTAAAAACTGACTTCCTTGTCTTCGACTTCTTCTCCATATATATTCTTTCAAATTCTAAGCACTTTCTATTTTCACATCACTTATCACTTTCCCGTCATGTGTACTTTCTTATTCTTATTGTACTTTGTGTACAACAGGGGTAGGCAACCTTTTTGAGCTGGGGGCCGGGTTGCTATCCCTCAGACAACTGGGGGCCCGAAGCACCAAAAATAAATAAATAAATAAATAAATAAATAAATATAAAAATTAAAAATTAAAAAAAATATGCATGCACACTCTCTCAGCCCCAGAAAAGCCATGGCAAAACCCCTGTGGAGATTTTGCCAAGAAAACCCCAAGAACAAGTAATAACAGCAATAATCAATATCATCATGGTGGGCGGCAGCGGCGGCAGGACCAGCCTGGGGCCAGTTCAAAGGCCTTGGGGGGCTGCATCCGGCCCCCGGGCCTTAGGTTGCCTACCCCTGGTGTACAACAAAACATAAAATTTCTTATTCTAGCCTGATATTAAAGATAGGGTCATTGTGTTCATTCAAATAATTAATAAGTGGTTCCCAATCTCTTTTAAAGTATTCCAAATATTTCCTCATATTAATTTTGTTAACTTATCTATTTCCATATACTTGTCCATTTTGATGAGCCATTCCATTATTTCCAAATTTTGTTCTCTTTTCCATTTTACAGCAAATAAAACCCTAGCTTCCTTAACCATATACAATAACCTCTTTTCATTTTTCTCTCTTAAATTCCTATCTGTTATTATCTTCAGTAGGTATAACTTTGGCTCTATGGGAAAATTAATTTTTAATATTGTCTGAACAAGGGAATGAATCTTCTTCCAATAATCTCTAGCTTTCTCACAATGCCAAAGATGAAATAGTAGCCTATTTCTTTACTGCATTTCCAACAGCCATTACATTGTTTTGTTTTGTTTTTACATTTTAGATAATTTGTAGGGAGTAAGGTACCATTGGTATTGCATTTTATACCAATTTTCTTTAAGATTGTAATTCAACATGAATTTTAGTCCTCTTGTCCATACTTGTTCCCATCATTCTCATTTAATGTTCTGTCCCATATCTTTGGCCCACTTAACCATGCAATGTTTAATGCTTTCATCTTCTAATTCATATTTTAATAGCAGTTTATAAAATTTTGCTATTATTCTTTTTCGCTCTTATTATATTTGTAAATTCTGTGTCCCATTCTCCAAAACCATTAAGTTTCAGGTCTGTCTTAAATCTTTCTTTAATCTGCCTGTACAGAAACCGAATTGGTTTTCAAATCCTTCAAGTCGAAGTAACCTTTACTTTTTAATTTCTATCCAATCTAGGATCCAATATAAACTACACATGTAGTAATATAATCTAAGATTTGGTAAAGCCATACCTCCTCTGTTAATTTCATCTTGTAATAATTTCATCTTAACACATGGCTTTTTTTCTAACCAAAAGAACAGAGAGATGTCTTTCTCCCATTTCCTAAAAAAGGGACATCATTTGAAATGATTTGTACATTCTGAAATAAAAAGAGAATTTTAGGCAAAAGGTTCATTTTAATACTGGATATCTTACCTATCCAAGATAAGCCAATTTCCTCTCATCTTTCCATGATCATTTTAATGTCTTTCCATATCTTTTCATAACTGATTTTGAACAACTTATTATTATCTGTTTTATGTATTCCTAAATATCTGACCATCTACAAAATCCTTTTTCTCCCATTCTGTCTGATTCATAGTTAATACACCTTTGTCTTGTTCTTATTTATCATGAATCCTGGCACTTTACTATAGTAGTTTAAAACTGTCAAAAGTGTTTCAGTGCTACTCTAAGGATTGGCAAGAGATAACATCAAGTCATCTGCATACGCCTTCACTTTAAATTCATGTCCTTTTACTTTGACTCCCTCGATTTGTTTATTTTCTCTAATTGTTGACAACAAAATCTCTTAAGATATAATAAACAACAATGGTGAGAGAGGACACCCTTGCCTGGTACCCCTGTAGATGTTGCACAGTTTGTTTTCCCCCTATTTATTAGTACATGTGCTACTTGCTCTCTATAGATAGCTTCCATCCATTGTTCAAAGTTCTTACCTATCTCAATTTTTTGCAATAACATCAACAGAAACATCCAATTGACATTGTCAAATGCCTTTTCCATGTCCAAAAAAATAAATGCAACTTTTTAATCTATTTTTTTCTGATGTAACTCAATCAAATTTATCATGTGCCTAATATTGTCCTTTATTCTTTTATCTGGTGAAAAACCAGATTGGTCTTCATGTATACAGCTTGTGAGAATTTTTTTTAAATGTTCAGCCAATATAGAAGAGAATATTTTGTAATCCACATTAAGCAATGATATCGGCCTGAAAGTTTTTGGCTCTAAAATATCCCCTGTTTCTTTGAGAATGACTGTGACTTTGAGAATGACTGGGTCCTTGACTTAAGAATGCACTTATCATTCTTGTCAAAGATATTGCAGTTTCTTGTTTCAGATTTTTATAATACTCTCATCAGCCCATCTGAGCCTGGAGCTTTTCCCAGCTTACTTCTCTGGATTGTGTCCAGCACCTCTTGTAGACTAATCTTTTTGTTCAATAATTCTCTTTGCTCTTCTGTAAACTTTGGAATGTTATGTTTGTTAAGATATTCAGTTATATCCTGATAGTCAATGTGTTTCTTCTTATATAGATTTAAATAATAATTTTGAAAGATTTGTTTTATTTGTTCCTGGGTAGTATAGATCCTATCTCCTTCCTTAATTTTTGTTATCAGGCGTTTTTCTTTCTCTTTTCACAATTTAAATGCTAATATTTTGTTTGGTTTGTTAGCATATTCAAAAAATTGTTTCACTAAGTTTAATTTTTTCTGCATCTCCTTCACATATACTATGTCTAATTGTTTTTGTAGATATTTTACTTCCTCTTTAAACTTTTTAGATTTAGGATTTATTAGCAGACTTCCTTTATTTTTAATTTCTTCTATTAACTTAGTTTTAATTTCTTCTTTCTTTTCTTAACTTCTATTGCTTAAAAAAAACCCCTCATAAATGCTTTTGAAGTATCCCATACTATGTCTGGATTCACTCCCTTATCTAAGTTTTCCTCAAGGAAAATTTTTATATTTTCTTTTGCTTATTTCAGAATTAGGGGGTCAATCTTGACCACTTAAGTTTATCTTTGTTTTCCAAACAGCACATCGGAAAAGGCAACTCTTCTCCTCATCAAGAGACATCTTACCAGGATGCCATGAACCATCGGAAGTCAGAACAGTCATCTATTTGAAGCTCTTCTCTAATTCAAAGATAGGAATTGGTTCTGACCCTTGCCCCTAGACCTCTTGAGCACATGGGGGGGGGGGGGATGCTAATTGTACCTCCAAAGATTTTTAGGGGCTATGATTCTCTATTTAATCATGACTCTCTAGTTAATTTCCATTTGCTATGTGCACTGAAATGGTTGTTTAAAAATGAAAGTGACTAGATTTCAGGAAAATGGCCAGGTATGGTCTGGAAGGATGAACATTGGGCCAGAGTGGCCATCAGATTTTCTATAAATAACTTTGCCCTAAATAGTCTGGCTTAAATTAATGGGACAATAAATTCTGGAACACTCACAACCACTTAGGCATTGTCTACGTGCACACTGGGCCCGTAACCCATGAAGGGGTATGCAGACAGGCAGGATCTAGCATACACTCATGCAAAGTTGAAGTACATATGCAGGAATGCCCAGAAGATGGTCTTCTGTGAAGAATCTTGCTCCATACCACACAGGAAAAATCCTCCCACACAAAGGCAGCTGCTTTCAGCTTGGAGAAATAAATTGCTTGTCAGCGAGACTTCACTCAATGAAGGTTTTAATCTTTGTTGCAAATATTTACAAAGATACACAGAGTACCAGACATCTATCTTGAATACTCACCACTACACAGACCAACAAAGTGCTTTGCCAACCACCAACCACAACTAACCAACAACAGAGGTTCTGGCCCTCTTCCATATATAGGTGGTCTTCTTAGGAACATGTGACAGCCATGCACTAATGAAACCTGGCTGGTTTCATCTTCAGTGCCTGTTACATCAGGCCTCCCATGATGCATAGCTGGCTGGTCTCACACACGGTTCATGTTGCATCAGACCTCCCATGATGCACAGCTTGCCAAATGCTGACTCATGCACCTGCCACTTGAACTGTAGTAACTCTGTTACCATTGCTCCAGTTTCTTTCAGTGGTCACATTCATGTCATTTTCCAGATGAGGGTGCCATATGGTCTTGACAATCCCCTCCAAAATGACATGTGGTATGCTCCATGTGTCCTTGCATTTGTGCCATGTGCAATGTAGCCCTCATCCACTGATATCCATCCTGCTAGCCAATCTCTCGTGGTGTTCCACAAGTAGAGGCTTTGTGAAAATGTCTGCTATGTCGTCCTCTGTGTCTACATAGGGCAACTTCAGCAACCCATTTTGCACAAGCTTTCTCACATTCTGGTATCTCACTGTGATGTACTTGGTCCTACACTTCAGATCTTTTGACTCTGCCATGCCATGAGTCCTCATTTACCACAGTTGCTTTACCACAGTTCTCTCCTAAGTCTTTCAATAATTGCCTAGCCCACTATATTTCATTTGCAACCTCCGACAATGTGGCAAACTCCACCTCTGTTGTACTCAGTGCTATGCAGCCTTGCTTTCTGGACCTCCAGATGACAGGGCTATCGGCATAACTGATTATCAGTTACTGATTTCCTAGCAGCTGTCTCAGATGTGCAGGAACTGTCAGCAAAACCTTCCAGCTCAGATATCCCTCCTGTTATCATCAAGCACCTCTCCTTTGTGCCTTTCAAATACCATACAGTGTGCTTCACTGCCATTCAGTCCACTAGCCTAGGCTCACAGTTCTCCTGCTCAGTACTCCTACTGCATGTCTGGTCTGGTGTTGTTTGCCAAAAACAACAGACTCCCTGTCACCGAGTGATACAAGTCAGGCCTTTCAAACAGCTCCTCTGACTACAAGTTCTGATAGTCAGGTATCACTGGGTTTTTTACAATCTTTTCTTTGCTCAAACCAGTCTTCTCTATCAGCTTTTCTATCTTCTTTTTCTGGCACAACCTGAAACCATCACTCTGGACCCTTTCTACCTCTGTCTTTAGGTAGTTCCTCAGAAGTCCAAGGTCCGTGAGCTTAAAGTTTTGTGCCAAGTCACGTTGCACCAGTCTGATCTCCTCCTGATCTCTGGCTGCAACACACAAGTCATCAACATAAATGACCAGGATTATGCTGTGCTTCGTTTACACACACGCATCGGCCACACTGTGCCGATAACCTAGCCTCATTAGTTCTTTGTGTATGCACAGGTTTCAGCATCTGACGCTTTGCTTGAGTCCATACAAAGCCTTCCTCAGCCTGTAGACCTTGTCACTGCCTTCACACTCATACCCAGGAGCTTGCTCCATGAACACATTCTCCTCTAGGGTGGCATTGAGGTATGCTGTCTCAAAGTCAAAATGATTGATAACTAACCTCCTTTTGGCATCTACTACAAGCATCATCCTGAGACTCTCTGCCTTAGCTGTCAGTGAAAATGTCCTGTCATAGTTCTCAAACCGCTCCCGTGAGTACCCTTTGGCTACCAACCTAGCTTTGTACTTCACAGTCCCATCAGACATGGCTTTCTTCCTATAGACCCACCTGCAACCAATCACTTTCTGCCCTGCAGGCCTGTCAACCACCTCAGACATTTTCCTGGCCACCAATGCACTAAACTCCTGATCCATGGCTACATTCCACTTCTCTTGCTCACCAAGCTGACCAATATTAGGATCCAGAGCAATGGATTGAAACTACAGGAAAAGAGATTTCACCTAAAACATCCTGACAATAAGAGCTGTTTAATAGTGGAACACATTCCCTTGGAGAGTTGTGGAGTCTCTTTCTTTGGAGGTTTTTAAACAAAGGCTGGATGGCCATCTGTCAGGGAGTGCTTTCATTGTGTCTTCTTGCATGGCAGGGGGTTGGACTGGTTGCCCTTGTGGTTTCTTGCAACTCTATGATTGTATGATCATAGTGTCCTTTATCTGGAATTTTGAAATCTGAAATACTCCAAATTCCAAAATTGTCCACAAATTATACCTTTGCTTTCTGATGGTTCAATGTACGCAAACTTTGTTTCATGCACAACATTATTAAAAAATATTGTGTATAAAATTACCTTCAGGCTATGTGCATGAGGTATAAATGAAGCATAAATTAATTTCATGTATAGACTTGGGACCCATGTCCAAGATATCTCATTATGTCTATGCAAATATTCCAAAATCCAATAAATAAATAAATAAATAAAGACAATAAAAATAAAGACATTTCTAGTCCTAAGCATTTTGGATAAGGGAGAGTCAACCTGTATAGACAAAAGTTGCTAACTCTAATAATGAGGTGCATGAGGGCTTTTGTTGGCAGTGGCCTAGAGGTATAAGAGAATAAGAACAAACATTCTGCAAAAGGCCATCCTAGGACATGTAACTTCTTATTATAAAATATATACACCTAATGCCTAGACATTTTCTATGTCAAATCCAGTCTGAAAACTAAAATGACTGTTCTAGGAAAATGACCACTATGCATTAGGGATCAATTTTTCCAGCTCCACCTTTGCTAATGAAGACACTGACTAAATGTCTGTGATCATGTTGCACAGCTGCAACCAGTCCTCTGGCATTCCACTTCTCCTGTCTCATGGATACTATGAAGGAACAGACAGTTCACAATTTGTCAGGTTAAAAGCGAGCCAGCCTCCATTGGCTAGTTATTTGGAACCTGCTTTTGAAAGCCTGTCAGTACTTGTAAGTCACAAAAAGCACAGATGTACCTGTTAAAAGCACACAGAAGCCGAGGAATAAGTAGCACTCTGAAGAGTGTCACCAGTGAGAGCTATGTGTTAAGGATGGATATCCTTGACTATTTTGTCCTCACATGCAAGGATGAATAATTAAGTAGTTTTATCCCCACTGAAGAAGAAAACAAATACTCCTCTGCAATACATATTCTCCTCGTATTCAAACATTCTGTATTTTTATTACTGAATTAATTCTTGCACAGTAATTCTTTATTACTGAATTAATTCTTGCACAGAAAACAGTGCACAGGAACAATGTTTTCTGTACAGGAAACAGATTGTTTTCTCTATAGGAAACCCATTTTCCGCACAGAAAACAGGTTTTGTGCAAAAGTGTGCTTTTCTTCACATAATTTTATCTATTATTTTAAAATATGATTCACTAAGTTTAAAAATGAATACACTCATGTTACACTAAAAAACCCAAAAATGTTATACTGTTGAAACACAAGTGATGAGTAAACTGAACTGCTATTTGATTAATCAAAATAAATAAATTTATGTATTGTTAAAGAATAATATGAAAAGCACAATGAATTAAATGCCCCACTTGTTAAAAGCTCCTTGTTTGATAGCATCAGCTACACCCACACTGCATAAATAATCCAGTTTGACACCACTTTAACTGCCATGGCTGAGTGCCATTAAATTCTGGGAACTGTAGTTTTGTGAGATATTTAGCCTTCACTGACACAGCTCTGATGCCACAACATAAAACTACAAAACTACAATTCCCAGAATTCCATAACATTGAGCCATGACCATTAAATTGATGTCAAACTGCATTATTTCTGCAGTGCAGATGCAGCCATCAATTGCCAAAAAACAATACAAAAACAAAACAGATTGAGAAAAAATATTTTCCTTCTGCAGTAAGGAAGAGGTTAGCATCACCTCCTTTGGTGCAGAGTTCTGCAGCTACTGAGAAAGCCATGGAGAATGTGTTCCCATGACTGTTGGTTCACTTTTAAGCCATTTATAAGATAAGCAGCACAAACCATAAACCCAGGATTTCATAGGATGTAGCCAAGTGGAATCACAGTGCTATAACTGTGTAGTGTGAAAGGGTCCCTGGTGTAGGAGTACTAGAGAGCTCTTTAGAATTAGTGAACATAGCCCTCTCAGATGCAACAAGTGAATAGCGGCTGAAAAAGACTCCTCTTTCAAAATCCTGCCTCACTAATTCATCAGAATTCTGTTCTCTGATGGCATCGATTGGGACCAAAGTGGTCCCCAAGATATTACATACTTGGCTACCCAAACGCTTTCAAGAAAATCTTGTACCAAAAGCTTATTTCAGCAGCAAATAACACACCTGGTCATCTTATTCATGGGGGCCTGAGCTTTGTCTGCCCTGGTCAGGAACATTTGGAGGCAGCCAGGTGTATCCAGTTATTTGTCCTCTGTTCTCACACCATGACAGCTGTCTGCACTGGCGTCTCTCTGGATTGCCCAATGTGACTATCTGTGCCATAGATCACTCACTTCTGAGGTCAGAATGAGTGGCCAGAAGGCATGGCACATACACCAGGTGGCCCAGTGGGATGCCCATGCAGACAGCAGCCATGACATGGGAACAGAGGAGTCCAGATCTTCCCATAAGATCTGGAGCAAAAGGTATATTATTTTACTCCATTTTAATATTGTTATAGCCTGGTTCTGGTGCAGAGCATGCCAGACATCACCTACACTGCTTACACCAGAACTGGGGTTTCAGATCTGCATCATCAAACAGAACAACGGAAGATTGATAGTGGGGTGGGTGGGTGAATGTTTGGGCCTATATAGACAAGGCCCTGGTTTGTCATGAGCATCACAATGAGAGTTTGGACAAGTTACTTATTTAAATGGGCATGCTGGTTGGAGATTCTTGAGGTTTCATTCAAGACGTGACATTTCTAACCCCATGAGTCCATACGCACTACATAATTATAGTGTTACATTCTACTTTAACTGCCATGGCAACATCCCATGGAATCCTGGCATTTGCGGTTTAGTAGAGAGTGTTTAGAATCCTCAGCCAGACCACTCTGGTCCCTCTCCCAAACTACAAATCCCAGAATTCCATGGGATGGAACTATGGCAGTCAAAGTGAAATCATAGTGTTATAATTGTGTAGTGTGAATGGGGCACTGATCATACTAGCCAAATGGGACCCTCATGCTCAGAGATCACATATCTTTCAATAAATGCTGGTTTTGTGTCTGCAAAATAAACTATTGTCTTTTACTGATGTTTTCTGGGAGCATCTTGCTGGCCACTATGAGACATCTGATCCTGCTGTGGACAGATCCTTGAGTCGATCCAACAGGGTTCTCTTTACATGTTTATCTTCAAATTAGCAAAGATGTATAACCACAGCAGGATACTGCTGTGCTTGTTAATGGGCAGTATAGTCATCACTCACTTGGCTGTAAGATTTATTTCTGGGAAGAGCCCATAGAAGGAACACTCTTTCCCCAGCCCCTTTGTGAAATAATGTTTTTCTCGCACTGATGTAAATTGTTGGCCTTCATTATTAAAACAGTTCTTTGGGAGGGAAGGAAAGAAGGAAGGAGGGAAAGAAAGAAAGAAAGAAAGAAAGAAAGAAAGAAAGAAAGAAAGGACTTTAAAAATATCTTCTGTGAAAACCAGCCAGCAGATGGTATTAATATACCCAGAGATCACAGGCCAAGAATAACAAATGAGGAAATGCTGAACATAAAAGGAGACATTTAATATGTTGTATAGACAGAAAAGGGATGAAGTGAATCCATGGAGCCACTGATGAATGTTGGCTGAGGTTGCAAGATGAGAGCATGGCGGGGTTTGTCACATGACTCATTTTTACACAAGCATCCCAATCCTTCTTAGAAAGCAGGGCGCCCTGTACTAGCTGAAGAAACTGAATGTGTTTTCAGAGTGAGTTGGAATTAGGGGCAGTAATTTATTTATAGCACATAGAAAGTCCCTCAGAGCAGTTTATATATCATTTTTAAACCAACAACAGCAACAACACAGTACCTGACCTCAGGGTTATAATTTAAAAAGAAATGACATAAATGGCAAAGGAGTCAGGAAGGGAAAAGAAAACAACATTAATACTCTTGTTCTAATTGTTACAAGGTTCATCACATGTATGGATGCAATTTTTCACTAACTGCACCATCAAAGGATGCCATGAGTAATTTTAGTAATTCCTTCACACTATGGAAAAGTGTTTCAAAAACTTTCAAAAACTGAATGCATCTGAGGCAGTAGACTTAAGTCTATGAAAGCTAATGCTGCCAATTTCTTTCTTTAGTTAGTCTCAAAGATGCTACAAGATATCTCTACGTACTGATTCTACAGACTAACATAGTTATTTCTTTGAATTCTTTCAAAAAACTGTGTAGTTTTCAAAAAGTATTTGCAGTTTGGAACATTGGGGGGAAGCAGACCATTGGGGGGATGGTGCGCCGCGGAACCGCGGCAGCCGCACCGCGGTGCACCATCGGCGCCTCTGAAAGGAGCGCAAAATCAGCGCTCCTTTCAGAAGACAGGGAAAGTGCGCCCTAAACGCGTCGGGCGCACTTTCCCTGGCTTTTCCACCACAGCGTGTGAGGACGCTGCGGTGGGAGGTTGCCTTCGGCGCGCCGGCCGTGCGGAGGGCCGGCAGCTCCGAGGGCAACCTCAGGAGGAGGAAGGGGCACAGCTCATGCGGCTGCCCCTCCTCTTCCTTGCCTTGGAGACGACCCTATTGGTCGTCTGCTGAGGCCCATAGTCTGCTAAAAATTTGCACAGGTCATTTTTGTACAGAAAATAATTTTACTGCATTGGGAATGTTGTTTTTTTCTGTGCAGAATTATTCATCTTTGCATGAAAGGATGAAATAATGGAGGATCAACTTCACTAGCTTTGCTTGTTAAAATTGCTCTTTAGATGAGGGCCATTCAAAAGTCCTGCGATTCCATATTTGTGCCACTTCACCTATCACAGGATGAGTTTGTGAAATGCTATAAGCATTTTGGAAGGATGTATATTCAGCAGTCAATTTGAGCTCACAGGGTTCCTGTTGTGAGGATAAAGAGGGGAGAAGAAAAAGGGCAACATACACCAAAGTGAGCTTCTTGGCTGGATATACATGTAACCCATTAAAAAAATATGTATGCATACATATAGCAATGGATGCAAGCCACAGGAAAAGAGATTCTACCTCAACATTAGGAAGAACTTCTTGACAGTAAAAGCTGTTTGACAGTGGAATAAACTGCCTTGGAGGATGGTGGAGTCTCCTTCTTCAGAGGTTTTTAAACAGAGGCTGGATGGCCATCTGTCGGGGATGCTTTGATTGAGAGTTCCTGCATGGCAGGGGGTTGGACTGGATGGCCCTTGAGGTATCTTCCAACTCTATGATTATATGAAATTGTGTGTATACCCAACCTGCAGATACGGTTGATGACAGGTTTCCATGTTTTGTCTCCCAATAGATAATGGAGGAACTTGGAGGGATTTTTTTTATACTTTTCTTTTTGGTCATCCTTTTTTCACAGCTATCATCCTTTAGTATATTTCTACCTCTCAGTTCTTCCATATTCCAAAAGTTTAAAGTGTCCACTTTTGCCTTTCACCCAAATGGACAATATAAAGAGGCAATGCGAAGTAGAAACCTGTTTTCTAATAACTCCAGGAGGACTAGCTTTTGGCAGAGCTCCTCTGATTCTGAATGTGTTTCCCAGGAGAAAACTAGTAGCACTCTAACATCATATGAGGTTATCTCATATGAGATAACATTATTGATGAATAATGAATTCTTGTATGCAGGACCTGTCACTTCAAGGCATAAGCTTAAATGGCAATAATAACTGCCTTGTTGTGGTCAGTGGGTTTGGTTTCCTTAGTGATCTGGCTAGAAGTGATTGGAAAAAATGGGTCTGTTTTGTACAGATTAGTGAATCTAAACTGTTCTGCTGAAATAAACTACTTAACATTAAAGGTGCCTCAAGACTTCTTTTTAAGATATTAAGTTCCTATTGACTATTTCTTTCTTTACTCTTATGTTGTAGGTCTAGCCTTTGTATAATTTGGTGGTTGTTTTTTTGTCACTTGTGTCTTTTTGCATTTCAAAAATGAAATATACTTCATCATTGTGAACATGTCTTGAGTTAGCATGATCATGGATGTGGGATTAATCAAGATATTATTTTTTGCTTTAAAATTTATTATTAGTAGTAGTATTGGAATAATAACAGATCTGCATGTGAATTTATTAGTGGGAGAGACACGTTTCCAAAATGGTTGGTAAAATACAAGGTTCTCAAGGGCAGAAATTGACATCCTTGATGATGGTATTGAGGAGAGGACAAATAACATTTCCACCCAATCTGTTGCTTAAACTTAACCACAAAAGGCCTGGGGTTCATAGAAAGAAGAAGCAAGTGACTCAGTGGGCCAGTGCAAAGAACACTCTATTGCACTTCCCTTAGAATTTGCATTGGGTTTCTTTTGGTTAGGGCTGGGTAACTTTGCAAGGATAAGGGACCATTCTTGCTCTCCCTTGGACTTAGTAGCAATCCACCTCTCCCCATTCCCATTCCTAACATGGAAAATCACACCCAGACACTTCTGGTTTCTAAAATCTGTTTTGCTTTTAGGCCTAAAACAAGACAGGGAAGTGAAATTATACTTATGTGGCAAATTAACCCCCTCATGTTGCTCTGAGCTAGTGTGGTATAGTCGCACTGGACCTTTGAAGACCAGGATTCAGATCCCTGCTCAGCCACTGGAATCCACTGTGTGGCAAATCACACTCTCTCATCCTCAGAGGAAGGTAAAAGCAAGCCCCCTATAAACAAATCTCACCAATAAAACCCTGTGATAGGTTTGCTTTAGGGTCACCATAAGTTAGAAATGACTTGGAGGCACACAACAACAAAGTAGACTGGGGGTGCAATTTTCCACTTTGGAGGGCAAGTGTTCCAGGGCTTTGAGTTGGTCTTTAAGAAGTGGTGATGCATGCATTTTACAGAATTTGTTTTGTCCATTTCTGCCATACTCTTAAAATCTGGTGGAAACTGAAGGGAAATTTGTGGGGGAAAGAATTTCAAGCAATATGGAGAAATTAGTCTGCTTATGATAGATACTATGGAAATTGTACTCAACAATGAATACTTCTAGATTTCAGGGCCTGGATCCTCTTCTCTGCTCCTCAGTGTAGAGTTGCCAGTTCAGTGTGTGGGCCAAAACCTGAAAGCCTAGGAATGGCCCCAGTGAGCATTACACATTATACATTAAGTAACAGCAACAGTTATTCACAGCTTGTCATTCTCTCACACACACACATACATACATGTCTGACATATTTTCCTATTTGAAAATTAAGACAGAAACCTTGAAGAAGTAGACCAGGTCTATGAAATCTGACGCTACAACGTCTTTCTCACAGTTAGTCTCAATGGTGTTACAAGACCCTTTTGTATAATGGGTTGTTCCCAGATCAAGATGAAATGAGGGGATTATTCCTTCTCACCTTCTTAAGGATAATGAACTTTTAATCTATCCCACTTGCATCTAGCTAGAAGGTAGTTGCAGAGCCAAGCAGAGACTTAGCCCTGGAACCAAATTAATGACTGGGCAGGAAGGGCCAGGAAGGAGGAAACTAACTAAGGCCTCATTCCAACTAAATAATAAACTGGTTTGCAAACCAATCTGAAACAGTTTAAATGGCCCTTGTTCGCACATGCTGAATTCCTGGCACAGTTTGTCAAGGACACACACACCCCAACACTAAACCCATTTAAACCAGTTCTTCTGGATCCACTGAATTCCCTGCATCTTTTGCAATGAATTGATTCAGCACTAGTGTGAACAGGCTGCGGATCTGAATTGGTTCCTTCTGCTGCAGTCATCCCTGTGAGGTGACTCCATGTTGAATCAATCCACTGCTATATGTGAATGCAAAGTGGATTAAATTGAAATGGGTAGGTTCCATCATGGCTCGAATGGTGTGAATGTCTATTTGGCGCTAAATCACTTTATCAATTTGACTCAAAAACAATTTATTTTGTAGTGGGAATGAGGCCTAAGAAAACATACAGACTCCACTGGAAAGTCCTAGTAAGTAAGTTACAGCAACAAAAATGTAGTCTAGAAAATTCTAGCAAGCTGTTACTTTCTTAGCTGAGCTACAAATTTGCACCCAGCCTTATGCCCAGAGCTCAGTCCCCAAAAACTGCAGAATTTGCACCTTTGTCTCCCTCTTGGAATTGTCCTACCAAAGCTAGAGATGAAGAACCAGGCCCTAAAATCTGGCAACCCTATCTCAGGGTGAGCAGGCAGAATCTCAGGGTGAAAGTGGTGCCTTCAAAAGTATGCATGTTTGTATATAAATATTCTCATTATTTAGATGTATTTAGACTTTATTTTAATTTGAATCACATATTCTGTGCAACTGTGGTTTATGCGTAATGTATCATATTTATGCTATCACCAGGCAATGACCCTTATAGCATTTCCTTTGTAACATCACCAGGATCTTCCCCTTATGAGACTGCAAAGTATCATCCCTAATTCTCAGGCTTTGGTCTTCAAATCTCAAGACATGGGATAGTCCTGACTTGGCAACTCTACTGACTATTAGTGGCTGTACTGGCTGTGAGATTCTGGGAGCTGTAAACCAAAAAAAAAAATCATTTTGTCATGCACTGTATGGAAAAAAGAGTGTGATTCATTGTTCCTGGGAATCCTTGGAAGGTTTCCCCTTGGCTGGATTCAGGCATGCACAATCTGTGATTTAGCAAGCTGAACACAGTTTACCAGCCTCAGAGGATCTTAATATAACTTCCTGGTTTTGATGCTGTAGCAAAGAATCCTCCCTGCCCCAAAAAATCACATTAGAAGTGGTTGGTGCTCTTTGAGCATTCATGCTGTTGGAGAGTGATCTGCTTCCTAGTGAGGTTACTGAAGTTGACCTTCCTGGAAATATTCTAAAAGTATGATTTGAGTTGTAGTAAGAAGAGTCCGCTGGGCTTAAAATTATATATGATATTACACATCATTCTTATTTGTTCATATCAGGCAGTTTTTTCCTTGGGAAACTGGAGGACTTCATTAGGCATGGCCAGAAAGCTGGGGAGGGAATGCATGACAAAAACTAGGCTGCAGAGTGGAAATCAAGTGTATATATATAAATTTAGAAATAAGTCAAATCAAAATAACATACAACTCACCACACTGGGAATGTCTGTGACCAAGCGAGCTATAAATCTAAGCTGTCGGCTCTCCAGGTGCCAAATGCCCCCCTTTTTATTGATATTTTTATTATCATTATTAATACACACACACACAAATTGTACACACATAAATTGTACACACATATACATGTTGAGATACCAGTATTAACACACATTCTCTTCCAGTTCTCAATATCTACCTATACCCACATGCCATGAAATACATTTTCCTTTACTTTAGCCTTGTTATATTCCTTTCCCAACTTCGGGCCTAAGCAGACTGCCAGAAATAGTACACATTAAATTGAGGCACTGCCCTGGCTCAGTGCTAGGGAATCATGGGAACTGTAATTTATTGTGGCACCAGAGCTCTCTGACAGAGAAGGCTCAATGTCCCAGAAAAAAATACAGTTCCTATGATTCCCTAGCACTGAGCCAGGGCAGTGCCTCAATTTAATGTGCACTATTTCTGGCAGTCTGCTTAGGCCTTTCTTCATTTTTCCTCTGCTTCCCACCTACCCAACTTCTCATTCTGCCATTCTTAATATTAATTAAGATATTAATTAATTCTTAATTCTTAACCTACTTCACAAGTTTGTAGGGAGAACAGCCGTGTGTGTGTGTGTATAACTGAGCCTTCAAGACACATATCAACTTATGGTGACCTCATGAATTTCATAGGATTTTCTTAGGCAGAGAATACTCAAAGATGGTTTTGCCATTTCCTTCCTTTGAAATGTAGCATGCAGCACCATTGACAGTCTCCCATCCAAGTACTAACCAGAGCTGACTCTGTTTAGCTTCCAAGATCAGATCGGGGCTTTCAGCATGGAGGAAAAAAAATATTCCCACCCTGTTCCCACACTGACCTGTTTAGATGATGCACAGAGCCAAAATAGACAAAAGATAGGTGTGATCCATGCTTCAAGGTGATTCTCCTGAGTAAAAAAAGTTCTGGTTTGCTCTGAATCAGGCTGGAATCTGCTGGTATTGGGATGGGCATCAATGGGCAGGTGGAAGAGCTCAAGAGGAAGGTGCCCTGGGCTGGACAAGCTGATGCCCTCTTCTTATCTGGAAATTCCAACTCCTGTCACAGCATTGTCATTTTACTTGCATATGCCCCCCTTTTTATTGATATTTTTATTATCATTATTAATACACACACACACACACAAATTGTACACACATAAATTGTACACACATATACATGTTGAGATACCAGTATTAACACATATTCTTTGGTACATATTGCATTTTAATGGGACTGGGACCATGAGCAGCGGGGCAAGTGTGCAGACAGTACTGTTGGTATTGGCCCATTGTGGGTACCAGTTATGTGGACAGTTCATTTCCCTGCATATCTAGAAGCCCCAGTGGTAAGCCAGATTTTTCCATCAGTGCAGACATGGCTGGAACTTAGTGTTTTAGTGGTTTGGCTGTCGGACTACAACTATGAAGATGTGTGTTACATTCCCCACTCAGCCATGAAACCCACTGGATGAGCTTGGACAAGTCTCAAGCTCTCAGCCTCAGGGGAAGGCAATGGCAAACCTCCTCTGAACAAATCTTGCCAAGAAAACCCCATGATAAGTTTGCCTCAGCATCACTGTAAATCAGAAACGACTTGACAATACAACAACAAGGTTATTTAGGCCATGTACCATGCCTCAAGCTAATTAGAAGAAAGGCTCTACCACCGTTTAATGGCTCCTTCCTGTAGGGCAGGTTGGTAAGCAATGTGTACCTGCTGACTTCTCTCCATATTCAAATGTTTTCTCAAACTCTTGAAACATTTGGGCAACTGCAAAAGGGACAGCCTCTTAACCTCATGGTAAACTGCCTCATGAATGCAAAGCATATGCAGGTTGTGTGCTTGCTTTGTATGCATGTATCTGGTCCTTAGCATCATACTTGTAGTAGGTCCAGTTAAAGATGTTTGTTGGAGTCTTTAGAGTGCCACTGCCAGTCAAAGTAGAATATAGGGGTGGAAAGAACATTCATGGTTATTACTTTCCTGGTTGAGAAAAGAGTTTCCTGACAATCAAGAAACTCTATTGGGAAGAATAATTCAGCAGCCAGCAGATTTTTTATTTTCGATTTGTGAAATTTTCTCTTGGAATTTATAAGTATTCCAGGGAATTGTTTTCCCCAGGAATACACATGGTTTTCTGCCTAAAAAACCTGGACATGCATGCTGTCAGTCAGTTGTAATGTTATAAGTTAAATTTTTGACTGTGTAACTGTTTCCTATTCACATTTAAAATTGTGGTACCATTGCTACTGATATCCCCAAAAAGAGAGGTTCTGTTACCCAGTGCACTTTAGCCCATTAAGCACACAAGGCTGGAGGGTGCAACAATCTTTTATTAGTTCTGCACAGAAAGGGGTGCCTGGTGATGGTATGCAGAGCAAGCATATATTCATACTTTTACAGTACATATTTAAAGCTCCCAGCTAACATGGTGTCACTTTTTAATTGGTCCCTGAGTGCCAGGTTGGCAATTCCTGATTGACTGCAATCTTGCACATGCTCACTAGCACTACCTTTTCCCTGAGGTCAGCATCAGTGGCATCACTAGGGTTGGCATCACCTGGTGCCATAACTCATAGGCCCAAAGCAGACGGACCAAAGAAAGCACCTTCTGAGTGCTTCGGAGGCACGGCATTCAAATGACACATATCCCCAAACTGCCCAGAAGTCACTCTGTGACCAGTTAATGTGGCCCAAAGGTGGCTTGAAAAGGATCGGCAAAAAGCCACTCCTGCTGGTGGCCCATTCAGGACCACGGCAGTGGCTGGCTTTGGGACCGTGGTGTCCAGTCACCATGGTCCCAGAACGATCGTGGCTGGAGCAACCATAGATCACTCCATTTGGCTGGTTTGCTTTGCCTCATAGTGTCACCCTACCTCTCATACCACACCATACAGAATCCTTAGTAATGTTTTTGTACAAATGTTACTCATAAATTGTTATTCCTGTATATCACTGAATGTAATGGCAATAATTTTGACATAACAAACATAAGCAACTAACAAAATGAAATTATATCTTTAAATATACAATATCATAAGTACAACCTAAATGTATTTAAATGTACATAGTTTCATGTGGTTGAAGTAAAATTTTGTAAGATATTATGTTTTAAGAAACATTTTAAAAGAATTATTTTTTTTTTAAAAAAAATTACATTTAAAATTTTTAAAAACCCTGAAGCTTATCTTTTTCCCCCCTCCCAGTGAGCTTTGCCCCACTCACATTGTCTCTTCCACTGAGTGCTAGCATTTTAAAGGGATGCAGGTGAATGCCACAGCACATTTCTACAAAAAGGCAGATGTTTGAGGAGCAGTGGTGTTGGGGAGCAGTGGGATTTGGGAATGGTGTCTGGGGAGCAGTGATGAAAAACCTTAGGGTGTCACCTGATGTGGTCCACACTTCCTGAACCTCCCCTAGTGAGACTCCTGGTCAGCACCATTATAACCATTACCCTTGGTATGTAGCCAGCATATACTAAGTAGCACATTAATAGCTCTCAAACTGTCCACACAACTTAATTCCTTCCCTGCTGATATCTCCATGATCATAAACATCCCTGAAACCCCTCTTAAAAACTAGTCAGTGATCCAGAGTGATGTTGTTACTTGGTTCTGGTGTTCTGGCAGGTTCTGGCAGGATGTTCTGATCATCCCCCTCCCACAAGCAAGCAATAGTGCAAACAGCATTGCATTGTCATTCACTGGCAGGAGAGGGCAGGTGAAATTGCTACTTGCCAGCACTGCAGAACTCTATTACTTAGGACAGTTGGTTGGGTTTTCAAGTGTGTTGCAGAGATGGGGCATCACTATGGTACCATAACCATTCCTTTCATGCAGGATCTCAGCTATGTTTTCTGCACACACAAAAAACATGTTTTGTCACACATAAAACATGTTTTCTGCACCAAAAATTATGGGGGGGGGGCCTTTGGTGCAGAAAAACATGTATATTCCCATGCAAAATAATTTCCTCAGAACATTTCATAATGGGTGAGTACAGGAAGAATGCTGCTCAAAAATATTCATTTTAGCCCACAGCAGGAGAGTAAACTGAAGAAATCATTCATCCTTGCATGTGAGGACAAAGGAGGTGATGATTTATATCCCTAGAGAATAGTAGAAAAGACTCAACAAATGGTCTGATTAATATAAGGCATCCCTCAGGCTTTGATAAACATTCCTTGGTAGGTACCGTTTTCAAAGTCCTGAATTGTTTGAAAGTTCAGATAAGGACATTGGTTTGGTAAGCCACTGCTCCAAATGAAAGTTACCTTCTGCTTATTTAAAAATGCCTTCATTTTCCAAATTCATCATTCTCTCTCTCTCTCTCTCTCTCTCTCTCTCTCTCTCTCTCTCTCTCTCTCTAATGAAACATCATAGCTGTTCTTGTTCACAAATATTATATAGACTTTTGTGAGATGATTCAGAATCTCTCAGAGGAAAACTGGCGTTAAGTGATTTTTCTCTGTCAGATTCTGGAAATGAAGTCAGATATAAGTTACCAGGTAAGTGATGGACACTTGTGAGGAAAGATGGTTTTCAGAATGTGGCAAAGCATTGCTTGTTAAACTCTGCTTAGGACTGCCCTAATGCTGGCAGTACATCAGTGTCTTCAGGCTTCTGTGGTAACTGGATTCTATCATGGTACTAACTTGTTTTTGGTTCTTTTGCCATCAGAACATATCTAGCAGGATGCAGTGGTGGTTGGTGACTTCTATGTCAGTAGGTTTGATTCCTGCTCTGGGTTACAGTCTGTTAGCATACTCAACATACCCCACACTGTAATTGGCATCTCCATATTTCCATTTTTTCATATCTGGGGCCAGGCATGTTCTTGAAAGCTCACAATGACCTTTGAAATTCCAGAAGACTTTTCCAGGGGGAGGACATGGAGACTTGAAGACATGTGAAGGACCCAGGTGATATCAAGACAAAGGCTAAATGGGTTTGCCGTTTTCTCCTTCCTACCCTCAGCCTCTCCACATATCCTTTCACATATCCTCTCACACCAAAGGCAGGTAAGCCAACACTTACCCTCTGTTCCCAGCCAACTTCCCTATCCCTCTGTTTTAGAGTTGACCTAAATCCAATCACTGTTTTTGTTACTTCAAAGTTAACACCATCAGTTTCTTATGGAATCCCATTGTCTATTCCCTGGGAAGACCATCATGTCTGATAGATTGAAAGATAGCACATAGCACCACTTGAAGCTAGGATCTCAGATAGAAATATCAGTCTCAATCCTAGCCTTCTTGCACACAGTTGGCCCCCAGTCTGTTGACACTCTTCTACTCACTGTATCACCACCAGACTCTGCCTGAGCCACATTCCACTTTCTGTGGTCTTCTCTTCAGGACAGGAAAATATTACCCCCAGTACAACCACAAAACTCCACTATCCAATTTCCACTATCCAATAAGCTCAGAATGGTGTGTCTATTTGAATTGCTATCATGTGTTTGATTGCACTCTTGCATATTTCTAAATAAAAATCTTCTATATTCACCCCAACTTGGAGTCCTCTTCAGTTAGTACTGATATACACAGGGGCAAACAATTCTTAAGTTATGTAGCCTCATAAGCTTAATTCCCCCAACATTTAAAAGAGATGCTGACACAATTGGTGGGGGCTCCCACAGCCCCCCCCACCTTCTTTTGAATAACAAGTCTGAGCAATCCAGGGTACCAAAGCATTTTTGAGTATAAGATTCAACATTTTGAATAGCCCCTCCAAGTTCAGACTGAACCCCAGAATAGATCCACTTTGCCACTGCCATCGAAGTCAGAATGGCAGAATGGCTCTGCCGGCAGATTGCTCTGTTGACAGAATATGGATCTGCTGTGTTTCTGTTGGCAAAAAAAAAAAAAAAAACCTATAGCAAACCCTACGTATTTACAACTAGTGTATCTTTGAATTAGCACCTTGAATTGCACTGTTCAGGTGAAGTTTCTTTTCTTTTCTTTTTAACTTTGTGAAACAGAGGGGGAAGGGAAGAATATGATAGAAGAGACAGAGGAACAGGAGGAGACAGTAGGAAAAAACAGCCTGAGGAGAAGGAAAGAGGTGGGCATGATAAACACAGAATAAGAAAGTTCTTACAACAGATACCATTGGTTTCAGTAGAAAGGATCAGCTCATTTCTAGCACTGTGATACGATGCCTCCCCCAAGCCTCTTGAGATGAACCTGGGTTGTCTTCTTTGGAAAGAGACTGAAGTTTAGACTTGCATGCTCTGCCAGAAATGGCAGGTTATATTCTGCTGACTTTGAGAGAGAGAGAGAGAGAATGCAGCGCAAGCCAGATTGTTGATTTTCATTTGATTTATTAAAAGCACTAAAGCAGAATGGCTCATGCTACAAATAGGGTTACAGATTTCAGGGACTATCCTGGAATCTCAGGGCCCCTAGACACTCTTCTTCAGTCCTCAGAGCAAAGGAGAGGAATTTTTGGGTGAGCGTATTACCTTGAAAATTTATCTCTCTATCTCTCCATGTATACAGACATATAGAAATATTACTGTGTGTTGCTAGCTCTGCTGTAGACTATTTTGGAACAGCTGGTGCTGTAGTCTCTTCAGAGATCCATCTGGCTAACCCAGGGCTAGGCAACCTTTCCCCTTTAAGGGCCGAGGGACTTCAGCTTCCAGAATCCCAGGAGCTATTGGCCAACATGAGACTATTGGCCAACATGGCTGAGGCTTCTGGGAGCTGAAGTCCTTCGGCCCTTAAAGAGGAAAGGTTGCCTACCCCTGGGCTAACCTCTCTTGCCTCCCCCTCTCAAACAACACTAGGTGACATCCCAAACTATCAGGATTTGGGCCCAGAAGTCTCAGGGCCTGGGATGTTCTTGACCTAATAATTCTACCTGCAAAGGTCACAGTTGGGAAGTTCAGAAGATGCCAGTAAGACTCTTGCCACAGATTGGAAGCCACAGATATCCCATCTCCATTCCAAATCCTTCCCATCAAATCACACCATACCATGCATCATCCCCACATGATACCATGCATCATCTCCCCCCGCCACCACAAACAGTAAAATGTAAACTAATCAAAAGTGCATTGGACGCCACCAGGCAACTTTGGACTAGTGACACAATCTGGGGAGAAGCTGTTGCTAGTGCTAAATGCAGCAGCAGCTAGACCAGTGTTTCCCAGACTTTGTCCTCTTGATGTTTTGGACTTCAGTTCCCAGAATTCTTGATTGTTGGCCCGAATAGCTAGGGCTTCTGAGAGTTGAAGTCCAAAACAGCTGGAGGACCAAAGTTTGGAAAACACTGAGTTAGACTGTTGACCCAAATACCATAAAGATATCATAAAATGCCAGTCTTTTAAACAAGTTGCTCAGGCTGCCAATACATTTCCAGTGTGGATTCAAGGTACTGATGATAACATTTAAAGCATTAAAAGGTTTGGGAGCTCAATATTTGAAGGCCCACTTCTCTCTCTCTCTCTCTCTCCTTCTCTTTCTCTCTCGATATATGTATGTCTGCCTCAGAATTAAGGAGTGGGACAGATGAGCAGGAAGGAGCAGCCAGAGGGCGCTTCTACCCAAAGTGCCACAGCCCAGCAGCAACCACACGCCATAGTCCCAATGCCGGTCCCTGCCACGATCCACAATGGATCACCAAAAGGAGTGGAAAAGATCCACTCCTTTTGGGCCTGAGTTTGGGCTGCCTTAGGCAGCCCAGGAGCAACTCTGGCATAGCTTCTGTGCCAGTTGGGGGCATGTGTCATCTAAACACCACACCCTCAAGCTGCATGGAAGCCAGCCTTTTATGCCTGTCTGTTTTGGGCCAATGTCACCTTTGTATCCCAGCAGAGGGATCAATACATGATGTAGGAACATAGAATCACAGAGTTGGAAGAGACCACAAGGGCTATCCAGTCCAACCCCCTGCTATGCAGGAACACAGTAACAAAGCACTTCTGACAGATGGCCATATTATGACAGCTGTCTTAGTAGAGTGTCTTCTCAACTGTGGCATCACAACTGAGAAAATCCCAACTCTTGGAGATTTGATTTCCACCATCATTTACTTTTATTTTGGTGCCAAGTAAAAATACACCAGGGGCATCAGGGTGCTGTTCTATTATAGATGGGAAAATCTGAAAAACTGTTACCTTCATTTTTTTTCCCCATTTTTCAGAATCCCGTCAGCATTCTTTTATTGTCTTAGTTCTATAGCACATTGTGATACCACCTTTGTTTTGTTTTCCTTATCTTTTGACATATGGTGGTTAGCACTAGACTTGACTCTGTCAATGTGGATTGCAGCAGTTCAACTGGAATATCATCTGTTCCTGATGATTTCTTTTTTGCTATTTCTCATTGCAATTTCCACCTCACTTTTTAGAATTTGGGGTTCGTCTTCATAAGGCTCTTCATTCCATGTGTCCTTCATTTTGTCATCTCTTTAGTATAATTCTTATGTGTATTGTATCCAACATCTTTTTATTTCTTCCTGGTCTTGAATTATGTTATTTTAATTGTCATAGATCATACTAGTCCTTGGTTTGAATTTTCCTTTGATTTCCTGGATCTTGTAAAATAGATCTCCTGGGTTCTTTTTTCCTTTTCTTTTTGTTTAACATACACCTGGTTTATTTATTTCTCCAAATGTACCTTTTTCCACATATTTTCCCCAGTGGCCAAAATATAAGTGTGCATGTGAATTTTCACATGTATAGTTTTAGTCTTTCACATTCACTTGTGAATACTTTGCGCAAGAAAATCAGAAAGAATCTGACTCTCATGTGTTCCTTCTGATGATGGGAAACTGAAACGCAACATGCACTTTCATTAATAGTTTCACAAATCACCAGGTGGTTAATGCACTTTCTTTCCAGGCCCTGCAGTCAAACCCAATGATGTCACAAACTGATTCACTTCTGTGGAATAGCTCTGATGGTCATTATACCTTCTTTTATTAAGAACAGAGCTGAAGTCTCTGTTCCATTAGTCTTTGACTATTATTGAAACATCACCCTGGTATTTTTGCTTATAGTGGCTCTGCCTGTGACATTCTAAGCTGAGCCTAAAGAGGCAAATATAATGGAATGAGAATCAATTCAATAGAACACTGGCCAAAGAGTGACTCCAGTCTGAATAGAAGTGAACATTTACAACCTGAGATCCACTTGCTAAAGAGTCATTATGGATGATTAACCAAATAATAAATCTCCATTATAAAGATGGCTTTAATAAGACAGCGTTATGGACCCATTATGGGCTAATGTGTACATGCTTCATGCTGCTCTATGTGACGAAGGGTTTTATTTCCTTTTCCCTGCGGCTTTGATTTCAAAATACTAGAAAATTTAATGCTGATGAAAGCTGCCCAAGTGGAAACCAAGGAGATTGTTTTACCGTATTGTTCCCTAAGCAGACATTTAACATCAGAAGCTTTCCCAGCCTGTGATGAGCCAGTGGCGTGAAGGGAATCTCCAGGGAAAGCTCAAGCGTCAGATCTTGAGAAAGTTACTTTTTGGATTACAGCTCCCAGAACCTGGGACTCTGGGAGCTATAGGCAAAATAATAATAATAATAATAATAATAATAATAATAATAATAATAATAATAATTTTCCAAGCTTGGTCAAGCCTTTACAGAATTTCAGTACAGAGACTTTAAAGTTTGACTCTGAGGAAAATGTTGGTAGTGCTGAGGGTAATATCTTGGGTTTGTAAAAGTAGAAGCATGGAAATACTGTCTGGTGCACTCAGAGCAGTTTGGATTCTTCCATTTGTTCACACTGCTTGTTCTTGTCTTTTTTCCCCATTGCCTTCTATTCATTCCTTCTCTAGCTGTAAAACTGTAAATAAGCATAAACCCGGCTCACAGAATTATATGTATTGGCAGGAGTCCTTCAATGACTTAATTCTGCTTTTCCTTGACACAAACCCTCTTGATGGGGCAGTAAAACAGAACTTAGAAGAACTCCGCTTTTTGGACTATAGCTCTCAGAATCCCCCGGCCATATGTCCACTATTGATATGTACTTATATAGTATCAGAAAGAGAGAGAGAGATCTAAGGACACTGCTGGGGTGAGGGTGAAACTTGTTTCCCATAGAATCATAGAGTTGGAAAAGACTACAAGGGCCATCCAGTGTAACTCCCTGCCATGCAGGAACTCACAATGAAACCATCCCCGACAGATGGCTATCAGCCTCTATTTAAAGACCTTCAAAGAAGGAGACTCCACCATAATCTCTGAGGGAGTGTGTTCCACTGTCAAACAGCCCTTACTGTCAGGAAGTTTCTTCTAATGTTGAGGTGGAATCTCTTTTTCTGGAGCTTGTATCCATTGTTCCGGGTCCTATTCTTCAGTACAGAAGAAAATAAGCTTGCTCCCTCCTCAATATGACACCCCTTCAAATATTTAAACAGGGCTATCAATCACCTCTTAACCATCTCTTCTCCAGGCTAAACATACCCAGTTCCCTAAGTCATTCCTCATAGAGCATGGTTTCCATACCCTTCACCATTTAGTCGCCCTCCTTTGGACATGCTCCAGCTTGACAACATCCTTATTGAATTGTGATGCCCAGAACTGGACACAATATTCCAGGTGGGGCCTGACCAAAGCAGAGTAGAGTGGAACTATTACTTCCCGACAGTATACTTCTGTCGATGCAGCCTAAAATCGCATGGGCCATTTTAGCTGCTGCATCACACTGTTGACTCATGTTCAACTTGTGGTCTACTAGGACTCCTAGATCCTTTTCACATGTGGTCTTGTTAAGCCAGGTGTCCCCCATCCAATCATTTCATTTTTCCACCCTAAGTGCAGTACCTTACATGTCTCCATGTTGAAATTCATTATGTTAGCTTTGGCCCAGCTTTCTAATCTATTCAGGTCATTTTGAATTTTGATCCTGTTACCTATTGATCCTGTAATCCATCTAGTAATCTTTACCACCTGATCTGGCAACTCTAAAGGTATCCCAAACCATACCCTCCAACATTTCACAAACCAGGAAATGTGTAGTCAAGCAACGTCAGAGTGTGGTCAAGATGGCAAAGGTTATTCATGAGGAAGAACACAGAAGCTATGAGAGGCTTCAGCAATTTGCTCTTGCCTGAGCCAACTGGGAAGTGAAAGATTCTGCCCTCTCTCTTCCTCTCCCCCCAATGAGTTAATTGGGTGCTTCTGTTTTTGTTTTGTTTTGTGCATCATTTGAAGTCTGCTAAGGATAAAGTGGCAAAGTGGGAGGAGGAGAGAGAAATGGGGTCATTTAAAAATAGTTTTTAAAAAAAAAAAAAAAGTGGAACAGCAGAGTATTAATTAGGGCTGTAAAAAGCTGTGAAAACTGGAGGATAGGCCAAACTAAACAAGGAAAAGAGGTCTTTCTAGAGACCAGCTCTGGGAATTGTAGTCCTCAAAAGCAAACTTTCCCATGCTCTGAGTCTAGCATGGGAAAGAAAGCTGAAAAATCACTCCAAACCTGGAAAAGCTGTTAAACATTCCATATCTATTAAATACGAGCTACATTTTTTAAAAAATAGCTGGGGATTCATTTATTTCTTACAATGTTGCATGGCTTTGCTCTGGAGTATTCCTAAGCTGGACTCTCGGTTATTCTGACATCACCATCTGGTTGATCTCAGTTCCAGTATTCCACACTGGCTGTTCAACACATGAATGGATAGCAGTGATCTGAACAGAAAAGAATGTTTATGTTGCAATGTTACCTGCAGCGCAGCCTCCGAGTGAGCCTCACACAGCCCCATGGAAGGAATATATCATGTGTTCAGATACAAATGAATATCACCCTTTATGTTGGCCAACTTTACCATTTCTAGAAGTAGGAATGCGGCTGAGTCAGAGAGTGAGGCCTCCTTAACCTCTCCTCCCCCAAACCATCACAGAATTGTAGGGCAACCTGAAGAACCTCTGGAAAAATTAATAATAATAATAATAATAATAATAATAATAATAATAATAATAATAATAATATCCCGCCCCTCTGCAGATGCAATTGGGGGGGCTTACATGAATTAAATACCATAAATATACAATTCAAAAAAAAAAGAACCCCTTAAAATAATACTAAACAACAAAAGAAGCAAAGGCACTTATGGCAGCTTTATGGATGTAATTCTTCATTAATTTCATTCTCAGAGGAAGCTGCAAGTAATTTTAACAATTTTCTCCCCACTGCAAGGAAAACTTGGAAAAGTGTACTGTGTTTGTAGACTATTCACACTTTGAGCCTTAATTTTGTGCAAAAATCACACATAGTATTTCTTCATAGGAAAAAGTATTTTCTTCACAGGGAAAAGCATTTTCTTTGCAAGAGATGCTGTTTTCCATCTTTCCCCCTCCCTCCTCACCCCACTATCAAATGTGAATTTTGTGCAGAATAAGTCCCAAGCTGGAAAGATTTGTCCAGGTTCCTCTTTGTCAGAGTTTCCTAAGATGAGAGAAACATATATTTGACCATTTAAAAATATATATTTCTGAATTGTCTTTGCATCCCTAGGCAGTATCTTCTATCACCCTAGAACAGGGCTGGAGGACACCCAGTTCCCTAAGGATGTTTCTGTGGCCTTCAGCTCCTCCAGAGTCCTAGACTGTTTCCCCCCCCCTTAACCTCCAAAGCATGAACTGTCTATCTTGGAAGTCTTCAAAAATAGTAATTCAGTTTTCAAATAAACTAGGGCTGCATTTACACTGCAGAATTAATGCAGCTTAACTGCCATGACAGAATGCTATGGAATTCTGGGGTTTGTAGTTTTGTGAGATATTTAGCCTTCTCTGGAATCATTGGTGCCATGACAAAGTACAGATCCCAGGATTCCATAGAATCGAGCCATGACAGTTAAAGCAGTTAATTAATTAATTACACTGCATTAATTCTGCGGTGAGGCCACTTTAACTGCTCTGGCTCAGTGCTAGGGAATCATGGGAATTGTATTTTTTTTCTGAGACATTGAGCCTTCTCTGTCAGAGAGCTCTGGTGCCACAATAAAGTACAGTTCTCATGATTCCTTAGCACTGAGTCAGGGCAGTTAAAGTGGCCTCAATTTGCACTATTTCTGGCAGTCTGCAAAGGCCCTAAGTCCCTCTTCTGCAGTATTTAGCAGGAAGAAGAAGAAGAAGCCACTACTTTGTTTGTTTGTTTTGAAGGGTTTATTGGCCTTTTTGACAATTCATGTGACTCCCAATGTTAGTGGCAGCAAGTTTATCATGCTTATACTCTGGAGCTGCTAGTTTGCCTGTCTCTCTAAGAGTTTAGCATGTATTCATGTCATTTCTTGTTTGTTGATCACACCCATATTCCCTCTATTCCAATATCAGCTAATCTAGAGTTAGTTGGAGTTCACTTGTCTTCCTTTTTGTAGTTTGCAGTTCCTGCTCTCGCCTTCATGTCTGAAAAGCACATGTTACAGAGTCTGTCAGTGTGGGATGTTATGAAATCTTCAGGATTTGTAAGTAAACCTAGTTCAGATATTTTTGCAAAGAAGGCAAATCCTGTTTGATTTCTAAGCAAGACCCTGTCTGAGGGAATGGAGGGGTGGGATAGGTTGTTGCTCACCTTCTGCTTGTAAATATTAAATACTCTGCTTGTGAGATACACTGCCATCACTCATGTTCCCCAATGTCCAAGTGTCCCAAGAGCAGGAAAATGTCTTGCCAGACCAAGCACAGTTCACCAACAGTGTACTAGATCTTGCACTCAGGCTGTTATCCTTGGGGAAAACCATCTCATAAATACACATCACCAAATTAGACTCATGAAATGAAGCAATTGCTTTTACACTGGAAGCATTCAGGAATGACAAAAAGGTGCAGGGTTGAAAGTGGAAGAGATTCAAGCAAATCTCCTTGTAAGCTGCTGATAAACCTGTGTAAACCTTCAGGAAGTGCAACACTGCCTTACGATGAGATCCACCAACTCCATGTTGTCCCAAGATATTATACTACCTGAGGTGGAATAGCATATGGTGACCGCTGCCTCTGTGTGGGCACGCACCTCCACACCCTGACACACCAAAGTGTGTAAAGCTCAAAGCCTGTCAAGTTATTATAGCTCTAGGGATGTAATTCTTCATTAATTTTGTTCCCAAAGGAAATAACAAGTAATTTTAGTAATTTTCTTTGAGCAAATCTTTGAAGACTATTCACAGTTCAGGACTTAATGATGCACTCAATTCACAAACAACCTATTTATTCTATGCAGAAAATAATATTGCATAAGGGAACTTATGCATGCATGAAACACCAACAGGATGCCAGCTGTAGCTGGAAGATATTAATATGGCCTCAGTAGAAATGATCTGGACATACCCACAGCAGTCTCTCAGCTTGAAGGTTATGGGTGTTTACTTGTACCTTCTAGTGATAAACTAGGAGTCATTTTCTACCTGTCGCGGGGGTGACAGATGGTGCTCATGACATGATTTGAAACCTGCATGAGAAAGGATAGGGGACCTCTGCTCTTCCCATTATACAAGAACTCTGAATTGACATGATGAGTGATGTGAACAGTGGCAAGGCAGAAGGAAGACAGAAAGCCCAGGTTTCTGCCTGAGACAGATATAGAACATTGGATGTATTTTCTGAAGCAGACTTGGCAGTGTTTCTGCTGCTTTATGACAGGCCTTATACAAGCTGAAGGTTTTGTGGTGGATACAATTCTGATGGGATGAGAGTTTCACTGTGATCTGGAAACATTTTGATAAAGAGCCTGTTGGCATTTGTTGGCAGCATTTGTACAGACAGGGGGGTTGTCATACAATGGAGCCAGCACACACTGGGCAGAAGTATCAGGATATTTTGATCAACATCATCTGCCACACATTTCAGGTTTTCCTTTTCCTTTTGAGCTTAGCTACAGTGTTTCTATGGGAGAAGGGACTGTTGGAACTAGTTTGTTAGACACATGAGATGCTACAAATGGAGCAAATATGTCAGTGATTTCTGAGGGTTTGTGCTGTTTGTTGCTGTCAGTTCTTTTAAAATATACAAATGACTTTTCTGTTGTTTCAGACTATTTTCTATCAATTCCCAGCACCTACTTTTCTTTGCACTCTTCAGTGGCTTTCTATCATCACCATCATCATAATTGGGTGATTAAAAAATAATGGTGCAAAAGTAAAGCTGTTCTTACTCGGTTTTGCACTAGTCTTTTTTAATCACTCTATTATTATCTTTATAGTTTTCACACATCAACTATACGCACCACATACCATACTCTACAATACAATACAATATACAACACAACATAGAAGTTAAACTAAATTATAACCCCACCCTCTTTCAACAAAAGGCACACAAAAAACTTTTAACTTCCTGCCTTTCAAATTGAAAACAGAAGTATAGATGTATCATTTCCCCTCCTTATTTGTATCTAATGATCTTCTAGATGTCTTTTTCGACAAGTTATTCAATATTCAGATTCCAGCAACACGGATATTCCTTCTTCCCTTTCTTTTTTCATACAATGTAAAAATGGTTCCCTGTCTTTTTAAAATGTATCTACAGACATCTCTTTAACCATTATTGTCACTTTGTCCATTTCAGCCATTTTAAATATCTTTACTATCCATTCTTCCATTTCAGGCAATTCCACCTTTTCTCGCTTTTGCATATATCACATGCTGGCTGCTAAGCTCATATAATACACTATCATTTAGAATCTTAGCATATTCATCCAGTATGCCCAACAAAAATCATTCTAGTTTCATTTACAGCTTCATTCTGAAAATTTCTTGCTATGACCATTCCCAAAATTTCTTTGTCTTTTTGCACGTACATACATGTGGTAGAACAATACTCATGCTTTTTCCAGTGGATAATTTTTTAATTCCAAGACATATGGGAATAAAAAGTATCCTTCTCTTTTCATCCTATCTCTCTTTTTAATCCCCCTTTATTTTATTTTATTTTATTTTATTTTTAGGTTTGCTGCTATAGTGCATCAGAGCTTCAGGAGATCAGTACATCAGTGAAACATCAGGAACTTTTTCTGTCTTGACCAGAAAAATATGCTTGGCTGCATATATCCTGGTTTTCATCTGTAAAATGTTGGAATGTATGTAACTTTCCCAGACTCTTGTTGTTCTAGATTTAAAAAAGGTCCAGTAGTGAAACCAGCCTGCCAAGCAGCATCTGGATTATGCAGAGGATTAACAGAAAAGCCAGATTTCATTGCTCTAACCTTTCCTGCTGGCTGGGACAATTCAGTGGAGACACACAAATGGGATGAGAAAAACAGGTACTACAAAATCTGTCAAATTTTCCAGGCTGCAAGGAATGGAGGGGAGCCTTTCCTGTTTGTCATATTAATCACAGAAGACTACATGAGTTTATGCCAAGACAGGAAGAAGCCAGATCTGCTGATGTAAGCAAAAAGGAAATGGGCCATAGCTGGGATCTGTTGAATGTGGAGTTTATTTCCATGCATGTGTGGAAAATTTCTCCCTCCCTCCATCTCAAAACCTGCTGACAGGAGAAACACCTGAACAAAAACCTTGCCACAGGGAATTCTGGCTGTATTTCTCACTATAAATTGCCCACTGGTCTATTTCTTGTCAGGAAGTTGAGGTCAACTTTATTTAGTGTTTGGGTTGTTTTGTTTTGTTTGTTTTTTTGCAGGACTCTTTTCCCATTTACTCATGTCTGGTAAGCTGACATTCAACAAGTGAAGTTTCTCCTTCCCTTTTCAGGAGAAAATTGAAAAGTGAGGAAAGCAGGGAGAGCTGGGTTCAATTCTTTGCTTAACAGATCTTAAAGAAATTATTATCTCTCTCTCTTTTTAAAAAAGAGTGGTCATGCTAACTGTGGGATTCCAGGAGTGCAAAAGGTGACATTTCTAAACTTTGTTGCTCAGGGCTTGTTTACATGTGTGTGGGGAGGGGGGTCTGAATAGATTTCCCATCTGTTCTGCCTGAACCTGAACTAGATCCACTCCACATCTGGTTTTCTCCACAGTAAGTGTTTACTGTCCAGGCCACTGGACAGTAAACCAGTCCAGGCCAGTTCTCTACCCAGTCCAGGCCAGTTCTCTACCCAGAATGACAGGTACAAAGGCTTTTCCCACTTGCAAGGTGCCTGGTACTTCATTCTGTAAGTGTAAATATCCAAATATTCCCGAATGTATTTATCAATCCATATATGCAACATTAAGGCCATAGCATGAGTGGACATGGTTTGCGATGGTATACATGGCACCAGAGCAGGTAGAATAAATGATACATACACCCAGCCACATGGAAAGGTGTGGGGTTGGAGGAGCTTACTAGAAAGAGCACCATCACATGCAACCCTCACTCTGCATTTCAGATGGAAACTGAAAGCCAAAGGATGGGTTCTGCCAGATCAAACAAGACCAGAATTGCCCTTTCATCTCTTGTGTATTCCTAAACACCTCCACCCTGCCATCTATTCTTGGGGACTCCAGATCTCATCTAGGTGTTGTAAAAGTCCATGAAGCAGTGTGATGCCACAGCTAAAAAGGCCAATGCAAATTTAGGCTGCATTAGTAGAAGTATAGTATCTCGATCAAGGGACGTAATATTGCAACTGTATTCTGCTTTGGTCAGGCCTCACCTGGAATACTGTGTCCAGTTCTGGGCACCACAATTAAAAAAGGATGGTTGAAAAATGAGTGTGTCCAGAGGAGGGTGACTAAAATGGTGAAGGGGCTAGAAACCATGCCCAGTGAGGAACAACTTACGGAACTGGGTATGTTTAGCCTGGAGAAGAGATGGTTAAGAGGGGATATGATAGCCCTCTTTAAATATTTGAAGGGATGTCATATTGAGGAGGGCGCTAGCTTGTTTTCTGCTGCTGCAAAGAATAGGACTTGGAACAACGGATGCAACCTCCAGGAAAACAATTTCCACCTTAACATTAGGAGGCACTTCCTGACAGTGAGAGCTGTTCAACAATGGAACACACTCCCTCCAAGGATTGTGGAGTCTTCTTCTTTGGAGGTCTTTAAACAGAGGCTGGATGGCCATCTGTCGCGGATGCTTTGATTTTGAGTTCTTGCATGGCAGAGGGTTGGGCTGGATGGCCCTTGTGGTCTCTTCCAACTCTATGATTCTAAGCATCATTGATCGTAATCAATCCTTCCCATTTCCTGAATACCTAAACTAGCCCTTTACTTTAGAAACCTTCTCAGGTTCTATCAGAGGTAATCAAACTTTTGGTTTCCCATGGAACTCTTACAGATTAAGATTATAAATATTACCCTAAAATTGAAACACTTTTGCAACAGTTGCTGCAGTCAGCTTTGTTAGCATACGTCCTCCATTTTTCTTGTATATTTTATTCCATGTGGAGTTCCCTATGACCCCAGCCTGATCCCTGGGAGATGGCAGCCATAATCCCCTAGATGTGAGGTCATGTAAGCAAGGTAATATTACAAAAGACCACCAGAACAGGCAGGTTTTGGGAGTTGCCTTGGGGAATATCCCATTATGTTGGAAAAGATACCTAATGGTGTTTGTTTGTCTTAATCTCACACTTGATGAGACAATGATTAGATTTGATCACACCCCATTTCTCTAGCTTCCTTTCCTTGATAGTTTTGAAACCAAATGCATTGTTTAGACTATGCCCAGACTTAAGTAAACAATAGTAAACCACTCAAGCCTTTGTCCACCTGTTCTAACTCTTGGCTAGAGGGCAGAAATCGCCCTTAAAAACCCCTGGATTTTAGCAGACCATGTGCTACCTTGGAAGTGCATGCTGAAACTCTTTCGGTCTGTGCTCTGAGATAGTTCCCGCGACCCCCTTTCTTGCCGGTCATGCCCCTTCTACGAAACTCATCCTCATTCACCGCCAGAAGCCCAGAGAAGTTGCTCAGGTGTGAGTATATCTCCCTCTATCCTAGTTTTTCTCTCTCTCTGCCTCCCCTGCTCTCGCTCTTCCCCGCTTAGTCTAGTGTGTGTGTGTGTGTGCTGCAGTTGGATGTTTGCTTATTTTTGTCAAATAAATACTTTAATTGGAGCTTCGACCGTTTCAGTGTCTTTCCTAGCCAGAATTCTTACGTCTCCCGTAGACAAGTGGATAAGGTCCTAGAAGCAAAGTTGGGTGCTTCCCTCTCTCATTTCAGCTAATTATAAATTCCCCCAAATTAGGTCTTGGTTTCCCAACAGCTTGCCACCACACACATTGTGGCTGCTGTCCTCAGGCCTCCATCTGAGTTCCTTTGTGCCATCTGCTTCTCCAAGCCTCATGGTTTGTGATGGTTCTACTAGCCTGCTTTCCGAGGATTCTTCCTTCAGATAAGGTAACTGCACCACCTTGCCCAATTCTTTAAGGGTCTAAGCAGATGGCGCAAAGCGCCATCTTCAGGACAAGGAAGGGGAGGCGCAGCCACATGCTGGGCACCCCAACACCTTCCCAAAGACGTTGTCAGAGCACCGGACCCTCGGCACGTCCAGCACTCCGAGGATGCCTATCTGCCGCAGCGTCCACACATGCTGCGGCGGAAAAGGCGCCGAAGATGCGCCGGCAGCCTTTTGCGGTGCACCTTCGGTAATTTGTGGAAGGAGCGCTATTTTAGCGCTCCTTCCTGGGGTGGCAAAGCTGCACCACGGGGCCGAGGAATGCGGATGCCTCGGCCCTGATCTGCAGCTTCCTGGGGCGGCCCCGTGCCGCCCGTCTGCTTCCCCCCAAGGGCCTAAGCAGACGGCGCAAAGCGCCATCTTCAGGGCAAAGAAGGGGAGGGGCAGCCACACGCTGGGTGCCCCAACCCCTTCCTGAAGACGTCGTTGGAGTGCCGGACCCTTCGCATATCCAGCACTCCAAGGATGACTATCCGCTGCAGCAATCACACACGCTGTGGCGGAAAAAGTGCCGAAGGTGCGCAGGCAGCCTTTTGAAGTGCACCTTCAGCGATTTGTGGAAGGAGCACTATTTTAGTGCTCCTTCCTGGGGCAGCGAACCTGCGCAGTGGGGCCAAGGAATGTGGATGCCTCGGCCCCGATCCGCAGCTTCTTGGGGTGGCCCCTTGCCACCCGTCTGCTTCTGCCCCTAAGTCTGCCATCCCAATCTGCTCCTCCATTTGTTCTGTATGTTGTTCTGTATGTTAGCTCTTTAAGTTAGTTGTTTAGATGAGTTGCCTGCATCTGTGGGCTCTTTATATTTCTTCCAACAGAAGTTCATATATTTTAACATGCTGGAGTCTCCATCATTTATTTCCAATATAGCTAGTGCTGGATCCTGCAAATTATGTACCTCCTCTCACATAGCCAAGTTGAATGTTCTCCAAGCTAATTAAGGATAGATTGTTGTTGTCACTGGAGGCTCTACACCAGGAGTGACACTTTATAAGTGGGGAAAAAACCTTTGTAAACATCATTCCAGGCAGGGAACTAGTCTGGACATTGGTAAATGCTGGTGCTTGTCAGGAAGAAATCTGTCCTGGCTCTGCGAGCAGTCAGAAGAATTGCAGCAGCTGTAGGAGCTAATGGAGAAAAATTGCGGTGCCAGCCAAGCAGTGTTCTCTCTAGCCTGCTGCCCTGAATCCAATGTGAATCCATTCCCCAGACTACTGAAAACACTGGAGTTTCCATCAAACTCTGGAGCAAACTGAGTTTTTAAATTTGTATTTATTTATTTATTGCACTTATATCCCACCTTTCTTCTAAAATGGAATCCAAGGTTTAAGGCATTATGCTTTGGGTTTACTGCTGATAGGGTCACCTATCATGTGTCCCAATTGCACCAGATTGGGGGGGGGGGGATTGTCAGATTTTTTTTCCCCCTCAAGAAACCAAGCCCTCAAACACAAAGCTTTCTGTTTGACAGTGATCCAGTCATTTTTCCTCAGCCTTGCCTCCTTCACATGGATTGTTGTGAGGAGATGGGGAGGAAAGCCTATCAATTCTGCTTTTGATTCCTTCAAGGAAGGAAAGGTTATAAGTTCATATAAATGACAAAAGTGGGTTCTTTGATCAAAGTGGATGGTTATCTCATGCCATATATCTTAGTTGAAATCCCTTATGTGCGCATAGAGCTGATAGTACAGTTCCATGTCTTCCCACTGCCTGGCAGCTTTCAAGCCCTCCTGCTGTTGCTTACTGATGGGGAAGGGAGAGAAGTGGAAAGGGATTCAAACCATCGAGAAGCAGCTGGTCTCAGCTTGGACAAAGGAGAGAAAAGATAGTACAGTACACCCACACATATTTGCCTTTTCTTTCCCCTAGGAGTTCAGAGCAGCCACAGGTAAATGCCATAGACCATTTCTGTCAAAAGGCAAATGTTTGGGGAGCAGTGGTATCACACAACCCACAGGGTTTCGGCTGGTGTGATCCTTTCCCCTTGCACCTCACTAGTGATGCCTCTGGTCATCTCTATCCTCCATCTTCTGATTCAACCCCCTAAACCCACCTTAAAATTCAAGGAACTGTACCAAGTAAAGGAGTTTTATGGCCCCGGCAAGAGGGGCACTGAAGGATAATGCATCCAGCCCCCTCCTGCCAGTAAACTGAGATGCAAGGAACAGGAGCAGGGACCCCTGTTTGTTGCACCATGGCTCACTATCAGGAGACTGGATGGGTCATCCTTCAGCATCTTACTCATCAGTACTGCAGAACTCTGTACACCTGCCTGTCAGAATGTGGCCTATTCTGTCATAAAATTGATATTTCTGTAAGGTATGAGCATGTTTAATCGGGTATTACAGTGTTTTAGATATGTAGAAACATTATATAAATGTTAGAGTATATTGGGATATGGTGAGAATGATGGGAGCCATAGTACTAGTGGAAATAATTGGTGGTGGTTCAGTGGGATTCTTGTTGCATGGCAAAGAAATGTGCAGATGTTGGAGGAGGAATTTTCTCAGAGTTTCCTGTTGGGAAAATGGAAAGCAGAGATGAGATCAGGATGGTATTGGGGGCTGGGGGGGATAAGCTTGAAATGGAAGAGAAGGTTAATAAATAAATAAATAAATAAATAAATAATAAACTTTATTTTTATACCCCGCCTTTTGCCTGAAGGCAACCAAGGCGGCTCACAACAATTGCATGTATAAAACACCCCCACAACAAACAACAGTAACATAAAAACAAGTTACCCCCCCCCCTTAAAATTACATGATGCTAAAAAATTTAAAATAGCTGGTATACTCACACCAGTGATTATAAAATGTGACAAACCTAAACATAAAAATCTAAACATAGAAACATAAAAACATAAGAGAGGGAGAGAGACATACATTAGATATGGTCTGATTTTATACAGGGAAAACCTGCCGGAAGAGATCCGTTTTGATGGCTTTTTTGAAATTCTCCAAGCTAGTTGCTTGACGGATCTCCTCTGGCAGGGCATTCCATAGTCTGGGAGCAGCAATGGAAAAAGACCTCTGGGAGGTTGCTGTTAATCTAGTTCTCCTTTGTTGGAGTAAATTCCTCCCAGAAGATCTGAGGGTGTGGGGTGGGTTATATGGAAGGAGGCAATCCCTTAGATAGGTTGGACCTAGGCCATGTAGGGCTTTAAAGGTCATCAGCAACACCTTATACTGTGCTCGGAAACTGATAGGCAGCCAGTGGAGGGATTTCAAAATTGGTGTAATGTGATCCCTTCTGGATTTCCAGGTGACTAACCTGGCTGCCATATTTTGCACCAATTGTAGTTTCCGAACTAGGTATAAGGGTAGCCCCATGTAGAGTGCGTTACAGAAGTTAAGTCATGAGGTTACCAGTGCATGTACTACAGTTTCTAGGTCCTTTATCTCCATGTAAGGGCACAGTTGGCGTATCTTCCAAAGCTGATAACAGGCGCTCCTGACTGCCACATTCACCTGATCGGTCATGTGAAGTGATGGGTCTAGGAGCACCTCCAAGCTGCGAACACAGTCCTTCGAGGGGAGCGTGACCCCTTCTAGGTCTGGAGATTGTATCCCAATACCTGGTTTAGGGGCCCCTACTGTAACCACCTCCATTTTCTCTGGATTCAGTTTGAATCAGTTTTTACTCATCCAGTCCATTACCACTTCAAGACATTGATTGAGGGGAGAAATACCATCTGTTGTCATGGACAATGACCGAGACATGGAGAAATATATTTGGGTGTCATCACCGTACTGGTAACACCCCACCCCATGTCTCTCGATGATTTTCCCCAGTGGCTTCATATGGATATTAAAGCGCATTGGGGACAGGATGGCACCCTGAGGGATGCCACAATTAAGCTCTGTTTTTGATGAGCAACTGTCCCCAAGCATCACCCTCTGGAACCTGCCTGAGAGAAAGGAATGGAACCACTGGAGTACAGTGCCTCCAATCCCTAACTCGCCCAAGCGTTCCAAGAGGATGCTGTGATCTATCATATGAAAAGCCGCTGAGAGATCCAAAAGCACCAACTGGATCATGCTTCCCCTGTTGATGTTTTGGTGGAGGTCATCTACCAGAGCAACCATGGCAGTCTCCACCCTGAATCCCAGTCTGAAGCTGGTTTGAAATGGATCTAGAAAATCGGTTTCATCCAAGATCACTTGGGATTGAGATCATTTGGTATGTTTTAATTAGTAAATGAATTAAGGTGAAGCCCATGACCTTTAGGGGTGGGGTATTGTTAATGTTATGCTAATGTTTGTGGATGATGGAACTTTTGTCTACAGATGTCTATGCTAACACCGATGTTTTTTATGGAATAAAGTTTTACTGTTTGTGATACAGAAGACTTGTTTACTGAACTCCTGGGGAAAGGGCAGTTCCTGATGAGTAAATTAGATTTTAGGGATATTTGCAGCACTGGCAATGTTCCCACAATCATAAATGTGTATACAGAACGGTGACAAGGTCATATGTCTAGCTTATGACATCATTAATGCTGAAGAAGAAGCCAGGCAATATTTTTGTTTTCATTTGTAAGCCATCTTGAGTCACAGTTTTGGAAGAAAGATGAGATATAAATAAAATTAATCATGAGCATAATAATAACCTGACATACACTGTACAGAGACTGATTCATATATACTCAATATTTGAACTTGCAAATGCAAGCAAAGGAGTCTCTTGTCAATATGCATTTGCATTCCAACCAGTACTGGGGATGAGGTTACAACTCTCTGATAAAAAGCCATTTATAAAGGATATGTAAGGCAAGAATTCCAGATCACTTGTACTTCATCTCTGTAAACTCTTTGCACTTGCCAGCAATCAGTCATTGTGAAGGCTTCTAAGCTCTATTAGCAATTAATTTCCAAGAGTTGATCAGGCTTGAAAGTGATTGTGCCCAGAGAAAAATGAATGGGATGGAAAATGCACTTAATTACAACTGCCATCTCAGGAAAGGAGACTGACAGACCAGCTTTTCTGCACGGATGTCAGTTACAGTTCTTGAGCGTCTGAATCTAAGAAGCAGGATTCAGTATGTTTGGTTTTGTACAAGGAAGCCAACTTAACACCAAGTATGCTCTGATGCTTGGAGGAATGATAACATTGGAGACATAAGGATACTCCTAGTGAACACAACATAAGTAGGTGGTTTTGCTTGCTACCTGGTCAGTAGGGATAATCATCAATGGAAGTCAGAGAAATTTATATCTACCACAGAAATGTCATACATTGTCCAGTATGCAAGAACCTCCATGAAAATGTTCATTGCCCAGACAAAACACAAAAGTGAATGTGGATACTAACTGGCCACTATGGCATAATTCTCCAACAACTCTTGGAAACTGGGGACTTTGACCAGGTAATGAATGCAATGCACTGTTCATTCCTTCAATTTGAATTATTATTATTATTATTATTATTACCCCTTTTCCACTAAATTGGGGTGCAAAGCAGCTTACAAATTAAAATGATTATAATATAAATTTATTTATTTATTTATTTCAATTTATTTATTTCTCCCACAATGGGATTCAATTAGAAATATACAACATTAAAACATTAAGAAAGAATTAAACTATTAACTATATTTTTAAAAATGCACACTAAAAAAATTAAACTGTACAATTTAAAATAATATTATACCCTCTTACAGCCCTTTCCTTAGAAGTCTTAAGTTCTAAAAGCCTGAATAAAAAAAGGTCTTTGACAATGGAAGGTCAGAAAGAAGGGGACCTTTCTAGCCTCCCTAGGGAGTGAGTCTAGGGAAAGCCATTAAGAAGGATATCTGTCATGTTCCAAATGGGCCTGTGACAATGGTGATACCAAGAGAAGACTTTCACCCAATGAGCCCTAAATGGCCCAGGTCCAGGCTATTTGGTAGACTCTATCTCTGCCATGGCTTTGAAATCACCAGGAGAGGCCCTTCTCTCAATCCCATCACCATTGCAAGCATGGTTGGTGGGAACACAAGAAAGGGACTTCTCAGTGGATGCCTCTAGACTCTGGAACTCCCTTCCCAGGGATGCTAGAATGCCCTCCTTCTTGTTGGCCTTCCATTGTTAGGCTGAAACTTTTTTATTCAGACAGTCTTTTAAAACAGAAACTTAAAAAAAAACAGGATAGAAGGTGCTGTAATGTTTTAACAGTGGTTTTTAAAACAGTGGTCTTTTAAAATTGCAATTTTATTCTTTGGTTATGTGATTTGTTTTAATACTGTAATAGTTTTTAATGTTTCATTTTTGTATGTTTTTAATTGCATTGTTCTTTTTAATTGTGAGCCATTTTGAGTCCCATTTTTTGGAGGAAAGAGGTATAGAAATACATTTCTTCTTCTTCTTCTTCTTCTTCTTCTTCTTCTTCTTCTTCAAATTAGACAGGCTCATGTGGAGAGATATGGCCTGTCAGATAAGCTAGACCTAACTAAGTGGTTTCCAAGCTTTGGTATTCCTGATATAGAATCATAGAATCATAGAGTTGGAAGAGACCACAGAGGCCATGGAGGAACACCAACCAAAGCACTCCCCAGAAATGGCCATCCAGCTTCTGTTGAAAAACCTTCAAAGAAAGAAACTCCACCATATTCCGAGGAAACATATTCCACTGTCAAACAGCACTGACCATCAAAAAGTTCCTCCTGAGATTTAAGTGGAATCTCTGTTCTTGTAATTTGAATCCATTGATCCTTGTCCTAGTTTCTGAAGCCATGGAAAACAAGCCTCTTTCTTCTCCGATATAGCACCCCTTCAAATATTTAAACATGACTATCATGTCTCCTGTTAACCTTCTCCTCTTAACCATCAGAAGCTGAAAGAAATGGAGGCACAGATTGTCATCTCGTCTCTACTGCCAGTTGAAGGGCACGGTCCAGGAAGAGAGAGGAAGATAGCAGATGTCAACAATTGGCTCCGCAGATGGTGTCGTCGAGAACGATTTGGATTCTTGGATCATGGGATGCAGTTCCATGAGGGTGGACTCCTGGCAAGGGATGGGCTGCATCTCACACCAGTTGGAAGAAACGTTTTTGCCAACAGTCTGAAGAATTTGATCAGGAGGGCTTTAAACTGAGTTATGTGGGGAAGGGAGACAGCACCCTGGAAGACAAAAGGACTGGAAAAAATAGTCAAACTGTCATAGAGGAAACAAAGCAAACAGTAGAGGGACCCAACAGTGGGAGGCAAAAAAACGTGCTAAGGCAGCAAGTAAAGGAGACATATGGTCTTAGATGTCTCTACACTAATGCACAGAGCATGGGAAATAAGCAAGATGAACTTGAACTCCTAGCGCAACAAAGCAAATATGATATAATAGGCATCACTGAAACCTGGTGGGATGAGTCTCATGATTGGAATGTAAAAATACAGGGGTATAACCTCTTCAAGAGAAACAGGCCAAACAGGAGAGGAGGAGGAATAGCATTATATGTCAGGGATATTTACACCAGTGAAGAAATCCAGGACAACAATCCTGGAAGCCAGGTGGAGAGCATTTGGATAAAAATTAAAGGGGAAAGAAACAACAGGGATGTTATTGTGGGAGTCTACTACAGACCCCCGACTCAGGCAGAAGAACTGGATGATGCCTTTCTAGAACAGATGACCACACACTCAGAAAGGAGAAATATAGTAGTGATGGGTGACTTCAACTATCCGGATATTTGCTGGAAGTCAAACTCGGCAAAATCCTTGAGGTCTAGCAAATTCCTCACTTGCCTCGAAGACAATTTCATTGTTCAAAAGGTGGAAGAGGCAACGAGGGAGTCAGCTATTTTGGATCTGATCCTAACTAACAGGGAAGACCTAGTTAATGGGGTGCAAGTGGTTGGATCCTTAGGCGGGAGTGATCATGTCCTCCTGGAGTTTATTATACAGTGGAAAGGAGAAGCCAGGCATAGTCAGACATGCATTCTAGACTTTAGGAAAGCTGATTTTACTAAACTTAGAGAAATACTGAGGGTGATCCCATGGACAGGAATACTAAAAGAGAAGGGAGTTCAAGACGGATGGGAGTTTCTCAAAAGGGCGATACTGAAGGCACAATTTCAAACTGTGCCAATGAGGAGGAAGAATGGGAGGTGTCTCAAGAAACCAGGATGGATGACTAAGGAACTTGCAACTGAACTATGTTTTAAACGGAACATGTATAAGAAATGGAAAAATGGGGAAATCACAAAAGAGGAATTCAAACAAATAGCTAGCACGTGTAGGGTTAACGTCAGAAAAGCTAAAGCGCAGAATGAAATCAGGCTTGCTGGAGCGGTTAAGAACAATAAAAAGGGCTTTTGGGGGTATGTCAGTAGCAAAAGGAAAAAGAAGGAAATGGTAGGGCCACTGTGTGGAGAAGATGGCAAAAAGTTAACAGGGGACAGAGAAAAGGCAGAATTACTCAACACCTTCTTTGCTTCAGTCTTCTCAGAAAAGGCAAAGGGTGCTCAAGTTGAGGATAATGGAGCAGAGGACAGAATAGGAGAATTTCATCACAGAATAAGTAAAGAGATAGTACAGAAACATCTGGTTAATCTAGATGAATATAAGTCTCCAGGACCAGATGAATTACATCCAAGGGTATTAAAAGAACTGGCAAATGTAATATCAGAACCATTGGCAATAATCTTTGAGAATTCCTGGAAAACAGGAGAGGTCCCAGCGGACTGGAGGAGGGCAAATGTTGTCCCCATCTTCAAAAAGGGGAAAAAAGAGGATCCCAACAATTATCGTCCAGTTAGTCTGACATCAATACCCGGAAAGATTCTGGAGCAGATCATTAAACAGAGAGTCTGTGAACATCTGGAAGATAATTTCATAATCACAAAAAGTCAACATGGGTTTCAGAGAAACAGGTCATGCCAGACAAATCTGATCTCTTTTTTTGATAAAATTACCAGCTTGGTAGATGAAGGGAATGCTGTGGATATAGTATATCTTGATTTCAGTAAGGCCTTTGACAAGGTTCCCCATGACATTCTTGCAAGCAAGTTGGTAAAATGTGGGCTAGACAAAGTAACTGTTACATGGATTTGTAATTGGTTATCTGGTCGAACACAAAGGGTGCTCAACAATGGCTCCTTTTCAACCTGGAAAGAAGTGACCAGTGGGGTGCCACAGGGCTCTGTCCTGGGCCCAGTGCTATTCAATATCTTTATTAATGACTTGGATGATGGTATTGGGGGCATAGTTATCAAATTTGCAGATGACACCAAATTAGGAGGAGTAGCTAATACCCCAGAGGACAGGATCAAAATTCAAAATGACTTGAGCAGACTAGAAAGTTGGGCCAAAGCTAACAAAATGAAATTCAACACAGAGAAATGTAAGGTACTGCACTTAGGGCGGAAAAACGAAAAGTACAGATATACGATGGGGGACACTTGGCTGAATGAGACTACATGTGAAAGGGATCTAGGAATCCAGGTGGACCACAAGTTGAACATGAGTCAACAGTGCGATGCAGCAGCTAAAAAGGCCAATGCAATTTTAGGCTGCATCAGTAGAAGTATAGTGTCTAGATCAAGAGAAGTAATAGTGCCACTATATTCTGCTTTGGTCCGGCCTCACCTGGAATACTGTGTCCAGTTCTGGGCACCACAATTCAAAAAGGATGTGGAGAAATTGGAGCGTGTCCAAAGGAGGGCAACTAAAATGGTGAAGGGTCTGGAAACCAAGCCCTATGAGGAACGACTTAGGGAGCTGGGGATGTTTAGCCTGGAGAAGAGAAGGCTGAGAGGTGATATGATAGCCGTGTTTAAATATTTGAAGGGATGTCATATCGAGGAGGGAACAAGCTTGTTTTCTGCTGCTCCAGAGACTAGGACCCGAAACAATGGATGCAAGCTGCAAGAAAAGAGATTCCACCTCAACATTAGGAGGAACTTCCTGACAGTAAGGGCGGTTCGACAGTGGAACACACTCCCTCGGAGAGTAGTGGAGTCTCCTTCCTTGGAGGTCTTTAAGCAGAGGCTGGATGGCCATCTGTCGGGGATGCTTTGATTGGGAGTTCCTGCATGGCAGGGGGTTGGACTGGATGGCCCTTGTGGTCTCTTCCAACTCTATGATTCTATGATTCTATGACCAAACATTCCCAGCTTCCTAAGCCTCTCCTCAGAAGGCATGGCTTCCAGACCTTTCACCATTTTGGTTGCCCTCTGCTGGACATGTTCCAGCTTGTCAACTTTCTCTTGAATTGAGATGTCTAGAACTGGACACAATATTCCAGGTGGGGCCTGACCAAAGTAGAATACAGTGATACTATATCTTCCCTTGATCTAAACAATATGCTCCTATTGATGCAACCAAGAATCTCATTGGTTTTTTTTTTTGGCTGCCGCATCACACTGCTGACTCATGTTCAGCTTGTGGTATGCTAAGTCCCAAGATCCCTTTCACATGAACTGCTGTCTATCCAAGTGTCTCCCATCCTATATCTGTGCATGTTTTTGACTTCAGCACCTAGATTCCTGATTGTTGGCCAAACTGGCTTCTGGAAGTTGAAGTCCAAAAACCTTGGAGGACCAAAGTTTGAGAAACACTGATCTAAGCCATATTGGGTTTTATAGGTTATAACCAAGTTGATATCCTCTTCTCTCCTGTACCACCAACTAAGCCTAGACCTACCATAGAGTTACTGCTGCACCCTCCATGGCCATTCCATGCCTAGTGAGAGCAGTGGAACATCAGAAAAGCATCAGAAATGTTCTTCATTATAGCAAAAACAGACGACAGTATCCCACCTTGTTTTATTAAATTTGAAATGTAACTTCACTGCACCCAGATTAGCAAGAGAGAGACGGTATGTCTATATGAGCTAAATTATCCAGTTCTACATAACCTGGCCCTCACTGCAACCTGTCTTCATAATGCAGGGCCAAAGCTCCAATTGAACTGCAGACTGCTTTCACTCAGGGAACATCCTGGAGTATTCTGGCTGATGCAGACCCACCCAGAGGCTGGGAGATATGTGGGTGGAGAAAGGGAGAATAACTGTATTACAAGTAACTTTATTACAGGTGACTTATTGGCTGAGATCCTGCATTGTTCTTGTATAATGTAACCTATACTCCTGTAGTTAACTGATGGTTGAATTACTCCACCTTTCTGCTGAATACTGGCATTGCGCAACTAATAGTCTATCTTCAAATGTGCTTGCTTTTTGCCCCATTGTGAGATGGGGAACGCACATGGTTGTTTCCACAATCCCAGTGAATCAAGGAGTACATTGAAAGCAGTGACTTATAGTTGTGCACCATCCAAGAATGTGAAACTGCCTGTGAAATGATTATACTTGTCGAACTTCACTTACACAAGCATGAACTGATTATTTCGGTGATGCAAAGAACAGTAACAACAAAAAAATAATGCACAATTGCATGTGTAAGGGAACTTGCATTTGCATGAAATGCCAACAGGATTCCAGCCATTACTGCCACAGTCTGGCCCTGCTTTACACAATTTAGTGTGGGAGCTCATGGCTGTGTTGTGTACCTTCAAGTAATTTACAACTACTGGCAACCCTAAGGCAAAGTTATCATGGGGTTTTCTTGGCAAGATTTGTTCAGAGGGGATTTGCCTTCTTCTGTGGCTGAAAGCGTTGTACCCAGGGAGTTTCCATGGCTGAGTGAGGATTTGAATCTTGGCTCCAGAGTCATAGCACTAGAAGTTCCGCTAGGGATACAACTACACTATAGAAATACTGCAGTTTAACACCACTTTAACTGCCATTGTTCCAACCTACAGAATCCTGGGGTTTGTAATTTTGCATGCTTTGGCAGAGAAGGCTAAAGCCCTTGTAAAACTACAAATCCCAGGATTCCAGGGAATGGAGGTACAGCTCTTAAAGTGGTATCAAATGGTATTATCTCTACAGTGTAGATCAGTGCTTCCCAAACTTTGATCCCATAGATGTTTTGGACTTCAGCTCTTAGAATCCCTGACTGTTGGCCAAGTTGGCTGGGGTTTCTGGGAGCTGAAGTCCAAAACACTTGGAGGACCAAAGTTTGGGAATCACTGGTGTAAATGCATCCCCAGTGAGGTTTCCATGGCTGAGCGGGAATTTCTCCAGAGTCTTAGTCCAATGCTGAAACCTCTCCACCATGTTGGCTCTCATATGCAAGAACTCGTATGCAACAGAAAGGCTACTGAACCTTTTGGTTTGGCTCTATAGCCCTGCTGTCATGCAGGAGAAAGACTGAAATAGCTTTGATAATCACCCAAAGTGTCAGTGCTTAGATCAGGGGTAGGCAACCTTTCCCCTTTAAGGGCCGAGGGACTTCAGCTCCCAGAATCCCAGGAGCTATTGGCCAACGTGGGACTATTGGCCAACATGGCTGAGGCTTCTGGGAGCTGAAGTCCCTCGGCCCTTAAAGGGGAAAGGTTGCCTACCCCTGGCTTAGATGCTGTTAACTGCACACCAGCAGGTCTCCAGCTGATAAGCTTATTTCCGGAGGCTGTTGCTTAATCATATCACTGCTCCAGGCCAAGGTGAAAAGGTGAAGGCCCTGAAGAACTAGGACATTGGTGGGTTCCCCGCCCCCCCCCCCCATACTTGCATTTGGCAATCTGCTATCTAATGTTAACAGATCTAGGTCATTTCCCCCTCTGCTCATTCCTCATTCCTATATCATCTTTTGTTTTCCAAATCCTGAGGGTTTCCTTGAAAGGTCTCCACTAACTTTTATCTATAAACAGATGTGCATCTAAATCTGAGCAGCTCTACATGAAGAATTGCATATAATGCTAGATAAACTTTCCCCACTCTTCTCCCCTCCCCAGAAAGCAAGAGAGGAGCTCCGATCAAACATACTTTTGGCATTCACATCAAAAACCATTGTTTGATAAGTCAGTGACAGCAACTCCATCCTGACTTGTCTTTGACTGCCACCACCAGCTATTATTCTTCAGATGATGTGGAGCAGCGTTCTTTCCCTTGCAGGAGTTGTCAACCCATAGCCCAGGTTCTGAGAACTTGATCAAAGACAAGGGGAGCTAGGTTTGCATTCCTCATCAGCACTTTCTGAGTAAATTGAATGTACTATCACTATTTATCACATGACTACTTTGAAAGCTTATGATCTGTTCCTTCAACATGATCTTCCCTCAATGAACTCACAGTGGGATACATAGTCTGTTTCATTTGCAGGATCGTTTTGGCCCTAATAATCCTGGCAGGAGCAAAATGCTGTGTGCCATTGGATAATTGGTTCCACTGCCTTGGAACCCTGGGAAATCACACTCAACATTCCTTCTTATTTAGAATCATAAATAGAACCATAAACAAATTTCACACACATACCTAAACCAAATATATAAAAACAGCAATAGCAAAATAAAGTTATAGTACCACACTATTCCACATTGGAGAGTCAGCAGGGTGTAGTAGTTTGAGCATAGGCATTGGACTCTGGAGATGGAGGTTTGAGTCCCCGCTCAGCCATGGGAACCCATTGGGTGGCCTTGGGCGAGTCACACCCTCTCAGCCCCCCCCTAAAAAAACCCATGACCTTAGGGTCACCATAAGTTGAAAATAACTCGAAGGCACACAACAACAACAATTCTGCTTTTGTCAGATCTCACTTGAAATATTGTGTCCAGTTTTGGTGAATGGTGTCTCTGGCTGCATTTCCACTAGAGACGTAATGCATTTTTACATCACTTTAACTGCCATGGGGCTGAATGCTATGGAATTCTGGGATCTGTAGTTTTGTGAGATATTTCATTTTCTCTGTCAGAAAGCTGGTGCCACAACAAACTACAAATCTCAGAATTCTGTAGAATGAAGCTATGACAGTTAAAGTTGGGTCAAACTGCAGTACTGTAGTGCAGATGCAGCCTCTGTCAATAGAGTAGTGAATCTGCTTCAGGAAAAGAGGCTGTCCAAAGTGCTTAGCCTGTTTTGAGGACAGGGCTCAGTAACTTGGAGAACTCCTCTAAAATCCAAAATAAAACCCAGTGTAGATTCACTGCACCTCTGATACAGAAGTCCACCAACTATCCATGTTTTCCCCTAACCCCATTTCAACATGCATTGCTTTCAAGTCTATTTTTCAGTAACAAGGACTATAAACTTGCTGTTGTTGTTGTTTAAAAATAAGAAGGACATAAAAGACTTGGCAAGCAATATTTGGAGGAACTAGTTAAATTTAGCATGGGAAGGGGACTAATTGCCACAAAGCTGATTAAATTTGACTACCTGTGTGACAATCAGTTGTTTCCCCCTTCCCTTCAGACTTAAGAGTTAATTTGCTAGGTTAACAGCACTAATTATAGTAAAGATTTGGAATAACTGATTAAACCTAGCTAGTTATGTGCATGTGTTTTCTCTTTCCTCCAACAATGTTTAACTGACAGCATTCAGTAATCCTGTGGCAGAATGCTGCACCACATTGTTCATTGCAAAGGGTGGTGTCAAATGGAGCATCACATGGTTCAGAGTCAGATAATTTGAAAGAAACTAAAGAAAAGAGAGGCAGAGCTTTTGGAAACTGGAGACAGAACTTGGGACCCCATCAAAACAAGAGCTGTAGCATTGACCTTTGCAAGTCATGATTCCTTGCTTCCAAATGAATTGTGAGGTAGCAGATGCATTTATTGCATAAGACAAATATATATACAAATATATATACAATAAGGTATGGGGAATTCATAAGCATAAATATTTTGACTGCTCCTGAGCATAGGTGTCTTTAGGGATATATATATATATATATATATATATATATATATATATATATATATATATCCCTAAAGACACCTATGCTCAGGAGCAGTCAAAATATTTATGCTTATGAATTCCCCATACCTTATTGCAACCTGTTAGATTCCAGGCCTTGGGACAACCTTTCTCAATCCTCAAATTTTCTAAGTGCATTGTACTGCAATCCCCACCATCTCCAGCCAACAATCAGATTGTGAGATTTATAGCCTAGTGCATTTAGAAACTGCCACCTTCAGGAAGGTAACTTAGAAACTCTGAAAATGTCATAGTTTCCTTAAAAACAAACAAGTTCATTAATGAATTAATTAGCAATCAATGCAACCAATTAAATTTCCACTTTCCCAGAATTACCATCAATATATTCATTTCCCCCCTTGCTAAAAATCAATACTAACAAATTAATTGTTAAACCTAATGCTCCAAGCTCAGATTTTCTTTAAAAAATCAGGCATGTGGGGGTCTATAAGGAAAAAAAGATACACCCACCCAAATTCCATAGATGGGAATAGAAGAACAAATACATGCACACTTCCAAGTTCTCCAGAATTCTTCATCAAGACCTAAAAATCAGGGGATGAAAGAAGAAACAGGAAAGTTTTAAAAATAACAAAATAAGGCCAGATGTTACAGCCATGAAGTCTGCACTTAAATTCAGTTTCCCAAATGGAAACTGCAAAATGAATGAACCATAGGTAGGTGTGTGGGTATCAGATTACCTTCCAAATCTAGCAGTGCATTCTGGGATGGGATGGTGATGATAGGTCTTCATTTCTCTAAACACAAAGCCTGGCTGCAACTCTGAGATCTGCCTTATGCCTCAGGCAAAACACATGTCCTGAGGTGACATATAGCAGAATAGAGAAATGTAACAGTCCTTGTATAAGCAAAACCGGACCTTGGAGAATTTAAAGACCTTTTAAAAAAACACTTCATACTTCACATTTTAATGTTATGTAATTTGGTGCACCAAAAATGCCATTACAGTGTTAGCAAAGTAACTTTATTGGCTCACATCTTACATTGGAGTTGCAAAACATAAATCTCTGAATGCAGAGTTAGGCATTCCTTGTGCTATGCAGTTCTTGCAATGAATGGCAACATCATACAAGTCAACCAAGACACATATATGCAACCAAGTGCATGACCAAATGTACACAGACATCTATGTGTAATGAACATGTGGTTGAGTGTGCCTTCAAGTCATGTCCAACTTATTATGACCCTAAGGCCACCATAACATGTTTTTTTCTTGGCAAGATTTGTTCATAGAGAGCTTGCCTTTGCCTTCCTCTGAAGCTCAGAGAGTGTGACTTGCCCAAGGCTTTCATGGCTGAGTGTGAATTTGAATCCTGCTCTCCAGATTCCTTATCCAGCCCTACATCACGCAGACTCTCACATGTGCATCCAAGCAAAATGTACATCCATACATAAGGGGCATCCATGCTCAGTGACAGTGCATGCACAATTCTGCTTTTGAAATTCAGAAATGAATGCAACAATTCCACAAACTGTGCCACTACTTTCACAGCACTACTTCTATAAAATCCCTTTTTGTCCAGTATGCTACTCACTGTGCTGCTTCATTTCCCCATTACTTTCTTTAACACTTTGGGAGAACAGAAAGCTTAGCGTTGATAAGAAAAAAGGGGTGAAGCCTGAAAATTTCCTGTCAAAATCTCTTTAAAATGCATTAAAATACCCATTAGAAGCACTGGTAGCTTGTGACTGCAATGTCAGTAGTTCAACCATTCTAAGTTTTAATAGAAATTTAAAGACACTATCTACGGTATTGAACCTTTTCATCAAAGCAGGTTTGGTTACTTGGATGGTTCCTTCAAATTTCAAGCAAAAACCTGGAGTGGGAGTGGATTTGTCACCCTGCTGACATGGAAGCCATTAGCCAACATGCTTTAAAAAGTAATTTTAAAGCTGGAAGATATTGTACCAACTCCTGATCTGTCCCTTGAAACCCACCGTAAAAGCCAGTGAGCCATCTCTAGTGATTGGATTCTATGGTACTACAGATAGCATGGACGGTCCCCTCCCACAAGAAAGTGATGGTGTGATGAAGAATTACCACAGAACCCCTCAAGGATGCAGATCTCTGTCACTTGGGATGGCTGGGGGGCTTTTAAGATGGGTTTCAGGGATATATGTTTCATGTTTGTTGTTGCTGTGTGCTTTCAAGTTGTTTCCGACTTATGGAGATCTTAAGGCCAACCTATCCTAGGGTTTTCTTGGCAAGATTTGTTCAGAGGAAGTTTTCCATTGCCTTCCTCTGAAGCTGAGAACATGTGACTTGCCCAAGGTCACCCAGGGGGTCTCATGTCCAACACTTAAGCCAAACCATGTTGCTATGATTGCAAATGCAGACACAAAGTAGATACAAGGTCATAAGTCTAGTTTAACTAACAGGATACTAGCCATCACTCATTACGCCAGCAGTGGAATTATGCACTCACTCATCATGTTACTTTTCAAATTGAACTTTGTTGCATTCCCCTTTAAAAAGAAGAAAGAAAGGAAGGAAGAAAGAAAGGAATTCATTACTTCACTATTGTAGCACTTTGCTTATCAAATATTTGCCCCTTAAAAGCCCAAGTGTCCCTGATATTAGCTTCATTTTGAAGCAGGTCGGAACATAGCTTTTTTATTAAAGCTTTTGGGATTTAATGATTTTATTCAGTTTGAAAGCGTACATAGTTTTAACTGTTTTCAGTTAAACATAGAGGCTCACTCCACCTCAGGGGCTCACTCCACCTTGTTGTAACATAGAGGCTCACTCCACCTCAGGAACAAAAGCCTCCAGTAGATTCAGAAAAGCTTTATTGAGCAAATAAATCATGCTGTACCATTGCTGTCAGAACTGAGGATATTCCCCCAGTTATACCAGTATAGTTAGAGTTCAAACAATTCAACATTACAAAAGCCTCCATCCCATTTGACAGCAATTCAAAACATATACTTTTCCCAGGTCTTATCCCTCCTTCTTTTCCCTTTGTACCAAGCTACATGTTCCAGCAAGAACAACTTTGGTAACTGGCAACCTATACTTCCTCCCCATACATTTGTTCATTATCCCAGGCTATGCCTGATACACAATCTTTACTTCTCCCAATCTCACCAATAAGTTAGCATAACCCATCATCCCACATTTACATACTCATTTTCAAACACTGCAATAGACATAGCAACCATTAAGCACAGCAGGAGCATGTCTGGATCATGATCCTGACCCTTGTTTTAATGTGTCAGCCAGTTGAAAATGTTTGAAAACTGTACATAGTTTTCCACTGCTTCTTATTTTAACACTGTTTTAAACTGTTTAAATGAATTTGAACAGATGCTGCACTGAGATCCGTGAATATGCAGTAGATATAAATATTTTAAAAAAAACATATAATAAATTTAAGAACTTCCACGTTCAGAGAAAGGTGGTGGTTAAATTTAAGGCAGTGCACAAAACGATTCCTGCAGCGCTGAACCTTAGACCTACATTGTGCAAAGTACAACAGAATTTGGTGGTTTTTCTGGGTTTTTCGGGCTGTGAGGCTGTGTTCTAGAAGAATGCATTCCTGACATTTTGCCTGCATCTGTGGCTGGCATCTTCATGCATCTGTGGCTGGAGGATGCCAGCCACAGATTCAGGTGAAACATCACGAATACGTTCTTCTAGAACATGGCCCCACACCCTGAAAAACCCACAAAAACCTATGGATACACATACAACAGAATTTGCCCAATCTTAGGGAAAAGAAAAAGTAACTCCATCAAGTCTCAATAAATGGAGGTGGCACTTACTTGAAATGTATCCACACTTCAGATGTTCACATATTACCATCTGTGCAGCTGGTGACTCTCATGTTAGTGGAGTGATGAACTCACCATAGGCTTTAAACTAACCTTTAAAGGAGTTGTCCATGGTCCTGAACACTTCCCCCTCCCTCAATAGCTTCAGCATGGTCAGCTCCTTAAACCTATCCAAAACCTGAAGTGGATAGAAGGCACCACTGATCATAGAATCATGGAATTATAGCAGGGGTAGGCAACCTTTCCCCATTAAGGGCCGAGGGACTTCAGCTCCCAGAAGCCTCAGCCATGTTGGCCAATAGTCCAATGTTGGCCAATAGCTCCTGGGATTCTGGGAGTTGAAGTCCCTCGGCCCTTAAAGGGGAAAGGTTGCCTACCCCTGAATTATAGAGTTGGAAGAGACCACAAGGGCCATCCAGTCCAACCCCCTGCCATGCAGGAACTCCCAATCAAAGCATCCCCAACAGATGGCCATCCAGCCTCTGCTTAAGGACCTCCAAGGAAGGAGACTCCACTACACTCTGAGGGAGTGTGTTCCACTGTCAAACTGCCCTTACTGTCAGGAAGTTCCTCCTAATGTTGAGGTGGAATCTCTTTTCCTGGAGCTTTCCTGGAGCTTTCATCCATTGTTCTGGGTCCTAGTCTCTGGAGAAGCAGAAAACAAGCTTGTTCCCTCCTCAATATGACATCCCTTCAAATATTTAGACACAGCTATCATATCACCTCTTAACCTTCTCTTCTCTAGACCCTTTACCATTTTAGTCACCCTCCTCTGGACAGTTTCTCCACATCCTTTTTGAATTGTGGTGCTCAGAACTGGACACAGTACTCCAGGTGAGACCTGACCAAGGCAGAATAGAGTGGCACTATTACTTCTCTTGATCTAGACACTATACTTCTATTGATGCAGCCTAAAATTGCATTGGCCTTTTTAGCTGCTGCATCGCACTGTTGACTCATATTCAACTTGTGGTCCACCTGGATTCCTAGATCCCTTTCACACGTAGTTTCATTCAGCCAGGTATCCCCCATCGTATATCTGTGCTTTTCGTTTTTTCATCCTAAGTACAGTACCTTACATTTCTCTGTGTTGAATTTCATATTGTTAGCTTGGGCCCAAGTTATGAACAGCATAACTTGGTGATACAATTCTGACCCAGGTTTCAATTACTGTTCACTGCATGATGTTGTAGAGGAGAGGAACTTAAAGAAAAATTAAATGTCACAGCAGAAATCCAGAAGGCCATTGAAGAACATCTGCACATTGATGTCAATAACTTTCAATATTCCCTACTTGACAGTTGCCTTAAAGCATGATTTTATTAAGGAAACTCTTCCCCCTCCTGATATATACTACAATGACAAAGCTCATCTTCTTGAGTCCTGTATCCTACTTTTAAAAAGCAAAGAAGTTGACAAATCACATGCACTTGGAGCACGTCCTTGTTTTGTCAGTTCTTCCATCTGACAAATTGCTTGTCCCCATTGAACCAATGCATGTCTTGTTCCTATATTAGTTATAGGGAGAACCTTCCTTAATGTCAGGCAACAATTTAGCAGGTACTTCAAATCATCCACAAAGATGACATTTTCACTTACCTTACTTCATCCTCAGCTCTTTGTTTATTACCCATCCCTGGTGTAAAAGCCTAAAATCATATAAAAATGTCAGTCCTGACTATTTCTCAGGCTGCATGTGATAAGTTGACTGCTTTCCTTTAAAAACGTATTGTGCCATTTTATAAAAGCAGAACAGTCAACTTACCAAGAGTAGAGAAATCCCTCCATTTTTAATCTTAAACTTAATCTTAGAGCAAACTGGATTTTTAAAGTCTTTTTGGGGGGAGAGGGAGTATCATTTTTATTTTCCCTAGTTCTTTGAAGGAAGAGAGCCAGCATGGTATAATGGTTTGAGTGTTGGACTATGACTCTGGAGACCAGGGTTGGATTCCCAGCTAAGTCATGAAACCCACCTTGGGCAAGTCACATGCTCTCAGCCTCAGGGTAAGGCAATGGCAAACCTCCTCTAAACAAATCTTGCCATGAAAACTCCATGATAAGGTAGCCTTAGGGTGACATAAGTCAGAAATAACTTGAAGGCACACGACACACACATGAACACTTTGAGGTGAATTCAATTTCCCCATTATACAGCCCAGTTTGACTTTCCAATCAGCAACAGATATCTTTGAATGAAGCCAAAGCAGATCCATATTAACCATTGTATTAATTTTTCAACTTTCTATTCTTCTTAATTATTATAACCAAGTTGTTCCAGGGGAATACTGTCCTAGATGTTCTTGGGCAGAGCTTGGAATAGTTATTTTTGGGCTACAACTCCAAGAATTACTCACTCAAATTAGTTGGGGGAATTTGGGAGCTGTAGTAAAAAAAAAGTAACATTTCAGAGCTCTGCTCTTGGGAAGAATATGCATGAGGCAAGTCCATTTCTAGTAGAGCTTGTCCACAAGATAACGAAGGAGGGATCATTATATAATCTGGAGCAAGACCAGACAGATTTCAGTGGTTGTGCATTTAACTTGGAATTCATTTTTATGTATTTATTTATTTATTTATTGTAAAGGACATGTTTCTAGTCCTCATAGTTTCAATTGCAAAGATTTATTTTTTGTATAATCTGAGAAGGCAAGATTTTTGAATAAAAGTCAGGATCACATATCTTTGCTTTCATAATTACAGATTGAGTATCCCTTATCCAAAATCATTGGGATGAAAAGTGTTTCAATTTTCAGATTTTTTCCAGTTTTGGAATATTTGCATACACATTTTGTGAACAAGCAAGCAGGAACACTACTGCTGCCACCTCAAAATTAGAAGCAGACAACTGATAGGCTCCCTTGAGGCAGGGAAGCCTGAAGAATGTGCATCTAGGGCTTACTACAGCCTCTACTGCTGCCTGATACTATTATATATATATATAAGGATTTTAGCATCTGCATTTCTGGCATTTGTATGGAGTTCTGGAACCAAACCCTTGTGGATACAGTGGACCCAATGTACACGTATTACAGCTGAAGGGGGTTGGGAGGATCTTTTGCCTCCTGTTGCGCACCTGCATTTTGACTACAACCTGTCACATGAGATCAGGTGTGAAATTTGCCACTTGTGGTGTCATGATTTGGAGAATTTCTGATTTTGGATTTTTGGATTATGGATGCTCAACCCGTGTGAGTCAAATCTCAAAATAGCAATATTGCAGCAGCCTTCTATTAGTCTTGAACACTTCTCATTTTGAATAAGCTTCACAAGAAACATTGTCATGGGTGTTCAGCAGATGAAATGAGTCAGTGGGACAACATAGCTGATTGAGTGAAATGGAATGACTGCCCAAAATAACAAGCCCCCCAAAAGTCAACCCACTGCATGTATAAAAGCTTATTGGCGAATACAGGCTTACATCCTCTGCAACCATTGCAAACCTTGCCAGGAAATGAATCAAAGCAAGAGAGTCAAAACAAAGTACATACTTGAAGATACAGAAAGGGATTTGGAAAGGCCCATGTGGCTTGAGAAACTGAAAACGCATAAGCTGTTTTGGGAAGGAGATTAGTGGATCCCCAGCTGCTATACTGAATGGAGTGTATTCAAAAATTTAGTGTATTTAAAGTTATTTGTACTGTTTGGAAGCCTTATTCCTTCTTTTCAAAAGGCTCACACTTGTCTACCTGGTTTATGCTAAGGATCTCAAAAGTGTTGGAAACTACAGCATCAATGCTATAGCAAGTTGCCTGAACAAGTGGGAGATAAGAGGCAGATAGATAGCTCCAATGTTTTCTGCTCTGGTCTATTCAGGATCTGAGTACAGGTTGCCACACTTAGTCTTTGATTTAGAATAGAATCATAGACTCATAGAGTTGGAAGAGACCACAAGGGCCCTCCAGACCAACCCCTGCCATGCAGGAACTCAAAATCAAAGCATCCCCTACAGATGGCCATACAGCCTCTGGCTTGAATATCTGTGATTATTTATTTATTTATTTATGGGGGGGGGGGAGGCTCCAGAACAGATCCTCCACAAAAAAAGAGGGGCAATTGTGTCACTCATGTCTAATAGCCAAAAACTCACAACATTATGACTACTAGTATAAATGCCAAAAATGCTTGCCAAATATTAGTGGAGGAGGCAGAGAGCTTTGCATTACTGTATCATGCATCAATGGCAAACTCCCCAAATCCTGACTGAACATAGTCAGGGACAGACTAGAATGCTAAATAATAATAATAATAATAATAATAATAATAATAATAATAATAATAATAATATCACATATATTGCTCAACAAAAGATTTACCAAGGCAGCACAAATATTTTTAAAAATGAATTAAAAACATACAAAAGCATCAACCAAAGATAATATAAACCATCAGTTATACATCTCAGAGTGTGCCCAGCAGCATTTTAGATCTGGAAAAGCCTGGGTCAATGCGAACACTTTTAATACATGTGAAAAATTCAACATTCTTGATGCATGTTTCAGTTCCATAGATTTAGGGGCAACTTCATGGAATCCCATCTTCTGAAAGGTTTCCAGATTGATCAGAGGAGTATGAGGCATTGTTATAGCTTCCCCTAAAGAGAGAGTGTTCAACTAGGACTCTGAGGATGAGGGTTCAAATCACCACTCAGTCACAGAAGCCCACTGGGTGATCTTGGACAAATCACATGTTCTCAGCCTCAGGGGGAAGTAATGGCAAACTCCCTATGAACAAATTTTGCCAAGAAATCCCACTATAGGTTTGCCTAAGATTTGCTATAAATTGAAATTGACTTGAAGGCACACAGCAACAAGGAAGGAAGGAAGGAAGGAAACATAATCAGGTTTGTGGCTGGTTTGTACTGATGAAAATGTATAATTTGGTTTCTGCTGCTAAAACAATCCACACATTTGGGCTCATAGAGAAAGAACTATTGCTCTCAGCTATTGCTCTCCATCGATTTGATGGGTTCTTGGATATGGGATGCAATTGTCTCTTTGTCACTGGATGCAATGAATAATTTTCCAGATAATTTTTGTGTTTGGGGTATATGCATAGGAAAATGTGCCCATTTCAGCGGGGTAGGAAATGTCTATCCAGCCAGCTAGAAATGAGCCAATATTCAGCCAGGTCCTGAAAGATGCTTAATATGACTATTCACTTTTCTTGAGTCCATACATATGTGTGAAAAGGATCTAAAGGTCCAAGTAGACCACCAGCTAAACATGACTTGACAATATGATGCAGTGGCAAAAAGGCCAATGCAATTCTGGGCAACATCAACAGAAGCCATGCCTAGATGAAGAGATGCAATAGTATCACTCTCTTCTGCATTGATTAGGCCTCACCTGCTGTACTATTTGTGTAATTCCGGGCACCATAGTTTAAAAAGAATACATCCAAAGACAGTACAGAGTCTAGAAACAAAGCTATAGATTATTATTGGGCTTGCTGAGTTGGGGATTCCGGCAACTGCTGCCCAAAATCTATTTTATGAGCTACATGCAGAGCAAAATGGGTGAGAGGAGTACAGAGTATTTTGCATTCAGAACACAATTGTTTCCAGCTGCATCTGTGCTACAGAAACAATGCAGTTTGACACAGCTTTAACTGCCATTCCATAGCTCAAGGTTAAGGAATCCTGGGATTTATTTGTTGTGGCATCAGAGCTCTCTGACAGAGAAGGCTAAACATCTCACAAAAACTACAAATCCCACAATTCCATAGCATTGAACCACCACAGTTAAAGTGGTGTCAAAAATGCATTATTTCTGCACTGCAGAGCTTGGGAAAATGATATTTGTAGCCTTGCTGGTGGGGGGATTTTGGGAGCTGTTGTCCATAAAAAGTAAGCTTTCCATGCTCTGATATTAGCCATATTCCCATCCTGGAATATTAGCCATGTCATCTGGGGGGTCTGAGGACTCGTACTATAAAAAGGAACTTTTGTCCACCATCCCTGACTGGTAATGGTATTCTACTGGCAATCTTTTTTTTTCTTCCCCTTTTTAAAAAAAGAAGAAGAAAGTGTTGTTTTTCTACCATATGGGCTTCTGTGGCTGAGTACTAAAGAGTATCCACTGGAAAGCTAAAAGTGGAATACAGTAGAGTTAAGTGGATGTGCCCATTATATCTAAGTGCTGTAATTAAGGGTGTTTTTTTTTTTAAAGTGAGCCATTATGTATAATTATAGAGAAATGTCCATAACCAAAGCAGAGAGGTCTGTCCTCTTGAACTAAAAATGCTATCTTAACTATTCAGAGATAACTATTGACTCGGAAGGCAATGGGGCCCATGACAATCATAGGGTACTTTCTCTTCATTGCTTCACTCTGCTCTTCTGGAGGAAATTAAACAGACAGCTTTAATTAGAAGTCTGGAACATCACCAGTGAGTGAACCAAAATAAAAGTGGCATTTCAATGCAAAATCAAGTAGGGATTTATGGATTTCTTTTTCACCTTCATTTGGAAATGCTGCTCTTCATTGGACAACCCGTCTTTTACCCTTTGCATAGGGAGGTGAAATGATATTTAATTGCTGCTGTTGTTGTTTTGCTCAAATGTCAAACTGTGTGGCAAGCAAAATTGATCTAAATCCATTTGGTGCAGAGAGTGTATGATGCTATTCACTTTCTCCCTGCTGATGTGCAGCAAAAAACCCACAAAAACACAAATCCCACACATGCCAGAGCTGTGGCTGATGGATCCCAAAACTGGATAAATGTCTTTTAAATAACTGCATTTAACCTGAGGAGAAAAGAGACTGGTTGAAGGCTTGGCCAGGGGCAATAAACAAGAGGGTAAACTGGGCACAAAGCAGTGGATTCAAGCTGCAGGAAAAGAGATTCCACCTAAACATTAGGAAGAACTTCCTGACAGTAAGGGCTGTTCAGAGAGTGGTGGAGACTCCTTCTCTGGAGGTTTTTAAACAGAGGCTGGATGGCCATCTGCTGGGAGTCCTTTGGTTGTGTATTCCTGCATGGCACAGGGTTGGACTGGATGGCCCTTGAGGTCTCCTCCAAACCTATAAATCATAGGGTTGCAGGTGAAATAAAGAACAAGGCTCCAGTACCTTTAATGGTTGTACAGAAGAGAGAATTTCAGCAAGTGTTGCTTTGTCACACAAGGAGCAACTGTTGAAGTCCACTCTTTTATACAGCCACTAAAGGCAGATGAGTTCTCTTTTATTTTGCTTGGAAACCCTACTGGTTAGACATCAAGAATGCAACTGTGGCTTCTGCTTAATGTACCATGCTATATAGCAATAGCAATAGCATGTACATTTCTATACCACTTATCAGTGAACTCAGCACTCTCTAAGCAGTTTACAATCTGTAAGCCAATTGCCCCCATAAAGCTGGGTACTCATTTTACCAATCTATGAAAGGCTGGAAGTCTGAGTCAACCTTGGAGCCCCTGGGATTGAACTCACAACCTTGCAGCTGCAGTACTAGCATTTAACCACTGCACCATCAGGGCTCCTGTGAGGACTATATGAGATGACCAAGGCCTGTCCCTTGTAACATCAGTTTCACATCCCCTGTGATTTCACAAGGAGGTCACTCTTAAGTCTCAACTTTTGGCAGTAAAATCTCAGGGCCTAACATGGGAATCTTGTGCACAAATGACTGTGTCTGTTTAGTGCCTGGACAGATGTTGTTGATCTAGGACAGTTTTCTTCTGGGTTGTGTCTTTCCTCTCCAATGATTTTGTTTGTGCACATGTTACACACACAGATGCCCTTGGGGGATGATGCAGTTGGCATTTCCTTCCTGTATCCTCAGTACCCAAAGCCACTGCTCACCAGACTTGCCTTTGAAGTCCCTTGCATAGCCATTCCATGTCTCATGGAGAGTGGAGAGGTTCAGAGAAGTGTTTGACTATGTTTCTGCAACCAGATCCTGGTTCATCCAGAGGTCTCAGTCCTGGTGTGATAATTTTGCATCTGACTATAGGAACATAGCCAGATATTCTGATTCTTCCTGCTCCCCATGCAACACAGAATGGCTATGCATGAGGGAGCTTCAGAGGTTGTATGGAAGTAGTGGTGTTGTTATATGCCACAGGCTAGCATGGGTCTACATGTGGAACTACTACACTATGCTGTCCCTATACATGATTTCAGCCTCTGACTCACTGCAAAGTTCAGAAAATATTATCCTACTCCCTTAAAAAGCCCAACCAGTCCTGGAGCTGGATCACATAATACACTGGTTGGTTGCAATGTAAATGTCTTCTTTTATTTATTTAATTATTTGCTTTAAAGTGCACAGGAAATGGCTATAAAAAGCTGGAGGCTGCACACAGGCAGTGAACTATAACTGTAGCTGCGGATCCATTTTCATGCCACTTAATTGAATAGCGCAAGCTTTTAGACCAGAAGGTCAACCACTTTCATGAGGTGCTATACAATGTGTATTTAAAAAAAAAATGGGGGAGGGGATGAGAATGGCAGGATAATAAGAAACATGATTTAGCAAGAAAAGCATCTGGATATGCACATGAACACTGCACTATGAAAACTAAGGGCACACAATTAGAACTCTCAGGTTGCTTTTGCAGTAGCTGAAGATCAAGCTGCCTACTTTTGAAAGTGCTCAATTTTCATAAAAATGTGGCTCCGTGCCAAAATGCTCCAAGGGTGTGAGAGTTTATGTTGCATCAAGAGCTCCCTAGAGCTTGGGTGCTGTTTAAACTGGACAAACATTATCTCATTTAGATCCTGTTGCAACTGGGCTGACTGAGAAATATTTCCTTTCTTTATTTGTTCAGTATGCTATGACTATCTTTCCTTTTATTTCCCAAGTTGAAAAACGAGTGTCCAGAACCAGAGCTTGGAAAACTAGAATTTGGAAAAGCTGGTGGAGGATACTGGTAATTCCAAAAAGCTCTGGTTGGAATAGTATCATCCATGTACAAGAAGTAACATCTACACCATCATCCACTTATTTAGGGGGACTCCACCATGCTGGTGGAAGATTCAGAAAGTAACTTTTAAAAACTCTGGATGGAATGGCATTATTCAGGGACACGTGATACCATCCAGACAAAACTGTACCATCAATGTATCGGTAGACTTGGAGGGGGAAAAACTCCAAGGTTTAGAGAAGAATCCTCTAAAAATCTGAATAAGAAGGCCTAACTGGTAGAACCCAAACTAGTCAAATGAGGAATAAATATGCTCACTGCCCTTGGAGTACTGGATGACCTTTTGGGTCACAAAATGAAAAACTAGGTGGGAGGTAATGCAATGGAGTATTACAGAAAAGGATGTAGGTGGGTGGCTGGCTAGTATACTGAGTGAAAGCACATTGCGACATGTTGTGGCAATTCCCATTGCCCATTTTTCATTTGGTTAGATTTTTCAGGACTATGGAGCAGGGGCAAAGATACATTATGTTAAATTTTCAAGTTGTGGAAAGCATCAAGATGATCTGCAGATATTGTACTTTTCCTTAAATAATTACTGTACTTTCCTTTTCATAGCAGCAGAAACAGTGCTGTTCAAACTTAAAAGCTATTTGCCTCATTGGCTTTGTGGGTGGCTTTTGCATCAGTCATCCAAAGTCTACTCAGAAGCGTATCCCCTGACCCAAGTGTGGCTTCTTTCTCATTAAGTATGGGGAAAATGGACTTTGGTTTTAAAATACAGAGAAAGTCTCAGCTACTTGAGTGTCTTCACTTCATGTGCATGTTTATTAGAACTAGTTCATTCCCCATTCCAGAATTATTGATATTATTATTGTCATTGTTTTTATTGGTTTGGTCTGGTTTTATTAGAACTTTATAGTTCTACTCCAGAATTAGAATTAGAATTATTATAATGCTGGGAGTTTTTACTCCCTTCAAAAGGGTCACTTTTCCCAAGCTCTAGATGAGCCAACCTGATTTGAGCTTGCAAAGAAGGGGCCCCAAATTCCAAATGTTCAGCATCCGATTGTTCCAACAGCACAACAGATAAATGTGAGATTTGACCAAGTGCTCGAAATGTACCAAGAAAACACCCTAATCTTTTTGCAGATCCACATCCCTCCAGCAAGGCCAGAGCAGTTCATCTAGAAATGTCAAGTCCCATCACAATTTCACCAAACCAGTTTCTCTTTAAGACTCTTAAAGTTCTTAAAACTTTCACACCAGGCCTGCTGTATGAGTTTTTTCCCCTCTTATCTACTGCAACAATTTCACCAGGTTGGGAAGTAATATGTCAAAGTTCATCAAGAGAGACTCTGCAGATGCTGCAATGATGGGCATGTGTTTTGTCAGGAGAGCAGATGAGGTTAGTACATTGATTTCCACCTTCTCCTGTACACTTTCCTAGAGGAAGGAAGAACTAGGTTACAACTAAGCTGTGAGAAGAAATATCCCAGTAGGCAACTAGAGACCAGTTCAGCAACAGAGCAAACATAATATTTAGCTGCTTGCCTTCTTCAGCTTAATCCAATTATTTCTTGCTATACTCAGTGTGGCCAGAGGGAAAGATACTTTTCATCTTTAGCTTCTTTGCTGTAGCTTCTGCTTCTGAGAAAACTTTTTGACATGCTTCAAGCTCATCCTTTCTCTCTCTTTTGCATAGTAGAGATGGATGGCTTCCATATTAAGGGTGCAATGAAACCAGTCTGGGCTTTATAGAAATTTTAAGGGGGCAATCCAAGGTGCTGAATTTGTCAAGTCTCATCACCTGGATAACCGTGTCCAGTTATGGGCACCACAATTCCAAAAGGATGTTGACAAACTGGAGCATGGTACTTTTAAAAAGTTGGAAGACTGCCACTTCAGAGGAACCAAAAACACCTCACCTAACTTTGTAACTTCACAAAGATGAAGTGAGCATGAGCACATATTGAAGGTTGTTGAAAATCTCTCACAGTGAGTATTCTCCCAAACTGTCTATTTGTCTGGTGATAAATCCTGGAAACCTCAACATGTCATGGTAAATTATGATTTAGCAGAGGCACCAGCCCTGGCATAAGTTGCAGTGAGGCCCTCAGGGAAAGGTTGAAGTCTCACTTAATCATACAAGAGAGGTGGGTCAAGCAAAGCAATCAGTTCTTTGGCCAGTTGGTCAGAAATGATTATCAGTGAATAAGGAGAGGTGCTGTCCGGGTTTTGCCTCAGAGTGACATCTCAAATTTATTGACTTTTTATTGACTGGCTGCTTCATGGCAAAGGTTTTGAGCAAGGCTCCAAACACATTGTTTTAATGGTAAAAAAAAAAAAAAACACCTGGGAATTTGCAAAACCTCAAATTTTTAGGCTCAAAGACATCTCCATGACTTCAAAAGATATTTTTGTAGTTTGTAGAAAAAAATAAAATAAAAATATCTTTTGAAGTCATGGAGATGTCTTTGAGCTAAAACTATAAGAAATCTAAGAAATGAAAACTCAGATAGTTTTGTTAAAGACTGGGAAAGAGTCTTTACCTTTTTGGAACAGAAATGGGGTAGTTGGGCCATACGTTTGAAAAAATGAAATCTTTAACTTTAAATGAGAGAGTAAAAACGGGAGAGCAAATGAATAAATATATTTTGGCTGGTTATTTTTCAGAGTGTCACCACAGAAGAATGAAACTATCGAAATTAAGAATACCAAATAATGGTGTTACTGTTATTGATAATATAGCAAATCAAAGAAGTTCATGGAATGTTCATAGTAACAGGAGGTGAATATATATATATATATATATATATATATATTGCTGTTAGTAATAGTATATATATATATATATAGGTATGTGTGTGTGTGTGTGTGTGTGTGTATATTAATAAATGCTTTATAGACCGCTACAGTAAATAATCAACGAGCTGTTGTTCTAACCTTTGTTTTCTTTAGATAGTCTCTGTATTCATTTTTTTTCTTTTCTTTCTATCTTTAGTTAGTTTTGTTTTAAACTTTAGGTATGTATGTATGTAGTTTTAGTTTTCTGTATATCTGTAACTTTTATGTTTGTTTACTACTGTTTGTAAAAAATAAATTTAAAAAATAAAAAGAGATATTTTTGTATATGTGGGGCATTTGCCCACTATAGTGGAGTTGTAAAATTTTAAAGAATAGTATGGCAAACCTCCTCAGGAAAAACTTTCAAAACCTGTGATAGGTTTGCCTTAGGGTCAGCTAGGCACAGAACAACAACAGTCTAAATAGAGCCAGATTCATGCAGTGGCTTAAGTTCTGGAGTAAAATAATGGGAGTCATAGAATCACAGAATCATAGAATCATAGAGTTAGAAGAGAGCACAAGGGCCATCCAGTCCAACCCCCTGTCAGGCAGGAACTTAAAATCAAACCATTCCCGACGGATGGCCATCCAGCCTCTGTTTAAAGACCTCCAAAGAAGAAGACTGCACCACTCTCTGAGGAAGTGTGTTCCACTGTCAACCAGCTCTCATAGTTAGGAAGTTCCTCTTAATGTTGAAGCGGAATCTCTTTTCCTGTAGTTTGCATCCATTGTTCTGGGTCGTATTCGCTGGAGCAGTAAAAAACAAGCTAGCTCCCTCCTCAATATGACATTTCTTCAAATATTTAAACAGGGCTATCATATCCCTTCTTAGCCGTCTCTTCTCCAGGCTAAACATACCCAGTTCCCTAAGTCGTTCCTCATAGGGCATAGTTTCCAGACCATTCACCATTTTAGTTGCTCTCCTTTGGACACGCTCCAGTTTCTCCACATCCTTTTTGAATTGTGGTGCCCAGAACTGGACACAGTATTCCAGGTGGTTCCTGACCAAAGCAGAATACAGTGGCACTATTAAGCATGATATGACCAGCATGCTTCCGTCAGTGAGCAACAGTGTAATGAAGAGTTATGACAGGGCACCACTTCCACTCCTGGCACCATTGCTCACTATTGGGAGGAGACTGAATGTCCTACAGAATGGCATATTGTAGGACCCCACTCAACAGTGTATTAAAACTATGTAGTTTGTGAGACCTGACAAGCTTTTAAGGTGTTGGAAGCATTTATGATCATGATGATGGTAACACAATCATAACTTGACCAGCAGGATGCCAGACACTGTTATGGAGACAGAAGAAAGTGATTCAACTGCACAGGTCTCTATTAAAAGAACTGGCTGTTAATAATAACAAAAAGTTATCTCCTTCACATCAAATTCAGATAGTTCTGGCCTATGGAATCATGGGATGGGCAGTTCAGGGAGGGGCATTTATAACTGAATAAAAGTTCAAGTTCAAGTATAATTCTCAGCCAGAAACCATTAGTGGCTCAACAGACTAAAAACACTAGGATTCCATAGGATGAAATTATTCATTCCATAGGATGCATAGTTGAAGTGGAATAATAGTGCTATTCCTGTTTAGTGTGAATGGGTCCAACACTGATGACACATCCCACCAGTACTGGGAGTCTAATTCAAAATAGATATCCTTGAAAAATGAAAGTGAATCACTGAGACTTTCTATCCCTCTGTTGTCCTGCAATTACAGCTCTATTATGTGTCCCAGTGCATTTCATAAATAATTATATCAAAAAATAGTTTTAAAGTATTCAAAACAAAAACTAGGGGGAAAGTACCAACACCATCTTTTTAAGATCCTTTTGTAATGACCAGATATTGGCCAAAAGCCTGTATAAATGAAAGATTCCAAATAAAATGTTATATAAGTGTTGACTTAAGAAGTACCCATTGAGACAATGGGTCTATGCAATAGATCAAAACTGACAATAGGGTGAAGTCCAATTTGTCCACTTAGCCCAGTATTGCCTTTTCTGGCTGAGAAGACTTTTAAAATAAAGATCTTGCACAGCAAGGCACCTTTACTGTTGGAGTGTGTAATGTGGTTGATATATCAATAACTATTTGAAAGCTTACTTCAAATTCTGGGACATTCTAACACCTTCAAAGATCAGAGAGAGAGAGAGAGAGAGAAAGAAAGAAAGAAAGAAAGAAAGAAAGAAAGAAAGATGTAAGTATACATTTCTTAAGAAAGTTGAAACAATAAAAATATATCCTTTTTGACAACATCAAAAAAGTTTGGCTAATGTTCCAAATCAAGAAACAGTACCAAACTTTCAGCGCAGTCGAATGCCACACAGTTACAGAGTTCTCAAACAAATCTTCCCATGTAGTAAAATAATCTGCAAAAACAGTAAAGGCTGGAAAGGGGTTGGAAGTCAAATGAGCACATCTTTCCCAGGAAATTGAAAAACCACAAGTAAATTACAGTAAGGATCTTTCTTGAAGATATGGACATAGGCTTTTATAGAGTCAACTGTTGCCATCTTGAATGTAAGTTTCCACTACATTTGAAAGCTCTGCTTTAGATCAGGAGGCTGGTAATTCTAGACTGAGCTATTCAGAATGTATATTAAAATCACTCAGCACCCAGTGTGGTGTTTTTGCCTTGAATTCCTAGGGGTGAGTTGCTACTTAGTGGCACTAATAATTGTATGCATCATAAGGTACGAATCACAATTCATCTGAAACAGATTCTGGTCCATGAAAGCATATACCATTATAAGATTTCAATCTGACATCCCCTCTGTTAAGTATAAATATCCACATGTGGAAAGTTGTTGGGCCATCACTATGCAACCTCCAGTCAACAACATTGTACAAAACATCAATGACTGCATGCAATGCACAATGCGCAATCAACAATGTGCAGTACATAATCACAGTGTGCAACATGGCTATATGGGCAACTCTGCTTCTGCCATGGTCAGCAGGATATGGTTGTTGCACTATGGCAAACAATTTGCCCCACATGCTTAGTGCAACTTATGAATGTGTATCTCACTAAGAGAATACCAGCCTAAACGTAGAAGATGGATCCAGCTTCTTTTCTGATGCTCCAGAAACTAGAACCCCCTCCAGGGTTCAAAGCAATGGATCCAGATGTCAAGAGAAGAGATTCCACCTAAACATCAGGAAGAATTTTAACTGTATAAGCTGTTCAATAGTAGAATAGATTGCCTCAAAAGTTGGTGGACTCTGCATCTTTGGAGGGCTTTAAATAGAGGTTGGATGAGTAATTTGTTGTTGTTGTTTGTTGAGTATTTTACCTGTATATTCCTGCATGGTGTGTGTGTGTGTGTGTGTGTGTGTGTGTGAGAGAGAGAGAGAGAGAGAGAGAGAGAGTGACCAAAACAGTGAAAGGTCTGGAGACTGTGCCCTATGAGAAGTAGTGGCTTAGGCAGCTGGTTATGTTTAGCCTGGAGCAGAAAAGGTTAAGAGGTGACATGATTAGCATGTTTAAATATTTGAAAGGGTGTCATATAGACAATGAGCAAGCTTGCTTTCTGCTGCCCTAAAGACTAGGACAGGGGTAGACAACCTAAGGCCTGGGGGCTGGATGCGCCCCCCCCCCCCCGAGGCCTTTGGACTGACCCCAGGCCGGTCCTGCCACTGCCGCCTGCCATGATATTGATTATTGTTGTTATTACTTGTTCTTGGGGTTTTCTTGGCAAAATCTCCACAGGGGTTTTGCCATGGCTTTTCTGGGGCTGAGAGAGTGTGCATGCATTTTTTTTTAAAAAAAATTAATAAAAATTTATTTTTATTGTTATTTATTTATTTCATTTTGGTGCTTCGCCCCCCCCAACTGTCTGAGAGACAGCAACCTGGGCCCTGGCTCAAAAAGGTTGCCTATCCCTGGACTAGGACATGGAGCAATAGATTCAAGCTAAAGGAAAAGATTCCACTTAAATATTAGGAAGAACTTCTTGATGGCAAGAGGTGTTTGACAGTACAATACACTGCCTCAGAGAGTGGTAGAGTCTCCTTTTGGAATTTTTTAAATAAAGGATGGATGGCCATCTGTTGGGAGTGTTTTGATTGTGTATTTTTGGATGGCAGGGGGTTGAACTTGAACTTGATGGCCTTTGTAGTCTCTTCCAACTGCAAGATTCTATGATTCTATAAGGGGTTGCAGACTGCCAGAAATAGTGCAAATTGAGTCCACTTTAAGGGTTAGGGTTAGGGTTAGGGAATCATGGGAACTGTATTTTATTGTGGCACCAGAGCTCTCTGACAGAGAAGGCTCAATGTCTCAGAAAAAACCCAATTCCCATGATTCCCTAGCACTAACCCTAACCCTTAAAGTGGACTCAATTTGCACTATTTCTGGCAGTCTGCAACCCCAATATGATTCCAAGTTGCTCTGACCAAAAGATCCCATATACTGACAGTGCTTGACCTGACACAGTGCTTGCCTAAAATAAAGCAAAATGAAATAAAATAAAATAAAGAGAGAGGGGGAGAGGGAGCAGAGTTGTTTGTGCTGCTCAGGGGCTGCACTGCAAGATTATTTTCAATTCTGAACCTATTATGTTCTAGGCAGGACACATCCAGTCTAATGATCAGACTACATGATAAACATACCAAAGCCAGTAATAAGCATAGCATGTGCCTCAGAAAGCAGAAATCCCCGGGGCTTAATTATGAATAAAAGTCACAGTATATACTAGTGGAGGCACTGAAGGAGAATTGGGAGTTTATGTGCCTTATCGCTAAACTTACAATGTCTCTGTGATGTATATTAGCATAAAATAGTAACAAACTGAAATGCTTATTTAATCAGATGTACAGTGCCACCATTTCCCAGGAAAGTAACTAGAATCAGGTAAACTTTAAAGCTATTGATTTCATGAGCCTAAGGAGGCTTTATGCAGCTTTAGGTATCTGGGCTATCTCTAATCACAGTTTCATCTTTATTATTGTGGTTCTCAAGTTTTTCGTATCCAAAATTAAAGGTAAAAGGTTTCATTTAGGTTGAAAGAGGCGCATCAAGTTGATCTGTCGCTTTCAGGTGGTGCTGCAGGGCTGCTATAAACCTGACAATCTCTCTGTTCCTGCTCATTAGAGCTGCTTTGAAACTGCTCTTGCCATTTTGAGTTTCATGCTGGAAAACGATTTTCCCAAAGGTGACAAATTTCTTTGCTCTTTTATAATTGACCTTCTGAAAAAATGGGTAAAAAAAATATATAGTCCCTTTCAGTAAAACTCAGGATGTGAAATGATGGCCCACTTCTTCCTGCTGCAAAGCCTGCAGCTCCCAATTAAAAAAGAAATGTCTTAATACTATAAAAGTTTAATGCATCCTGGGGTTTATTCACACCCAACTATTTTCTTGGGATCCCATCCTGGGAAACTTGATGCAACTCACACCAAATAATCCTGGGTGGTGGAGGAACTGATCAGTGCTCCACCCTTAGGTTTTTCTGCAGGAAAATAAGTTTTACTTTGAAAGGGACCATGACCTCCTCACAAATAGAGATGGACAACCTTTCCAAAGCTCCTCTCAGATTAACACAGACATTTTGAAACGTCTTCGGGGGTGGGGTGGGGGGAGAGACATTCTGAGGACTAAAGGCAAAAAATATACCATATCTGAGGGTGCATCTGTGCTATAGAAATAATGCTATTTGACACCACTTTAACTGCCATGGCTCCATCTATAGACTCCTGGAATATGTAGTTTTGTGAGGCACCAGCACTCCCTGGCAGAAAAAGCTAAAAACCTTGTAAAACTACACATCCCAGGATGCCACAGGATGGAGCTACAGCACTTAAAGTGGTGCCAAACATCATTATTTGTACAGTGTAGATGCATCATGAGATCATTTTTTAAAAAAAGAAAAATCGATTTGGATACAAACAAATGGAGAAAACTGCTCCATTAGGTTGTATAGAAGAGGGGTTGGAAATCATCTGGTACTTCACATCATAGTGGTTTTTCCCATAGGGTGGTGAATCTCTTCCGAGTTTTAGGGCCAAAACACACTGCAGAAATAATCCAGTCTGAGACCGCTTTATCTGCCCTGGCTCAATGCTAGGGAATTCCAGGAACCATGGTTTTGTGAGACACTTAGCCTTCTCTGTCGGAGAGCTCTGGTGCCACAAGAAACTACAGTTCCTAGAATTTCCTAGCACTAAGCTAGAGCAATTCAAGCAGACTCAAACTGGATTATTTCTGCAGTGTGTTTTGTTGTGTGTTACACAACATTGTGCCAACTTCTCACACACTGCTAAGTACCACACTTAGTGAACCACCTAGCCAGCACTCCTAGACTTGTAGTATGGTTTATGTTGGTATCACAGGGCTTGTTATACTCATGCCTTTCTGCTAGGCATTCCATATGCAACCATTTGGCTATTTGATCTGATCCAGCATAGTTCCTGGTATGCGTCTCTTTTCTTTAAAAATGAGTCCAGTAGCACCTGAGCAATAACATTATATCCTCATCCAAAAAAGTAATGTGTTACAGGAAGGTTGCCAGTTGTAACATATTACCTCCAAACTCTAATCTCCTTACACAGAAGAGAATTGATAGATTTTCACTGTGCTATTTTAATGCTTGTGTCTTGTATGTCTGGAATGCATCAAGCTGTCCATTGCATATTAATTACTGAATTCCTTATTAGAATTTATGCCATTTTGTTTGCTAATATCAACAGTGTGTATACATTTTAATTCTTATGTCTTCTCTGTGTAAAACAGAATTTCCCTGAGAATCAGATCTATGTTGAGTGTGAGTTACTGGTACAAATCTGCTAAGAGGTGTAATTTCCAAGTTTAAAATGTGTGGGTTAGTGTGTGTGCATGCTTCAGGTCATCTCTCAATTCATGGCTATCCTATGAATTTTTATAGAGTTTTCTTAGGCACAGAATACTCAAAAGTTGGTTTTGCCAGTTCCTTCCTCTGAAATGCAGCTTACTGTACCTGGTATTTGTTGGTGGTCTCCCCTCCAAGTATTAACCAAAGCTGACCTTTCTTGGCTTCCAAGATCAGATGGAATCTGCCGCTATTAAGGTATTTGGCATACCGTTTATTTATAGGGTTTAAGCAGTTTAAGCAGCATTGGTGGCCTTGCAGCTTAAGTAGCCTATGAAGAAAGCTGCTTCCTGAGGTTGGAGGGCTGTAAATTCAAATCCCCTCTGATATAGATTCAGATCCAGCATAGTATAGTGGTTTGAGCACTGGATTAAGACACTGGACACCAGGGTTTGAATCACCACTCAGCCATGGAAATCCACTCAGTGACCTTGAGTGAGTCACAATCTCTCAGCATCAGAGTAAGGGAAAAGCAAACCCGCTCTGAAAATATTTTGCCAAGAAAACTTCATTCACCTTAGGGTCACCATAAGTCAGAAATGACTTGAAGGCACACCACAACAACAGACTGAAAACTGGAGATGCCTCCTGTACTTTTAATTGTTTGTATATAGAAAGATCTTGCAGCACCTTTGAGACTAACTGAAAGAAAGAAATTGGAAGCGTGAGCTTTCTTAGGCTTAAATCTACTTCCTCAGATACATTTGGTGGAGTGGAAATTGAAAGGAGACTTAAGACTATGAAAGATCATGCTGCCAACTTTCAGTTAGTCTCAAAGGTGCTAAACGATCTGTCTACATACAGATTCTACAGACTAACATAGCTGTATCTTTGAATTCTATCTTTAATGGTTTGGTAGAAGAGGGAATTCCACCAGGGAGTGCTTACCATGCAACCTAATAATAAGAAACACCTACTAAAATCTCCTCTTCTATACAACCATGAAAAGTACAGGAGCTGTTTGTTGTAGTTTTTAAAAAACCCAGTAATTATGGATGAATGACAATGTGTTGTGTGACAATATTATGCAGCCAAATGCCCAAGCAATGCTACATCTGTAACTCACTTTCTATACTTTGACTATAGTAATTTATTAAATGCTTTCTTTGGTCCTTGCAACTTTTACTATAAATATTTTTTTTAAAAAAAAGTAACTTCCCACTGTTTTGCTACCATAAGTTTCAGGTCTCCAGGTGTCACCTCATGTCATCTGAAGTTTTTAAATAGAATTCTGAACCAACAGTTTTCCATCTACCTAAAATGCTGCATCTTGCTTTTTACAGCCTCCATAAAATGGGTTGGATGAATATACACAAACATTGTAGTTAAATTTAACGGCAGTAAAACCAGGTACCATCCTGAATATATCCTAGGCAGAATAATTGAATTTACTGTCCTCAAGTGAGCTGGCTTTCCTTTAAAACCACCCACGGCAAGAAGCAATTCATTAGTATGAGTAAGACATTGTGCAGCTGAGATTATATATGGTAAAAAATAATATGGCTCTTTGTTTTGTTCATTATTTCACCTTCTCCTATTATTATTATTTTTTGGAATGCAAGAAAATAAAATGCTTTGCCTCTCATTTGTACAAGAAATGGTCAGTACATCCTGAAACTTTGGAATTCTCCCTGCATAGAGAATGTTATTACATTTTTAAAAGATAGCTAACTCTCTCACAAATTGTTGGGAAACTTTTATCCGGCATTTAATCTGTTCAGCATAAATTGTGCTGTTGCAGCATTGTTGGGTGGGGGAGACATTTTTGCTGACTTGCTGAATTATTTACAACATGAGCTGCAAACCTGGTTCAGCTAAACTGCTGCACTGTCTTGGCTCTCAGTAAGGCTCAGACCCAGACAGTTCAGGATCCTGGATCCAGAAAGAAGGGGTTCTCAAAAAAATGGACCAAGAATATTTGCAAAGTCAACAGTAAACAGTGGGGAGAATTATCACAAGGAAACAAAGCTCAGGGGTGCACAGAGTGGAGATAGATGAACATTTCTGCTAGAATCCTGTTCATGGTTGCATCTGTACTGCAGAATTTATGCAGTTTGGCACTGCTTTAACTGCCATGGCTCAATGCTGAAAAATTCTGGGATTTGTAGTTTTGTGAGATACTTAGCCTTCTCTGCCAGAGAGCTTTGATGTCACAACAAATCCTAAGATTCCATAGGAAGAAGCCATTTCTGTTAAAGCAATGTTAAACTGCATTAATTCTGCAGTGTGGGAGGAGCCCTTGTGATCCATCTATTGGGGGAAGCAGACGAGGGCGTTCGGGACGCCGCGGGACGGTGCACCGCTGGAGCAATTCCATAGACATCTGCACCGCGGCGCACCGTCAGTGCCCCTGAAAGGAGCGCTAAATCAGTGCTCCTTTCAGATGTCAGTGAAAGTGCGCCCTAAAAGCGTAGGGCACACTTTCACTGAGTTATCCGCCGCAGAGTGTCCGGATGCTGCGGTGGGAGGTTGCCCTGGGAGCGCCGGCCGTGCGGAGGGCCGGCAGCTCCGAGGACAACCTCGGGAGGAGGAAGGGGCGCTGAGCGTGCAGCTGCCCCTCCTCTTCCCTGCCTCGGAGACGGCTCTATTAGCCGTCTGCCGAAGGCTTATGTAAGTTCCCTTACACATGTGGTTGTACTTTTATGTCCATAGACATAATCATTTCATAGTTGTGCAAGCTGAATTTCACAAATGTAACCATTTCACATGGGCCTAAATCCTGTTGCTAGTCTCAATGAGGATCTAATCTGGATGGAAGAAATAATGCAGTTTGACACTGCTTGAACTGCTATGGCTCAGTGCTATGGGATCCTGGGATCTATAGTTTTGAGAGTTATTTAGCTTTCTCTACCAGAGAGCTCTGGTGCCACAACAAACTACAAATCCCAGAATTTAATAGCATTGAGACATGGCAGCTAATGCAGTGAAATCTGAAGATCCTATGACTTGGAGGAACCTTGAAAATAAATTTTATAGAACATAAGGTTCTGTACAGAACACAAGGGATATAAGCGCGGCACAGTGTGACACACATATGAACAGCTGCCTGGTGTTACTCTAGTGGACTCTGGATTATCTGGGAAGATCAAGAGCAAAAGGAGAATTTTTAAAATCTGCTTTAAGGGTGGTATAATGCAGGTTCATTGCTGAACTGGTCATACATTGTCAGGAGAGTTTGCACCAAAACTGGGGATTGGTCCCTATGTTGTCTGGACTAATCACCATGGTGATCCTGTTATTTGGTTCATGTAGACACAGTTTATACCAAAATATGATTTAAATAATATCTCAACAGAATTTACTGACAACACAAGAAACAGATTTGCATTACTAAGCATAATAGAACGAGAATGAGAGGAACTATGCTCTGAAACCAGGGACATAATAAAAGAACACAGACAGATACTTTCAATAAACAAAAGGAAAGAGAAAAAAACATGGATGACATAAAAAAATTACAAGCAATAAAGAAAAGAAGAGAAGAAAAACAAAAGGGAGAAATAGGAGCAAACTAAGAATTATGAATGAAACAGTAAAATGGCTTGTGTGAAAAAATAAAGAAAATTAATGCAATGACCAATGCAGAGAAATAGAAGACAACAACAAAAAGGGAAGAACAAGAGATCTATTTCACAAGATCCAGGAAATCAAAGGAAAATTCAAACCAAGGACTGGGATAATCTATGATAATAAAAATAAAACAATTCAAGACCAGGAAGGAATAAAAAGACATTGGATACAATACACAGAAGAATTATACCAAAGAGATGACAAAATGAAGGACACATGGAATGAACATCCTTATGAAGATATACCACAAATTCTAAAAAGTGAGGTGGAAACTGCAACAAGAGAAATAGCAAAACAAACAAACAAACAAACAAACAAAAACAAATCACCAGGAACAGATGATATTCCAATTGAACTGCTGCAATCCACATTGACAGAGTCAACTCTAGTGCTAACCAACATATATCAACAGATATGGAAAACAATACAAGTGAAATTGGCCCATGGCCCCCATACAGTTGCTCACCTCTTTACTATCAGAACCATCAAGACTTCCAAAATATCAACAAAACGGTTGGCAGGAGAGACTGAAACCCATAGTATAGCCTGATTCAAATTATGTCACCTGGTTCAGCCTCACTAACCAACTAGACTGTAAATCTGTCTGTAATTATTTAACTAGAAATTCCTCTCTCATTTTAATGTTTTAACCAATCTATCAGATTGTGTTAAAACTTCAGGTTTAGCCAAACTATCAGATTGTGTTCCCTTTCCCCATTATTCATTCAAGTTCTCATTATTCTGGCTTGATAGTCTCCCAGTATCTTTTGTCCTCCCCCACCCCCCACCCCCTTGTTCTGGACCAAGAGTTTGGCATGTACTAGCCATCTACTTGTTGAGATCATTCATTTAGATTTGTTCCTGCCCCAGCATTTTTATTTTGTGTAATGATTAGTTTGATTGTGAAAGAAAGATTGCCAAAAATTCTGGATGTCTGTTTGTGTGTGCATGTATGCACATGTGAAGACTTCCACTGCAGAAAATATATTCACTTGTCAAGAGAAAGAAACCCACCACCTCTCTAGGTCATTGGTTTCATTGCTGAACTACCCTTTCCTTCTAGAAGAGGTTTCCTTCAATCAAAATCATAAAATTATTAGACCCTTTCCTATGCTATGAGGCAGCAGAGAACTAATCTGTCCCCTCCCCTCTGCAATAGCACTTTGGATATTTAAAGAATGCAATCATGTCACCTCTCAGTTTTCTCTTTTCCAAGCTGATCATCCCCAACTACTTCAATCTTTCCTGGTGTGTTTTGTTCTCTTTACCTCTTATCATTCTTGATGCCTTTGTCTGGACCTGCTCCATGTCTATATCCTTCCTAAAATCATATACCCAGAACTGGACACAGTACTCCAGATGAGACCTGACTAGCACACAAAACAATGGGAATATTTCCCTCAATTTGGAAATTGTGTTTCTATTAATACAAGTTAAAATATTATTTGCCTACTTTGCTGCAACATCACACTGGTGGTTTATTTTCAAATTATGCTCAGCAATAATCCCAAGATCCTTTTCACATGTACTGCCACTAAGCCACGTATCCCACATCCTATAGGTGTGCATTTGATTTTACATTTCCAGAACATGCAGACTCTTGGGGGGGGGGGTGTCTATGTATTTACTTAGCTTCCTTCTTCCCTCCTAGTTCTTGTGGTGCCAGTGTTCATGCTCTGCTCTGCTCTGAATCTACCTTTTCGCTTGAAGAAAGTAGGCTAGATTAAATGTTCCTTATCCCATCTCCCTGCTCAAGTGAGAAGGAATGATCCCCTCATTTCACCTTGATCTGTAAACTCTTCCTTCAGCTTGATGTAAGTGTTAAGTTAACATTTGTTTCATGTCTCTGTGTCTCTCTGTGTACATATTTGGATAACAAGCTGTGAGCAAATGTGGTTAGTACTTAATGCATAATACTTAATGACATATATAAGGGTCATCTCCAGTCTCAGTTTTGGCCTAGAACCTGGGACGATTCTGAAGTGGCAACCCTAGGTTTGTGAGTGTTGTTCGGTGTGTGTTTTTAAATTGGTATCAGAGAATTCTGGAACCCATGTGTCTGTACTTCTTAAGCTATCTGATAGAGACAGCAGAGTATTTCCCCAGTATGCCAGGACCAGGATGAAATTTGTGGCCACTGACTATAAATATTTCTTTCTTTCCTGGAAACTCACCAGAGATGAACAGCCAATAGCTTGCAGATGAACACCAGTCCACAGGTCACTTGAACAGCACTTTTTGATACTATTCTGTACTTGTTAAATGAAGGGTGAACTATTCATATTGATGCCACACTTCTGCAGAGAACATTAATAAAATCAGGCAGGAAATACAATTAATATCCAAAATCCACAAAACAGTGATACCTTTATTCAAAGAACCAAAATGAACAAAATACATGATGCAAGCTTTTGAAGCTCCTTTAAAAAAAAATATCCTGTATGATTTTTAACATCTTTGTCTGCTGAAGCAGCCAGTGGAGCTTCAAAAGCTTGCACCAGGCATTTTGTGCATTTTGGTTGGCCAAATAAAGGTATTGGGGTGGATTTTGGATGTCATTGTACTTTGCTATATGACCAACATGGCTATCCCTGAATATGTTATGTAGGCAGGGAATAGTTAAGGAAAAACTTTTTTGCTCTTAGGAAAAGAAGGAAGGAGAGAGAGAGAGAGAAAGAAAGAGACCAAAAGAGTGAGAAAGTTAGTTCAGAAGGGGAAGTCACTGCTAGCTGAACTCTCACAGTATCATGACCATTTTTACCCAATCTATAATTAATGTATGGACAGGGAAATGGTTTCCAAATCTTTCAGAATATATTGGGGATGCATCATTCACATTGCAGCAGATAGCGTGTTTATCACCTTCTGCCTCCATATCTTGGGCAAACTACCAAGTACTGTAAATGCATTCTATACTGTTGGAATAGGATTCCGTCAAGGCAAGCACATAAAAATGGAAAAATCACTCGGAAAGATTGCACATCACTTCCCTTAAACAGCCTAAATGGCAGAAGCAAGCAAATTGTTCAGGAGAATTATCATTGGAAATGAAATGCAGTGATGTAATTTGTGTTCCATAAGACCAACTTGGAGTCTTGATTGATAGAGTCTGGAGAGCATTAAAACTCTGATTTGTAGGATGGGATACTCCTTAGGGAAGCAAAGCCTGTTGGCAAAGATGGTGAATAGAAATGCAGCAATTAAGAATGTGCCACATTGCTAGCTACTAATTCAGGTGTAAGACAAGCAGGGCTAAGATGTAAATCTTTGCTTGTTTTGTTCTTGCATGCAAGAATGAAGAAATTCAAAAGTCTTCTCTTACTGGTCAATATTAAACAAGCTTTTGCATATTTTCCTATAATTGCTTGTATTTGGAGTCTCTTTGGAGGGAATCATTTGCTCAAAAACATTTGAAAATCGCAAGCTTGGAAGGGACCGCAAGGGCATCTAGGTCAACCCCTACTATGAAGATGTACAGTATTAATGTGTTCCTGAGAGATGACTATCCAATCACTGTTTAGAGACCAAAGGAGGAGACTCTGGAGGGTTGCAGACTGCCAAAAATAGTGCAAATTGAGTCCACTTTTAGGGTTAGGGTTAGGGTTAGGGAATCATGGGAACTGTATTTTATTGTGGCACAAGAGCTCTCTGACAGAGAAGGCTCAATGTCTCAGAAAAAAACAAACAATTCCCATGATTCCCTAGCGTTAACCCTAACCCTAAACGTGGACTCAATTCGCACTATTCCTGGCAGTCTGCAACCCCCCTCTATCACCCATACCACTGTTAAACAGCTCTTACTGTCAGGAAGTTCATCCTCATATTTGGATAAATTCTCTTTTCTTGCAAATGGAATATATTGCCTCATGTCTTTGGCTGCTGTCACACTGCAGAATTAATATAGTTTGACAGTGCTTTAACTGTCATGGCTCTATCCTATAGAATCCTGGGATTTGTAATTTGTTGTGGCACCAGAGCTCTCACAAAAATTACAAATCCCATATCTCCACAACGTTGTCCTGGGTGATGGTCCACCCTAACATCCAATTCACTATGGAAAAAAGAAAAGGAAGGGACACTGCCATTCCTGGATGTCCTAGTCATCCGCAAACCAAATCAATTTCTGGGTCACACAGTATACAGAAAACCGACGATACCTGCACAAGAACTCTAACCATCACCCAGGACAAAAAAAGAAGCACAATAAAAACACTAGTGGACAGGGCAAAATGCATCTGTGAACCCCACTTCTTGGAAGAGGAATTGAAGCACCTAGACCGGGCTCTACAGGTGAATGGTTACACCAGCTCAGACATTAGAAGGGCTGTGAGACCCAGAAAAACCCAGAGGAGTGAAGACAAGCAGCCACCCAAAGGGAAGGTATTTTTACCATACATCAAAGGAGTCACAGACAGAATAGGGAAAGTGGTGAGGAAACACAACCTCCAAATGGTTTACAAACCGACCAAGAAAATCCAACAAATGCTGTGCTCAGTGAAGGACAGGAGAGATGCTCTCACAGCCACAGGAGTTTACCGCATACCATGCAGCTGCAGACAAGTCTACATAGGAACCACCGAACGCAGTGTCCAAACATGAGTCAAGGAACATGAGAGACACTGCAGACTGGGCCAGCCAGAAAAATCAGCAGTAGCAGGACATATTATAAACCATCCTGGGCATAAAATGCTGTTTGAAAACACTGAAATTCTGGACCATGCCAACAACTATCAGGTCAGAATGCACAGGGAAGCCATCAAAATCCACAAACACATGGACAACTTCAACAGGAAAGAAGAAACCCTTAAAGTAAACAAGGTTTGGCTACCAGTCGTGCAAAATAGGAAAATCAGCACCCAGCAAATGCAAATTAGAAACCACTCAGGGTCAGGGGCTTTCCCTGCAGACAATGATCACCAATTAGCAGACAATAATCCTCGTTTGCATATCCTCCCATCCTGAGGCCCTGCCATCAACAACAGAACAATACACAGTTTATATAGGAATCACTCCGCCCTACCCAGGGTCTCACAGTATCTATGTATACCCACTCTCTTCCATTCCAGTATTCTCTGAAGATGCCAGCCACAGATGCTGGCAAAACATCAGAAGGAAACATGCTCCATCTTCTATGTGATTCCCTTCAAATATTGAAAGATGGCTGTCATGCCACCTCAAAGTCTTCTCCAAGCTAAAGATCATTCAACAACATCATTCCTCACAGGGCTTGGTTTCCCTTCTCTAGATGTTGGTTGCCCTTCTTTAGACATGTTCCAACTTCTATATACCCTCCTTGAACTGTGGTACCCAGAACCAGACATAGTATTCCAGATGAGCTCTAATAAAAGCAACATAGAATGGTACCACCACTTGCCTGGATCACTATATTCTTATTGATGCAGTCTAAAACTGCACTGGCTTTTTCGGCAACCCCATTGCACTGTTGACTCATATTTAGCATGTAGTCTACTAAGACTCTGCTGCTCCCACAACCACCATTTTTTTGATCAGGCATTACAAAAAGCCAGAAATGGCACTGCAGTGGACAGAGGTACCACATGGACCTGTGTGTAAATCATCTCAGGTTTTTTGGGCTGATGTTTTAGCATAATTTTTTAACTTATAAGCAAGTATAGGTTTCAGTGCTGGACTACAACTCTAGACTCTAGGGTTAGATTCACTACTCACTCAAGGAAACCCACTGGGTGTCCTTGGGCAGGTCACACTCTCTCAGCCTCAGAGGAAGGCAATGGCAAACCTCCTCTGAACAAATCTTGCCAAGAAAATCCCATAATAGATTTGCCTTAGGATCGCTGTAAGTCAGAAATGACCTGAAGGCACACAACAACAACATATATGGTAACCCTTGAAGAACCTCAGAGGTTGGATGAAAGACCTTGATTTTAGGAAGCATGTGGCTATGTAATAGTCATCTCATGTATTTTGGTGGCTGTTGCATGTTTGGCATGTGCACAATGTCTTAAAGTTGCTCCATGTTTATCTTCACGTTGCAAAGACATTCATGTTCTTGCCACATTTTCTATCAGAAGGCAGTATGAGAGAAAATTGTTCTCCACCTCTGACAAGTGCATTGTGCATCACTCTATGGATCAAATTCTTTTTCTTTTAGTCAGGGGAATAAAGCAAATGGAACATGACTTTGAGTCATCAACACACGACATAAAATCAACAGAGAGTTGATATTATGAAGTGGCTGGAAACATGCCATTTCCAAACCTGGGGTTAACTAACCAACACCTCTTATGAACAACAGTAATTCAGGCAGCCCTCTCTATGAAACAGTAAATTAAAACTGAGTCAAAGGAGGCTTTCCAGAAGGCTTAATTGGTTATTGGATTCAGCTGAAAGCATAGGAAGACATACTGGCTTGCTAGGAAGAAACCAGCATAAATCTCAAACTCCCCAGAGCAAGAGATAGAAAATTTAAGGAAGTGTGTGGAGAGGGACATGGTAGATAAAGGGAAGTTCTTGTCTGCTGAAAAACTGAAATCTAACTCTCCTCCTACACCACACTTCAAATGAGCTTATTTTCTTCCTGTCAGCTTTCTTCACAAGATTTTTAGACTTAAACACTAGTTTTGTAGGAGGCTACCATAATGCCCACCACCTTTTCTTCTCCTTCAAGACAAACAAGAACAACTGTAGGTTGTCTGGACAGCTTGTGCCAGAACTGGGGATTGGGCCGTGCATCATCTGGATTGCCATGAGGACATGTTATTTGGCCCATGAGGACATGGTCTCAGTCACCTGGAGCTAGAGATAGAAAGTAGTGGAAAATAAGACAAGCCCTTGCAGCATTTAATATGTAATTTGAGACCATGTTTGATTGTTTGACATACCAAATGTTTGGGGGCTGGTCTCTTGTGAGTACATCCAGCACCCACTCTTCTTAATAATAATAATAATAATAATAATAATAATAATTTTTATTTAATACCCCGCCCCTCTGAGCGCAATCGGGGCGGCTTACATCATAAAATCATAACAAACAATTAAGAATAATTTCCTCCCCCCTCCCCCCCTTAAAAAATTATTAAACCAATTCCAAATTAAAATAAAATATAAAAGAGGTCGATTCCTCCATACAAAAGACAACAATACAAACAAACAACAACAAAAAGTGGTGGCGATGTATAAGCACTGGCTCATATGAGCCTGGTCACATAAAGGGGAGAATCTCGGAGAGAGATTCTGGAGCCGGAGCTGGTAAATTTGATTTAATCCGGGAAGGCCTGCCGGAAGAGATCCGTCTTGACAGCTTTCTTGAAGCTGTCAAGTGATGACAATTGACGGATCTCCTCCGGCAGGCCATTCCACAGTTTGGGGGCAACTACTGAAAAAGCCCTGCGGGAGGTTGTCACCAGCCTCGTTTTTTGAGGCTGCAACAGATTCCTCCCGGAGGACCGGAGGGTGCGGGGAGGATTATAGGGGAGGAGGCGGTCCTTGAGATAGTCTGGACCCAAGCCATTTAGGGCTTTAAAGGTAATAACCAACACCTTGTACTGGGTTCGGAAGCTGATAGGCAGCCAGTGGAGGGACTTCAGAACCGGTGTAATATGTTCCCTCCGAGATGTTCCTGAAACAAGTCTGGCTGCCATGTTCTGTACCAGCTGTAATTTCCGAACCAGGCACAAGGGTAGCCCCATGTAGAGTGCATTGCAGAAGTCAAGGCGGGAGGTTACCAACGCGTGCACCACAGTCTCGAGATCCCTTACTTCCAGAAACTGGCGCAGCTGGCGTATCAGCCGAAGCTGATAACAGGCGCTCCTGACCGTCGCATTAACCTGATTTGTCATCAGGAGCGACGAGTCAAGGAGCACCCCCAAGCTGCGAACACAGTCCCTGGAGGAGAGCGTGACCCCATCCAGGACTGGAGGTTGCAACCCAATTCCTGGTTTCTTGCTGTCTCCAAATGGAAAAAAAAAAAAAAAGGATTTGAGGTGTCTCTTTTTGTCTCCATTTCTTGTTGTGTACCTCCATGTCATTTCTAATTTATGGTGACCCGGCCTAAGGCAATGGTTTGTTTGGGTTTTGTTTTTGTTTTTTGGGGGTTTTTTTTACAAGATTTGTTCAGAGGAGGTTCATCTTTGCTGCCCCCTGAAACTGAGAGAGTGTGACTTGCCCAAGATCACCCAGCAGGTTCCCAAGGCCAAGCAGGGATTTGAACCCTACTCTCCAGAGTTGTAGTCCAACACTGAAAGCATTACACCATGCTACAGGCAGGATTTTCAGCCCCAATGGACAGGCTGCCCCTCAAAACAAGATGTCTTGGAGCCTAGTTTTCAGCTATATATGCTCTTATATGTATTTCTCTTTATTGTGTAAGTCATGTTGAGTCTTGATTTTGGAGGAAAGCCAGGGTATAAAGAAAGTGGTGGATAGAGGTAGACAGACAGACAAGACCCCATGGCTAGTCCCAGCATGAAGTTATTGTAAGGCAGGCAGAGTCTACGCTTCCCATTAACATCACCATAACTGTAACAGATGTCAATGGACAATGACTAATTCTCCCTGTTGTTCTTTCTCAGACATACCTTGACTTTGGATCAGCCTTTGACAACTCTGATGTTTATTTAAAACCACTGAACGTCTTCAGGCTGCGGAGTTTGGCTGTAAACCTGCAGAAGGGCCTCTTGAAACATCTCCAGCACTTTCTTGCATCCAGCTGAGCCTGAAACCTTTGCCAGAAAAAAACCCACCTCATTTATTTAATTTCAGGCACTCCTTCATCTGAACCAGGCTGGGAAGAGAAAGTTCAAAGGCGGGGGGGGGGGGGGGGGGGACACAAGAGCCAAAATATTCATAAGTGGACTGCTGGCTTCATTTAGCCCAATTATTTACATATGAGCTCATCTGCAAAATTAGTCCCTTTCCCCCTGCAACCATTTTCTCTGTTGGTTTGGAAAATCTCTTTTCTTCTAGGTCAGAGTTGAGAGTTGTGTGGGCTGCATGCAGCTCTTTTCAGGAGGTCCTTTGCTGCACTTGGCCCTCCTGAGCTTTCTCAAACTTTTTCGGAAAGATTGGGTGGGGGGAAAAATTCAACCCAACTGTCATTTTTCCAACTGGAAATTGACTCCATAAACCTGTTAAACGTTGTTTCATGACACTCTACCCAGATATTTCAGGATGCACACTTTGTCCCTTAAATATCCTGACCCCAAAAGAGGGGGGGGGGGGGAAACACCCAAAAAACAGAACCACCCTTCAGTGACTAGAAATGAATCAACCAACATATCACATCTGGAGACTGCTAGACATGCCAGTGTGGTCCCCAGGAGGAATTGAAATCACCCTTCACCCCTGGATCATGTCCACTCCTCTTCTAAAATATGATTCTCCTCTTTCTCAGGGTTTTCAACTTCTACATAGCTAAGAGAGCAGAGGTGGGGCAGGGAGAGAAAGAGCAACCTCGCCTTAGGGCCATGCTCACCTATGTTCAGCTCCAAATACTTCTTCCCACATATCTCTCCATCACCTATAAGGTACTGTTCTCAGGGGTGTAGCTGTAGGGACAAAACGAGGGCATTTCCACTCCAATTTAGAATTTGCCATCAATGAATTTTTCCTTCATTTCCATTTGGAAAATGAAAAATGGAAACTCTTCCATTTTCTCAATCTTCCTTCAGTTCTCAAATATGCATCCTTCCAGAGAGTGGGACACTGAAAAACATTTGCACCTGGAACTCTGCTATTTGTTGTGTTCATATTCCCTTGATACCGTTGACTGCTCCCTTTCTTTGGATGTCTAAAATGTATTTCTAATTGCTCAACTGAGGTTTTAAGTTACTGCAATGCTAAAAATTTGGCATAAAAAAATTAGGAGGCAGAATTCTTATTTGGCAAGGGCAATGCCCTCATTTTGCCCCCAGCTTCACCCATGACTGCGTTTCACTCAAACTTGAATATTTGCTCCTGCAAACTCCATACAATGATTAATATTGCTTTATTGAAAAGATTAAGATGACTTGAAAAGGAAAGGGGTTGTTTTGCTTTGCTCTTATCAGAAATGTTTTCTCCTGCAGGAGGACTATTGTTGTTGTCATAATCTCTCCCTCCCCCAAATATTTGGTGACTATTATTATTAGGGCTATTGTGATATTTTATTTCATTTCATAGCTTAATTGTTTTTTTTAAAAAAAGCAAACTTTTGTATGCTGAGAATTTTTAACTGTTGTAAGTGGCCTTGAGGCCCAAATTAGGAAAAGGGTGGGAAATAATAATAATAATAATAATAATAATACGGTAATAAATTCCTGCCTTTCTGACTATGTAGGGACTCAAGGCAGCTAACAAAATTTAATATATAAATAAAAAAATAAATATGATAATAATAATCATTCAGCTTCCTCCACCTCTGGAACCTTAAGGAGAAGCAAAGTTCCAAAGAGGAAGCATCACAGTGCCAAGGAATGTGCAAATCCCTCTATCGCATTTTCATACTGTTTTCTGAGATTTTGGTTATTTCCAAGAAATGTGTGAGTCTTTCAATATATACTTTTCTCAGTCAGCCCACAAAGACTCCTGAGGTAATGAACAAATGAAAACCAATTAAAACAATACAAAGATAAAATCATTTTCAAAACATGTTGATACACTCTTTAAAACCTTCCCAAAACAGTCTAAAAACAATCCTGGAAACCAATTTTGAAACAGTCAAAACAGTAATTTCAAATATTAAATGCCATGTAGAACAGGACTATTTCGGCTGCCTGCTGGAAGTTCGAAAGACATAGAGCCAGCCTAACTTCCTTGAGTAGGGAGTTCCAGAGCCAAAGTGCTGCTATAAAGCTCTGCTACATGTACAAACCTAACTTCATGAGATGTTGGAACATGCAACAGAGCCATCTCTGAAGATATTACATTTCTGGCAGGATCATACGGGAGGAGATGGTCTTTCAGATATCATGGCCCCAAGTAATTTGGGGCTTTATATGTCAAGACCATCCCCGTGAATTGAGTTTGGAAGCAAAACAATTGACTGTTTAGTTCTCTTAAAAAATCATCTCATCAAGTTGCCTAAATGTTATTAACTTCATTGGAAGTTAAGAAACCAAACTTGCCTCCTCTTCTTCTTGTGTATATACCTGTCCTGTCTCCAAACTCCTGGAGGAATTAAATCACTGAAATAGCTGACTTGCATTCACTGCTTGCAAACAGGCAAATTGGGGGTGACCATTTAGATCCATCCCTAGATACCTTTCTTCTAATGCACCTCAGCTCAGTTCTCTCACAACACCACATTTGGATGTATTAAACAGAGTACCTTCAAAGAAGCAAGATTGCAGAAGTAGTCTGCCCAAGTATCTGTTGCTGTTTATGGGGGGGAGGAGCTGAGAAAGCTACTTTTGGGGGTGAAAGTTCCCAGAACCCTCACCCAGAATGGACTGACAATGCTGAGCTGGAGAACAATGGGAGTTGTCATCCAGAAAGTCACTTTTCTAAGCTTGGAAGGAATCAGAAGGGATTAAAAGTTCCTCTGCCATAACATCAGTGAGCCCAAAGTTGTAGGGGAGGCGATGGAGAAATGAGCCCTGGGAACAGGGGAGGGAATAAATCTTCTCTGCAGCCTTATGGTTGATTTTGGCCTCTCCACTTCTGCTTGAAATATCTAACACCTGGGGTAATCAGGAACTTTTCAAGGATGCTGCAAGGCATTTGCATTTCCAAGTAACTTGCCAGAATAACTTTTCATTCAGACACTTTTTTAAATTACTATTTTCTAGTATTAATCTCTATGAAATGGTAGACAGAACTGAGGCCTTTATTTTTGCTGCTAGTCCACCAGCTAGAACATGGATTTAGAGTCCTCTAAGAGAAGCATTCCTGGGATGGAGATCCTATAAAGTGGCAAAGTCCTATTATGTTCATTTCACCATGGCCCAAAAATTGACTGAATTATTACACTTCTAAGCAAGCAGGCCATAGTAATTGGGAGCTTTAACAATCGGGGGTCTCATTCCTCACCAGCATATTTCCACTGACGTCAATGGAATTAAATCCTGATTTATCCATGGGCGTAAAGAGCCAAGAGGCACAATCACTGGTGCTTTAAATGCCTTTCCTTTGGAATGTGATTTCAGTGGAGGAAGGAACTGGAAAGTCTAACTCTGACATCCAGAAGCAGGCAAGGCTTTCTCTGAACAGTTATCAAGAAAGTCTGTAGGTTGGTGTCAAGGATAAGAAACAAAGCAGCAGTTTTTGGTGTGTGCTCTAAGCAGTACTGGCTCAAGGTTTAGGCGCAGAATAACCTCCATGGTCCTCCTTACTTCTGTTTTGATTCTCTTCTACAAAGAGCCCATCTCCTCCCCACCACCATCACTACCAGATTCTGTATCTTTTCCTTACCTACCATCACAGCTTGCTTGCTCACCTTCTCTGGGCCTGAGATGAGAAAGTGAATTACAACTATGGAAGGTAGACCAAGTCCAGGAAACCTTCACTAATGGACTTTCTGCTCTCTGGCCTCTAAAGATGACTTTGTCATAGGGAGTTCTCTGGAGCTCAAAGCCATACTACCTTAAAAATACCCAGTCTTGTCACACAAGTTTTTAAAACCGAATATTCCACTAGGGGCAAGTTGGTCAAATCATTGTTCTCTCTAATCCTAGTGAATGTTAGTGTCATAAAATAGACAGCAGCACCTTTAGACAATCAACCAGTCAGTTTAATTAAAGAATTAACAGAACTTTATTGGAAGATCCATAGGTCAGTCATGCCTATCAGACGTTTTAGCTGAGACTGAAAAAATTCCCCCCCTACAGCTAGTGAAAAGAATGTGCAAAAAGCCCGCGCTCTCAATCCCTCCTTCCTTTTCCAAAACATCTCTTTCGTTCCCAGCTAGCCGAGCCAGCCACCCAAGGTCACTTGATAAAGCACCTGCACTCTAACATTACTAACCCATCTTCCCATCATCCCCACACTATACTACATGTCTGATAGAATACTAACAGGATTCTAACAGGCTGCCCCCCTGAAAACAGAAACCCCCCTAAAACAAAATACCGAGAAAGAAAAGAAACATCAAGCAACTGAAGACAAGGAAGGCTTGTCTGGATAGCGTTCATGAAAATGAGCAATTAGATCAGGAGCATTGACATGAACAGCAGACACCCATTCAGAATGGTCAACAGGAAAGTGTTTCCAACGTATCAAATATTGTAGTCTGCCTCGATGAACCCGGGAGTCCAGAATCTTCGAAACTTCAAAGTGTTGATGTCCATCAACTATCAAAGGAAGGGGTGGTGACTCAACGGGTTTCCAGGGGTCAACAGCACAATCAGGTTTCAACAAACTAAAATGAAAAACTGGGTGAAGATGACGATAGGTCTTAGGAAGAATCAATTCAGCAGTAACATCATTAACAAGTCTCTTAACTGGAAAAGGACCCACAAACTTTGGGCCTAGCTTTTTGGAAGGAAACTTTGACCTCAAGTTCTTTGTGGAAAGGTAAACCATATCACCAGGCTTAATATCCCAACCTTTTGCCCGTTTTTTGTCAGCCTGATCTTTATACTGTTTTTTAGCTTCGTGCAAAGCTTTGATAATGGTAGGCCAAGCCCCTCTGACTTTGTCAGCCCACTGGGTCACCTGAACCGGGTCAGTTTTATTCACAGGCAGGGCGGGGAGGAGCTTAGGTTCAAAACCATAGTTAATCGAAAAGGGAGAGCTCCCAGTGCTGCTGTGCACTGCGCTATTAAAAGCAACCTCGGCATGTGGAAGTAGATCAAACCAATCATCTTGCAGGTAATTAGTATAAGAATGCAGGTATCTCTGGAGACTTTGGTTAGTCTTCTCGCTTTGACCGTCAGTCTCCGGGTGAAAAGCCGTGCTAAGGGCCAGTTGAACCCCCAATTTGTCTTGTAGCACCCTCCAAAATTTAGAAGTAAAAGAACTGCCTCTATCGGAGATTATTTGGTCTGGGAGGCCATGGAGTCTATATATGTGTGCTATGAACAGATCAGCTAATTTGGGGGCCGAAGTCATCCCCTTGCAGGCCACATAATGTACTTGTTTGGAGAACAAATCTACCACCACCCAAATAGTGTCTCGGCCCTTGCTAGGAGGCAGGTCTGTTATAAAATCCATAGCAATGTGTTTCCAAGGTCCTTCCGGTGTAGGCAAAGGTTGAAGTAGTCCTCTAGGTTTGCCCACTCTTGGTTTGGCTCTAGCGCAAACCGGGCAACTTTTAACATAAGCCTCTACATCTGCACGAATTCCATCCCACCAGTAGGTGCTGCGGATCTTGTGCCAAGTTTTTAAATATCCCCAATGCCCTGCTGCCTTAGAGTCATGGTATATCTGAAGGATGTCTTTTCTTAAGGAAGCAGGAACATAGATCTTTGAATTCCACACCCATAAGTCTTGTGCATTTTTAGACAGTTGATTTTTATGCTGTTGTAGCCACTCATCTGTTTCTGCCCCCTGCTGGATTTTTAGCAAAAGGTCATCTAATGGCGGTGGTGAGTCACCCTGTGAAAGGGGTTGGGCTAAAGCCTTGGCTCTACTGCGTGTAGTTACCGCCAAACCCAACTGTTCCCGGGAAAAGATGGTCTCAAGAGGAACCGCCTCTTTTCCCCCATGCTGTGGCAATCTGGACAATGCATCTGCCAAAATGTTTTGGCGGCCCGAGAAAAACTTTAATTTGAAGTTATACTTGTAAAAGTCTTTCGCCCATCTCCTTTGTTTGGGGCTAAGTTTGCGGGGGGTCTGTAACGCCTCTAAGTTTCTGTGATCAGTCCACACCTCAAAAGGGTGTGCAGCCCCCTCCAAAAATTGTCTCCAGCTTTCTAGGGCGTGCTTGACTGCATAAGCTTCCTGTTCCCAGCAGGGCCAAGATAATTGGGGCCCCTGGAATTTCTTGGACAGGTAGGCACGAGGTCTAAGTTTGTCTTTATCATCTTTCTGCAGCAGAACAGCCCCCATAGCAAAATCACTGGCATCCACTTGAACTACAAAGGGTTTGTCTGAGTCTGGGTGAAGTAAAATAGGTTCAGAGCTGAACAACAGCTTCAGTTGTTCAAAAGCTCTCTGGCACTTTCCGGACCATTGGATCGCGGAGGAGGGCTTGGGAGGCTTGGATGCACCCCCCTCCCCACTTTTGGGCATTTTTTTCATCTTGAGTAAGTCTGTAATGGGCAATGCGATCTTAGCAAAGTCAGGAATGAATTCTCTGTAGAAATTTGCAAAGCCCAGGAACTTTTGTACATCCTTCCTATTTTTGGGGGGTGCCCAGTCCAACACTGTTTGTACTTTAGCTGGATCCATTTCTATGCCCTGGTTAGACACTCGGTACCCCCAAAAATCTAGTCTCTCGGTGTGAAAGTGACATTTGGACAGTTTCACATACAGTTGGTTATCCCACAGTCTTTTGAGTACCTCTCTCACCAGTTTGACATGATTGTCTAAGTCTTTTGAATAGATGAGCACATCGTCTAAATATACCAAAACACCTTCAAAAAGCAAATCATACAGTAATTCATTAATGTGCCTCATAAAAATCCCTGGAGCCCCTGACAGTCCAAAAGGAAGAACCAGGTACTCAAATGCCCCCAAAGGGCAGTTGAAAGCAGTCTTATATTCATCTCCCTCCTTAATCCTAACTCGATGATAAGCATCTCTTAAATCCTATTTTGTAAATATTTTCCCCGTGCCCAGTCTCCCCAACATGTCTTTCATTAGGGGCAAAGGGTATTTGTTGGTGCTGCAAATCCCATTTAGATTGCGATAGTCTACCACCAGCCACAAAGAACCATCTTTTTTTTCCCTAAAAAATACTGGAGCAGCAAAAGTAGAAGTAGAGGGTCTAATGAACCCTCGAGCCAAGTTGTTTTCTATATAGTCTTTCAATGTGGCCAGCTCTTTTGGGGTCATTGAATACAGTTTGGGTTTAGGAAGGGGTGCCCCTGGCAATATTTCAATAGCACAGTCTGTTTCTCGGTGTGGAGGCAACACATCACACTCTCTCTCTTCAAACACCCCTTTTAAATCTCGGTAAACCAGAGGGATGACTGGTGACCCCTCCCCACCTTGCCCAATGTCTCTGTCCTTGGGCAGCCCTTCCAAGTGAGCAGCTGCGTCTTTTTCTATTTGTCCGGGAAGCGCCACTGTGGGGAGGAGAGGGGGGAGCACCATCCCGTGGGCAAGGCGATGGTTTGCACAATCCGGATCATTGAAAATTAACTGTCTCTCCCTCCAGCGCAATTCAGGGTTGTGATGGTGTAGCCAGTCTATGCCCAACATTAGGTGGTAATTATAAGTATTTCCCACCACCAACTGGAGCTGTTCCCAATGGTCTGCTATCCCCAGCCACACAGGAGCGGTTTTTTTCTCTGCAGCACAGCCCCCCATCAAAAGTTCCATCCATCTGGACAAAGGGAATGGGCTCTCTCAAAGGGTGGGTGGCTATGTTCAAACTATCTACTACCGCTGGGTTTATCAGGCACCTTGTGCACCCACAGTCAATAGCTGCAATTAACTGCATAGTTTTTTTTCTCGGGCCCCACCACCAAAGTTACAGATATGGACAACAGGGGAATGCCCCCACTCACCATCCTTTTGCGGCTCTCTGCTCCCACAGCCTGCCTCTCGCCGCTTTCTAAGGCAGGTTCTGGAAGTTTAAAGGCTCCCCTCCTGAGCCCGTGGAAGTCTCGGAGCTGTCTGAGTCCGACCAAACCCCCGGTTCTTGGGACTCCTCCACCTTCAGGCTACGTTCAGCAGAAGATTTCTTTTTCTGCTGGCTCTTCTCCTTCTTGGAATCTTTGCTGGGAGGGGCCTGAGAGGAACTGGGCTTTCCTTCCTGAGCCATGTCTGGGCAAGCAGCAATTAAGTGCCCCTTTTGGCCGCATTTTAAACACAGGCCTAACCGCCGGCGTCTCTCTCGGTCTCTGCAGAGCTGGCTGGAGGTTTCCCCTTGTGGGCTTGGCTTCGGCCCCCCTTCGCTTTTGTCTCTTGGGTTTGTCTTTGATCTAACATTCTGACCTCATGTAAAATGCCTTCCGCTTCTCCCGCCACTCTAATCCATTCCATGGCCATGAGGGGTTTGCCCATCATCAACACCCATTTGGCTATCTCTGGCCGCAGTCCATCTTTAAAATATTGGATCTGTATCCCCTCTGGACAGTCAGGCACTTGGGCCACCAACCTTCGGAATTCTGCTGCATATGCTGCCACTGTCATGGAGCCTTGTTTTAAAACCTTCAACTCGGCCAGAGCAGTGGTGGCCTGAAAAGGGTCTTCAAATCTAGTCCTAAGGGCCCTCATGAATTCATCTAGGTTCCCCAGCTCCGGCGCTCGGTGATCATAGAGCTGCACCAACCAGCGGGCCGCCTCCCCCCGCAGATGCCTCGCCACGCACTTTACCTTGGCAACTTCTGAAGGAAAAACGGGCCCCCACTCTTCCATGTGATCCGCCACTTGCGATAGGAAGTAAGGCAGCGTTTGGGGATCCCCGTCGAACTTGACCCCCATCTTCTTAGCCTGCGCATCTGGGGCCCTCGGCTGTGGAAGGGCAGCTGGTGGGGGCCCTGGGGGCAAAGCTCCATCTCCCCCTGCTCCCATTGCTGGGGGCTGCCCACCTGGGGCTGGGGCCAGGGCGGCTCCTGCTCCGGCACCCCCTGCTCCATCCCCCGCCATCTGTTGGAGGATCTCTAGCATTGTGGTCATGGTACCTCGCATCTCCTCCACCTCCGATTTCAGCTGCTGTACCTGTGTCTCCAGGTCGGTCCCCTCTCCCGAGGACAGCTGCAGTGGTTGCATGAACCCGGTGTTCCAATCCGACCACCTCGCAGCCCGCCGGCGTTCCCTGGTGTGCACTGGGACCACTGGAGCACCAAACCATCATCCAGACACTAGTGGGGTCTGTGGCAATTGTTGGGCCCCAGCCTTTGGCACCGCGCCGGTTTCTCTGTCCACCGTCCGAGGTTCTCCTCCATCCTCAGGAGTTTGGCACTCTTTGGAGGATATCCCCTCTCCTGCATCCATCTCTCCGGGAGCAGGAACAAAACACAAAAATAAAATAAAACTTGGTTGTGAGTCTCAGCTAACTGTCATAAAATAGACAGCAGCACCTTTAGACAATCAACCAGTCAGTTTAATTAAAGAATTAACAGAACTTTATTGGAAGATCCATAGGTCAGTCATGCCTATCAGACGTTTTAGCTGAGACTGAAAAAATTCCCCCCTACAGCTAGTGAAAAGAATGTGCAAAAAGCCCGCGCTCTCAACCCCTCCTTTCTTTTCCAAAACATCTCTTTCGTTCCCAGCTAGCCGAGCCAGCCGAGCCAGCTACCCAAGGTCACTTGATAAAGCACCTGCACTCTAACATTACTAACCCATCTTCCCATCATCCCCACACTATACTACATGTTTGATAGAATACTAACAGGATTCTAACAGTTAGTTGCATACCCTCAACTGTACCAATTTGGCAGGGACAGTCCTAATTCATTCTCTGATGTCCCACTTTTTTCAGCTGCATTTTAAATGTTCCTGTTTCTCTCCCTTTCTCCCACTTTCTCTCCACCTTTGACCTCAGCTTAATTCAGTTGCTGCAAACTGAGTTGAAAGTGCAAAAGTAGTTTGCACTCACTTAACTCAGAGAAGAGGAGAAATAATGGGCCTTTGCAGACAGCACAAAGCGCCGTCTTGGAGGCAAGGAAAGGGAGAGGCAGCCTCACGCCAGGTGCCCCAACCCTTTCCCAAGGACGTCATTGGAGCGCCCACCATTCCACACAATGGGTGCTCTGATGACGTCCTTCTGGCTCAGCATCCAAACACACTGAGCCTGAAGAGATGCCGAAGAGGTGTGCACCACCTCTTCCAGCACCCTTTCCGCGCCTTGCGGAAGGAGTGCTATTTTAGTGCTCCTTCCAGGGCTGGAAAAGGAGTGGATTGGGGCTGAGGCATGGGGCAGCCTCAGTCCCAATCTGCAGCTTCTCGGGGTGGCCCATGGCCGCCTGTCTGCAGAGGCCCAATGTTGTCTTCTCCAGAAGACTTAGGCAAAAGCAAACTGCTGCAGCTTCTCTTAGTTTATGTATTCTTCCTTATTAATAACTTGGTCCACCCTGGCCACATTCAGCTGTGAAATGTTTGATGGTGTGCATTTGGTACTGATTTAGAAGTCATTCATTGAACTGCTGCTTATGTGTGTATACACCTGGGAACATTTAAAACAAAACAAAACAACAACATAATTTTCTAGTGTGTTCTGCTTGTCTTTTATTATGACTGTGATCATAATAAAGATTACTGATTCAGGCCTTGTCTGCACTCTCCATAAGTCTCCATAAGGAGCATTGTGTTTCAGAACTGGCCCCAGAGTGGCAGCCACACACACTAGGCCACACCTGGTGCAGTGGTGCAACACTGTGTTATCACAGCTGGCCCATCTCCCTGTTCCTGGAGCAATGGCTACCACTTCTGTACCTACAAGAACTTTTTAGACAGGCCACCAGTACCATGCCACTTCTCCTGAGAATGGATTCACCCATGCTATCAATGAGAGGACCCTCCCACTATGTGATCATGGCAGGGGCCTCTGGAGGTTTCCTGCACCATTGCCAACTTCAGAGAAGGTCAAGTTAATGGACAATTCCTACGGAAGTCAACATGCGTTGTGCAAACTGGCAGCACCAGCTTCAGGAGGAGGATGGGGCTTTTTGCTTGTGCAGACAAAGCCACAGTATCATCTTGGAAGCTAAATAGGATCAAGTCTGGTTAACACTTGCAAGAAAGACCACCAGGGAGGGAGGGATATCAAGGATCTTCAGGTAGGGTTAGGAAAGAATGTTGGCTAAAAACCTGTAAAACCACTGTTGCCAGTCAGTTGATATTGGGCTAAATGGGCCAATGATTGGATTCTATATCTATGTTCATATGTTACAATAGAGGTTTTTCAGGAAGTGAGGCCTCTGCTTTCTCCTCCCACTGAGCCTTGCCCTACTCACACTTTCTCTTCTATTGAGCTCCAGTGTTTTAAAGGGATGCAGATTTTCTGGGGAGTAGTGGTGTCACACACCCTTAAGGTGTCACCTGGTGAGTTCCATATCCCCTTCACCCCCCTAGTGATGCCTCTGCTCAACACATACCACTGGCCATAGTTGACAACAATACACACCTGATGCCTGAAGGCAGCATAGATAGTTATAAAGCTACAAGCATTATTCTAGGGTTTTCTTGTCAAGATGAAAGACAGGCTGAACAAATATAATTATGCATCTAATTGTGTTCTTGTTGAATTTCAGTTATTAAAGTCCCAGTGAAGAGGACAAGAAAGTTGTGGTCACTTTCCTTTTATTCTGTTTGTTTGTTTGCTTTTATGTATTACCCTCCTATACCTAAAACAACAAAGAATCTTGTGGAACCTGAAAACCTAAGAAGGTTTATTGAGCTTCCCCCCCCCCCCAACTGCAGCCTCTTTTGCAAGATGTAAGCTCACATCAAATTACTGTCTCCCAAGTGCAACAAGACTTCATTGTTTCTGTTATGACACTCACACATCTACTCCTTCTTAAATCTTCTTGCTGTTTATTCAGAGGTCTGAGATTTCACCCCTCTTCATTTTCATTTTCATTTTGTCTCAGATTTAGGAGAGTATTGCACTTACTAATAATCCAACTGCTCCCCAATGGAATACAGTCAGGTTGTGGGTTGCTGGTGGGTATTATCAAACACAATTCACTGCTGCTGCCACTGGGCGATTGCAACCCAGCTGCATCCTGGGTCCCGGGCATGCTTCGGAGGCTGCTTTTCCAAAACAGAAAGCTCCCATTTTGGAAAAGCAGCCTCCGAAACATGCCTGGGACCCGGATGCAGCCAGGTTGCAATCACCCAGTGGCAGCAGCAGTGAATTACATCTGATAATACCCACCAGCAACCCACAGCCCGACTATATCCCATTGGGGAGCAGTCAGATTATTAGTAAATGCAATAATCTCCTTAGACAAAAACATGATCTGAAAAACCTTTGGCCTAGGCTTAATGAAATGCAACTGGGGCAGTCAGCATTTGAATCATGGTTGTGGTTGTGTCTTCAAGTCAATTCTGACTTATAATAACCCTATTCTAGGGTTTTCTTGTCAAGATTGATTCAGAAGAGATTGCCATTGCCTTCCTCTGAAGCGGAGATAATGTGGTTGGGTGGATATTTGAACCCTGGTTTCCCAGGGTCCTTGTTCAACACTAAAACTACACCATACTGACTTTCTTTAGGAACATTACTAGCTGTCATTCTCTGCCTTCCATAATTAGTCATGGAACCTAATCATGATCTACCTATTCAACTGGTTGTAAAGATAATTGAAATAATATCTGTGAAGCTCCTTTATCTTTTTATTCCCATTCTGTTGGGCATCCATACCAGCAAAAGCACAGGAGTATAGGTTGAGCAAGCAGTAAACAGGTTATGGGTACAGCAGCTTGCAAAGGAAGGGATGCAGGCAAATTCATTGTGGACAGTCTTGGGATACTACCTGATCCAAGCAGTCTACTTCTCCAACATAGAATTGACACAGAATCCAACACAGACATAGAATTTCTATGTCAGGCTAGTAGGGAGTTCAGCCAAGACTAGGTATGGGATTGACTACCCCCAAGTGATCTGGTAGAACTGGATCACAAAGACTCCTATGTAATTAAACCTTGCCTGTCTCATGTGACCTAGTCTTTCCAGATCACATTTAGCTCCGAGACTCCCTAGGTCCATGCAACCTAGATTTAAAACTGCACTAAGCTGGTGAAATAGACTTATGCTAACATACTGTACCAAAAGCCTTCCAATCTGTCTGCCTGTATGCCTCTGCACCTTCCCTTTCTCCTTTGCAAATACCACACCACTATTTTGTACATCAACAGAAAACATTAAGCCGGAATCCCTGGTTTGCAGCCTCATTTTTTAAGCTTTGAAATGAGATAGCCAAATCAGTGTGTCCTCTGACTTGTGCAAATAGAATCTCAATGTGAGTGTTCCAACACTTGAGACAATAAATCTCCAAATAAGGGAACTTACACATTTCTTCTGGAAAACTCCTTCTGCCTCAGCAGGGTTTCTTACCAGGAACATAATCTGTGTGTGGGCAAACTTCTCACCAGGAAATCAATAACTTGGGCAGCACATGTCTGAAACAGCTGCCTAGCTTTTGTAGCTAAAAAAACAAATTGAAAAACCAGGAAAAAGCAGAACGCAGCTGATGATTCACAAGAAGAAGGGCACCAAGAGAAGCAGCTTACTGAAGATAACCTTCCATTCTTTCCTCTCTGTGTGAATTGCATTCCCAGAACAGGCTAAAATATGTCAAACAGTGGCATCCCACTTTAGTGAGATGGTAAATCCACCTCAGGTTTAAAGATGAACTTCAGAGTAGCTATCCAAGGTGCTGAAGCTATTCAGAGGATAGAGTTTAGTACCTTTGATTTAGTACCTTTAAAGTTTAGACTGAAGCCCAGAATGTATTCTCTACCCCCTTGACATGGATGCCATCACTACCAGTGCTGTCTGTTTCCAGCTTTGGCTAAAAAGATGACTCTGGTAGAGCAGACAAGTGATATAATTGACATACGTTTGAACCCATCTTATCATACACAGAAAGGCAGAGAAAAGTCAAGTTAGTTCAGTTCAGTTCAAAATTTTGAGAAGTTCTTACTAATGTAGGAGAAGAAAACATTTCAAATTCTCATGTAAGACTACACAGCAGTGTTTTGAGTTAAGTACTCAAAGTGCTCTGCCTAGATGGGTGATTGTGGCCCAATTTTGTTTGTCAGTTGACCCAGAGTAGACACATTGATTCAATGAAACTGGTGTAAATTGACTCACCAAAGTTCCCATTGATTCATTGGGCTTTCTCTTGGTCACACCACCTTCACAGTACATTTGGTGAGGACACAGAAGAGTATTCTTGGTGGGTGCTCCCAGGCTGTGGAACTCTTTGTCACAAGAGACTAAGCAGGCCCTTCTCTGATCTTCTTCCACCAGCATTTAAAGATCTTGGCTATCATCCTGTATTGCAGTTACAAATTCATAACCTAGAGCAGTGTTTCCCACACTTTGGTCCTCCAGGTGTTTTCGACTTCAACTCACAGAAGTCCTAGCCAGTCTGGCCAACACTCAGAACTTATAGGAGCTGAAGTACAAAACATCTGGAGGACCAAAGATGGGGTACCACTGACCTAGAGCCATGGATCTGTAGCAGTTCTGTATTTAGTAATAATATGTAAACTGATCATGGCACTATTGCTGTGATTATAAATCCCTCCCAGCCTATCTTTACAGTCAGCAGCTAGACTGAGCAACTGAGGTGCAGCAGGATGACATCTTCAGCCTGCTTCACCAAGCAGGACCTCAACCAATATTGTTTATGTTTTATTTCCTCCTCTTTCTCCCCAAAATTGGTACTCAATATGGCTTATTTTTTAAATGGGTATAATTTAATCAAAAACATACAAAGGTACAATTGAATTAGATTAAATTATTTTTTTCACAATATTCACAAAAATTTGAAACATGCACTTTAAAAGGATGAACAGCCATTTAAAACAGTTCAATAAGTGCAATGTGGCACCCTCTTAGAAGACTTTTCATTATAATCTTTCAGTTCTAAAAGCTTGTCATAATACAGAAGTCTTTGCCTGCCAACAGAAGGACGGCAAGGAGGGGAGGTATTCTTGGCTCCCAAGGAAGGGAATTGCAAAGGGGCAGCCCTATATACAATAACTCAATAACTGTGTCTGTGTAGATGTTGGGACTGAGAGAAAGGCCTCTCCCAATGACTGAGTCTGAGGGTTTCAGAAGGCTCACACAGGGGTGCATCTACACTGCAGAAATAGTGCAGTTTGACATCACTTTAATTGCCATGGCTCCATCCTACAATACCCTGGGATTTGTAGGTTTCTGAGGCACCAACACCCTTTGGGAGAGAAGGCTAGAGACTTTGTAAAACTACAGATCCTAGGATTTCATGGAATGGTGCTACAGCACTTAAAATGGTGTCAAACCGCATTGTTTCTGCAGGGCAGATGTGCCCATAGTCTGTCACATACCCTAGACCTCAGCCATATGTCAAGATGTTACTTCTAACGTTCAATCAAAATCTACCCTCCTGTTATTAAAACATTACACCTTGTCCTATCCTCTGGGGCAGAAGAGAACAAACTTGCACACTCCTCTCTGTGACAGCCTTTTTATACTTAATATCAAAAATATTAAAATTTTGATATTTGCTATTTAAAGAGTGCAAACATGTTAGCCCTCAGTCTACTCTTCACCAAGCCAAATATGCCAAGCACTTTCAACATCTCCTCATATGTTTTGTTCTCCATACCTCTTATCATCCTTGATGCCTTTCTCTGAACCTGCTCTAATTTGTCTATATCCTTCCTAAAATGAGATGCCTAGAACAGAACACAGCACTCCAGATGAGCTCTGACTTGCACAGAATACAGTTGGACTGTTACTTCCCTTGTCTTGGAAACTATGGTCCTATTAATGCAAGCTAAATATGATTTGCCTTCTTTGCTGCAGCATCACATTGCTGGATCAAGTTCAACTCATGATCAACAATAATTCCAAGGTCATTTCCAAATGAGAGCCAGCATAGTGTAGTGGTTTGAGTACTGAGCTAGGACATTTGGAGACCAGGGTTCAAATCCCCACTCAGTCATGGAAATCTACTGGGTGATCTTGGGCAAGTCACACTCTCTCAGACTCAGAGGAAGGCAAGAGCCGCCACCACGCCTGAACAAATTCTGCCAAGGAAATCCTATGATAGGTTATGATGACCTTAGGGTCATCATATGTCAGAATTGACTTGAAGGCACACAACAAAAACCAACAACCTTTTCATATCTACTGCAGCTAAGCTCCAGGAATGGACACCACAGAAACCTGGGCATCCATGCTTAGTCCAGGAATACACCCAAACTGTGAACTTTTAGGGGGAGTATAACTCTATTTAGCACAGGCTGAATCTCTTTTCCTTGATCTTCCTTTTGAACGATGAAGAGCACGTCTGTTTTGTTGGATTAAACTTCAGTTTGTTCATCATCATCATCCAACCTCAGCCAATCTATTGCTGGTGCTAGATTTTATTTATCTATTTATTTATTTATTATATTCATATGCCACCTTTCCCCCAGTGTGGGACCTAGTTCACAAACAATAAAACAAAATTAGCTAAAAGCATAGCAATAAAATTTAAACACCCTGAAAACATCATCATGTTTTAAATCATAAACAATATAAAATGATTAATAAACATTAAAAGATTACAACTAGAGTACCTACCTGCTTGCATAAGAAGGCTCCCTGTAAACAATTGGTAATTTAAAAACCTGCTTAAACAAGAAGGCTTTTGCTTGCCTGTGGAAGGATAGCAGGGAGGGTCAGACTAGCCTCCCATGAGCTGCATCCGCACTATAGAAATAATCCATTTGATCCCCCTTTAACTGTCATGGCTCAATGCTATGGCCTTCTGGGATTTGTAGTTGTTGTGGCACCAGCGCTCTCTGACAGAGAAGGCTAAATAGCTCACAAAACTACAATTCCCAAAGTTCCATTGTACTTAGCCATGTCAGTTAAAGGGGTGTCAAACTGGATTATTTCTGCAGTGCAGGTGAAGCCTTGGAAAAGTGTCTTTACCAAACAGACCTGTGAAGGTAGTGGGGCTGAGAGAAAGCCTTCCCGAAGGCTTTATAACTGAAATAACTGAATAACTGAACTAAGATAGAATTGAAATTGCAGTTACGTGGAAAAGAAAGATGCTTCATAAATGGGGGTGACAACTGGAAGAAGAAAGGAAATACTTCTTGCTTCAAATGTTGTAGAGATTGAGAGGACAGTCTGTCGGGGCAAGCAAAAGTCCTTAAAGACGGTTCTAGTGGCGCCAAATTAGGGTTTTACTGAATTTAGATTATAATAACTATTTAAATGTTACTCAGAAATCCTCTTACCTTTGATGAGAAAAGATATTGATGCAATCAGATGATTAAGAAACAAACAACTGCCAGGAGTTTCTTTTGTATATATAGGAGGCGGCGATTTTTGTTTGTTTGTTTGTTTGTTTGTACAAAATACACTGTTTTCTGAACAAAACTGTTGTGGGGGTTTTGGACAAAAACCAAGGGCATTTTAACTCTTTGCTATTAAAAAAAAAAACAGTCCCAACATGAGAAAAATCAAAGGAAAATGCCCCCCTAACTCTTATAATCTCATCCTGCAGGGTGAAAACATTTAAAATGATTCATTCTTGCATGCAAAAAAAAAAAAAAAAGTTAGGAATGATTTGTTCTTATATCCCTAGCACAGAAACAGAATGGTAGGCAGCATAATTGTTTAAGAACACAAGATATTCTGTACAAACAGGGCTGACCTCATTGGCACATTTTGTTCAGATTTTCTGAGAACGGTGATGAAATTCACATCATCACAGTGTCTGACAACCATAGAGTTTCTCAACCGGCAAGGAGTTTTTCTGGATCCTCCACTCTACCAATTCCTTAACAGTTTTTGCTACAATGAGTTGTATGTGTTGAGCATTGCCAAAGCTTCTTTCACTAGTGAAGGGTATTAAAGAGCCATCTGCTGGTGTCTTGAATAATGTAAAAGTGAATAATGGATGGAGTCAAACTCTTTCTCCTGGACTAGCCAACGTGCCATTGTTTCTAGCCTTCCTGGCCTGGAAAGTCCTTGAGAAAAATCCAAAGTTGGGCATTTGTGGACCATTTTTGAAGCAGATCTGATGCAATAGCTTCTCCTGCTGGAGAAGCCAAGTCAATGCAGGAAGCCTTACTAGGAGACATTTGAGCATCAGATGACACATTCAAGATTATTAAAAGTAGGGATGTAAATCTTCAGCTGGATTGTTCTTGCACGCAAGGACAAATAACTTTTTTCGTGCTGTAGGAGAAAACAATTACTCCACAGTATTCCCCCTGCATTTCAGTGTCCCAAATTATCTGCAGTGAAAAAGTGTGCACACACACCCTGTTTTTATTGAATAACACTTTCTACACAGGAAACAGTATTGTTTGCAAGAATTTTATTTTCTGTGCAGAAAACAGGTGAATTTTTTGCATAAAAATGCCACATGATTTCTTCTTCTGCTGCAGAATAATTCCTGTACAATACTAGGACATCAAATACAAAGAGAAAACTCTGCAAAAATCTCAGTGGTCTCTTACTTTTCCCAACTAGGGTTCCTGACTGATGAGGAGACCATTTTCCCACTTAGGAATGAATAAGAATGAACATTCTTCCCTTCCCTATTAAGTAGTTAGCGTTTTGAAAAGGAGTGAGAAGATCACAAAGGAAAGGATGGTGGAAGAAAAGAAGACCACTAAAAAGAAGTGAATTTAATATTCCAAATCTGCCTCCAGAGGGGAATGTTGAGATTGAATATTCTGGATTTTTTTAAAAAAACTGATTATATATCCTTTTTTCTTGCTGAAAGCTGAGTAACAGTTGTGGCGATCGTGCATGTATTAATATATCAATATTTCCAGTACTAAAGTATATTTGATCTTCAAAATCAGTATTTGAATGCATATGCTAAAATCATTAGACTTTACTCTTTATGCTGGCAGAGCAAAACTTCATTGGCAACAGTGGAGGGTTTCTTTTTTTAAAAGAAAAAGCTTCTAGCCATATGCAAACCATCAAACATCTTTGCAAACCACCAATTAGAGGAAAATAATAGATTTCTTTTTCTTTGTAGATTTTCTGTTGTTTCAGATATACCCTCCAACTAGAAATGTTGAATCTAGAGCAGTAATTAGGAACTTTCCTTCTCCTTAATGGATTCACATCAAGCTACATGAGGCTTCTTTTTCCAGTACACTTGATATGGTGCTGTGGGGGAAAACCCAAAGATTTTTAAACCAAAGGTATTTTAAAAGTAATTTTGGAAATATATAGAGGAAACCTGTTAATGTCAATTGCCTTTCTGCAGTGGTTTTGAAAATGTCCATTTGACTTGGAAATTGTAGTCCAATTAATAACTCTTCCAAACTCTGGTCCTAACTCAACATACTCTCCCACCGTATTTCTGAATTGGTAATGTTACTGAAACATGAGCCATCTATAAGAAACCCTATTATCTAATGGTTGGAGTGTTGGACTAGCACTCCAGGAGAACAGGTTTCAAATCCCTACTCAATCATGAAAAGCCACTGGGTGACCCTGAGCATGTCACACTTTGTCAAATTCACAGGAAGGCAATGGCAAACCTTCTCTGAAGAAAAGTTGCAGAGAAAACCCTACAATAGGGTCAACATTAGGTTGGAAGTGATTTGAAGGCTCATCACTGCAGCAACAAGCCTTCATTAATCAGGTGCAGAAAGTATACATGGATTAGGAATGGAAACCTCCTCATCTTGCATGCAGCAATTTCCAAAGGAATGCCTTCTTGTATTTGGATGCAGTTATGGGGTCCTTGTTGCAGGGAGCCTGTAAGCACATTTACTTCATTCAAATAGGTACTTTTTCACTGGGGGTGAGGCCAGTGGAGGTACAACAATAGGGACAGGAGTCATGATCCTCACACACTTCAGAATATACAAATGCAGCATTTATAGTGATGTGAGGTAGAAAGTCCTCACTTTAAATCATATCTGTGCCATGCACTCACTGGGAGACAATAGTCAAGTCATCTGTTTCCTGCTTAATTCTTCCCACATGACCGGAGTCCAGGTCTCAACCAAGGTTGTATAACACAGATCTTGGCATGCAGAATTATGCACTGGTTGTGCTACATGGCCCTTGTGTTGAATGACAATGTGGAATGAAATAGAATATGAAATTTAAAAAAATGTGCAATGGAATGTGCCATCAGACCTGCAGGCAGATGCACAATGATATATACAATTGCACAATGACATATACAATGGAACACACAACTGAATGTGCAACAAATGTGCACCTCCTTGCCCCATGATACCTGTATGCACTTCTGCATTCTTGACCGTGAACAAAAATGTCCAACTACTTCCATAGGTCAACTTACACAAACGTAAGTTACTAACTGAATTTATGCAAATACATGATTCTGGCATTCATCACACATCTCAAGCCGATCTGCCAAAATCAAAGGGATTTAAGTTTCTCCCTTAGTCATCTCCATGTTAATGTATTGTACATTGTATTGTAGCTTCCTTTGATGCAAATCACCATAGGCTTCTAGTCAAGCTTGAGTTTGGCCCTTCTTGTTTTTGAAATGAAGGAAAAGCTTTGAGGCAGAAAAGCAGATCCAGGTTCTGAAAAATGCCCTCCACAATGAATGCTCAAAAGAACTCATTCTTTGTAGCTTATCAGAAGAAGATTAGGAGCCTGTTTGATCATCAATAATTTCTCCCTGTGTGGATATCACATCAGCAGTGACAATATTCTTAAATCTACCAGAGAAAGACAAGGCAAAAGCATCAGTTTATGGATGCTGGATCAAAGAGGAGGGGGCGGGTGAGGAAATCCAATGGGAAATAAAATCTTAACGTCTTCACATGTGAGTAATCAACCACAAGGGGATGAGATATGGAGTTAGAGCTTATCGAACTGAGCTCTGGACATTATTTATAAAGAAGAGATATGTTCTAGTTCAGCCATGGGTTATTGAATTTACTTGTATACAGGAACAAAGATGAATCTTGGGACGAACTGTAATGAGCTTTGGAGGCGGACTGGCTAGCCCTGAAGTGGAGTGAAAGTTCTTTCCAGTTTTTTTCTGACAGTTTTATATGCTTCCTCAGGGACAGCTCCCGCTGTTATGACAACTGCAGCAGTTTGAAGGCTGGTTCCACACTTCATATGATCAGATTATCACTGTGAGTTCATCAATGTTTCCTAAAGAATACACTTGTGAGTGTGGGTAACAAGCTTGGACTTTAACCATTGACATCAGGATGGAGAAAGTACAGGTTGTGGGCAACATGTGTCCCCAATCACTTTTTGCAGTGTCCAGCACTCCCACGTGCCATGCACACCACCCCAACTTTAGGGAATGAAAATGCCTAAAATTGCCCAAATTTGACAAATTCTACCAAAATACAGCCATTTGGTTTAATTTCATCCCCACAACCACCCAATGGAAAAATGCTTCCACATTGGCTGAAGATAAAGGGACATCAAAATCAAAAATGGCATCTAGCTGATCTTAGGTAATATCAAAGTGGTTCTAGCCCTTTGGGGTGGGGTGGGGGACAGAGAGGCAAACATTGGCCCTCACTGGCCCTCATTGAAGCAGGGGGGATGCAGACCAGCCTAAAGGGCCAGCCTTGGGGTGGAGTTGGGACAGGGTGACTGCACACCTGTCTCCCCGACTCTGCCCTGACTCCTCTTTGGCGCCGCATGCCTATTTGTATGGCATGTGGCATCAGGGCGCCCTCTTGGTGCAGAGTGTGCACATGCTGCACCCAAAGGGCGCAAAAGAGCGGCCTTTTGTGGCCCCCAAAAGGAGCTGCATTTTGACCTGGAAGCCAAGGGCCTTTGCAGACTGCCAGAAATAGTGCAAATTGAGTCCACTTTTAGGGGTAGGGTTAGGGTATCATGGGAACTGTATTTTATTGTGGTACCAGAGCTCTCTGACAGAGAAGGCTCAATGTCTCAGAAAAAAATAAAATTCCCATGATTCCCTAGCATTGAGCCAGGACAGTTAAAGTGGACTCAAGCTGCATTATTTCTGGCAGTCTGCAAAGGCCCTTAGTCTGCTAAATGCTTCTGAGGAAGTAGACTGAAGTCTACAAAAACTCATTCTCAGCAGCGTCCTTGCCACTGATGTCACCCAGTGCAGGGGGCAAGGCTTGAAAGGTGGAAGGGGCAGGGCTTTGGCATGGAGGTGCAGACACAGGCTCAGGCAGGCAGGGCATGCACCCCCACCCCACCCCTGTCGCAGCCCCCATCCTTGTTGCTGCCTCCTTCTCCTCAGAGGAGAAGGAAGAGGCAGCAAGGAGCCAGGAGATGCACACATGTGCTTCCCTGCTGTCCTTGCTGCGGCCCTCTTCTCTTTAGAGGAGATGGAGGAGAAGGAGGCAGCAGCAAGGAGCTGGGAGAAGCATGTGTGCCTCCTGGCAGTCCTTAGCGTTGCCCTTTCTTCTCAGAGGAGAAAGGGGTGACAGCAAGGATCCAGGAGAAGCATGTGCACCTCCCGGAAGTCCTTAGTGCCACCCCCTTCTCCTCAGAAGAGAAAGGGGTGGTGTCAAGGAGCCAAGATAAGCGAGTGCACCTCCTGGTAGTCCTTAGAACCCCATCTTCTCATCAGGGAGAAAGGGGCGGCAGCAAGGAGGAACTGGGGGTGTGCAGATGTGCACTCAGCCTGGCTCCTTGCCACTGGTCCATTCTGCTCAGGGGAACAGAATCATGGCAGGGATGGACAGGGGCATGGGGGCTGACTAGGTGTTGCTCTCCTCTGTGGTGTCACCTGGTGCATCCTGCACCCCCTCATGGACACTATTGCTCATGCTGCCAACTTATTTCTTTCAGATAGTCTCAAAGGTGCTGCAAGATATCTCTACATACTGATTCTACAGACTAAGATGGCTATATCTTTAAATTCTACCATCTTAAGTAAATTATGCTAAATTAATGAGGCCAGCTGGGCTAATTTACTACTGTCTGAGAGCCAGCATGGTGTAGTGGTTTGATCATAGGAGTAGGACTCTGGATACCAGGGTTCAAATCCCCACTGGGCCATGGAAACCCACTGGCTGATCTTGGGTGGATCGCACACTCTTGGCCCCAGAAAACCCTGTGTTACAGTCAAGACAGAGTCACCATAAATTGGAAATTACTTCAAGGCACACAACAATTCACTAATTTATTGCCAGCTATAAATTTGCTCAGCCAAGGCCATCCTGATGCTGTGGATAATAGGTTCAATGCCTTCTAGTAATCTTGTGTGATAACCTTAGTTTCCTGTTTCTCTGACCTTTGGCTTGAATTTGTACTTGTCTCTGGCAGCTCCTATCTCAGGGGCTGAAGAGACCACCCAAAAGGGGCAGTGGCAAGCTTCCCCTTTGCTCACTGGATCAGGGCAATGGCAACTGCATGCCATGGCTCTGATCTGGCACTTTGCTTCTCTAAAAGGAATCAGCAAAATGCCGCTCCTTTTTAGAGCAGCAAAAAGCCACCCTTGCCATGGTGCAGGTGGCTTTTTGGCATTTCGTTGGTGCAGCACATCTAAACATTGTGCCAAAGACACATCCTTTTGCTGCCTGCCACCTGGTCAGGTAGGTGGCATGACGGCGGCATCGGGGCAGAGTCAAGGTGACCAGCATGCAGTTGCCACATCTCTGTTCCATCCCCAGGCCGGCCTAAAATGCCAGCCTGTACAGCCCCTCCATTTCAGACTTGATTCAGGACTATATGGTTCTTTTGACTTCAGACTGTCTGGATTATGATTATGCTTCTGCTTCTACAGATGCTGGTTTCACCTTGGTACTGATCTAGTTTTTTTCTGGTTAGCCTCTGCAGACTGGAGATTATTTGTTTCTATGTGTTTGCTTGCTTTAAAATAGGACAGGTATGGAATCCATGCATTTGTTGCAAGAAGCATGTATGTATTGAGAATGGTCAAGCTCGACACATTAGAAGTGCAATTATTACAGGCATTGCATACTGTTTTTCTGGTCATTCGGAAGTGGAGCCAACATAGTGTAGTGGTGTGAATGCTGGAATACAGACTAGAGTTCGAATCTCCATTTAGCCATTGAAACCCATTGGGTGGCTTTGGGCAAGTCACACTCCCTCATCGTCAGAGGAAAACAATAGCAAATTCCTCTGAATATAAGAAAACTCCATAAAATTTGGTTGACATAAAGAGCTCTCAACATGAAGGAACATAACAAATTGGAAGAGGATAGTTGAAACATAAAGTAATGAAGAGTTCCTTCCTTCCTTCCTTCCTTCCTTCCTTCCTTCCTTCCTTCCTTCCTTCCTTCTCTCAAATGGGAACTACTGCTGTGAAGGTCATCTTAAATGACGGAAAAATAAAACACAGCAGAACAATTATATGAGTATAGAATGGACAAAATCCATATATCTAAAAGTATATATCTAAAAGATGATGTAGTATATCTAAAAGATGATTTAGAAGGAAGAATATTTTGAGTAATATACTGTGCTTCATAAACATATTTTAATCCCTTTCAAACCTAGAACAATCTTTTAATCTTCCACTGAAACAGCAGTATGTTTAAAGCAGGTGTTACTTTGGAATTTTATTTCTGAGCAGCAAGTGTTTTTGACAAATGCATCGTTTGCCTTTCTGAGGTTTGACTGCTCTGTCAAAGCAATTTGAAAATTTAATGGTGATATGCAACGATCGCAGTAACCTTCTCTGGCTTATTTACTACTGTACTTTTCTCTGGGCCATGAATTTATAATAAGATGCCATGCATGGGTATCACATGACTCAGGATAGGTTTATGCAGGAATTTTCTATTTCTGTTCTTACAAGTGGCAATGGATATTTAAAATGTGAAATGGGAGCTCTAAATGTGACATTTGTATTTCTTTGGGCAGCAGGCTCCATTTATTGAGTTTCCAAAGAAAGAATGTTTTAAATAAGTATATGCCTAGGAAAAAAATAAAGAAGCACATCTAACCAACTTCCTTACAAAGTTATACCACAAGATGGTTGAGACTTCCCACTACCTATTTCATGGGTAGGGAACTTGTCCAGATGTTTGGGACTTCAAATAGCAGATGCATGCATGACCCAGCAAGGGATTATGGGAGTTGCAGCCCAACCCAATCGGAGAACCAGTGGTTCCAACTCCTACCTTAGTCATCTGAAATCTATGCATTTTGAAGTACAACTATTATGAGTTTCATCACATAGCTCTTACTACCTTTTTCCTCAGCTCTTGCATGGCCAAGTAGGGTTCAGGTGTCCATCTGTAACAATGCTCCCTCACGACCATCTTAAGCACTAAGGGTCTGTACAGATGGGCAGGAAAAGGTGACATGAAGCTGCCTTTTCCCTAAGCCACATCAACTGCACCATCTGCCCAAGGATGCCCTAAATGGGGACAGAGCACTGGGGGGAAATCAATGTGGCTTTTCCAAGGCCGTATTGAACCCCTGCCAACCGCACCACCAGCCCTGAGGATGCCATGAAGGGAGATGGAGCAACCGCGTGGGCCAGAAGTGCTATAATTTTTTTTTCTCTCAGATGCATGTTCACATGTGCAGGAACACATCGCTGCACACCTACGCACCTGTGTAGAATACATCACAGGCTTGTATACAGTCTGTCACTCTCTGTATACAAAGGTGACTGAAGTTCAGCATCCCTGAGCACCTGTGCAGGACCTTTCATACACCCATGCAAGGATTTGCTGACCTCGGTTTCCCCCAAGTAGTGGGTGCCGTAGACAGGTGCCACTGTCTGATTGTGCCACTTTTGGGGTGGAGGAATGAGTTTGTCAACCAAAAAGACACCTACTCTGTCATCCTCCACAAAACATGTCCCACACAGATCAGGGGGGAGAGGAGAGGTACATACAAGGGAGGTTTATGTGGACAGACTGGATACATGCAGCTGGTGGTCATGCAAGGGACATGGTCAACAGGACACACACACAAACGTTACTCCAGGAGCTCCCCTAATCATGCCAGGAAGCGGTGTGCAGGTCTTATGCACACCTGCGCAGAAGAGGTCACAAAAGCCTCTTTCATGCAAACTCCTGTGCATGCTGACAGCAAGCGTACATGTGACAGAATACGTTTATTGTTATAATAGAGAACAGTTGCTAGGATGCATGCATAGGGTTACAATTAGGGTTAGGCTTCTAATATTCAAGTACATCTGTGGCAGTGTATCCACACCTAGAAGTATAGGGCACTTTAAATTAAAGCCTGTATCATAGGGCGCATGCTCTGGTTTGCTGATTTAATTTCCACCACATGTGCGGCAGTGCATGTATATGGCCATTTTACATCTCTGGCACCCTTTTTCTGATGCACCAGTGTCGCTGCATACATACACACATGCAAATGTGAGCATCTTTCCGGAAGAAGTGAAAAAAGCTGCTCCTTTTTAGAGCGGCTTTTACCACCATACAGCACCTAGAGGGCGCTTTCCTGCCGGGTTTTAGGCATGTGTCTTCTAAACACCATGCCTCTAAGTCAGCCTGAAAGCACCACTTTTTGCCTCTCTGTACAGCCCCTAACTTAGGATTTTATCACACACGCCTTTTAAACTATCATAGAAGTTTGATAATAGCACCTTTAGCAATACCTAGCACACAATGCCATCTCTCCCTTTTTATTAACACAATCACGGTGATAGCAGCTGTCATGTGATAAAGTCCTTGATCAAACTTCTCAAACCAGATGAAGTTCTGTGACTCTGACAGCATCATTTTTCTTCTGTATTACTTTTAGCATCTTTGCCTGATGAAGAAGCCTTGTCCTCCAAATGTGGTTAGCCGCCTCCTTGCCATTGATGGTAAAACGTGTCAATAAGTTCCCAATCTCAAGCACTAGTCCTCAGGTGTGGTAATTTACTCCCCTCTTCCTTCCCCTTCACTATTCCAGAACAGCTGGATTTTTTGTTTTACTTTATTTTAATTTTTTTGAGGGGGGAGGTTCCCTGTTAAACCGCATTAGCACAATTCCAGAACTGTGCATAAAAACAAACAAACACACACATAGACACACAAACAAAATGCACACTACGTTGGGCATAGGGCAGGGAAGTAAAGTTAAGGATGAGGGTAGAAGAGGGTGTGAAAGTCCAGCAATAGCGCAGTTAACGCTACTGAAGGAATATACGATAGGGAGTTCTACCCAAACAGTATGTGTACACTTCCTTTCATTAACACAGTCACTGTGGATAAAGTTCTTGATCAAACTTCTCAAACAAGATGCAGGCCTGTAACTGTGACAGCATCATTTTTCTTCTGAATCACTTTTAGCATCTTTGCCTGATGAAGAAATCATTGAGGTCTGACATCTAGCACAATATGTTTTGTATCTTTTGGTTGGTCTAATAAAGATATCATTGTTATGTGTATTTTGCATTTCATTGTAGAACATGAGTGGGCAGAGTATGGCTTCTGGGTCTTGGTTTTGCAACACTGTCAGTCTGCCAAAGCCCCCAACCCAAAGGATGAGTTTCTGGCATTTTTCCCCAAAAAGTGTGTAGAAATCCCCTACTAAATGTATTTAAAATGTCCACAACCCCACATAGAATACTCCTCACAACCCTCCATCACCCCAAGAATGCCTCTATTTTCATCATAGACTTTCTCAAAATGATGACAGGATATGATGTGACACCACTTACAATTGCCATTTTGAAAACCACTCCAAGGAAGGTGGAGGTACTTGGGACCACTGTTGGAGAGGTGCTGCCCATAGTTGGGTCGGAGGGGGGAACTGTCCCTGGCCAAGTACAGTTGTCCACCCCTATTCTAGAAATCCCTCAAACATTAACATTTGTGCTTCTTACCCATACAGAAGGGAAATATAACATGAAGAACTCCAAAACTGATTCACTGCTAGCCACAGAGATGAAATCCCATATATCACTGAATGTAATGCTAATAGTTGTGACATAAACAACTAGCAAAATTAAAATTATACCTCAAAGCATTTTAAAGGGAAGCAGTGGTGTCACACACACCCTAGGTTCACCCCCCGCACCCCCTAGTGGCAGCCCTCAAATAATCCACTCATCCTTGGAAACCCATTGGATGACCTTGGACAAGTCACATTCTCTCAGCCTCAGAGGAAAACAAAGGCAAATTCCCTCTGTACAAATCTTGCCAAGGAATCCATGTGATAGGGTCGCCAAAAGTCAGAAATGACTTGAAGGCACACAGCAACAGCAACAACATACACATAAGCCCTTGAATATGGATGAAAATACACTCAAAGCTGGGAAATGGACACTCCAGGTTAAAGCTAAGAAAAAGCTAAAGAAATGAGTGTTGAGATGCAGTGAGAAGGGGTGAATGTATAAGTAGTTCAGTGTCAACAACTTTAGCGGTAGATCAGTTTTGACCCAGATATTTTTTGTGCATGGATATTTTTATGGTTTCGGGATGTGTATGTGCAAAAGCAACTGTCCATGCAAAAATGTAACCTTATATAATTTAGCAAACATCTTTTGAAGGGGCAAAAGTGCAAAATAAACAATTGTTTGAAAACATTCCCTAGCTTCGTAATAAATAATGTTGAGAAATGGGGAAGAAATGATCTTGACCTCTTTTTCTTTTCTTTAGTCCTAGTGGATGATGATTAAATGTATAAGTCAATAATATAACACACCATTACAGGCATCATAAAAATTTCCAAGACATAAAACCAAGCTAATGATACTATGTGGGAAATTTAACTTTTATATCCCCCTAGCAATTATTATTTAATGGAAATTTTATATATTATAGCAACATGGTTTTATTGAATTTGATATTTTGCAATATATCTAAAAGCACAGAGTCCTGCAGAACATTTGATTTTTAGTGCTAATTGAAGAAATAGTTTCCATTTATCAAAAAGGAAATGGAGAGTTCTGATATGTTTTATGCATTATGCATTTTTGGAAACCTCATATAACTTTCCAGATATCCATTACAACAGTGACTGAAAAGTTCTTAAATCTGGAGGGGAAAAACTCCAACCATTCTCACAATTTCAATGAGGATTAGACTGCAGAAATAATCTGGTTTGAGAATGCTTTAAATGCCCTGGCTCAGTTTATTGTGCACCAGAGTTCCCTCATAGAGAAGGATAAATGTCTCACAAACTACAGTTCCCAGAATTCCCTAGCATCGAACTAGGGCAATTAAAGTGGTCTCAAACTGGATTATTTCTCATTTCTCCATTGCTCAGTGCAGCTGCTGGTTGTTGTGGTAGGTCTGGAAGCCATTTATGATGATGGCAGTAGTGAAAATAGTATTAGTAAATATAGAACCATTACAAATTCGAACCTCTAGGCTACAAATCCATAACTGCAATGCGGGATGTTATCCCCAACCTTTCTGCCAGCAATGGAGCCAAGGCAGGTTGTGGTTGTTTTTTGTTGTCATGCCTTTAAGTCATTTTCAACTTATCACGACCCTAAGACAAACCTATCATGGGGGTTTCTTGGCTAGAATTGTTCAGAGAGGATCTGCCATTACCTTCCTGTGAGGCTGAGAATGACTTCCCCGCGGTCACCCAATGGGGATTCAAACCCTGGTCTCCAGAGTCAGCACAACTATTACGCTACACTGGCTCTCCAAGGCAAGTTACAATGGAGTTTAAATAAGATATAGCTAAAATCTGAAATTACAGGAGCAAAAAGCAAAAAACAAAAACAAAACAAAAGTCAAAAAACAGTTAATTGAGTTATCATGTAACAACACTCATAATTAAACACATCATAAAATCATTTAAAGTGCATTTTTTAAAAAGATGAAAATGCAGCACACATGATGAAAAAAACACCTTTTCCCACAACCATTTAAAAGCTGAAGGGCTGTCTAAATAACAAACTCTGTGTGTGTATATTTGTGCAATCATGTGTGCCTTCAAGTCAACTGTTGACTTATGGCAACCCCATGAATTTTATAGGGTTTTCTTAGGCAAGGGATACTCTTTACATGCCAACAAAAGAAATCCAGAAAGAGGGCTGGACTAGACTCCTGTGGGAGGGAATTCCAAAGCCTGGGAACAGCCACTGAGAAGAACTTCTCATATCTCTTCCCCAGATGGCTTGTGAGGACAGTATAGTTATAAATAATTACTGCTAAAGGGAAAATGCCATTGAGAATGTGCATTTCAAGCACCTGTGATGGAACCCAGGTGAAACTATCATAGCTCACAAGTGGCCTGTTCCAGCCACCCTTAGTTCCACTCAACTCCAGCAGAGATTGTTGGCTCTGATGTCCATTCATTCCAGGTCTCTATCTTAATGGAACTTTCCTAGAGGCTGAATCCTATCCCCAAAATATGTTTGTCTCCTTGGATAGCTTCTTTAAAAACTTTAAATTTTTGACTAAAATCCAGAACAGATCCATCAGAACACTGTCATTGTAGACACCGCCTTTCCATGGGGATTGAACACTGGTGGGCCATGAAACTCACTGGGTGACCTTGGGTAAGTCATATGCTCTCAACCTCAGGGAAGGCCATGGCAAACCTCCTCTGGATAAATCTTGCCAAGAAAAGCCCATGATAGGTTCACCTTAGGGTCACCATAAGTTAAAAATGACTTGAAGGCACACAATAAGAACAAGAACCTCCAAAGCATCCATTGCCATCTCTGCCATGGATTTTCCCTGGCTCTAAATTAATTTGTGGATTGTTCTGCTAATATCTTGCAAGCATCTTTTCAATGAACTGGAAGAAAAGATAACATAAACCCATCCAGGCCCCAATCCATCCTAATTTCAGAATGGGATTTCAAACTTACTGCAAAACAGGACTAGAAACAAGCCCCTTCTTTTTTTGGACAACTAGAGGATTCTGAAAATTTTGCCTGAAGCAGAGAAAGGTGTAACTGATGTTCAAGTCTTCCTAGGAAGTCTATCGCAGCACTTAAGACTCAGCTAGACATTCCAGGAAACATTTCAAAAGGAACCCTCTGATTTCACCTTTAATTCAAATGTGCTGTTTAAAATCCTTCCCATCTCTTCCCAACTGATCTTCACAAAATGATGCTGGCTTACATAGAGAGAAAATTCAAAAGCGCAAATCCAAATGGCATCATGGGACCCCACTGCCATCAGAAAGCAAGCCTGATCTGCCAGTTTTGCACACCTCCACCTGCGGAGCTGTCATACTCCAAGATCTACATGAGAAACAAACCCTTTCTGACATTTATAATTACATCTGGGTTGCAGGGTTGGGGAGAGCTCTGGAATTCAGCACTGTCTCTGTAACTCTTGCTGACATTTCTGAAGGGCATCATACTGCTGTGAAAGGTTTAGGAACTGGGAAAGCCAATAACCTTAATGAGGTACGGCTCAGTGCCTGCCTATGAACCCAAGATATCCTTGCTGATTAAAATGATGAAGATGAGCTGTTTGGAAAGAGCAAATACCTCTGCAATGTATCTTGAAGCAGACCAGAGCAACAGATCTATGGCTTTCAAGTTTTCTCCCTCAGAGAATCCTTTCTCCATTAATATGCAAGCTGAGGACTTTCCTTTTATTTCTGTATATTGTTCTTCAGAAAAGTCATTGTGGAAGCAATTTAAGAAAGAAACCATGGCAATATATAAACAAAATGTAATTTATATATTTGACTTCCATCCCAAAACTCTTAAGACAGTTGTACTTTTTTGGCTATGGTGTAACAGACATATTCAGTTCATGGTTATGTTAGCAAAATTCTACAAGCGTAATCTTTTTTCCATACAGTTGCATATTCTTCAGTGTTGAGTAACTGTCTGTCAGTGTTCAAATTCACTGGGATTGCAGAAGCAACCACTGTGCATTCCCCATTGCACAAAGGAACAATAAGTGGGTGCACTGGAAGATACGCAGTCATTTGTGCATTCAACAGAAGGGTGGTATAGCACAGCCACCATGTACAAGTAATTACATGAGTACAAATTTACACTATGCAATATTCCCTTAGTATCCACTGGAGTTTGGTTTCAGGACCCCACCACATCCCATCCATGGATAACAAACTCTGTGGATGCTCAAGTCCTATTAAATACAATGACATAGCAAAATGGTGTCCCTTATAAAAAATGGAAAATCAAGGTTTGCTATTTGGAATTTATACTTTTTAAAAAATATTTTCAAGCTATGAATACTTGAATGCATGGATACAAAAATCCATGGAGAAGGAGGGCTGACTGTACAAGCATAGTATAGGATCTTAGGGCCTTTGCAGACTGCCAGAAATAGTGCAAATTGAGTCCACTTTAAGGGTTAGGGTTAGGGTTAGGGAATCATGGGAACTGTATTTTATTGCAATATTCATTTCTGCACAGAAAATGCTGTTTTCTGTGCAGAATATGCTTTTCTATATGCAAATCAACCATGTGCAAATTTTACACAGAACTAATCCCCAATTACAGTTTTTTTCATGCAAAAAAAAAAACATTTTATGCACAGGTATTAATATTTTTACATTGAAATATTATTTTCCACAAAGAAAATGCTATTTACTGTGCAAAACAATCCCATGTGAATTTTGTGCACAGTAAGTCCTGAAATGCAAAGTTTCTGATCAGTCCATTATTCTCTCCACCAAAGTTTCTTGACTCTTTTTTTCTACCATTGTTCAAAGATTTCCAAACATTCTTTCTATCCCTCAGTAAGCATGACTAGACTGTCTATGAAAACTTAATAGAAAAAGCCAGACAGAGTAACAAAAAAGTATAAACAAGTTGAAATTTATTACGGCAGAATTAGATCAAACATTAACCCCTGAACTATGTAGTCATTCACAGCTCCTTCTCTCACTTGGCTGACTGCCTCTATTACAGCTTTCTCCTAGCTCTCTGCATTGTTTTCCCTGTCTGTATACCATTTTTTCCCTATCTGCTTATCTGAGACAAGCCTCAGCTTTGTACCTTTTCTCCCTCCTAAGCAGTCCTTAGTTTTGCTTATATGTGTTCACTCCTAAATTGATTCAAGTAAGAAAACAGAAAGAAGATGGTCATTCTATAATAGTGTTGAAATGTGAGGCTTTTGAACCTATTTATGTATAGACACATTCTACTCATGTCTATGCAGTAGTATAACCTGCTGAGTTCTGTCAATCAATCAATCAATCAATCTTTATTACTGCAGTCCATAGGCCCATCAATACAAACGAACAAAAATTATAAAATATTAAGTAGGATACAGTTTAACATTCCATAATAATAATAAAATTGGCAAACTCAATGAAAACTTTTTAGATACTCTACCAGTGATTCCCAGACTCTGGTCTTCCAGGTATTTTGGACTTTAGCTCCCAGAAACATTAGCCATCTCAGCCAGAATTTGGGAATCACAGCCATCTAGCCGATTACAGGAGTTTCCTTCTCTCTAATCTTAATTACTAAACACAAGAACTTGACAACTAACAGAGGGGGGAAGCACATGAGTGCTTCCGGGACGCCGCCGGACGGAGCGCCGTGGGACCGCAGCCTCCGCACCGCGGCGCTCCTGTGGCGACCCTAAAAGGAGCTCCAAATTGGCGCTCCTTTTAGAAGACAGGGAAAGTGCGCCCTAAACGTGTAGGGCGCACTTTCCCTGTCTTTTCCGCCACAGCGTGTGAGGATGCTGCGGCGGGAGGTTGCCCTCGGCGCACTCGCCGTGCGGAGGGCCGGCAGCACCGAGGGCAACGTCAGGAAGAGGAAGGAGCGCCGCGCATGTGGCTGCTCCTCCTCTTCTGGGCCTCCAAGACGACTCTATTAGTCATCTGCCGAGGCCCAGAGTTACATTAGAACATCTATCCTCTAATAGAACTTTGACATAAAACTTATCCAATTAGCCCAGTAGATGGCTTAATAAAAGAGAAATCAGCATTTTGCAACCCTGGTGATAACAAATGCAAGATAGTAAAATATGCTACATAGTTTCAACCTCCTGCAAACCACAAAGACAAACTCTCAAAAAGAGGGGCAGTCCGGGGTATTTACTGTAAAGCAATTCTGAAGAGAAGACATTATATCTAGCATTAGTAAATAATACTGCAAGATGGCAACAGAGAGAGTCGCTTGGTTAGAGTTCCTGCTGCCTGTTTAAGTGATTTTTTTAAAAAAATCATACATGGCTGTCCTCGTCTCTTCCCATTTTATCCTCAAAGAACCTTGGGAGGTAGGTCAAGCTGAGAGAGTGATGGTGTCAATGCTATCCAGTGATTTTCATGACCCAGTGAGAAGTATAACCTCAGTCTCTCAAGTCACAGTGCAGACGCTAATGGTTAGAATCGAACTACTATATGACACTGCTTCCTTATACACTTATTTAGGAGTGACTTCCATAGAACTCCTACAATGTCTTCCATGGCCAAGTTAGATATCTGAGACATTACAAGCTCAACAGAGATTACTTCCAAATAAGTATATTTAGGGCCTAAATACCCTAAAGACACCAGATCCCATCTGAACTGGGAAGGTAAGCAGGGTCAGCCCTGGTTAGTACTTGGTTGGGAGACTGCCAACTATCTCAGGGACCGCCTTCTCCCATACAATCCTCCCTGCGCTCTCCGCTCCTCTGGGAGGAATTTGCTGCAGCCTCGAAAGTCCAGGCTTTCGGCAACCTCCCAGAGGGCTTTTTCTGTTGTCGCCCCCAGACTCTGGAACTGCCTGCTGGATGAGATCCGCCAATTAACATCACTAGATAGCTTAAAAAGAGCTATCAAGATGGATCTCTTCTGGCAGGCCTTTCCAGATTAAGTATCCCAGCCTCGGCTACTTCCTCCCTTTGAATGATCTTTCCATGGCCTCATTTACTGAGGGAATGAGCAAACATTGCCATGGCCCAATGCAAGATGTTATATGTAATGTGTTTTTAAATTGTTTAAATGTGTTTTAATTTGTTATTGATTTAATACTGTTTTAAGGGGGGGTGAGAATGTTGTGATTTATTATGTATGATTTTATTGCTGTGACCCACCCTGATTGGGTTTCCCAAAGGGCGGGATACAAATAAATTTTATTATTATTATTATTATTATTATTATTATTAACAAATGCCAGGTACTGTAGGCTATAATTTAAAGGAAGGAACTGGCAAAACCAGCTCTGAGTATTATTTGCTCAAGAGAACCCTATGATATCCATAGGTCACCATAAGTCGGAGACTTGAAGACACACATGGACAGATGGAAATATATTTAGAGTTGAAGACTTACTATCATTTTGTCTTGTACTGCATAGTACTACTGCATAGTATTACATGGGTGAATAATAACAATAACTGGAAGATAATATTTCATGTGAAACACCATAATATTTTTTAAAAATGAATTGTCATTTTTCTCACTATGATTCTACAAATGTAAAACCTAAAAGTATTCAGGCTGGAATATGGATCACATCTGACATTTGTGAAGAGCTAATTAATCTGAACCTAAATCCAACATTCTCCATAGTGATACATATTTGTGTGTGGGAGGGCATTTGTTTCAGGGCCTGAACATCGATTCTTCATTTGCAAAATTTGAAAACTGTTGTTTACTTTGTCAAAACGCATCATTAGTATGTGTTTCCAGAACAGACAAGAACAAAATACTACCTTGATTATTTTCTTTGTCCTATCACTGATTTTTTTTCTTGTTTCCAACTGTGATCAAAATGTACATGACTAACAGGATCTAGCATCATTAATTACATGCACCCAGCTTTTGTGTCACTGCCTAAAAGCACACACAGAGAGGAAGAGACAAGAAGAAGTTGGAAAAGGTACTGAAATAAGCAGTCCCTAGGCCCACAATGCCTAGGCACCAGATCCCATCTGTTCTTGGAAGCTAAACATGGTCAGCCCTGGCTAGTACTTGGATGAGAGACCACCAAGGAATACCAAGTGCTGTAGGCTATATCCCAGAGGAAGAAATGTGAGAAAGTACAACTGAGTATTGCTTAAAGAAAACCCCATGAAATTCATGAGGTTACCATAAGTCAACAGGCAATTTGAAGGCGCATAAACAAAATGATCAAAGGCATAGGGAGTCAAATATTTGGAAACCTCTGGGGGTCTTCCCAGATATCATGGTCTATCCCTCTTCTCCAGTGCTCAGGATGAAAAACAGAATTTCAGGATGAGAGCCCTGTCTTGAAGATGATGGTCACCAATATTCTATACCAGGGGTCCCCAGACTTTTTGATCTGGGGGCTGGTTCACTGGCCCCCAGATCTTCTGGGGGGCAAGAGGCACGTGCGCATGCGCGCGTGCATGCACACAACTCTAGGAGCCATTTTGTGTTCCAAAATGGCCTCCAGAGTCAGCCGCATGCGTGTGGCATTGTGCACGCATGCGCCCAACTCCGGGAGCCATTTTGGAACATAAAATGGCTTCTAGAGTCATGCGCATGCACACGTGATGCCGCACACATGCACATGACTCTGGACGCCATTTTGGAACACAAAATGGCACTCGGTGTTGGGCACATGTGTGCACAATGCCGGGCGCATGCGCATGACTCTGGACTCCATTTTTGAACTCAAAATGGCATCAGGCGGTGGGTGCGAGTGGCAGCAGTGGCAGCAGCGGTGGTGGTGGTGGCGGCAGCGGCGGCGGCAGTGGCAGTGGCAGGACCAGCCATGGGCCAGTAGGAAAGCCTCGACGGACTGGGACCAGCCCATGGGCCATAGTTTGGGGACCCCTGTTCTACACCATCTAGTTAGTTACAAATATGCAGCTTACAAATATGTTACTATTTGTTATGTTAGTTATAATTTACAAAACGTAAATAGTTACTTCTTCTTGTATGCCTTCAAGTCATTTCTGATTTATGGTTTTCCTAAGGTCATGGGGGTTTTTGCGCTTCAGAGTGTACGACTCACTCAAGGTTACCCAGTGCATTTCCATGGCTGAGGGGGGAATTGAACCCTGATCTTCAAAGACATAGTCCAACGCTCAAATAACTACACTATGCTAAGTCTCTATGCAAATAGTTACAAACATGTAATTAAATAATCTCTCCTGCCCAGCCCACATTAACTGCCAGCAGCTGCATTGAGCAGAGGAAGCCTATTCAGATGCTGATCGGGGCCAAGGAGGTGATATTTCCAGCCAAAGTAGAACCTCATTTCAATTCCTCACCTCTGCCTCAATCCCTGGTGAGAGAGAGCTGGAAGGTGCATTCTCCTTGCATCCTGATCAGCAGCTGTACAGACCTTTTTTGCTCAGTGCAGCTACTGGCTGTTAGACGGACTAGGGAAGCATTAATAATTGTGGCAATAACAGGTATTTGGCTTTGCTTGCAAGCAGACAAGCATAGCAATATGGGGGGACCAGTGACCTTTCAGATGTCATTAAATGCCAGCTCCTATCTGCCCCATGCAGAGTGACCTTTGAGTCAGGGATGCTGGGTGCTATAGTCTAGAAACATCTGGAGGCACCTCAGCTGCTGATATATACAATTGTACTGTGAGTGGGCTAGACAAAAGTATGAATTGGGAGTGAAATGAATTTTCATGGATGAACAAATTTAAGACAACAATGGAGAATATATGGACCCTCAAACAGCAATTTATTTCAGATATTGACCCGTTTATAAATAATGAGTACAGTCATTAAAACAAGGAGTAAGGTTAACCTCTGCCATCTAACATCAGTGACTATTAAGCCCTCAAATATCATGTGAAATATCTCCTGAAGCTCTGTCATTTAAAAAATAACAACAACAACACAGCCTCTTGTTCACAGTGACATTGGTCATGGATGCATCTGCACTGCAGAAATACTCCAGTTTGACCTCACTTTAACTGCCACAGTTCAGTGCTATGGAATTCTGTGAGTTCAAACTAACTACAATTCCCAGAATTCCATAACTTTGAGCCATGGCAGTTAAAAGTGTTGTCAAACCAGATTATTTCTGCAGTGTGGATGCAAGCTAAGTCATCCATCCAATCAGGAACCATGCAGCCAATACAATAACATAACATAAATTTGGCTACTTGACATCGCAAAGCCAAATCTGAGTGAATTTCCTGCCCTCATTCTAAAGGGGAGAACAATTTTGCACTGTTCTCCAGCCCATTCCTCCATGTTAAATAGAGGATTTGCAGGTAAAAATCATCTTTCCTGCCCCATTTCAGTGCTGCCCAACCTTAGATGACTGCTTTAATGTTTAGAATGAAACCTGGAGGAGATCAACAGATTGACTAAAAGTCCCTTGTTGACACTGGCCCCATGTCTATTCAACCCTGGACAGGGTGACCAGACATTCTCCTTATCCAAATCATGTCCTCCATTTCAACCTTCTGTCCAGGAGAAATTCCAAAATGTCTTCCATTTTGAGCATTGCAAAGAAACATAAATTTACATATATATTGGTGTTTTTAGTTTTATTTGGTGATATCCAGCATTTTTCTTGAACGGCCTACATTTGCGATGTCTTGTCCTCCTTTGCAGTTAGGACATCTGGTCATCCTGACTCAGGATCTCATTTTTTAAAAGGCAGAAAGTAGGTGCTACAATGGAGCTGGTATAACATTGCAGGGAACTAACAGTTGCCCTACACCATTCCCTGCCACTCTTTGCCAGCTTTCAGCATGATAGCAGTGAAGAGTGTGAATTATACTTTGAGTGCTATCCTGTATTTCATTATCGTCTTACTTTTAAATTAAGCAGCAATAATAAAATAATCAAATTTTATGAACCTTGTTTTCGGGAGGGTAGTAAAAAATAAAATTGTCACATTTCAGCACATAATACCGAGGATCACTCTGTATCCATAGTGATTTGGCTCTAATGATTTAAAGTTTCAGTGCTTTAGGCAAGTTTTAACTGTTCAAGCACATTGTGTATTGTGCTCAAGACTGTCCCAGTCTTGGGAGGAACAGAGACATATCTGAGAGGGAAAAATGTTTTGGAAAAAAGTAAATATTGGCAAGATTGGCAAGGAACTTGGGAAACAAAATGAATTGGCATCAGTGCTGGGGGTGGGGGTTAAAAAATGTGTGATTATTAATGATTTTTATTAAGACAATCCAAAATTGTTGATTTGGTTTAAATAACTTAAATACTTTTAGATTACTTTAAATTGATTTCATTGATTGAAAAGTCTTGCTCAATGTCCTCTGATACTGGGTGGGCTTGAAACATTCTAATAACTAGTAAATAAGGGCCAAAATTCCTACCTCACATTTGCATGGTGTAAATCTATACTCACATAGTTACATGATGGTTGTACTTACACCATTCTTCTGCTGAATACCAACAGTGTCTAAACAATTGGCTATCTACAAGTGTGCCTGTTTATTGTCCTATTGTGCAATGCCAAATGTACAGTGGTTGTTTCCACAATTTCAGTGAATCAAGAAGTACATCGAAGGGACTGACAAATAATTATGTATCCTCCAAGAATGCACAACTGCATTGCAGTTCCACTTGCAGAACTCCACTTATGCAACTGTGAAATGAGTATGGTTGTGAAGCAATGGACAAGAGTAGAATTGCATGCGTAAGGGAATCAACATGGTGTAAAACATATGGCACTGCCAGTGTGGCATAGTGGTTTGAGTGTTGGACTATGACTCTGGAGACCAGGGTTTGATTCCCAGCTCAGCCATGAAACCCACAGGGTGACCTTGGGCAAGTCACATGCTCTCAGCCTCAGGGGAAGGCCATGGCAAACCTCCTCCAAACAAATATTGTCAAGAAAACCCCATGAGGGGGTTAAGGTCACCATGAGTCTGAAATGACTTGAAGGCACACAACACACACATACACACACACAAAAAAAAAAAATCAAGGGGATTCCAGCCATTTTGTGGAGATTCATAAACCAAGGTTAATTTCAGTCTCTGAGAAGTTTGAAACATACCAGCCTGCTTAATATTTATTGAAGCAAAAATTCAATCTATTGGAGCCCAGAACTGTCTAACTCTGATTACCAGTAACTCTCCAGAGCTTTAAGCAGAAATCGTTACCATTTCTATAGCAGACAGCCTTTAACCAGATTGGGCTGCTGTGGTTCTCCAGATATTGCTGAACTCCAGTTTTCATCATCCCTCACAATTCAGTATTCTGGCTAAGGCTAGTTGCTTCCCAGAAATGGGGGGGGGGGGTTAAAGTTGTTCATCCCTGCTTTAACTGAAGATAGGCAAGACACAGACTGTGGGCCAAGCTAGATATTGGATGATATCCTACACCAGGATTGCATATTCTCATTCTCCGTATGTTAGGTTACCATAGGCTGTGTCTGACACACAACCCCGTACATTGAATGGTAAAGTTGGACAACTTAATGAACCCCTGAATATGCAACTGAATGCCCACAGATTTCTGTATGTGCATCCACATATATGCATACATGCACATTTACATGTACAATGGCACTACATGCATAACTCTGGATCTCACATTGAACTGAACACAGATGTACTTCATCAGACAAAAGTGCCCAGCCACTTCTATAGGAGATTTATGCATATGTAAGATTCCAAAAGAATTCCAGGCAATATGTGTAGAATTTTTTTTCTGACATGCACAAAAGAGGAAATTCCCCCTAGTGGGGAAAGACATCTGTTTGTCATAGCATATAGCATTCCTCACCTATTTATTCTGCATTAAGCATATTTTCTGTTGTCGTGGGAAAGTAAGCACAGGTTTAATTGGCAAGTCTGAATCTCAAGGCATGTATCTCTAAGGAAATCCCATTCTGGCAGTGAAAAAAATGGATCAATCATAAGAAATATACATTCCCCTTAAGTATGACTCTATCAATAAGTGTCTGATCCTTTAGCTTGACCAATATCAATAAACTATACCACAAGACAATTGTCTTTAATATGATGAAGATTTACCCTCTTATTTATTGACGCGGAAAAAGTGTTTGACAAGGTAAAATGGAAATTCATGTTACAAGTTTTAGAAAAAATGGAAATGGGAGCTAATTTCTTAAAATGGATGAAAAATATTTATAATAAACAAGAAGCGGCCTTCGTAATAAATGGGGAACTGTCAAAGAGATATAAAATAAATAGGGGAAATTAACCTTGGTTTATGAATCTCCACTAAGTGGCCACTTCTTTTCATAACTACTTTAGAGATACTTAATAATATAATCAGAAATAATGCAAAAATAAAAGGAATTAAAATCAAAAAAGAAGAATTCAAACTACATACATTTGCGGACAATCTTCTGATTTCTCTTGCTAACCCATTAGATAACATAGATGAATTAATGAAGGTACTACAAAATTACAGTAAAGTTTCTGGATTAACTATTATCAAAGAAAAAACAAAAGCGTTAATCTTAAACATGCCAGAGAAAGAGAAACAATTATTTAAAACAAAAGTAGAATTCCAATGTATAAACAAAGTTAGATATTTGGGAATTAATATAACAACTAAAAACTTGGACCTATTTAAAAATAACTATGAAACTAAGTGGAAAGAAATAAAAAAAGGACTTTAAAAATGGGAAAATTTAAAATTATCATTGTTAGGAAAAAATTCTGCTATCAAAATGACATTGTTGCCGAAAATGATCTTTCTATTTCAAAATATACCCATAATCACAAATGACGAACCCTTCCTTAATTGGCATAAAGACATTTCAAAATTCTTATGGTCGGGGGAAAAGCCCAGAGTGAAATTTAAAATATTGTATGATGAAAAAAACAGAGGAGGACTTGCTTTACCTAATTTAAAAACCTATTATTATGCAAGTGTATTAGATTGGATGATGGATTGGTTAAAATTAGAAAATGAAAGACAACTAAGATTGGAGGGTGAGGATAATAGATTCGGGTGGCATGGTTATTTATTTTATGATAAATTAAAAGCAAATAGAGATTTCAGAATTAACATTAATTAATTATAATTAATTATAATTAATATTATTAATATTATTAATATTATTAATTAATTATAATTAAAATGTACGTGGTACACTTATTTCCAATTAAGGGAAAGAACTAGGTTAGACTTAAAAACAAATAATATTAAACAAACAGAAACAGAATTTGAAAAAATACTTAGATAAGAAACATAGAATAAGGAAATTATATCAGTTATTATTAAAATTTGAGACAGAAGAAGAACAAGTGAAATCATATATGATCAAATGGGCACAGAATTTGGGACATCTGATCACCTTAGTTCAATGGGAAAAAACATGGATGAAAAGGATGAAGTATACAGTTAGTTATAATCTGAAAGAGAATCTATATAAAATGCTATTTAGATGGCACCTTACTCCCTTTAAATTGGCGAAAATATACAAGTTAAAAGAAAATGTTTGTTGGAAATGTGGGAAAAAAGAAGGAATGTACTATCATATGTGGTGGGAGTGTAATTTGGCAAAAAATTTCTGAGGAAAGATACACGTAGAAATTGAGAAGATATTAGATCAATCGTTATCAAAAGACCCGGGTATATATCTATTGAACATAATTGAGGATGATAAGGTAGAAAACCAATATGGCAGACTCTTTTTTTACATGTCAGCGGCAGCTAGATTAGTTTATTCTGCAATGTGGAAACAAAAAAATATCCCCGATATTGATGTATGGATTTGGAAATTATATGAACTAATGGAAAATGATAAGTTGACACAATTGTTACAAAAAAAAAAAAAAAACAGAGAAGAATTTTGCCAAAGTTTGGAATTCATTTATTAGATACATTAAACAAAAATGGGGGGACCTTTGGGTAATAGGTTCAGAAAAGCTATAAGCATAAAGGAGGTAAATACATTAGTCTATGAAATTCCAGGTTAAGGTTATAAATTAGACTACATAGGAGACGTTAAAGTCAATGTACATAAATGAAAAAGAATATGTAAATTAAAGAATATGGAGAATTTGGAAGTAATAGTTTTGAATGGAAATTGAATAAGTTATAGTTGACAGTAATACACTAATCAAGGGGGGAAAATGATATGATCAAGCAACATCAGTGGATATTAGAAGGAAGTCAAATTTATGTCATGTTAGTAATGTAGTTGTATATATGTGAATCTTTTGTGCGGTGGTGTTAGGTTTGTTTTGTATTGTTGTTGTTTTGGGGGGGGGTTGTAATGTTTTTGTTTAATGTCTTTTTGTTAATTGTTTTAATGTTCTTTCAATAAAAAATTTAATAAAAAAATGATGAAGATTTAATATTTCTTTTTCGATGTGGCTCTGGTCTGAGGTGGAGTGGTGTTGTTTAGATTCAGTCAGCATGTTGCGAGATCTTACTGTTCCTACTTTTTAAAGCCCTTCAAGACTCCAGCCTTGAAGAGAAGGGAGGAAAACAAATTTCACTCTGCTTCCTCTGTTCATTTTCAAAAGCCACCTTAAGTTGCAGTTGTGAGGGTATAAACAGAGATGATGATGATGGTGATGATGATGATGATGATGATGATGATGATGATGCATTTCATTCCCATTGTAAGAAATGGAAGAAAAATATTTAGACCCACTGTCCGGCTGACTCAGATCAATTTTATTCATGTTCCTTCCTTCACCAGTGCAGAGATGTAATACTGGAGAATATGGCTTGCACCGGAAATATGGCATGGCTGGAATAAAGGAAGCTATAGATATTAAGTATGGAAACTGTCAGAAGGCTAGTAAGAGTTTCCATACTTAATATCTATAGCTTCCTTTATTCTAGCCATGTCATATTTCCAATGCAAACCATATTCTCCAGTATTACATCTCTGCACTGGAGAAGGAAGGAACATGAAAAAGATCTGTGCAGGATCTGGAAAGAGGGTCCAATACTTGGTCTTGCCTTCTGAGCTCAGATCTTTGCAACTTCAAATGGAGATTTCTGTTTTAATACATGATCCCTGTGAATAATGTTCTAGGGTAGGCCTGCACAACATACAGCCCGGGGCTGTATACGAACCACCAAAGGATTTCAGGTGGCCCATGAGGCTGTGGAACAACTTCAAGGCTCCTCTACTGCTCAGCCTCCTCCTGAGGTGAGGGCCATGTAGAGGAGGAAGGGTAAACGCTTTCACTGCAAGGCTCCTCCCCTGCTCAGCTTTCTTCTGAGGAGAAGGCTGGATGGAGGAGAAGGAGGACGATGGGCAAATGTTTGCCCTGCTAGTCTCCTCCTTTGCCCAGCTTTCTCCTGAAAAGGTCAGGCAGCAGAGGAGGAAGAGGGGCAAATGCTTGCCCCTCAAGGCTGCTCTGTTGCTTGGTGGAGAGCAGTAGGGGAAAGGGCTGGGCAGAGGAGGAGAAGGATAGAATTAACATTAATTAATTATAATTAATTATAATTAATATTGATTAATATTATTAATTAATTATAATTAATATTAAATTAAAATCTATCTGTGGCCCCTACCTACTGCCAAATTGTGCGGGTCTGTTCTAGGGGTTCCCGCTTAAAGACACTAGACTCCCTTGGCATAGTCGCCATGGGCTCCTATGACATACATTTCCCTTCCACCCCATTTGAAGACATTTTGCTATCCTGTGGTAAGCAATGCTGTCCCACTGGTAAGGATGAAATCCACTCAAGGAAATGGTTCTGTTAAGAGGGGAGCCGATTGTTTCCCAGGTCATTTAGCACTCACAATCATGTGGCACAATTTTTCAGACCTGCAACATGTTTTCTACTTCATTATTGATAGCACTCTGCTAATTTTAGTGGCAACACGTGATTAAATAGACAGGCAAAAAAGACAGGCCCTTGAAACCTTAATTTTTTCTGACATACCACTCTTTGGGAAACTGGTTAATGTCCCTTTCACTTAGTTTAAACATGCTAAGCATGTCACCCTTTAGCCTGTTGTGTCAAAAAGAAAGGAAGAACTCTAAAGCAGGACAAGGCTGTTCCTTCCACAAGCCATATACTAACTAACTCTCTTTCTCTTCCCCATATATATATCCATCCAACACCAATCTTCCCCATATATATATCCATCCAACACCAATCTTGAAGAGCAACTCAAGTGGGGATGGGGAAAAATTAAAGATAATAAAGTAAATATAATTTCTTAAAAGTTTCTGGGGCTCCAATCCATAGGGTCCATTTGTGATGGAACAGAAGAAGCTTGTGGTTTTAGTGCTAGCAAGGCAGTGAGTTCAAACAGGCTTTACACATTTTCAAATGTGTTGTTGTTGCTTTGTGCCTTCAGGTTTTCAGCTTATGGCAAGCCTAAGGCATAACTTGTAACCCTATCATGGGGTTTTCTTGGCAAGATTTGTTCTGAGGGGGTCTACCTTTGTGTTCCTCTGAGTCTGAGTGTGTGTCACTTGCCCAAGGTCACCCAGTGGGTTTCCATGGTCAAGCAATGATTCGAAGCCTGGTCTCCAGAGTTGTAGCTGTAGTCCAACACTCAAACCATTATGCCACACTAGCTCTCAAAACTTAGAACATATTAATTGATATCAAAGATACTGGAATGAGTTAGGACTATTACAAGTCATATTAATTTCAATGAGTCTACTCCACATATGATTAAATCTGTATCTAAAACACTGAAGTGTGTGTGTGTGTGTGTGTGTGTGTGTGTGTGTATCAGGTGAGGAAGAACTTCAGATTTTTTAAAAATAAAACTTGGAATGTGTGTGTGTGTGCCAGGGCAGATTAGACCTCTGGTAGGTTCATATAGGGAAATAGTTTTTCAGGTAGTCTGAACCTAAGCCAAATAGGGCTTTCTCTGCTTCAACAGCACAGAGCTGAAAACTAAACTAAAAAGAGAACATCTAGAGACCAGGGATATCTCAAACATTCAACTGAGATTTCTTAAGTAGATTTTTTTTCTACTGATAAGTTTTTCATTCACAAAAGGTGTCTTTTGAAAGCATATAATGTTCATAGTTGCAAAATCTTTACTGAATTTTATCTATGCAGTTGGCTCAGCTAAGTATCATTCCTCATTCAATTTTTGCCTTGGAAGCTCCTCTGCCCAGCAGAAACAATGATCTTAAAGTTAGTTTCCCACAGAAAACATGGAAAGATACAAATAAATTCACTCTATGTCAAAACTACAAAGAAACATTCATTAAAATGACATATTGTTGGTACCTTTCCCCAACAAAACTAAATGCAATATATAAAAAGGTAAAGGTATTCCCCATTGACAAGGTTGTCAATTCGTGACTGACCATAGGGGCCAGCATTGACAGAGACTGCTCTGTGATCATGTGGCAGCATGATTGCACAGAATGCTGTTTACCTTCCTACAGAAGTGGTATCTATTTATCTACTTGCATTTGCATGCTTTCAAACTGCTAGGTTGGCAAAAGCTGGGACTAGTCACATGAGGTAAGCTCATCACGCGGCACCTGGGTCTTGAACTGCCAACCTGCTGATCTTGCACTCAACAGATTGAGCCACAGCATCCTAAAATGCAATATATAATACAGGCAAGATAAATTGCTGGAAATGTCAAGAAAACACTGGATCATTTTATCATATGTGGTGGAAATGCCCGAGGGCAATAAAATATTGGAAAGAAATACATAGCATGATCTCAAAGATATTAAAGATGAACATAACATTAAATCCATATCTCTTCTTGCTAAACATGATGTACAACCTAGAAAAAGAGATGGAAAAGAAATATAAAAAAATACTATTATATATGATAACAATTGCCAGAAGTCTCTATGCTAAATATTGGAGAAATGAAAAAACTCCAGCTATTGAAGAATGGTTAGTAAAACTTAAAGAAGCAATGGATATGGATATTTTAACAATGTTAATGAATAATAATGCAACAGATAAAATAGAAGAAGAATGTAAACAAAAAAATTGGGGAAAATGTGGATGGATTTGAAGAATATTGAAAAATAAATGGCAAGAACAATTTGGAATTTGGTAATATCACAACTAAAAAAAACTGAAGAAACATCTGACTGATACTTTCATACAGATTTGAAAAGTAGTGGACCAAAAAAAAAAAAGGAGGGGGAAACTAACTATGAAAAAGAGAGAAAGAAAAATATAAATCGCAAGATCAAATACATTGATAAGAAAATCAAGGATATTAACTGATTAACTGAAAAAGGCTGAATACAAGCAATCAGGAAGTAATGACTGAAATATGTGTTGTGTTTATTGTGTTACTTTTATTAGTTTATATGTTATTGTTTATGTTTAATTGTCAATGTTGATGTAAGGTGTATATGGAATATATGTATTTTAACTATTGAAGAATTAATAATAAAAAAATTAAAGTTAGTTTCCCACAGTGTTTTCTGGAACTATTTCTCTTCTTCCCAACTTTGGCAAATATGGATGCTCCAGATAAGAACTCTGTCTGCTCCCACATGAAATCCTCCTTCAATCCCCTTGCATGTTTACTCAGTTATTCAAACAACGCACAAAATGTTAATGATAAGATGATAAGAGAAGCATTGGGAAACTCAGCAAGTGAATGGGGAAGAAGAGGAAACAAACTAAAACCTTTGTTCATCCTTCATCGCTGGGTCTCTAGCTATTGAGGAAGCTGCAGCGATCACCCCAATTGAACCACTGGCAATCTGATCTGACCAGTCCCCATCTGTGGAGTGCTGATATTTTTTGTACCAATTTCTTGCCTTCATAATATATACCAATTTTAAAAAAAAAAGGCCAAGCAAAAGGATAGAAATTTAAACATTATAACAAGCAATTTAAAATGTGTGCCTTCTGACTCCAGAGTTCTATAGTATAGTTATTTCGATCAACTTCATTGTTGAATTCTGTTCTTTCCATTTATTTATAGTCCTATCTTTAAAGAAACATTAAAGTTCAATTCAGGATGCTTTTATAGAAAAACATCACCATTTTTGCCAACTATAGTTGTTTCATTTGAAACTGTCACTGTCACTATTACTGGATAGTTTTATGGCTTAGATTTATATTGCAGGAATTCTATCTGGTTTCTCTGAGGCACTCTTTCTGAATTCTTATATATGAGACACTTATGATGCTATGAATATTCCTTACACAAACATATAAAATAGCCTTCCCAGAAAGAATCAGAAGGAAATAAAGAGAAATTTATTTTTACCATGGTTGGCTCCACATATTTGTAGGCATTGTGGCAAGAGAGGTTCACCACCACCACCACCCCGCCGCCCAATATTGCTTCATCTTACATGAAGACCCCTACCAGGGAAGAAGAACCTTAGACTCCTGAACTTTGAAAGGATTAAAAGGTCATAGAATCATAGCATCAGAAGATACCACAAGGGCCATCTAATCCAACCACCTGCCATTCAGAAATATACAACTAAAGCACTCCTGAGATATGCATCCAACCTCTGTTTAGAAGAAAGAAAGAGAGTCCACAACTTTCTGGAGAAGACTACATCACTGTTAGACAGCTCTTACCATCAAGAAGTTCTTCCTAATGTTTAAGTGGGTTCTCTTTTTTTGCAGTTTCATCCCACTGGTTTGCGATTTGGTCTCTAGGGCCCTGTTTGCACAGGCCAAACAAAATGGCTTCCCCCCACCGCCCTCTCAGTGGGAGTCCAGATGACACAGGATCAAATCTCCAAATCTCTTTTGAGACTAACTAAAAGAAATAAGTTGGCAGCATGAGCTTCCGTAAACTAAAGTCTACTTCCTGAGATGCATTTGATAGAGTGGAAAGCCAGGGACAGACCTATATATGTCATTGGTGTGTAAGAATGTCAAGTCAAATTCAAAATCCTCAGTGTATGGAAATGAAGTAGCAAGTCCAGTTTTAACTATGGTTGCTTGTGAACAAAGGCATTGAAAACTAGCCTTTGTGTATGGAAATGAAGTGGCAAGTCCAGTTTGGCATCGAAAACGAGCCTGTAGATGAAGAGAATAGATGAGTGTGGGAGTGCAGAAGGCAAACTAGAAAAGACATAGGACAGGGAGGCAGGGTTCAGGGGGACTGCAGAAGAGACTGCAATAGGAGAAACAGCCCCAGTCACATGATTGCAGAGACATGTGATAATGGCTGTTCTTAAACCAATATGGTTCCATTTTTATTAACTAACATGATTATGGTAGGAATGGGCTCATGTAGTAATGTTCTAAGTTCTGAATAGAGTTATTAAAGAAGATGTGGGAATTGAGCACCCTTCCAGATGGTGTTGGAGTGCCATTCCAGTATTCCTCACCCTTAGTTATGCTGGCTAATAGTGCAGGAAGTTGCAACGCAATAACTACTGGAGGGCCCTATGATTCCTGCTCTTGTCTTAGAGGCCAACACCTCTTGGTTTCAAAAGCAATAATTTTACTTACACAAAACACACACACACACACTCCCAAGTTTGATCTCATTTCATGCAACAATAAACCCGGTCTTATGATCAAAACAAGCACTATACTGCAGCATGGCATACATTGTCATGGATTAAAATAGATTTAGACTGCAACATAACCAAGTCTTTCAAGTATAAAAGTAGGGGAATGGCATTTACATCATGACATGTAAGTCTGTCTACCAAGATTGTCTGTGTGGTATTCAAGGTGTCAGAAGAGAATTGAAAGACTGGCAAATGGCACAGGTTCAGCTCTAAGTTAATTTTTACTCCTCTGATATTTGTCACCAGACTTTAAGGTGGCTTTGTTGATGTCTTCCACAAGCCTTGTTCATTTACCTCTCAGGATTCTGTATTCATCATTATAATTGTATTTGTGAAGCCAGGGCCCTACAAGCATTTACACCCTGATGCCACATGCATAATTTATGGCCCAAGAGTAGGCAGAAGGGCAGGGATGCATATTTTACTGCCCTAAAGATGACAGATTTGCAGCCATGATACAGAATACCTGGAAGGTGTCCAACAAAGCAGTGGCATTCCTAGCACTGATGTCACCTGGTACAGGTACCTGGAAGGGGATTGTGGGGGTGGCAGTGCCCTGCCCTGCCCTGCCCTGCCCTGCCCGGCTCTGTCTTACCCCCTCCCCTTCCATTGTCTCAACCCTCTGGCCCTCCTCTCCAGTCACCCACGACCTGCCCAAATGCCCACCCAGCTGGACATTGCACAGGCAGCCAGGCAAGTGAGGCAATGGGAGGGGACAGAAGGGGTGTGTGCTGCCCTCCTTCTCTGGTACATTCGTTCCCTTGTCCAAGCAAGCCACAGCACCAGACAAGGCAGGAGGGGTGATAGGAGGGCCCAGTGGGTAACCCCCCCCCCGGGGTGTCATTCTGTGTCACCTGAACCCCCACACCCCCTAATGATGCCACTACAGCAAAGTGCAACCAAGACAATTAAGAGTTTGGTAACCATGCCCTATGAAAAACCACTTAGGGAGCTGGATCTGTTTAGCTTGGTAAAGAGAAGACTGGAAAGTGATATGCTAGCCATCTATAAATATTTGAAAGAATGTCAAGTAGAAGAAGGCGTGAGCTTGTTTTCTGCAATTCAAGAGATTAGGACATGAACCAATGGATTTAAATTACAAGAAAAAAAAGATCCCACCCAACTTTACCAACAACTTCCTGATAGTATGAGCTGTCTGAGAGTGGAATAGGTTGCCTTGGAGTATGGTGGTGTCTCCTTCTTTGGAGATCTTTAAACAGAGACAATTCCAAAGAGGACTGCTTTCATTGTGTCTTTCTGTATGGCAGGGGTTTGGACTAGATGGCCCTTGTGATCCCTTCCAACCCTATGATTCTCCAATGTAATTTGGAAATGCATGTAGAAATGCCAATAATTTGTTATAGTTTAAGCCAGGGGTAGGCAACCTTTCCCCTTTAAGGGCCGAGGGACTTCAGCTCCCAGAATCCCGGAAGCTATTGGCCAACATGGAACTATTGGCCAACATGGCTGAGGCTTCTGGGAGCTGAAGTCCCTCGGCCCTTAAAGGGGAAAGGTTGCCTACCCCTGGTTTAAGCAGTCATAGGTTTTCAGAAGTAGATCCCAAGGTCTAAGAAGTCTGCTTCCTAAGTTATATTAGAATCATAGAAACATAAGGTTGGAAGAGACCCCAAGGGCCATCCAGTCCAACCCCCTGCCATGTAAGAATACACAATCAAAGCATCCCCAACAGATGGCTATTCAGCCTCTGTGTAAAAACTTCCAAAGAAAGAGACTCCACCACTCTCCAAGGGAGTGTGTTTCACTGTCAAACAGCTCTTACTGTCAGAAAGTTTTTCCTAATGTTTAGGTGAAATCACTTTTCCTCTAGTTTGCATACATTGCTCCATGTCCTATTCTCTGGAGCAGCAGAAAAACAGCTTGTTCCACCCTCAATATGACATTCCTTTCAAATATTTAAACAGGGCTATCATGTCACCCCTTAACCTTCTCTTCTCCAGATTAAACATGTCCAATTACATAAGTAGTTACTTATAGGGTTTGTTTTCCAGACCTTGATCATATTGGTGCCATGATCTAGACACATTCTGTGTCAATATCCTTCTTGAATTATAGAGCCCAGAACCTATTCCAGGTGAAGTCTGACAAAAGCAGAATAGAATGGTACTATTATTACTATTACTTCCCTTCATCTGTAACCTAGAATTGCCTTGGCCTTTTTAGTTACTGCATTAACTCAGACTAAGATTTCTAGTTCCTTTTCACAGGCACTGTGGACAAGCCAGGTGTCACTCATCCTATATGTATGCATTTCATTCCACACACACACAATCTTAGCACCTTATTCTTATCCCTGTTAAAATTCATTTTGATAGTTTTGACCCAGCTCTCCAACTTGGCATTGCTCTGGAGTGCTCCAGCTTTTCCTGGAAAATGGAGAGCAAATGTTGAGGGGGGTTGTTTTGTTTTTTTTAAAAAAATGATTTCAGAGAGGGATGGCTCAAATTCAATGTGGAAATGGTCTTCTCTCCTGGAGACAGTTTGCAGTTGAATCAGGTCCTTGGCCCTGCATCTTGTGAACAGGGTAATGTGAGGGTGATGGGAAGCTGATGTAAATGGCCCATGTACAGGAATCTGTACTCAGGACAAGAGGCTACTATCAGAACAGAAAATGGAGAAACACAATGGTTCCCAATTGGCAAAGGAGTCAGACAAGACTGCATCCTTTCACCCTATCTGTTCAACTTGTATGCAGAACATATTAAAAGAAAAGCAAGCTTGGATACAGAAGAAGGAGGAATGAAAATAGGAGGAAGGAATATCAACAATCTAAGATATGGCGATGATACCATAGTATTAACAGAAAACCTCAGAGACCTAGAACACCTACTAAGGAAGATCAAAGAAGAAGGTGCAATGATGAACATAGAGAAAACAAAAATAATGACCACTGAGAACCTTCACAAGTTCAACCTAGACAATGAAGAAATAGAAATAGTAAAAGAATTCTCATACCTGGGATCAAACATTGATAGAAATGGGGACTGCAGTCAGGAAATCAGAAGACTAAGAATGGGGAGGGTGGCAATGAAAGAACTAGAAGACTCTAAAATGCAAAGTCATACAACTCAGCACAAAAGTTGGAATCATACAAGTCATTGTATTCCCTATTACCATGTATGGATGTGAGAGCTGGACAATTAAGAAAGATGATAGGAAGAAAATCAATGCATTTGAGATGTGGTGAAGATCCCAGGGACAGCCAAAAGGACAAACAAGTGGGTCCTAGAACAGATCAAACTGGAAGCCAAGATGACCAAACTGAGGCTGTTGTACTTTGGACACATCATGAGAAGAAAGGACTCTTTAGAAAAGACAATAATGCTGGGAAAGATGGAGGAAGAGAGGAAGGCCACATGCCAGATGGATGGACTCTATTAAGGAGGTCATGGGTATGGTTTTGCAAGAATTAAATAGAGCAGTAGAGGACAGAGGGTCTTGGAGATGTCTCATCCATAGGGTCGCCATGAGTAGAGATCAAATCGAGGGCAGTTAACAACAACAAAAGACATGCCCCAAGAATCAGACTAAACCCCCAATTATCTCACTGGCATGGAAGCCACCAGCTACCTCTATACCTAGATGTAACACATTTAATGCAGTGATGGTTGGGAACCACCATGTGTGCCTCAGGGAAACCTCACCAGGATTCAGCTTGAATTTTAAAATGAGTTCTCTCATGTGCTGAACCCTATCCCCAAAATAGGCTCCACTTCATGGATAACTCTTTTAAAATAATAAATAAATAAATAAATAAATCCCCTGAGACTGGATTCGACAACCCATTATATGGAAGCCAAAAGCCTCCACTGCCTGTTACCAGATGTACTTGACTACCATCTCCTGCACATACCCATGCTGGAAGGGCAACCTGGAGTCATTGAAAAGGAGCGCCTGTGTCTATACATCAACCCTGGAATCCTGGCTTATGTTTCATCTGGGATGCAATTGTGTTTCCTCCTACGACAGTTTCCCTCCTCCCTCCTGGAGTAGCAATCTCTCTCCATCCTCTCAATGTGATTACAGTCCATTTCATTCCATAATAGGTTTCTTTTATTATTCCCTGAGGCATGCAAATCAAATTTTACTCAGTACCAAAATCTTTGTTCTACAATGAATGCTGGCTTCAAGTGCAATGAGGAGGGGAGAAAATGGCTCTGCTATTGAATGTGACCCATGTTAATAACGCTCCTCTCTCTCTGTCTCTCCCCATTTGAAAGTAAACATCTGTCCAAATTTATTTGCTTCAGTAAAAAAAAAAAAAAGGCAGGAGTTCATCTTCAGGGAAAGAGCATGATAAAGGCAAGACAGATTACCTTACAATTATAACTTTCCCTGTCTAAATGTTTAATTAGATCCAACGCTGTAGAGACAGGAAATTAGTTCAGCATCCATCTGTCCTGGGGTTTCGATATGGCAAATAGGAGGGCTGCCTCAGCAAACTGGATTAGAGTAGCAACTTTTGATGAAAGTTGGTTCAATTTGCTTTACACCAGGGCCAGAAAACTAGATCAGCTGCTGGTCAGCACATCTGTCCAATGGTTTCTTTTAGAAAGGTGATCAGCAACCGGTGGCCAGTAAAGTTTATACAGCCCATGGACAAGCCTCCTTTGATCCATTGTACATATTTTGTGAGGTTTTGATTAGCAAGGACACTAAGAACAATTCCCACCTCTCTACAGAGAAACTGATGCTTGCTTTCATCTTAGAGGCTACACTCCTAGTATTTTTGGGAGAGGAGGCAGGGTTTTTCACAGCAACAGCATATTGTTGCAGGTTACCTTGAACTGTAATGCAAAACCCCTCAACATATTCAGCAGGTGTGAATGCAGTCTCCACAGGTATGTCCTTCATAGCTGGTTACAAGTGGATGGGGAAATTAGCAAAAGAAACCACAACAGTGTTCTACTACTTCCAAACTCTGCTTTAAACAAAAGAATTCCCTAATATTATTTCTGGCACTAGAGAAGAAGCACTTTGCAGCAATATTCAGTTCCCTCACTTAATTAGCTTCTCAATTTCTTCCCTATCCTGTGCATGAGCAATGAACTCAGTACCGTAATAATGAAACAGTACCAAAACAAGTCATCTTGATATGGTCATAGCTGTTGTTGTTATTCTGTGCCCTTAAGACATTTCTGACTTATGATGAGCCCAACACAACTCTTTCATAGGGTTTTCTTGAGAAAATTTGTTCAGAGGGGGGTTGCCATTGCCATTGCCATCCTCTGAGACTGAGAGAGTGTGACTTCTCCAAGGTCACCCAGTCGGATTCCATGGCTGAGTGGTAATTCAAACCCTGATCTCCCAGTATCCTAGTCCAAAACTCAAACCACTGCACCACACTGGCTCTCATGATCATAGCTATGCTTGCTTTTTTTAAAAAAATGATATGTTTCATGGATGCCCACAATCTCTCTTCATTTGCTGATGTGCATCATGACGACAGCAAATGCAAACAACCATGATAAAACCTATCAAATAGTGATATACTCAAGCCACCGTGGGGCCCAGTCTTGAGAAAAGGCTGGATATACATAAAGTTAGTAATTGTCAGTCATGGCCAGTAGTCTGTATCATCTAAATATACTTAACCAAGTAACTTCCTCTGTCCTGACCCTTCTTACAAATCTGATAGAGATGTCACTCAGCCATGCTCCAAACTCTAGCAGAATGCCGCCTGAATGAATAATATTTCCCTCAGGGTTTTTTTGGGGGGCGGGGGTGGATTCAAGCCAGGAGGGGTTACTGATACAAAATACTGCCATCATCATCATCATCATCATCATCATCATCATCATCATCTCCAAACTAGTTTTTTTATGGTGTGTCATCAATGAACAAAATGGACACTTTTGAAATCAATTCTCTCAGAAGTTTCATATAGAGACTCTTCACCAGAGATAGTTAAGCAAAGGCTGGATGCCACAACTGAGTTTGTACATCAAAGAGATGGAGCATAACTTTAGGCTCACTGAGTTTTGTGCAGATATGTAATGCTACATTGTTAACAAATTGCCACATTGTGCAACCAATTGTAAGTGTTCATAGCATGTGCAATGCACATCAGTATGAAAGACATATGCACATCAGTGCTCAAAGTTACACAATGTGCATGTGCATCAATGGACAAGGTACGACCATGCACAACTGCACCACAAAGGAACTTTGCCTATGCAACCTTGAAGTGAATATTCATATCAGATAAAAATGTCCATCCACTTCTATGGAGATGTGTAAAAAATCAACAGGATTCTTGTTCACCTTTCAGGGACACTTCAGCAGTGCATTCCTCCACTGGCATGGTGTTGCACCAGATGGCCCTTAAAGTACGTTTCAGTTCTATGATTCTATAGATCAGTGGGTTTTTCCCCACTGGATTCAGGACTCACAGCTTCAATATTCTGTGAGGTTTTGATTAGCAAGGATAGTAAGAACAATTCCCACCTCTCTACAGAGAAACTGACGCTTGTTTTCATCTTACAGGCTACACTCATGGTATTTTTGGGAGAGGAGGCAGGGTTTTTCACAGCAACAGAATATTGTTGCAGGTTACCTTGAACTGTAATGCAAAATCAAGGATGGGGAATGTATGGGCTTTCAGAAGTTGCTGGATAGCAGCTCCCAGCATCCCTCAGTATAGGCTATTTTGGCTAGGATTGATGAGATTGCACTCTGAAGAGAAATGGAAGGGTATAGCTACTCGTTCTTGACTTTTTTCATGTATACAGACCATCACTTGGAAAAAGTACTTTTTGCATTCTCCAACCAATATGCTCAGTGGACATACTCAGTCCAAGGAAGTAACTTTTCCAGGTTCTGATGCAGAATCAATCTATCTATTGGAGAAGGCCCATTGTACTTGCCTTTGTTACATGCTTAATAACTGTATGACACCTAAATTTCTCCCCTGTTGGAGGTATTTTTGCTTCAGCTTCTTTCTTCCACACTTTGGCATTATGGTCACTTTCTGTTCTTTCCACATCATTGTCTGAATACATTTTGCCAACTAGACCATAAACTTTGATTGACAGCAGTCAACAGTTTAGCGATTGTATTTATCTCCAGCTTTTCCATAGCTATCAGTGGGGATTGTTGATCTCCTTGTTAGTAGCATCACTGTCTCCTTCAACTGTGCATATTTATGTGTCAAAAGGGAACATCATACAAACATAAAAGCTATGCCAGATTTTTATTTTTATTTTTTAAATGATCCACTTAGTCCGACATGCTGTTTCACACCGTGGCCAAATACATACCCTCCAAATGTCCCAATTTAGTAGTGACAGTCTTAATTAATCCTCTGTCATCCTACTTTTTCAGCTACTTTTTAAAATGTCATAGTTTCTCTCTCCTCCCAGCTTACTTCAATTGCTGCAAATTGAGATCAAAGTGCAAAAATAAGTTTGCACTCAGTTTACACAATGGTGAGAAGAGGAGAAAAGGGGATAGGATCTTGCCTTCCCTGAAGATCCAGGAAAAACTAACTGCTGCAGCCTCTCTTGATTTATGTGTTCTTCCTCATTAATAACTGTTGCCATCTTAACCACATTCTGAAGCTGCTTGATCACACATGTTCTGTTTTTCACCTTGTGAAATATTGGAGAAAAAACAACTATAGTAAGCCCTCCATTTTCATGGGGAATCCATTCTGGACCCTTCCCCACCACAAATTGGAAAAACCACAAATATTGGAGCCCCATTCTTTCTAGTGACTGCGCACCTCCACACACACTATTTTGTCCCTCCTGGCTTCCCTTCTGAGGAAATTCAAAATCATGAATGGGAAGTCAGTGAATCTGGATGGATGACTGTACACTCTCCTTCTCCCATTTCTCAGTGAATGATATATGGAGGAATATTGCCTCCAGTACTGGCAGTGATTTAAAGCCATGCTGACCAATGGCTTTCACTGGTCCTAACCTCCATAAAAATGTCCCTTTAAAACTATTTAACTTGGCAGCCAGCAATCTGTCTTGTGAAACTGGATTCCACAACTGAACTTCCTTGGATCTGCCTGAATCTCTCACTATTCAGTTGAGAGGTGGAAAAGCCTTTTTCTGGTCTTCTTTCACCAGAAGCCATTATCCTAACAGAAAGATGTCTTTTGCTTCTGAAACACAGAAAAACACAGCGAGAAAACAAAGCAGCAGATGTAGCTGTGTCATCTAGGGCACCTTTCCTATGTTTTGCTAAATGCTAACTGAAGGAAGGTGGCAATGGTGACCCTGGCAAAAAGTGTCTCCTTGATTGTTTTGCAAAGACATTACCTGAGCTGTCATTTACAAATCAAGTCATGCAAAAAGATTCTCCAGCTGGCTGAAACAAAGAACAACAAAAGCAGAAAGTTTGATATCAGGAAACATGCAAGATGTTCAGTGTCTTGCATGTTGGACCTCAACTATGGATTCAGGCCCCACACAGGGGCTCATAACCTACCCAGTTTATTTACAAGTTTCTATATAGTTTACTGGCAAGGCTCTAAAACACAGACCTGCAACAGGGCTTCCTTTGGGTGAAGAAAATAATGAATATGGAAGTTGGGTAGGAATAGTATTACCAGCTCAGGGTATTTCCCATCCTCTGAGATTCTGTGGTCAAAACCTGAAATCTAGTATGTAATTCCAATACTAAAAACCAAGTCTTAACGCAAATGAGAAAATATTTATCTAGTTGGAATCAGTTTTCCAAGTTGTACGTTGAACAGAAACTGCATTGAACAGAAAGGGCTCTGTTTTTCTAACACTTTTGCAAATACTGTTTTTAAGAACACAGGGATGTTGTAATCAAACAAAAGAAAGTCTTCCAAGGTCTGTTTTGAACAGAAAACAGTGGACAGTCGCTGTGGGGCCCATACATAGAGAGGGAGCAATTATCTCACCCTGAGATTCCAATTCCTCACTCTAAGGACGTTATCACACGGGGAGTTGCGGAGAGAAAGTGGGAAATAAACGGGCACGAGAGGAAGTGTTTCGTTTACGGGATTTGTCCCATTCTGCCTCGTCTGATAACTAAATTCAAATTTAAAAGGGGGTTAATTCGAATGAAAACCTGATCTTTTCATTTTCGGGATTTTTGAGGATTTGAAAAGATCAGGTTTTCATTCGAATTAACCCCCTTTTAAATTCGAATTTAGTTATCGGACGAGGCAGAACGGGACAAATCCCGTAAATTAAAGTCTTCCGCTCATCCCGTTTATTTCCACTTTCTCCCCACAACTCCCCGTGGATGAAGAGAGGTCAGGTCTTGACATTTGGGAACTCTGAATGGGAGAGAATAGGCAGGATGGCTTGTGCCTCAGAGACCATGACACAATGAAGAGTTAACTCACTGTGCCTGGATACAACACATACATGGAAACTGAGGACAGTTCTCAAAGAAGAGAGGGCACAGAGGTTCTAGGCTTCATGCATTTTGTGATGACCCTTCCACTATTCTTTTTAAAGAAAACTGCAAGGACCATTAGATGGCTAAAATGTGAGAACAGGGAGCCAGAAATGGGCTTGCAAAGCAAAGCTCCCTCAGATGAGATCCAGTGTGGTGTAGTGTTTTGAGTGTTGAACTAGGACTCCAGAAGACCAGGTTTTAAATCCTCACTTGGCCATGGAAACCTACTGGGAGATTGTGGGCAACCCATGCTCTCTCAGCCTCAGAGGAAGACAATGGCAAGACAAATCTTACCAAGAAAACTCCCTTACAGATTGATCTTAAGGCTGCTATAAGTCAGAAATGATTTGAAGGCACACAGCAATACTCTCAAAAAGTGCTACAGTGGGCACTTGGTATCTGCTGGGGTTTGGTTCCAGGACCCCTCATGGATACCAAAATCCGTGGATACTCAAGTCCCATTAAATAAAATGGCATAGTAAAATGGTCCTCCTTATATAAAATGGAAAAATCAGGGTTTGCTTTTGGAATGTACATCTTTTTAAAAATATTTTCAAGCTCTGGATAGTTGAACGCAAGGATTAAGAATCCATGTATATGGAGGGGCAACTGTATTAGTGCTGCCAACTTGGAGGAGAAGTTTTAAAGGAAGTCATAGAGATTTGATTTTCAAAATCTACTTTGGGGCTGGATCAAATCAGATCTTATCTAACTTGATTCCTAATTTGATTCAAAATTAGTCTTTTTAAAAATTAACAAACTGGAGTCCAAATCAAATCACTATGCAACCACAATAAAATTCAAATGAAATCACCATCCAATATAATATTAGCATTATGGGACCTCAATTACTGCTGGGTCTCTTGGCCTTACAATTGCCTGCTCTTCTTCCCTCCACAAACGTACATCTTTGTCCAAAAGTGTTCCCATTCTCCCAAATGCCTCTGTAATCCATTTCTGCCATGAAAGCTGAGGCATAATATTTCCCAGAAGTTTATCTTTAGGCCTGCATGTTGGGAAGAAAAACAGCACACATGCTGGTTACTCTTCTAATCAGTCTTTTCCAGGTAACAAACTTGTTTTCTCCTTTCATGCTCACTTTGGATTTGACATTTACATTTCGATCTCCAAGCTGAAAGCTTGTTCGCTCAAGAAACTTTTGCTTCAAATTGCAAAGCTGAAGTCATATTGCTCAGTCTGGCCCTACTATTAGCTAGAGGGAGATAATCAATAGATTCTGACTATCTTGGAAAAGGAGCAAAACTGTTACCTATTTCAGTTATGAATGTATTTTTTTTACTAGTAGGGAGGAGGAGAAGAGGGGTTTCATGGTCTGTATTAAGATACTTATCAGAGATTAAACCTGGAATCTTTTGCATCCAAATCATGCACTCAGCTGCTGAACTATTACCCATTCTCTAAGCAGTATTGGTAGGGTGGTTGGGGGTGAGGTCTTTTTTTAAGAAAAAGTAAAAGAGGGAAGGGTACATGAAAGAAAATGTCTTTCCATTTTTCAGACTGGCAAAGTGCCTTAAGGCCAAAATTTTGGTTTTGTTGTATCTCTTTCACACTCCGTAATAATAATACCACTTTAACTGATATGGCTACATCCTACAGAAACCTAGGATTTGTAGTTTTGTGAGGAATGAAACATCTCTGCCAGAGAACTATAGTTACTCAGCAAACTACAAATCTCCTAATTCTATGTTATTAGGGTTTCCAGGATTGTCTCAAACGCTGAGTTTTCAGAGCCAAAACCTGAGACCTAGGGGGGTTGCAGACTGCCAGAAATAGTGCAAATGGAGTCCACTTTTAGGGTTAGGGTTAGTGCTAGGGAATCATGGGAATTGTTTTTTTTCTGAGACATTGAGACTTCTCTGTCAGAGAGCTCTGGTGCCACAACAAAATACAGTTCCCATGATTCCCTAGCACTAACCCTAACCCTAAAAGTGGACTCAATTTGCATTATTTCTGGCAGTCTGCAACCCCCCCTAGAGTCAGCCCTTGGCAGTGTTATTGAATAACCTACTGCAGTTGCTCACCCATTTGGAGAGAGAGGATTTGTTTGTTGTTGTGTGCCTTCAAGTCATTTCCAACTTATGGGAACACTAAGGTGAATCCATCATGGGGTTTTCTTGGCAACATTTGTTCGGGGTGGGGGGTTGCCATTGCCTTCCTATGAGGCTGAGAGCATGTAATTTGTCCAAGGTCACCCAGTGGGTGTCATGATCTAGGGGGATTCGAATGCTTGTCTCCAGAGGCATAGTCCAATGTTCAAACCACTATGCCACTCTGACTCTCAGAATAGAGGATAAGGAACATTTAATCTAGCCCACTTGCTTCTAGCCAGAAGATGGATGCAAAGCAGAGCAGACTCAAGGGGGTTGCATACTGCCAGAAATAGTGCAAATTGAGTCCACTTTTAGGGTTAGGGTTAGGGAATCATGGGAACTGTATTTTATTGTGGCACCAGAGCTCTCTGACAGAGAAGGCTCAATGTCTCAGAAAAAAAAAACACTTTACCCCTTTATCTAAAGAGGCTTTTCCAGATCAAGCTGAAATGAATGGATTATTCCTTTTCCCAGAGATATGATAAGGAGCATTTAATCTAGTGTACTTGCTTATACTCAAAAAGTGGATGCAAAACAGAGAGTGAGTCCTGACACCACTACGACTAGGAGAAAGGAGTACACATAGACTCTTGGAGTGTCTTGGCAAGTTGCAGCAACAAATCAATCATAGCAAATTGTAGCAAGCTACTACTCTAATAGCTGAGCTAAAGATTTGCACACAGGCCTTGCCTTGAGCTAAGCCCAAAACAACTGGTGAATTTGCACCCTCATCTTCTCCCTGGAGATGACCCATGAAAATTGGAGACTCAGGGCCATGCCCTTAGATCTGGCAACCATAGGAGACATCATGGGAGGTGTAGTGCAGCAAAAACAGGTGTAGTGATATAAAGTTTTGCTCCTTTCCACTGGGAAGAAAATGAGGGAGATTTTGCATGTTTTTGTTTTGTTTTTACATAGTTATTGCTGCTGCCTTCTTGCACTGACTTTTCTTTTTTTAAGTGATAGCATTTGGGAAAGTGGAAGCCACATTAAATTATTCTCCTTTCCACAGTTGAAAATTAACTTATCACAGGTGAGGTCAGTGTTCCTTTCTGGGCCCTCTTGGAGAGTGAAGCACAAACCAGTGGGATGTATTTCATGCCAAAAAAAAAAAAAAAAACCACCCCAAAACAACAAATCAAAACTAACAACAACACCTGTGATGGTTCAGTGGAGACAGCAGTAGAGAACACCTCAGTTCTTTACCATCTTTCCCACATTCAGCCAATTAGTTAGAAGAACACTAAGCTTTAAAAATGTATTCTCAGTTGTAACTCAAGGGAAGCTTTTATGGATTCTGTGATCTTGCTATTTGTGGCACTAAGAAATGCAAGTATACATCAGTTAATGAACAAAGGGATCTTGTAGAACCTTTGAGACTGAGAGAAGGAAGTTTATGGAATAAGCTTTTGTAGACTCAATATACTTCAGATGCACACCGAGTCTATGAAAGCTTATACGACAAATTTGTTTCTGGTTTTTTATGGGTTTTTCAGGCTATGTTCTAGAAGATTTGATTCCTGATGTTTCACCAGCATCTGTGGCTGGCATCTTCAGAGAATGCTGGCATGGAAGTATGTGGGGGATATATATATATATACTCTATGACCCTTGGTTGAGAGAAGGTGATTTACATATTAATCTGTGTGTTGTTCTGTTGTTGAATGGCAAGGCCTCAGGATGGGAGGATATACAAGGAGGCATTGTGTCTATTTAATTAGTGATCCATTGTCTGCTGGGAAAACCCCTGATCTTGGGTGGTTTTCATTTGCACATGCTGGGTCTTGATTTTGGTGTTTTTTAGGATCGGCAGCAAAATCTACGTAATAATACCTGGCTGCATCCAGTATTCATCCTAATTCAGAAGAGGTAAATTGCCTTATTTATTAATGTGATACTCTCCTAACGTAGAATCCCACTCTTTTTCAGCTCAAACTTTATTGCATTGTTTAGTGCAGACACGCTGCCACAGCGCAGTGCCGATGATATGTCTTTCTCCACCCCTCCATTGCCATTTTCACAATGCCAATGCTACTAAAAACTTTTAGCTAGACATAGGACAAAGAGGAAAATAGGAGCTTGACAAACATAAAAAGACTTTGTAAAAAGGGGCTTCTTTATCAGTGACTCTTTTAACTAATATACCCAAATCAGTATATTCTGAAAGATGCTACTACAAATTTCCAGTTAGTACTTGCACTGTCATATAATAATTATCTTATTGGTAAAGTTGTCTGTGTAGCAGATGCCCTTTCATTCACTGTTTGGATTAATATCCAGAAAAATTATAACCTTAAAAAAGAAATTATCTAATTATACTGCAAGGCTATATATATATATATATATATATATATATATATATATTGATTTTTTTTCCCTCCCTAAGGGCAGAGGGAGAAGTACTGTGCATAAAAAAATTCCATATTTTATGTGCAGTACTGCTCCCTTTGCCCTTAGGGAGGAAAAAAATCTTCTGCATAATTAAATAATTCAAGTGCAGAGTAAATAGCAAAGCCTGGAATGAAATAAGGAAATCATACAAAAGCAAATAGCCATCGGTCATGATTCACACCTGAGAGCTGCTGATGGAATCTTGGCTGTTTTCTTTATCCATAGCTTCACTTTCATATAGAGAATGCCAGTGTAAGAAAGAAATGGAATTAGAAGAAGCCACAGTAACATTGTGTTCATAAAGTGGTTAGTGCCAACCAGCATTGGTGCTTAGTATTTGAGAGCTGGCATTCAAAATATTCAGAACTGGACCATCCATTAGGCAGAGTGAGGTGACTGCTTTAAGCTGCAGAATGCTAGGAGCTAGGAACTGTTCTGCTCTCCCCTTCTTGTTGCTGAGTGCCTTCAAATCGTTTCTGACTTATGGTGACCCTACCACAAATACAGAAGGTCTTTGACTCTGCTTCTTCATCTCCCTTCCCTCCTTCTACCTCACTGTGATTTCATTATTGCCCCCATCATTTCCCTTCTAGCTCCCCCCTTTCCTGAGTTTGCATTACCATGCCTCCATCCTGTTGCCTTACACTCCACAGTTACATATCCAACAGAGGTGTAGCTACAAAGAGGTCAAAATCAGGACATTGACTCCTCAAATAAGAATTGTATCCCTCCAAATGAAATACAGTTGGCCCTTCATATCCACTAATTCAACCATCCATGGCTTGAAAATATTGTTAAAATATAATTTTAAAAAAGCAAAGCCATGATTTTGCCATTTTATATAAGGGACACCATTTTACTACACCATTCTATATAAAGGGACTTACTTGATAATGGCAGGGAGGAAGAATGGGGGGGACAGGAGGATGAAGGGAATAATGTGGCGCTGCAGTTTAAATCAATGCATTTTAGTTGTGGTACTGGAGCTGAAGATACCGCGGATAGCCAAAAAGACATACAAATGGGTCCTTGAACAGATCAAGCCTGAAATCTCCTTGGAAGCCAAGATGACTAAAGGGAGTTGCAGACTGCCAGAAATAGTGCAAATTGAGTCCACTTTTAGGGTTAGGGTTAGGATTAGGGAATCATGGGAACTGTATTTTATTGTGGCACCAGAGCTCTCTGACAGAGAAGGCTCAATGTCTCAGAAAAAAAAAACATTTCCCATGATTCCCTAGCACTAACCCTAACCCTAAAAGTAGACTCAATTTGCACTATTTCTGGCAGTCTGCAACCCCCCTAAGTTGACTCTGTCCTACCTTGGCCACATCATGAGAAACAGGACTCATTAGAAAAGATGATAATGCTAGGAAAGGTGGAGGGCAGAGCAAAGAGAGGAGGGTTGCATACTAGAATCAATTAGGGAGATCACAAGTCTAATAACCTTATCAAACGCTGGCCACGAAGTGAAGAATAAGCGAAAAATACCCGAAGTAGGAATAAATTCAGTTCTATAGCGAAACGAACGGAATATCGCCCGTTTGGCCATTGCGCAATTAATACGAAGGCTCCCTTCTCTCCCGTCACAAAAGCCGGCGTCGCAGAATGTGGATGGCAAGGATGGGAGGAAGGAGTCAGGAGGAAAGGCAGCCAAGGGGACCGAGGAGGAGGAGGAGGGCTGGAGGACTGGAGAAGGGAAGGCAGCCCACAGTGGCGTGTCGGTGGGGAAAAATGCGAGAGAGATCGCCTCCCTCTTCCCTCCTCCTCTCCTTCTTTTCTCCAATCCGGTTTGCCTTTTGCCAAGGCAATCCCTTCCCCTCGCTGGGATTTTCTCCCCGCCTACCATTGCGCAATGAATGCGAAGGCTCCCTTGTACTTCCCCGACAAACCGAATGTCAAAATCTCTCTATTCCTTACGGATTAGCTCCGTGTTCTGCCGAGTTCAGGGGCAGCGTCGTGTATAAACACGGGGAAACAATACGGATTAGCTCCGTGTTCTGGGGCAGCGTCGTGTATAAACACGGGGAAACAATACGGATTAGCTCCGTGTTCTGGGGCAGCATCGTGTATAAACACAGGGAAATAATATGTATTAGCTGTGGATGCCCTTTGGATTAGCTCTGCTTCAGACCCCATGTGATAAGGTCCTAAATTTGTAGGACCTAAGCAAAGCAGTGGAGGGGGGAGGTCATGGAGATGCTTCATCCACAGGGCTGCTAAGAGTCAGGATTGAGTTAATGGCAGTTAACAAAAACAACATGCAGTTTTAATTCTACTTCAGGTGGCAGGAGACCCTGGGTATATAATGTTTGAATTTTATGGACAGGTGATAGAAATATTTTTTGATATTTTCTAGAAACTGGGACTGCAGTCAGAAAATTGGAAGAAGATTAAGAATAGGGAGGGTGGCTATGAAAGAACTAGAAAAGATTCTAAAATGCAAAGATATACAACTCAGCACAAAAGTCAGAATCATACAAGCCATTGTATTCCCTATTACCATGGATGGATGTGAGGAGCTGTACAGTTAAGAAAGAAGACAAGAAGAAAATTAATACATTTGAGATGTGGTGCTAGAGAAGAGTGCTGAGGATCCCATGGACAGCCAAAAGGACAAACAAATGGGTCCTAGAGCAGATCAATCCAGAAACTTCCCTGGAAGCCAAGATGACGAAACTGAGGCTTTCATACTTCGGACACATCATGAGAATGGAGAACTCATTGGAAAAGACAATAATGCTGGGAAAGGTGGAGGGAAGTAGGAAGTAGGAGGTCACGGGTATTAAGGGGTTGCAGGAATTAAGCAGAGCAGTATTGGACAGAGGGTCTTGGAGATGTCTCATCCATAGGGGCGCCATGAGTAGAGATCAAATTGAGGGCAGTTAACAACAAAAGACAAAAAGCCAGCCACTCATCCTTCCAGCTGTGTCATAAAAGGTATAGGTAGTCCTTTGACATAAATGTCTAGTAGTAACTGACTGTGGAGGGCAGTGCTCATCTCAGATATTAAGCCGAAGCGCCAATGTTGTCCGAAGATAACTCCAATGGTCATGTGGCTAGCATGACTGTACCGAACACTTTTATCTTCCCACTGAAGTGGTATCTATCCATCTACTTGCATTTGCATGTTTTTGAACTGCTAGATTGGCAAAAGCTGGGACTAGTGACAGGAGCTTACCCCATCATGCAGTACTCAGGGCTTGAACTGCCAACCTTCTGATCATCAGAAATGGCATCTTAACCATTAAGCCACCACATCCCTTAATCACTTATTATTATGATTCCATATTATTATTATGATCCCATAGAGTTGCAAGGGGCCCATAGGCCATCAAGTCAAATTTGATCTTGATTTATGACAAAGATGATCTGGAAATGGGGCTGTTTTTTTAAAAAATACCCAAGAATTTTTTTATTTAGTAATTCAGAAATCTAAACAAGGAAATAAATATTTGACAACAGATGAAATGTCTTATTTGATTTTCATCAAAATCATCAAGAAAGCCCAGAGGTTTCATTTTATATTCTCCCCTTCCCCCCCCCCCCCCCTTCCCCTGCAAGGAATAGGTGCTTTTTGCTCTGGCTTAAGGCTGGAATCCTGCTGATGTCTTCAATATGCAAAAGGTCCCCTATGGAAGCAGTTGGATGTTTGGCTAAATGGGAGTGCAAAGAGGACATTCTCCATGGCAGCTCCTGGACTCTGGAACCAGAGGAATCACCAGAGGGGTGCTAGGGATGGGGACCACATAGGGTGACACACAGGGGGTGGTACATCTGGTAGAATTTGTGCAGCTGCAGGGCAAGTGAGAAAGGACATCAACTCCCTTTCTCGAACCCAGCAGCCTTGCTAGACGGGTCAGCAGTGGCTGCAGGCTACCATGAGCTGGAATGTGATGGAATGGAAAAGGAAGGGAAGGTGGGTGGTGGAGTGTCTGCTGCTCCACCAAAGCATTTTCCAGCCACCTGCACCAGCTGACACCAACCTCAGTGATGCTCATGTCTGGACCTCCCTTCCTAGAGAAGCTGGGTTGACTGCCTCCTTACTTCCCTTTCATCAGCAGGTCAAGACTTTTCTATTTCAGCTGGTTCCTTTCTATAATGGGTGTTGTGTTTTAGCACTGTGCTGGTTTTAACCAAAGCATTTAAATCAATGTTTTATATGGTATTAATTACATAGAATTTTAATATTGGATTGCTTCTATTTATTTATTTATTTATTTTGTATGTTTTTATTCTATGTGCGGTTTTACATGTGTTTTCATTCTGTAAAACTGCCTTGAGTCCCATTCTTGGGGAAAAGGCAGGTTATAAAACAAGTGGCTTGATTGATTTTTGTCCAGTGCAGAACATCCGTATTCAGTTCAAAGAGTGATGCAAAGGGTGCATGCAGATGTACATATTGTCTGGCCATTATGTTTTTAAAGTGTTACTGTGTTTTTAAGGGGTTGTGTGCCACCTTGAGTCCCACGCGGAGAGAAAGGCAGGATGTAAATGAAAATAAGTCCACTCCAGGGTTATCTTTCTGTGCTGGAATCAGGACTGCTGGTCTCAGCAAGTTCTCTCTTCTGATTCATCCAGTCCTTGGCACAGGGGTGTTGATGGTCTTTTTGCCCTTATTTCTATCTCTTCTTTCCTGCCAGGCCAGATTACTCTTTCGGGTGCCTGTTATGACAGAAATGTAGTATTTATTGCTTCTTTTCACATTATAGTTAGCCAGCTATCTAAGTAATTGGTTCCATCACCAAAATGCTCTCATAATCAAGACATTCCTTCTAATGTTCAATCAAAATCTATCCTCTTGAAACTTAAAACCATGGTACCTGGTCCTGCTCTATGAGGCAGCAGAAAACAAATATGCACCCTTCTCTCTGTGACAGCCCTTTCAATATTTAAAGAGCACAATCATGTTGCCCTTTAGTCTTCTTTTCACCAAACTGAACATGTCCAACTCATTCAACCTTTCCTCATACATTTTGTTTTCCATACCTCTTATCATCTTTATTGCCCTTCTCTTAAGCCATTCCAACTATATAAGACATGACTTCGAATAAATCATAATGTGGACTTGAACAGGTGAGATTTGTAATATCCTTTAGCAGGTGTGATTTACTCAATTGTAACTGAGATAAAAGGACATCTAGTAGGTTAACCAAGAATAACCCCAGAACAGGTGCTATGATGGTTGATGAGATCCCTACTACAGAAATAATTCCATTTGATACCACTTTAACTCCCCGGCTCAAGTGCTAGGGAATTGTAGTTTCTTGTGGGCACCAGAGCACTCTAACAGAGAAGGCTAAATATCTCCCAAAACTACAATTCCCAGAATTCCCTAGCATTGAGCCAGAGCAGTTAAAGCTGTGTAAAACTGGATTATTTTTCCAGTGTGTCTGGCACTAAGAAATTATGTCTTATTAAAAAGAAAAGGGAAAGACATGAATGGACTTTTGCCAGGTTGTTGGATGTCTCAAACAACTACACTGTATAATAACTGAATTAAATGCAAATGCTTTTTTTAAAAAAATGCAGGTAATTGTCTCCATGGAAGACATCTTAAGAGTTATAGCAAAATGGCCTAAATCCAATTAAATCCCAGCTAAAAGAAGCTCACTGAATCAATGGAATTTGCACAGGTTTTGGCTTAATTTTCAGTGTTTGATTCAGGGAGTTACTTTAGTGGATTAGCAGTTGGATTTAGGCCAATATGAAGTACATCTAGTTGTCCAGGAACCCACAGACAACATAATGCAGGGTGTTACCCAAAGAACATGTGGTATGGGGACTGAGGGGTCCCCATCAACTGTCAGCAATAATTTAAATGTTTAGGGAAATTAGCTTTGCAAGAGATTTGGATAAACTTTAGACCATGTGCACCAATATATACCAGGACCAACTGGGAGGACTCCAGGTTTGGGGTGAATTAAGAAGGTTTCATTTAATGTGAAGAGAATGAAGATGCCAGCCACAGATGCTGGCGAAACGTCAGAAAGAAACTCTTCTAGAACATGGCCACACAGCCCGAAAACCCCACAAAAACCTAAGGTTTCATTTAGTTAGAAAATGTGCAGAGTGCAATCCCACACACAGGATAGCAATTCACAGAAACATAGCATACAGAGCTAATTGAAATGAAAATATGGAAGGAGAATAGTAGAATTTTTAGGGGTTGCAATGAGATTATAATTACTTATCTGCTGAGAAGACCACAGAACATACACAGAGTGTGAGTGTGCATGTGGGCTGTATGCTCAGAGGTTAGGTTTTGAAATCATATTTATACCTCAAAACTAGTCCTAGGCAATGGCCTGCCTAGGCTGAATGACTTGTCCCTAGAATCAACAGTGGGATTCTGGACTGGTTGATGGTTTTAACTTTAGTGTAACAAAAACAGTGATTAGATAGGGATATCCCTGAGGTGATGGATGGGGAAGTTTAGCTGGGGACATATCAGGGAATAGGCAGAGAAAGATTGGCTTACTGCTTTGGGTGTGAAGAGATCATTTGTCTCCAGTATCTAGAGCAAATGCAGGTGACTTGGGGGAAGAAAGAAACAACCACTTTAATGGTTTTGTTTACCTGGATGTATACATGCTTTGGGCAAATTTATCCTTTTTTCCTGGGAACTTGACCTAGTGTTCCTGAAAGGTCATTGATCTTTCAAAAACATGCTATCTCCAGATATGAGAGATGAATATATGAGGACCCCAAAATAGAACATAGGGTTTGCAAGGGTGCTTAACAAGCAAGGGGAAAGACCCTAATTGTGTTTAATTGGTGACTTGAAGGCACACATGCACATAAGCATCTTAAACTACGCTGTAGATTCCCACCTCTGTCACTTTGTAGGCTTGGTTGACGTTGGATTGAGCAAGAAGTAGATTTTTGTGGTTGATTTTCTCAACTAGTCACAGAATCATAGAATCATAGAATCATAGAGTTGGAAGAGACCACAAGGGCCATCCAGTCCAACCCCCTGCCATGCAGGAACTCCCAATCAAAGCATCCCTGACAGATGGCCATCCAGCCTCTGCTTAAAGATCTCCAAGGAAGGAGACTCCACTACTCTCCGAGAGAGTGTGTTCCACTGTCGAACCGCCCTTACTGTCAGGAAGTTCCTCCTAATGTTGAGGTGGAATCTCTTTTCTTGCAGCTTGCATCCAATGTTTCAGGTCCTAGTCTCTGGAGCAGCAGAAAACAAGCTTGTTCCCTCCTCAATATGATATCCCTTCAAATATTTAAACATGGCTATCATATCACCTCTCAGCCTTCTCTTCTCCAGGCTTAACATCCCCAGCTCCCTAAGTCAGAGGGAAGAGAGGGAAGAAAATCCTGTCGCACTCCTCACTTCCTCTTGTAATTCTCCTAGTGCCTTTTACAGCTCAGTTCTATGATCTTAACACTTAGGAAGTACTTTGCAAAAATTTTGGTTGACTGGCTAGTTATTATGTCTGACCTTGATATGTTGGCCTGAACTCAGCCTGAACCACAGTAGACCCATTAAATCAATTGTTAAATGGTGGGTCAATGTTGATGCAGTAGGTCTACCCTAGTTAAGACTAAAAATAGGGTTCAGATTTTTGCTTTCTTCTTATTTCACTGCAACATTATTAATGGCTTAGGATGAGGTTGTTTTGTCTGTTACATTCTTCCTTGTGAGTAAATCCCAATGTGTTGAGCCAACATGCATAGGATGGAGATAAGGCTTTAAAATATACTTGAACATGACCCAACAGTGTGATGCTGCAGCAAAGAAGGCAAATGATATGTTAGCCTGCATTAACAGAACTGTAGTTTCCAAGACAAATACTACTGTAGCCAGTGCTAGTCTGGCCTCATGTGGAGTACAGTGCTCAGCTCTGGATGCTTTATTTTAAAAAGGATATATAGTGGGTCCTCTGAGTTTTGGTTCCAGGGGCCCCTGTAGATACCAATGTGACTAATCTGTAGCAGATAGCATCCACATGTGTTGATGTCTCTTTCTCTTAATGTCTTCAAAAAGACTCTGGATAGGTACCTGATGGGGAATGCTTTAGCTGGATTTTCTGCATTGAGCCAGGGATTGGACACAATGGTCTAGAGAACCTCTTCCAACTCTATAACTCTATGAAGGCAGTGAGATGTCTGCTTTTTGGTTTCACACAGTTAACATTTCATCTGTACTTCTGGTTTGGTTTTGTTGTAAATGGATTCCACGTAATTGCATGTCATTTAGATTGGAGGCAGAGGGGATATATCAAAGACATCGACCCTGACTGAAAAATCCAATATATGCCAATGTCTTGCCCTGGTTCAACAAACTGCTGGCAACCGTAGCTCCTATTTATGTATTATCCAACATTGTGTTATTATTTTACCTTTTCAGAAGGGCTGTTTAATGCTTGAGTGCTTTTTCAATTTTGCCATTCAGGCTGAGGATTACATTTCTAATCACTAGTTTAATTTTTACAGGAGACAGCATGCACTTCATCACAAAGAGAACAATACTTCTTGACTCTGAGAAGAACAAAACTTCAGGCATCCTTTGGGGTTCCACTAAATATCAGATGCAGGTCAGTGCCTTCCACAGGTTAAAGGTTAGCTGACCTTAGCTATCAAAGATCATAAAATCTGGCAGCATATTCCACTCCAGAGACCAGGGAATGGATGATTCCTTAATGTTATTAGGCCTAGGGATTATCTTTCCTTATTGCAGAATACTACTGGAAAGGGGAGATAGAACCAGGAAAAATATATTTTGTGGAAATCTAAATGTTGAATTGGACCAGAGATAAATATATATATTTGTCATAGCCTTAGACTAGGAATGGTCATTAAAAAGCCACCTACCACTTAGAAGAGAGGATCAGAAGGAAAGAGCAGATAGGGAACACTTGCTGGGAGCAGAAAGAATGAGATAGATTGCTTCATGGGGAAAGTAGGAAAAGGACCAAAATTCAAATACTGTTCAAAAACATCAGTTTGTTGAAAATACTGTGGCGAAGCTGCTAATGGGCTGGTTGCAGGGTACATGTTACTCTCTTGTTAAAACTTTACTTTACTTTACTTTACTTTACTTTACTGGCTGCTGTTCCATTTCCAGGCATAATTCAAAGTGCTAATTATGACCTTTAAAGCTCCATACAGCTTTGGTCTAGACTATCTGAATGACTGTGTTTCCTTATACAAGCTGGCCTGAGTTTTAAGATTTCAAGGGAGAGTTTTCTCTTTGTCACAGGCATGTTTGGTGAGGACACAGGAAATAGACTTCTCAGTGGTAGCTCCCAGGCTGCAAAACTCAGAAAATACTGTTTATTTTGCAGAAAATGTTATTTCTTTGCACAAAATGTGCACAGTTTGCAGAGAATAAGTCCTGAACTGTAAATAATCTTCCAAAACTGAACAGTTTTGGCAGATGTTATCACAGCAGTCAGAAAATTCCTATAGTTAGGGTCCTTTACAACAAACTTTAAAGTGAATTTCAATAGATGGAATTCCAGAATCATGGAGGTATGCAAGTGTCACTTTAATACCAAAAGAAGGAAAGAACAAAAAAGTAATATCAAACTATAGACCCATTTGGCTACTTAACATCAATTATAATATTTATACAAATATCTTGGCAAAGAGGCTAAAAATATATTAACCCAATATATACAAGAAGATCAAAATGTTTTGTTTTGTTTTGTTTTTGACCAGGAAGATACATGAGAAACAACATCAGGAATTTACTGGACACTGTAGAATATTATCATATTAAGAATGATTAAAAAATAGCAATGGTGTTTGTCAATGCCAAGAAGGCATTTGATAGTGTTTGATGGGATTTTATGTTTGCTTGTCTGAAGAAAATAGGGATAGAAAGTAACTTTGCTAAAGGACTTCAACAGATTTACAAAAATCAATGAGCAAGCCTGAAAATAAATGGTGAATTAACACAAGAAATCACTATGACCCAAGGAACTAGACAGGGCTGCCCAGTTTCATCATTATTATTTATAATTACATTAGAGTTCTTAATCAATGCAATAAATGAAAATAAAAAGATAGAAGGCACCAAAAATAAAGTCACACGAGTATAAGATCAACGCGTTCGTTGATGACCTGGTTGTAACATTACAAAATCCAATAGAAGATATCCAGGAGTTATTGCAGGAAATTAAATTATATGGAAAGTTTTCAGGTTTCAAGCTGAACAAAGAAAAAAACACAGATCATAACAAAGAACATATCAAAACAGGAAGAAAGAGAACTAAATTAAAGCTCAGGTTGTTTGATAACAAAAAAAAAAAAAAAAAAAAAAACCTAAAATACCTAGGCATATGGATAACCAATAAAGACACAGACTTGTACAATAATAATTTTAAAAATTTATGGAAATAAATTAAATCTGATCTGTTGCACTGCAACAAGTTGAATATATGCATTCTAGATAGGATCTCGATAATTAAAATTAGTGTCCTTCCAAAGCTATTACATTTATTAATGAACTTGCTGATTATCATGAAAGGAAGTATATGCACTGATTGGGATAGAGAACTGAGAAACTTTCTTTGGAAAGGAAAAAAAAGCCAGAATAAAATGGAGCACCCTTCAGGACACACACACACACACACACAAAAGAGGCGGCTATGCTCTACCAAATTTAAAAATATACATTAAGCATGCGAGATGACATGGATCCAGAATTGGCTGAAGTTGGATCATCAAAAAATGCTGGATTTAGAAGGAGTACAAAATAGATACGGGTGGCATGCTTACACCTGGTACAACAAAGTACTGATTAATAAATATTTCAACAATCATATGATCAGAAAATTACTCCTAAAAAGTTGGGATCAAATTAAAATCAAATTCTATAGAAAAATCCCTCTGTGGATCTCTACCCAAGAGGCTTTTTTTTGGTAGATGGAAACAACAAGGCTGGCTAAAATATAAAGACATTTAAAGAAAAATAAACAAGGAGAATATACACTTTTTCAAAGGGAAGATTTGGAAAAACAAAATATGTGAATAGATTGATTCAACTATATCCAGATAGAAAGAAGATTTAGAAGAGACTTAACAAATGAAGGATTCCAATTTACACAAAATGAAGTAGATAACATTTTATGGGCAACAGAAAAAGGAAAGATCTTGAAGCTCTACGCCATATTTTTAGAAAGAGAATTGGAATCACAAACTATTAAAAACATGATGATTAGATGAGCACAGGATATAGGACACCCAATCTCCATAGATAGCTAGGAAGATACGTGGAAAAAGATTAACTCTTTTATGACGTCAGAAGACCTAAAAGAAAATTTCTTAAAAATATCAAATAGATGGTATTTCACACCAACAAGACTATATATATAATTAAAAGTATGGGCAACAGGTTTTGGAAATGCCATAAAGAAACAGGATCACTTTATCACTTGTGGTGGAATTGCAACTAAGGGGGGTTGCAGACTGCCAGAAATAGTGTAAATTGAGTCCACTTTTAGGGTTAGGATTAGGGAATCATGGGAACTGTATTTTATTGTGGCACCAGAGCTCTCTGACAGAGAATGTCTCAGAAAAAAAAACAATTCCCATGATTCCCTAGCACTAACCCGAACCCTAAAAGTGGACTCAATTTGCACTATTTCTGGCAGTCTGCAACCCCCCAAAGTTACAAAATTCTGGATACAAATCCATTCAATTATACAAAAGAGATTAAAGATTCAAATACGTTTCTCAGCAGAACTTTATTTACTCAACATGATGTCAGTACTTAACAAGGAAGAAGAGAAAAAATACTGGCGAATTCTAAGGTGTTTAAGTAACAGCAGCCAGATTTGTTATTGCTAGAAGGTGGAAAACAGAAGAACCCCAAAACTAAAAGATTGGATAATCAAAATTGAGGAAATGAAGACTATGGACAAACACACTTGATAAGCAATAAAACAATTGATGAAATAAAAAAGGCAACCATTTGAAAATATTATTTTTGTTGATGAACCAGCAAGCTAATAGATCTTGGTTTAAACTGGGAAACATGTTGGTAATAACAAGGACTTAAGCAAATTATAGTAAGGTTAAGTTTAAAAATTTTCAAGTTCAGAAGGTATGCGTATGTATGCATGCACAGATGTAATTATAAGTGGTAGAAAGATAGGGGTATATGTGTATGTATATATGTATACGTATGGATATTTATAGTAAAAAAGAAACATGTAGACAGAGGGTTGATTATAGCTCTGTCAGCACTTTTGGTTTTTGTATGTCGTCTACGTTATATATTATTGTGTTTTTCTCTCTAGCTAGGGAGGTACAGAAAAAAAATATGTTAATGCTTGTTAATGAAGGAATTTATTTTTGTAGAGAAATAAAGAAGACTATAAGCAAATGTTCTTGCAAACAAAGTAGTGATCTACAATAAGCAATGAAACTCTATTTTTGAATTATGATAGACTAAGTACCAACTACACAGTGGAAGTGTTAATATTACTTAACTGCAGACCTAAAGCAAGACAACAGAAGAAAACCCCTCTTTGATCCAAGTGATCACTCAAATGGAAGTCACATATTTTTATTTATTTTATTTTATTTTATTGTTATATTGTATTGTATATTTGTATTGTGCATATTAAAAATCAATAAATATATATTTTCAAAAAGAAAATTCCTATATTTAGGTGCTGTTTCCTTCAAGAATACAATTAGTGAATAATTTATTGTTACACCTAGCATGGACTAAAAGCCTTGAATTTTTGTTCATCTCATGTCCATGAGTGAACTGGACCTGAATATACAATTTGAAGATTTGCAGGAATTATTTTACTAAAGAAGTAAGCAAAAAGATTGTATTACCAAATCATATTCTGAAGGAAAAGTCTTGCTTCCAGGCAAAAGGTTGTATTTCTTCCTTAAATAATAGAGACGAGACAAACTAGATTGTGATAGAATCAGTAATAATTTACCTGCTGTTCCTCTTTGGACAACCATTCTTTTCAAGCACAATATTCCCACTGCTAATTGTCTTATATTGATGAGGATGAGGCCATCAATTAAACTGCAAAAACGAAGGAAAATGTTCATTTCTGAGCAATAGCATAAAGGAGCTCTGAGAACAAAGAGAAGACTATTGACTTCATGGCTGGGATCTGTAAAGAGAAATGGCCTTATTGAAATTGCCATTTTAGAGTAAAGTGTTTTTCTAAGAAGGGGAGAAAGAAATTGCTTCTTTACTGAACATTTGTTCTGGGTTTACTAGGACACTGTAAAGCATTTTGTTGCTTCCATCTCAGAAAGGAATACTCAAGTGGTCAGGTTTCATGTCCAGTTTTGTAGGGCCCCAAGCTTGCCTAATTTGCCTAAGATGCACTATTGGCATTTTAAGATTTTTTTATTGGCATGGGTTCTCAGACTGTGAGAGAGTTCATTCATATGCTCTGAAGCCAGATCTGGAAACAGCATATTATATGTATGGGAATATGAGTACGGAATGGATGTGAAGGTGTGTGAATGAATGATATGTGCCTGTGAAAAGGGTAAAGAAGCTAGGATCTCTGTAGAGAAATGAGGAATAGTATAATAATAATAATAATAATAATAATAATAATAATAATAATTTTTATTTATATCCCGCCCCTCTGCCAAGCAATCGGGGCGGCGTACAACATTCAAGACATCAAAACAAATAACATCAAATCAGATCCCATCCCTCCTTCACACCCCCACCCCCACCCCCCATCAAAACAAATCAAACAAAACAATATAAAAAACAATTGTTAAAAATATACAATATACAATATAAAATATGCAATATACAATTTAAATACATTATTGCATTGTTGCTGGGAAAGATGTTGCTGGAGAAGGTGTGTTGGAGGGGTGGTGTTGGCCCCTGGCGGCCCTAGCGCCTCGGCCTCGGCCTCTTGCTCGCGTTGTCGCCGCAGCTGCTTCATTGGTGGGAGGGATGAAATGCAGCCTCTGTCCTAATCCAGAGCCAAGAATGCTGCTATGTTGGGGAAATAGTCTTGGGCCTGCTAAACACCACCCATTTCCCCACTGAAGAGATGATGCCTGGGCAGGGTTTTTATCCCCAACCCAGTCCTCTGCAGCCTTAGGCTCAGGTGCAGCTGGTAAGCACCAGTCGGAGGGGGGAGGGATGTCTCCAAGCAAGGCCCCACGTCCTCCAAACGTCCTCCGCTGCCTTTCTGCTGAGGAGATGGTGCCTGGGCAGGGTTTTTATCCCCAACCCAGTCCTCTGCAGCCTTAGGCTCAGGTGCAGCTGGTAAGCACCAGTGGGAGGGGTATAGTCCAGGCATAGGCAACCTTTCCCCTTTAAGGGCCGAGGGACTTCAGCTCCCAGAAGCCTCAGCCATGTTGGCCAATAGTCCCATGTTGGCCAATAGCTCCTGGGATTCTGGGAGCTGAAGTCCCTCGGTCCTCAAAGGGGAAAGGTTGCCGACCCCTGGTATAGTCCCTGTCCAACATTTTTCCGCTAAGGAACTAATGTGTAATTCTGCATGTGGAGATATGTAGTACACAATCCTGATGTATATTCTTGACAAGAATCAATCTCAGGATCCAGACCTGAAAGATCTCTAGCTTCAAATGACAGCTCTCCTGAAAGAAAGAAAGAAAGAAAGAAAGAAAGAAAGAAAAAAAGAAAGAAAGAAAAGATGGATCTTGGACAAACACAGCTACAGCCAACACAAACCATCTGTAAGTTGAGCTCCACCTCTGCCTGAGCAAAATATTTTGCTTAGGACTTGAGGAACTGCATTATGCATCTTGCCTGTCATGATTTTTAATACTTTTAATGGTGTGAATATTGTAGCCAAAAATCTAGTTAGGGAAATTTTATTTAGCTAAAATTTTATTTGGGTCGGCTACAAGGATCCACGAGACCATTTCCCTATTTGTATACCAAGAGAAAGGAGTGTCCAAGGAACTGAGCAGAGTCAGAATTCTATAATTGAAGTGTTTCTTTTATTGGGGGAAAATCGCACAGCAAATCACATACACACATGCTTTCATACGAGGCTCAGGAAAGTATCATTTAACGAAGATATTTAAGGCTATTTTCCTGGAAACCCATGCAGATGAAATAAAGGAAAGTGGTGGTATAGGAAAAGGTTGTTTTGCCTTTGTAAATAATGAGAAAGTAGTCTGCCAAATTTTTGAAATCGTGTGTGCTTTAATTTTGCTTTAATATCAGTTTACTGTTTAGTTCTCACAGTGTATCTAGTGCATATTTCTAGTTACAGAATAAAGGTTTGCTGAATCTGAAGCCTGAATTTCTGAACTAAGAAAGTTACTGGATTTGACAGGGGCCCTGAAGCCAAATCTGTATTTCTATTGTGTCCAGCACATCCCACCTTGCCCAAGGGAAACCTAGACTTTTTACACCAGGCATGCTTCTAGGGTGCTTTCCAGGAGCTTTAGATGTGTGCTGGGGATGGGGAGAGATTTTCCTTTCCCGTCCCTGGACTGGCAGAAGCATCACTGCCACTGTCATATGTTCACCCAATACATCACCCAACAGCTATCAAACAATGGTGACTGGTAGCTATCATGCCAGTGGGGGCAATGAATTTGCTCTAGGGTTTAGTTCTGACTGTAAAGGAATTATCCAAAGTTCTGAATAATTTCTGCAAATAAATTCAGGACCTTGGAAAGGTCCTTGAAAGGTTGGACTAAAGAAAATTCACTTTCATGCTGACATCAAAGTGCTCAGCTGATCACTGTTGTGTATGGCTGATACTGCAGGTCACTGAACCCTTCCATCACCCCACATCTTATTTTTATTGTTTTTCAAAAAAGCAAACAAACTGGAATACTTGCCTGCAAAATCATCTAGAAGTGTGTCTCTTCTAGAACAATGCTCTGCACATGGTTTTATCCTCAAATCCAGTTTTTTTTAAAAAAAGTAGGCACTTATACTTTTACTGGGAGGAGGTAGGAGGGTAGAGAATGCTTCCTCGACCCTCTGAGGTTATTCATCTCTGATTTAAAGGGATCATAGAATCATAGAGTTGGGAGAGACCACAAAAGCCATCCAGTCCAACCCCCTGCCATGCAGGAACTCTCAATCAAAGCATCCCCGACAGATGGCCATCAAGTCTCTGCTTAAAGACCTCCAAGGAAGGAGACGCCACTACTCTCCGAGGGAGTGTGTTCCACTGTTGAACCGCCCTTACTGTCAGGAAGTTCCCCCTAATGTTGAGGTGGAATCTTTTTTCCTGGAGCTTACATCCATTGTTTCAGATCCTAGTCTTTGGAGCAGCAGAAAACAATCTTGTTCCCTCCTCAATATGACATCCCTTCAAATATTTAAACACGGCTATCATATCACCTCTCAGCCTTCTCTTCTCCAGGCTAAACATCCCCAGCTCCCTAAGTCGTTCCTCATAGGGCTTGGTTTCCAGACCCTTCACCATTTTAGTTGTCCTCCTTTGGACACGCTCCAGTTTCTCCACATCCTTTTTGAATTGTGGTGCCCAGAACTGGACACAGTATTCCAGGTGAGGCCGGACCAAAGCAGAATAGAGTGGCACTATTACTTCTCTTGATCTAGACACTATACTTCTACTGATGCAGCCTAAAATTACATTGGCCTTTTTAGCTGCTGTATCGCACTGTTGACTCATGTTCAACTTGTGGTCCACCTGGATTCCTAGATCCCTTTCACACGTAGTCTCATTCAGCCAGGTGTTCCCCATCGTATATCTGTGTTTTTCATTTTTCCGTCCTAAGTGCAGTACCTTACATTTCGCCATGTTGAATTTCATTTTGTTAGCTTTGGCCCAGCTTTCTAGTCTGTTCAAGTCATTTTGAATTTTGATCCTGTCCTCTGGGGTATTAGCTATTCCTCCTAATTTGGTGTCGTCTGCAAATTTGATAACTATGCCCCCAATACCGTCATCCAAGTCATTAATAAAGATATTGAACAGCACTGGACCCAGGACAGAGCCCTGTGGCACCCCACTGGTCACTTCTTTCCAGGTTGAAAAGGAGCCATTGTTGAGCACCCTTTGGGTTCAGCCAGTCAACCAATTACAAATCCATGTAACAGTTACTTTGTCTAGCCCACATTTTACCAGCTTGTTTGCAAGAATGTCATGGGGAACCTTGTCAAAGGCCTTACTGAAATCAAGATATATTATATCCACAGCATTCTCTTAGTCTACCAAGCTGGTAATTTTATAAAAAAAAAAAGAGAGATCAGATTTGTCTGGCATGACCTGTTTCTCTGAAACCCATATTGACTTTTTGTGATTATGAAATTACCTTCCAGATGTTCACAGACTCTCTGTTTAATGATCTGCTCTAGAATCTTTCCTGGATAGGGTAGAAGGATCTAGGCACTTCATGGGTGAAATGTGTAGCCAGAATTTTCATGCAGTGTTAATCTTAAACCAAGCTCTCATTTTCTTTGAGGAGCTTCAGATTCCTGGAAGTCACATCTAAATCCCAGTTGAAAATGATTTAGCTGACATCTTTCTGTTTAAATAGAAATGCTAATGTATCTTGTGTCAAGAAGCAACCAGTGGCAGAGAAATCGAATTAGTAGGGTGAGGCAATCACAGCAGACTCAAGCTAGGCCATACACATCTAATTAGAATGTTATCTGAATATGAGAGGAGGTGTAATAGCAAAGTCTCAAGTGTTCCAAAGTCAATCACTAGATTCAAGCACATCACAGTGAAGAAATCCAAAGAAAGACAAAGATAAAATGTACAACTTAAAAGGGTCCATGGACCGGAAATCCAAGTAATCTGAGAGCACACAGGAACATACACTTGTTTAGTGAACACTTGCTAGTTCCAAGAAATCCCCCCAGCTGAAAGAAAATTTATAGCTGTTTGGCTGTGGGGCACCAGGTGGTTAATTGCTCAGCATTGGCTCTTCAGCTTAGTAACGGAGATGAGCACTGCCCCCTATGGTTGGAAACAAGTTGACAACCTTGTCAATGGGGGATACCTTTACCTTTACCTTATCTCCTATTTAAACCTTTGCAAAAGAGTGTTCAGTCTTTCTGCACTTTTTTTTTAATCTTGCAGTTTTGTAAATGATGGTGGCATTCCCTAAGCATCCATCTCCTCTGGCTGTGGGTGAGTCATTTTACAGAAGATCTGTGTTGGCTGTTGAAGCCTGTAGCTGCCCAGGTTTTAGAGGGAAGCCAGGTCTGTATCCTCTGAGTCTTCACAATAAGTATGACTTAAGAACTGAAGCTGGATTATTCTTCTGAGATCCTACATCAAAGTTTCGTACTGCAAATCTCCAGAGAAGGGCAACCAAGATGATCAAAGGTCTAGAAGCCAAGTCTCATGAGAGATAACTTGGGGGACTGGATATGTTTAGCCTGGAGGAGAGAAGACTGAGAGGTAACATGATAGCTATCTTTAAATATCTGAATGGATGTCATGCAGAAGATGGAGCAAGTTTGTTTTCTGCTGCTCTAGAGAGTGGAACATGAACTAATATTAGATGGGAATTTTTTTTCTGTAAAAGCTGTTCAACAGTGGGATAGATTGCCTTGGAAGGTGGTGGACTATCCATCTTTGGAGATCTTTAAACAGAAGATGCATGGACATCTTTCATGAGTTTTTCAGTTGTGTATTCCTGCATGGTAAGATGTTAGACTAGAAGCCCCTGTCTTCCTTTCCAACTCTATGACTCTTTGATTCTAAGTATCAAAGTCCCATGTCATATGCATCCATGTGCAATGTCATCACACATAGACTTTGGCAACCTTGAACAGAATGTGAACATCTTGCATCTGACAGAAATATCCCACAACTTCTGTAGAGGAACTTTATATATATAAGACACCAACAGGATCCTATGCTCTCAGTATGAAGAATATGTGTTTCCCTCCCATTGATCTATGATCCATTACACAACCTCTAGTACTTTGGCACATACACATATGCAGGTGTGTGCATATGCATGTGCATGCAACCTGGTAAAATTCTAGTCTCTCCTTTGCATTTCCAGAGTAACAATGGAACATAGTTTATTCCCCCCCTCCCCCAGCTTTGCCTAGTTCTCAGAAATATTCCCTTTAGCAAAACAGTTTGGGCAACAAGAGACATTACAGAGAAACAAACATAAGCGATATCATAATTAAATGACATAGGGACTGTCTCCAGGGGAATGGAACAGAAGGGATAGAAGGTGGTACTGTGCGATTAGGTAGCTAAAGTAGGCTCTGGAATGGAAATACATTTAAGCTCCTGCCTGACTAACTTGCAGACAGAGCTTTTGCTAGCAGTATATTGTTCAAGAAATGGCAGAAGGAATTGTGGTGGAAGGAGGAATGTTAAAGTTGTGCACGCATGGGAGGGTCATAAGCCCTGCATGTGCCTATTAATTAAGTGTGCATAATAATATATTAAAATGTGCTGTAGATAGGAAAGTAATAGACTCAAAAAAGTCTTTTGGATTTAGCAATTGGGTTTAAGCTGCAAAGCACTGTCATGTTCAACCAACCAGAATAAGAAAGGGGCATTTTCAAAATTCTTGTGTCAACTTTTCTCTGAATTGGATTCAAATGCTGATATTCATTATTAAATCAAAATTCCTCTTTTTTTAATAAAAAAAGAAAAGTTTTGTTGGTGCACATATGCACATAGGCAATTTAATGAGCTGGGTTCAAAGGAGAATATTCGGCCATCCAAGGGGGTGGGGGTTAGTGGTCAATGATCAACACAGTTATAGTGCTGTTATTCCACTTTAATTGCCAAGATTCCATCCAATAGAATCCTGGGAAATAAAATTTAGGGAGGAGAATTTAGGATTCTCAGCCAGAACACCCCAGATGACCAGTCCCAGGATTCTATAGGATAGAACTGTGGACATTAAAGTGAAACAATAGCATTATAATTGTGTAGTATGTATGAGTTCAAAGAGATGCATTTGAGGAGAGGGGCTGTAATCCCTCAGATTAATGGGTTGATATTTTATCAGTGCATATACATGCATTATTTCTCTATAGACATTAGGATCATATAAGTTTGGGTAGAAGCTGAACCAGTGCCTGGTTTCTATTAATGATCTGAATGAGGGCTAATAAACTGGATCACAACAAGATGGAACCTGGGATTGGTGTTTCCCAGGTCCAAGGAACTGGATGAACAACCTACCCTGAATAGTATTGCACCTTCCATGAAGAGGTGTTCCTGGATCTACCCTGTCACTGGAGACCAAAGTGGACTCAATGGCTTGGAGTACCTAGGGCCATCATTTGCTGGCCCACCAACTTACAACCTTTCCTGGACTGAAATAACCTGTCCATAGCAGTTCATGCACTGGTAACTCTGCTAAGACTACAGGAACACACTCTACATGAGGCTAGTTAGCGTACCATGCAACAGCTAAATGCAAAAGCTAAATTAATGGTGACAATGTCTTATAGAAAGCACCAGGCTTAACAGACTTACACCATGTGGCAATATGCTTCCAGTCTGAATTCAAGGTGGTGGTGATAACAATTAAAGTCCTGAACAGCTTGGATACTGGAAGGAGTAGCACTCTTTATATAAGCCTGCTCAATGAGCTCTCCTAAAAATTGACCAGAGAGCCAGCATAGTTTGAGCCATGGACTATAACCCTGGAAACCAATGCTTCAATTTCCTGCTCAGCCATGGAAATCCAATAGATGACCGTGGGTGAGTCATATAGTCTCAGACCCAGAAAACCCAGTGATGTGTTCAGTTTTGGGTCTCCATACGTTGGAAACAACTTGAAGGCACACAACAACAACAGAGGGACTGACCAGTGGAATCAATACCTTATCTAAATATACAGGAAAGATCCTTCCCTGGTCTGGCATCTCAGCTTTGGAGTGCTCTCCTTGGAAATCCATGTGGGCCCAATGTTTGCCTCATTTTGACAACAAATAGATTTTCACCACAGCCTTCCAAATCTAGAGTTCATGCTCTGACTAAATTGTAAAATCTTTGCTACAAAATATTCTATGAACAACATTTTAAATTATTTCACATTGCTGTTTTACTGTCTATTTGATATCAGGCAGATTATAAATATTTAAATAAACTCATAAATAAAGTGGAAAGATCAACTTTTTTTTTTTTTTTTTTGACCAGGCAACAGAAAAGTTGAACAAGTCACCCTATCTTGGCTGAATCTTAGCTGAAGACTGGATAATACTGAAGGGCTGACTCTATTTTTATTCTTACTGTACAGTGTGAATGGTTTTCCCTGAGGAAGAACACAGATGTACAAAATGTACCAGAAAGCCTGAAAACCAGTGTGTTAATCTCTTTGGATCAACTGGATTTGTCTTATATTCGTGCTTCTTTTTCTTTTCCACTAGTATTTGTTTGTTCACTCATTTAGAGTACACTGTTTCCTTCAGCAAAAAAGTTCAGCACTTCACTGCCCCTAGGATTACATTCTAAATAAGACAGGACATACAAGGAAAAGGAGATAGCAGTGGGGAGAGAATTAGGACCAACTGCCTGTTCTTCTCTCCCTCAAAGGTAGCAGTTAGTAGTTAGAATATGGAGGAAGGACTTCTCACCAGCCACTGGGTCAAGGCATAATGAAGCTGTTCCTGGATGGCCTTCTTTTCTTGATTTGCCTTATGTGGCATTATAAATATATTTAGTGTTAACAATCGGTTATAATCTGATGGACTGGTTTCATCCTTGGTACCCCAGCCAAGCAGAAGAGATTCATAAATGTAGTTGATGCCAACACCTCTGTGGATTAGATACATTTTGGTCCTCTGAATAATTCTTTTCAAGGTAAACCCTATGACAGGATTGCCATACATTAGAGTCACCTTGAAAGCACATAACTAAGGGCCTAAGCAGACTGCCAGAAATAGTGCACATTAAATTGAGGCACTGCCCTGGCTCAGTGCTAATGGAGTCATGGGAATTGTATTTTTTTCTGGGACATTGAGCCTTCTTTGTCAGAGAGCTCTGGTGCCACAATAAATTACAGTTCCCATGATTCCCTAGCACTGAGCCAGGGCAGTGCCTCAATTTAATGTGTACTATTTCTGGCAGTCTGCTTAGGCCCTATATCACTCTTTGCCAAGTGCCAGATTAAAGCCCCAACACTGAGGCAGCAGTAAAATTCTGGGAGACACCTGCCAACACTTGTACTTGCCATTTTTTATAGATGACAGTAAATAAATTCATCTGTCCAACAAACCACTGGCATAGCGGGATCTACTGCAATTTAAAGGCATACAAATATCTCAGATAGAGATGCATGACAGTTTGGTTTGGTTTGTTCTCTTTTGTGATAAGAACTTGCAAAAATGTGCAAGACACTCCATAAATTTTATGGGAATAAGTTGATTAAAAAAAACTATGTGGGAGAAAGTGGAATGAGCAAAAGGGTCCATCCAAGACAAGAGGAATTGAGGGTGCCACCTCTCTTTTTCATACAGTATCTTCCTTTTTAGCACCTCAGTGGCAGACACTGAGGTACAACAAAGATATGTGGCACTGCCTTTCAAGACTGTCTAGAAACTTCAGCTGCTCCAAAGAGCTGTAGCTAGATTTCTAACAGGTGCTGGGTACATGGATCACTCAAGGCTCCTCTGGCTGCTGGTCTGTTTCCAGGCACACTTTGAAAGTGCTAGTTTTGACCTATAAAGCCCTATACAGCTTGGGTCCAGGCTATCTGAAGAATGGTATCTGAAGATCGGTATCTTCCCATATAAACCCACACCCACAGCTCTAGCTTCTTCAGGAGAGACACTTCTGTCTATTTTACTGCCTTCACAGGCATATTTGATGGGAACATGTGAGAGGGCTTCCCCTGTGGTTGCTACCAGATTTTGGAACTCCCTCCCTAGGGAAGTTAGAATGGGTTCCTCTTTGCTATAGTTTTTGGTTTGGGGGGATCTTTCCAGCAAGCCTTTGTGAAATGATTCTTAACAAGATAAAGATTTCTTCCTGGCTTATAAATGCAGCCAGAAGGAGACAGGTTAATAATAATAATAATAATAATAATAATAATAATAAAATGTATTTCTATCCCGCCCCTCTGCAACGCAATCGGGGCGGCTTACAATCATAAAACATCACAGCAATAAAACATCAATGTCAACACCCTAACCCACCCGCCCCTCAAAAAAGTATTAAACTAATCAATTTTAAAAACAACTAATCAATTTTAAAAACATGATAAAACAATAACAAAAAGAAGGAATATATCCAATGCAGTTTCGCGGCAGATTGGGTTGACAGGTTCATTGAGTAATGAGAGCAGTGAATGCCTTATTTCAGCAAGGCACATTTCTATCTGATCAAAAAGAAGTTATGATGCAGCCCCCCTTCACAGCAACAACAACAAACTCTTCCCCAAATCCAACTACACTGGAAAACTACTGGCTATTCTCCAGTGGTGCATTTCTGGGCAAGGTTCTAAAGCATGTGGTGGCCTCCCAGCTCCAGGAGTTCTTGAATGAAATGGATTATCTAAATCTATTTCAATCTAACTTCAGGCCTAGCTTTGGTTGCCTTGGTGAATCACCTACACAGGTAACAGGACAGTATGACTCTCTTGGTGTTGCTGGACCCTTCAGCAGCTTTTGATACCACTGATCATGGTATCCTTCTGAACCACCTTGTTCAATGAGACTTAGGGACACTGTTCTGCAGTACTTCCAATCTTTCTTGGATGAGTAAACTCAGAAGATCATGCTGGGGGATTCCTGCTCAACCCCTGGCCTGTGAGATCTCTTGAGACCCTATTATATTCTCCATGCTAATTAATATTAATTAGAGTTTTGGAGTTGAATGTTAATGACTCTCTCTCTCTCTCTCCTTTCCATCCAGTCCAAGGAAGCTGTCTCTGTATTAAATCAATGTCTGCTGAACTGGATGAGGGCAAACAAATTGGAGCTTAATCTAGACAAGGCAGAGGTGCTCCCAGTCAGTAGGAAGGCAGATTAGGAAAGAGGGCTTCATGTTGTATTAGATGGGATTACACTCCCTCTGAAACTCAGGTTGACAAATTGGGAGTGCTCCTGGACTCAGATCTGAGCATGAACATCCAAATTTTAGTGGTGATGAGGAGTATGTTTGCATAGCTAAAAACTGGTGTCAGGTGCACCTGTTCCTAGAGCTGTCAAGTGTGGCTATAGTGACACATGTCTTGACTGCATCCCTCTTGGATTACTGTAATGCACTCTTCATAGAGCTGCCTTTGGAAACTGGTTGGAAACTTCAGTGGTACAAAAGGCTGCAGCTAGCTTGCGAATTGAGACAGGTTATAAGAAGCATATAATTTTATCTTGCTCCACTGGTTACCGGTCCATTTTCAGGCAGAACTGAAAGTCCTGACCTTTAAAGGCTTACACAGCTTTGGTTCCAACTGTTTGAAAAACTCTATCTCCCCATATGAACTTGCCCATGTTGTAAGATCTGCAGGGAAGGCTTTCTCTCAATTTCCCCATCCCAAGCATGTTTGGCTAAGGCCATGCAAGAAAGATCCCTCTTAGTGGCTGCTCCCATATTGTGGAACTCCTTTCTCTGGGAGGGCTTCTGCTGTCTTTCCACTAATAGGTAAAGACCTTTTTATTTAAGAAGTCATTTGGTTGTTGTTGTTGTTTTTAGTATGTTGTGGCATATAGGGCTTTTAAAGCAGGGTGTATTGTTTTTACTTTATTATTTTTTAAACTTCTTTTTAAGTGCTCTTTTAAACTTACATTTTTAACTTGTGGTTTTTTTAAAAAAAAAATCAAAAATTAGTTCAATTGTATTTTAACTTTTGTTTTAAGAGGGTTTTTATTGTTTTTTGAAAAATTTTTAAGTCACCTGGAATCCAATGTATTCAAGAGACAAAGGCAAGATATAAATTTAATTAATTAATTAATTAATTTTAATGTGCTGTATTGTTTTTAATCTTTCTTTTAAAGTAATGTTGTAAACAGTGTTAATTTGCTTGTTAGTTTAATACTGTTACAATCTCATCTTTTGTAAACTTTTAACTATAGATGTTTTTATTATAACTTTTTGTCTTTTGTAAACTTCCTTGAACCCAATCCTGAGGAAAAGTAGGGGAATAAATGAAGTGATGGATTGATGAATGGATAGTCCTTTCCATGTAGGGAGTAGCTATACTTACAAAATTTGTTCAGTTACAAAATTTGCAAAGCATGGAGAATTTCTTCATAAATAGAATAGGAGAAACCAATAATAACACTGAGATTTTAAAAAAATGAAAAGTGGGGGAAAGTAAAACTGAGAGATATATTCATTTATTTAATATTTCATTTATTTAATCAGTTTATAGCTCATCCAGCATGAGACCGAAGGTAACTTACAACAAGGCTAAAACAAGATATAGAGGAAGCAGATTTATAACCCACCTTTTTTCCAAAAGGTGGCTTACAATTTAAAACAAAAACAATACAGATAAAACTCCCACAAAGGGGGTCATTCAAATGGAATTAAACTATTCACAATATTAAAACAATTTAAGCATACACTTACAAAGATAAAAGACAATTAGAAAGATAAAAAGCAATTAAAATTAGAGCTGAACTCTGATTTTTTAAAAATAAAACACAGTTAAACAAGCTATCCTATTAAAACATCATTACTTTTTAAAAGTTTAAAATCATTTAAAAACATAGCAATACAGATAAAAATGCAGCACACACATGTCATAAAAAGATCTTTCTGCACAGCAAATTAATCATGAAATGATTCAATAAAAAGGTCTTTAACTGCTGGCGAGAGGAGAGCAGAGAAGGGGCCAGCCTAGCCTCCCATGGAAGACCTCTCCATCTCTAATCAAGGATGTGTCCTAATTATGATCCCAGGCATAATTAGTTCAGGAAACACATTACAAGTCTGCTAATGGTTTTATTTTATTTTATTTTATTTACAGCAACTGAAAGTACAGTCGCCCCACCGTTTTCACAGGGAATCCATTCTGGACCACCACCACCCCCAAAATGGAAAATCACCAATATTCAAGTCCTATTGGCTAGAATGGCAGCATGCACCCATAGGCACACACCTCATTTTGTCCCCCTCTGTTTGCTGTCTGCAAATGGGCACAGGACGTGGACTCTAAGTCCGCGAAAACGGTGGGGTGACTGTAGATCCAAATTTGATCAGAGTAATAGTGTATGGGAAAAGGTATATAATGCTTTCACTGTGTGTTGTTTTACTAATCAAAATTATCAACAACTTTGCTTCACTTGCTAGGGAAAAAGTAGTTGGTCTATGTATCTTAGACAGCCAGCATGGCCTAGTGCTTTGAGCATTGGACTATGTCGCTGGAGACCAGGATTCAAATCTCCATTCAAGCATGGAAATCCATTAGGTGACCTTGGGCAAGTCATACTCTCTCAGTCTCAGAGGATGGCAATCAAGAAACTTGCCAAGAAAACCCATGATAGGTTCACCTTAGGGTCATCATAAATCAGGAATGACTTGAAGGCACACAACAACAACAATAATAATAACAATAACAACAACAACAATGTTGTCTTGTCTTTTTCAGGGAAAAAAGCCTGTGGGTATAACATTTAAGAGACCAGTGGCTAAAAGTGGAAGAATCCTCTGACCATGCTCTGATCATAGTAGGAACCACACCCATCCACTACTTTGACCCTAATATATAGAGATTTTAAAACAATGCTTGTACTATGTAAATTGTGGAGCAGTACCTGGTCCATGCCATCATATTTCCCATGTCTACGTTTGGTTGTGAAAGCTGGGCAGTGTAGAAAACTGATAGGAAGAAAATCAATTCATCTGAAATGTGGTGCTGGAGAAAAGTTGTGCAGATACCTTAGATTGCTATGAAGAAAAATAAATGGACCTTAGACTGAATCCCTGCTTAGCCATGGAAACCAAATAGGTGACCTTAAGCAAGACACACATCTCAGCCTCAGAAGAAGGCAAAGACAAACCTGAGAAGGAATACTGGAAGGAAATGGTAAACCAGTATTGACTACCAGTAGAAAACAACATGACAATAGAATAGATTAGAAAACGTATGCTTGTCTCTGCTTGCTCTTTGCTATAGTTCCTCAATATAGCAAGCAACCCTGGTAATGTCAACTTGAATGTGAATGGAGTGCAGCAAGGTGAATGATAGAGACAAAACTGTGAGGTCTAATGCAAACATGGCTGATAAAGTGACACCTAGCTATGCCTAGTGCTTGGCACAGTTTAGAGGATTCCCAAGTTCATGCAGAATTCCTGACCCCTGAGTACCTTATTGATGTCACATACCCTTAAAAAAACCCTCTCTGCTGAAAGGTACCCTCCTCAATTTCTGAGTTGTTTGACAATGCAGGATCATTATGGGATAATAGCACATGACCCATTTAGTACACATGCTCTAGAAATGTGAGCTGCTAGTTAGTGACATTATCGCTACGTAGAGATAGGATGCTATGTAATTATCGTATAGAAAAGCATACATGCATCAATGTCCATTCTTTCCTTTGTGTCATTCTTTTGGGTCATGAGAATACTGACACCTATTTGCTGCAGCTAAATGAAACTACCAGTTCTCCTTCCTCCTGTGTGGATATTGGCTTTACTCATATCGTGGCAACAAACCAATATTTATATAGATATCAGCCTTCTTCTGAACACATCTTGGCATGGTAGGATTGCCTTACGGTCACCATAAGTCAGAAATGACTTGAAGGCACACAACAACAACATCAAGAAGAAGAAGAAGAACAGTAGCAACAACAGAGCACATCAAATCTGAACTCTACCTAGAAGGCAAGAGGACTGTTTTACTTTGGCCGTATCATGAGAGGACAACATGGCTCACTAGAAAAGACAATGATACTTGGGAAGGGAAAAGGAAGTAGAAAAAAAGGAAGGTCATATTATGGGTGGATAGACTCAATCAAGGAAGCCACAGCTGTGAATTTGCAAGACCTAAGCATGACAGAGTGACATGGAGGTCTCATATTCAGGGGGTCATCTTAACTTGAAGTCAACTTGATGGCAGTTAACAACAAAAAACAACAACCTGTCCCCAGTGTGAGCTATTATGTGTTGAAGCTAAGGCTTAAGGTGATGGTTAGATATGCTTCTTGTACTATGGGTACAGTAGCAACTGGTGGTTGCCATGTTGGAAGTATCCAGCATGCTGAACCTATTCTGGAGATAAGGTTCAGGACCCTGGATAGCAATTTTTAAATGAAGTGAAGCTCAGAACGGATTCATTACAGCCTTCATGTGGCAGCCACCCATCTTGTATTATGAGGTATTTTCTGACCACAATGAGAATTGCAATTGAAGGAACTTCAGTTTTTATGAATGGTTTTAGCCTAATGGCAAGCTGAAACACTTCAGTCTTCCAGTACTGCGTCATAGTTTGATGCAAAACAGCATGTCCCAACACATTATATTGGCTAAGATAGGAAAAAAACATTTCAGTGTCAAAACACAGTAGAGTTTCTGGGGTACATTTTCTCCCCCAAAGTTTAGTGGGCTCCTCCAGATGGAGCAAAGGTGTTTGGATGTTGTTGGAGGCTGAAATATTGCTGCTATAGTTTCTATTTTATAATAATAATAATAATAATAATAATAATAATAATCCCAGCAATGTTTCCATTGTCCCAGACTATTTGCTGGCAATTCCTAGCAGCAGCTGCAACATTTTATTTCCACTCTCAAGTGGATTTCTTTTTAATTCCAAAATATATCAGAACAAAAAGGTTCCCTCTCTTCTCCTCCTTTTTCCACTTTTTAATTTTTCAAAGATTTATAGTGTTAGAGTGCATTAGCTAAATGAGATATTTGCACTATAAGACTGTATTTATTATTTTATTCATTTATTTATTTCATTGTTGTGCCACCTTTCTGCCAGAAAGGGATCCAAGGCAACTCACATAAAATCGTGAAGGAGAATATTTGTTCCTCCATACCACCACCACAGAAAACCACACTCCTGGTTTTGTTTTTGTTTTGTAAAAAAAAAAGCTGGCATAAGAGCCCTAGTACAGATCCAATAAATCTTTATAAAGAACTTAGCAAATTGGGCACACTGATAGAGAACAGAAGCCTCACCTATCAGCAAAAACAAGGATAACCCAAGGAGCTGTCATGTGAGAACTCACACTTCTTTAGACTTGTCTAGAAAAGTCTCATATGTTTTTTTAAAAAAAACATGGATATATCAAGTGGCTGAAATTTGGGGATATTCTTTACAATTGTCCCAGGGACTATGTAATAGAATGCCTGCAATGTAAACCTAGTTCTATGTGAATTCTGCAATGAAATCTAACTCTGGGAGATTAAAATGTCCCATTCTGTCCATGAAGGTGTAAGCAGAAAGAAAATGCCAGGATATATGCCACCAATCTCCACTGTCCTCTCTACTTTGTCCTCATGTTAATAAATACCCCAGACCCACCCTGCTGTACATATCCTTGTTTCATGGTAAGTTGGGCATTCAAATGCAGTCATTATTGCATCAGTCTGCATTCTACTCCAAGCCAACCATGCATAGATTCTGTGTCAAAATTAAGAGGAGGAAAGATAAATCACAGCTCCTCTGCTGAGCACAACAACTGAAAATGAAGAGAGAAAATTGTATTTGCCTTCCCATTTAATACATCAAAGTAATTTATGTCAAAGCCATCTTGCTTACTTTGATACATATGCAATTTTAAACAAAATCAATCTCTTCTAACCTCCAAAAAACCTCCAAAAATGTTTACAAAGCTTACATGTTTTATGTTTATAGAAAGCTCTTTGGTCTTCATCTTGAAAAATGGCTAATTTACAATAAGATACAGTATTGAACACTTTGTGCTCAATTGATCAAAGCAATTAAAGAAAGAGGGCTAGGTCAGGGATCCAGCTTGATTACCCCAAAGATTAAGCAATACATTAGTTTTAAGATAACTTATGTAATTGTTCCAGTCTACAGAACGCTTTAAAATCCCCCCTCCTTTTGCATTCAAATGACATCTAGTGGTATCATCCAAATGCACAGTGGAAGTGTTCTCTCTTAATTATACCAAATGTCTGCTGTGCATGTAGGATGGGCTGTATGACCTGGTGTCATGTACTGGCTGACCTTAGTTATGTATAATATTTTTTGGAGACATGCTCTCTAAGCAATGAAAAAGACATCTGTTTGTCATAGTATGTGAATTTTGTCATCTGTTATCGTGCTTTGTTATGTCCTTGCTTAGTCATAGGAAGTCAAACACAGATTTGCTTAATTTGCAAGACTGACAGCTAAGGCACATATCTCTTGGGGGGGATACATTGTGAGAAGTGAAATGAATTCATTGTAGTGAATACACATTGCCCTTCTCACCTAGTTTGACTGTAGTTCCACTCCACTTTGATGAGCCCCTGCTGTTTGGGTAGAAAATTCTATATATTCTATATATACTAATGATCAGAATGTCTCTAATTCAGCATTATATACATAACCCTATTTCTTAGGCCATGAAAAATCCCGGTAATTTAAGACAACTTTTCTTTATCCTTTTCAAATAGGAAACCCAGTTCTGGAAACTTAACTGCTTCTTGCCAGTATCAGAGAGGGAAATGAATGCTTCCTACTTCTCCTCTTTCCCTACCACAGGCACCTTTCAATTATTACTCTATTATTAAAAATCAAATTGTGCTCTGAACAATGCCACAGCAGGGATGTGCACATCGCTGATAATACCGCAAGGAGGGAAATCTGTATAATAACAGCAACTTTCCTCATTAACCTTCTGGAAAATTATGGTTATTGTATCAGAACTGCTTGAAGGGGAATGAAATACCATGTGTAGGAGGACAAAAGGTCGGGGGGAGCTACAGCTTTCTACGGTGAACTTTTAAGTTGTTTGTGGCTTCTGCAATATTTTCATATTTTTGTGTTGTGCTGCCTTTTCTTTTATGCTTTTTCTATGGCTGCTGCTTTTCACTGATTATTTCAAAAGAGAAAGATTATCTTTTAAAACAACAACGGCCCAAGTCCATCCAGCCACACCAGCTAGGGCTTTCTGTCGTTTCAAAAAGTAACTTTGCCACCTCTGGATTGTTTGGAAGGATGGATGGATGGATGGATTGATAGATGGATGGATGGAACATGTATGGAGAGCTTGGAAAAGTTATTTTTCAGGGCCACAACTCCCAGATTCCACCAGCCAACATGACTACTAGCCATGTTGGGTTGGGAATTCTGGCCATTATAGTCTAGAAAAGTAATTTTTCTACCTCTGGATTATTTGTTTCATAATTTGTATTTGATTTATACTGATTTGGGGATTTTCTTTCTATTTTTAATGCCAATCACCCAGGTCCTATTTGCTTTGGGACAGTAAATAAATTTTAAATGGTTACACTAACAATGGTCTCCCTCGAAGAAACTGTACTGTATAACAACCAGCAAATGAACACAAAATGATTTAATAAGTTAAAACAAACTCAAAAATGGATTGTATCAACTGAAACTGGCAGATTCATTGTATTTGTTGCTGGTCCACTACATAGGGTGTATTTTCTCAAACCCGAGTAAAGCTTAAGAAGAACACTAAACCAACCATCATGCCAAAATATAACCTGAAGAACATCCCCTTCTAGAAGGAAGGTGGCATACACATGAAAAAAATAAATTAAATAATAAATAAATTAAAGATAATGTAAAAGAAGAAGAAGAAGAAGAAGAAGAAGAAGAAGAAGAAGAAGAAGAAGAAGATTTGCACTATTAAGCCTAATTGACTAGAAGCCAAAAGAATTTTTGCTGCATCTGCACTGTGGAAATAATGAAGTTCAAGACTGCTTTAACTGCCATGGCTCAGTGCTATGGAATCCTGGGATTTGCAGTTTTGAAAGCTTTTTCACCTTCTCTTGTCAGAGAGCTCTGGTGCCACAACAAACTACAAATATCACAATTCCATAGGATGGAACCAGGACAGTTAAAGAGGTGTCAAACTGCATTATTTCTACAGTGCAGATGCAGCTGCTGGCATCAAAAGGTATTGGACTAGCCCTGGGGGAAAGCATTCCACTCCTTTCTCCGGCAGCAATCTTTTCATTTAAAATTGCCTGCACCGTACTTATATACCTTAGGGCAGACATGTAAATAAACAAACACGGTAGTCCCCATTAGATTTAGCACTTATCCTTTTTCCTTCAAAGAATCAGAAATAAGTTCAAAACAGCTAAGCAATAAGCACTTTTGAAATTCTTCAGAGCTGTTTGTTGGTTTTCAGCCGATTGACTTCCTTTCCCTTGTGCTGTGAATAATGTTTTAATAATTCGCTGCAACTCACTTGGAAGTAAAGGCAAGAAAATGTCTCCCAAGTGTTGCAAGAAACACGCTTTGTTCCCTAGTGCAAGTATAAAGTAAAGAGAGAAGACAGAAAGTATATATTGTGCAAGACTAGTACCATAGTCAATATTAGCATCTGAGAGGGAGAGGGAGAGAGAGAGAGAGAGACTGTGCCACATGTCTCAAGCTGGAAAGCAAAATCTCAGGCACTGAGCAGCATCTATAATCAAAAGCATCTCTGGAGTAGAACTTAGAAACAGAGCTTGGGGGTTTCGAGGACTTATTGGAGGGCATCTTGTTCAGTATTTATGAGATCGTAAGCCAGCACTGCACTCTTGTAAGTTTTGTGATTGAGAATCATTAATGACCAAAAGTGAACCTAAAAACCTACGTTTGCAATATGGAAGCACCCTGACTGAAGTGTTTCCAAGGTGTTGCAAATCAAGGAACTAGGAAATTATGACTCCAGCACTATCTCAACCACAGGGTGCATTGAGAAAAGCAGTTGCAGCAAGATCCCGGGCAGTCTCTCCAGCTGCCTGTCTCAGAGCCAGAGCAGACAGGCAGGAAAAGGTTTCTAGATCTTGTGTTTTGCAAAAGCAGGTTGAAACTCCACTGTCTGCACAACCGGCTCCCAAGGCAGGCCCAGCACCCATGGGCTGTCTGCACCACACAGTGTGATAATTTTTTTCCTGCCTGCCCACCATGCATGCACACCAACACACAAACACACCATTGCTGTTGTTCAAAACAAAAAATAAACTTAGCTTATACCAAGGATACATGATGTAAAGTACTGTACTCTAAAGTACTGTACAAAGCCTCACTTATTTTTGTTCTTGTTAAAAGAGCAAAGAATTTATAAAGTTTTCTCACAACTGGGAAAAAATTACAAGAGGTTTTACCCCATTTTTGGATGTTCTTTTTGCAAACCTTTGCCCCCCAAATGCACCTTTTTGTTGTTACAATATATAGTGGGTCCTTGTTATCCTCTATGGTTTGGTTCCAGGACCCCCTGTGGATAACAAAATCTGTGGATGCTCAAGTCTCATTAAATGCAATGGCATAGTAAAATGGTGTCCCTATATAAAATGGAAAATCAAGGTTTGCTATATGGAATTTATACTTTGTTGGAATATTTTGATGCCATGGATACTTGCATCCATGAAATAAAAAAATCCATGGATAAGGAGGGCTGACTGTAGCAAGGTAATTTGTTTATAGTCTCTCTAGTCTGTTTTCTCCTTATTTTGTTTTAAGTTAGATTAGCTTCATGCCGAGAACTAGCCGGTAAGCCTGCATTCTTGAAATTTTGCTGTCTAGTATACAGACCTCCTATTTTTTTACTGTCAGAAGACAAGTATGTCTTCTTCATCTTCAATATTCAGGTTTCAGAGACTTAAGTTTTGCAAAATATGTAGAGAATTTCTAATCAGTAGGTGCTGGCCTTTGGCCATAATAAAGATATGTATATATGTACATGTAGAGAAGTCTAGTATCCAGCCTGCACCAAAAATCCACACCTGGTTTTCTACTATTTGTCTAGGATGGCTAGAAGAGTTGTTCTGTGAACTTGTGGAGAAGGAGCTACAGAACAATAACATCTGCACATTTCAAGTATCTGAGAAGTCAGTAGTCTCGGTTCTTCGAACTCAGTCCTCCAAATACAACAGAATCCAGACTGGTTATAGTTTGTACTCCATAAGCCACACTTTGCTAGGTTGCTACACAAGTACAACCATCAGATCAAGCATTGCTTGAAAGTGTGTGTAGAAAATACATATTTCAAACATATGCAAATATGTATCACAAGCACACTCTAGTTAGTGGGGAGAATGTATGCAAGTCAAGCACTATGTTTGTCTTGAAATCTGTGAATTAGATGCACAGTTTTTTCAAAACTTTTTTTAAAGGACAAGTTGAGCCCAGAGAGGGGAAAAGGTGGACAAAGGCCAGTTGGAAAGGCAGGTAAAGGAAGAACTTGCTGATTTGGACTTGATAATTACACACAACCCTAGAAATAGCCAGTGTTTGAAAAAAAAAATATCAGTACTTTTCTGAGCTATACAATCCTAGAATACCTGTAGGCTAAGGGATTCTAGGAAAGGTATCTCAAAAAGTACTTTCCCAAAATGCTGGAAATGAAGAAACACAACAACAACAACCCCAAAATTATGTGCACAGAGAGAAAAATGTAACACTGCACTGGATTGTCATTGGGGAGGAGAAGGTCAATAATAACCATTATCCCCTGATTTTCCCTTTTTTGCAGCACTTGTTCTCACACCAGACCACAATGGTCAAGTATATATATGCTGAAGTTTAGGGGAAAGGGCACAGGGTATGGCTAAAATAAGATACAATATTAGGAAATGAAGCAATCTGCTTTACCCTGTTATTGCAAAAACCCAGCAGTAACATTACCCATTTGGAATAATAAATAAAGATAGCCCACTCCTGCTAATTCCACTATTAGTGTGTTTGGGACTGTATCAATTGTCAAGTTAAGCAGTTGGGTTCAGTTCTCCATTTCAGCCAGCATGGCAATAAGAACTGAATCAAGCACCTGAGCCCTGATTGATAAGGGTATAATATAACAGCTATCTCCTTATAAACCACGGATTGAAAAACAGTACTAGAAGACATGGAGATGGAATCGAAGAACATGTAGACTGGGATTGAAAGTGTTCTACACCGCTAAATACATTGCAAAATGCTCATTACTGTGGAGCTAATCAATGCCTGAATTAAGAAAATCAGTCTTCAAGGAAAGTAAGACCATAATAATAATAATAATAATAATAATAATAATAATAATAGTTTATTTTTATCCCGCCCCTCTGCGGCACAATCGGGGCGGCTTACAGTAAAACATCATTACAATAAAACTATCAGCACCCTAACCCATTCACCCCGTAAAAAAGTATTAAACTAAGAAAAGTTAAACCGTAATACAATCAATAAAACAGACAAGTAAAAGCAAAACATCCAGACCAATAATTTTGCAATCCCTCTTTGAATCCCTGGTCTGCTATAAATACTCTGGATGAATGGTTATCTGTAGAATCTCAGATAACAATGCAATGAAACTGAATGAAAATATCAATGACCTTTTTTAAAAGGACCTGAAGCACAGCATTTAATCTATATGTATATATTTATTGAAGAATATTTCCTTACTATCATCCTCTGAACAGCAAAAGTCTCTGTGGAATGCATCCCAGAGGGCTTCATCATGTTCATTCTGCTGCACCAGGATCTGGGGATTGCCTCTTCTCAGTTTCTCACTACCCTGAGCCCTTCTAAGAAATTCTGTTTTTTAATGAACCCAGAAGGGAGCACAAGTTCACTTCTGCTTTTGTTATGGGGCTTAAAACAAGGTGCTGGAGTAAAGATGTGTGTGTGGAGGGGTGTCTCCTTGTTTTCAGTGAGAATGTCCAGGGACTTACAAATATATGATCCTTTATTATTATTCTCCACATTTGGCCCTATAGAGTTCCCCAAACGGCCACACACTGCTTTCCCATGACTCCATGGTTTGCTTGTTTCTCATCTTTTGTACTGATCTTTGTACTGATCTCCATAGTTTGGTTACATACATAAGTTTTATTCGGTCAGTGACCAGCAAGATTTTAAAAAGGGATACAAGATACAGTTAAAAGATGCAATAGTAAACTACAAAGTGACGCATAGTAATAAAATATTTGCTCTCCTGCAATTTTGTTAATACCATTGCTTATGTTAATACCTTATGTGAGCCTAGTACATTAGTAATTATATAATAGAATGTTATAAGATAAAATAAAATAAAAATGGTATTTCTCCTGACAATTTTTCAAATAAAAAAAAAATCAGGTTTAAAATAATAATAATAATAAAATAATAGTACATTTAAGATAGGGAGGGTTTTTTTTGTCTGAATTTGTCTTATTTTCATTGTAGCAACACAAAATTTAGCAACCATACATGTAATATAAGGATTAAATCCTGGAGTAGATAATTCACATAGATCTGGGTACCCTGGAAGTTTTTGTATTAGGTGTGCAATATAAATTGATCTGACATAGATGGTTTGGTTGTTTCTCACCTTTTCTACTGATTTTTCCCAATCTGATTTCCCCCCCTGAAGCTTTGCTATAGCTATCAAGAACTTTAAGCCAAAATATGCTGGTATTTTGGTTCTCCCCCCCCCCCTTTTTGTCTTTGGCCCCATCTACCACCAGAGTGTGAGAATTTCTCTCAAATTGTATTTAGCCCTTGAACTAAAAGAGTTTCTCCATCCTTGTTTTTCTGGTCCCCTTTGCATTAGACCCTAGGCATCATTCAAACGTGGGGGGTTTTTGGCAGAACAATGCAAATAACCTCACTCATACATTCAGGGTTTGTTATTCACACTATAGAACTATGTCTCTGTGCGTCTCACGTGTCAGCACTCAAATACACATGGAGTCGACAATGCAAAACGTGTTCAAGGCATGCAGAGTTTAAATCTGTGTCAATTTGTATCGGTTATTCACAATGCCAATGATGTGAATCTTTTTTTAAAAAACTCAGAAAAAAACGTATCAATTATCCCTTTTTTTAAGTGGTTTTTTTGGCAATCCCCCCCCCCCCCAAAAAAAGCTTTAATCAAGTGCATTCAGGATGCATGTGAACAACAGAGATTCAACCCAGATTCATCCTGGATTATTTTCACCATCTGAATAACCCCCATAAACTTCCTTTAACTCTGCATGTATAATTTTCCCTGGGTACCTTTGCCCTGTCTGGACCTTATTGGACCTCTGGACTGCATCAGTCTTCTTCCCATAACTCTTTTCTCCTTGCCAGAACCAGAACATTATCTGCCAGCCTCCATACTTCTCTGAAGGTAGTGACCCAGTTTTTCAGTTCAAAAGCCATTATTTTGAGTTCAAATAGGTTCAAAAATGTCATTGAGCAGATTTTGTCAGTTTTGTTTAGAAATGTAGATTAATGCAGAAATGGGACAGAACAGACTTATGAACAGCTAGAAAACTGTGTAAGTGTGACACAGAAAAGAAATAGACCACTTTGTCCACATTGACTTCACAACAGCTGACCAAACAGTCAGGCATTTCTCACATTTTGTTTGTAATATGCTTCCATGAAGAAGCTGGGGCACAAAGCCAGCTTTTCCTTTCCCCCAAATCTTTTCATTTGATTCTGTTGATAGATAACATAGTAACATATGAACAAAATATCAGCAACAGGAACTGTGTCCAGTCTGGTTCATGTATTTGGATTCCCTATTGATCCAGCTCATGTTCTTACCTGCTCAGCTTTATAAGGTTTTACCTTTTATATTTGAAAGCTGGGCTTTCATTATTTGTTCACCATTCCAACAGCAATTTCATTACAAACTGCCTCAGGTATCAGTGGACACTAAACATCATCTCTCTGGGCTCACCTTCCTTCCTTCTTTTCATAAAAGTGTGTAGCTCTGGGTTTTCTAGCCACCCAGGTCCCACTGGGGACTTTTGGAAAGCAATTTCATTGCCTAAAGCCTGGCCTTTGTAAGCTCATAAACTGAGAGTCAAAGGCTGGAGGAGTAGATGGAACTCTAATGCTGACTGGATAGGGACAAGCAAAACACTATGCAAAAGTGCACAGACCAAGACAGCAATGCCAGATGCTCACCCTCAGCAGCTGCTTCTGAGTCATAAGAACTACTCAGATCTGAGCCTGGATGCCCAGGTTTCAGCAGTGGCCATGAGTGCATTTGCAAAATTAAAACTAGTGTGCCAACAACACTCATTCCTTAAGATGACAGATTTGGCAATGGTGACACATGCCTTGATTATATTCTGTTTGGACTATGGTATCACACTTTATGTGGGGCTGCTTTTGGAAACTGTTCTGAAACTTCAGCAGGTTCAAAATGCTGCAGCCAGAATGCTAACCATTACCAGTTATAGGGAGCATATAATTCCCTTGTTAAAACAGCTTCACTGGCTACCAGTTCATTTCCAGGCATCATGCAAAGTGCTGGTCATGAGCAATACAGGTTTATATGGTTTAGGTCCAGACTATCTGAGGGATTACAGAAAAAGAGATTCCACCTAACTGTTAGGAAGAATTTTCTTTCAGTAAGAGCTGTTCAACAGTGGAACACGCTGCCTTGGAGTATGGTAGAGTCTCTTCTTTAGAGGTTTTTAGACAGAGGCTGGATGGCCATCTGTCAAGAGTGGTTTGATTGTCTATGGTAGAGAATTGGACTGGATGATCCTTGGTGTGTCTTCCAATTCAACAATTTTATGATCCAAAAAACTGTATCTCCCCATACAAACCTGCCAGAGTTTTAAGATAATCAGGGAAAGGCTTTCTTTTGGTCTCACCACCATCACAGGCTCACTTGATGAGGACATGAGAGAGAGCCTTCTCAGTAGCTGCTCTCACACTCTGGAATGCCCTTCTATGTGAGGCTAGGCTGGATCTCTCCCTGCTTTCTTTTCAACAGCAGGTAAATAGAATTTTGTTCAAGCAGACTTTTAGTAGGTAACCACTTGCAGGGAAGCTTTTTATTGCTGTGTTTATGTTTTTAACTTTTGTATTTTTAACATAATGTTATACTATTTAAATGAAATTATTGTAATTGTTTTTTTAAATTATACTGGTAAGTTTTTAAATCAATTTTATCTGTCATCTGCCTTGATTCCCATTCTGGGAGAAAGTAATTGAGTGGTCATTTGCCATCTGCCATCATGTATAAACTATATATACCTGATCCTGATTTCTTTTTGTGCCTCTTTTCATCATATTCTGATTGAATGTGATTGTTTATAGCAGGGGTAGGCAACCTTTCCCCTTTAAGGGCCGAGGGACTTCAGCTCCCAGAAGCCTCAGCCATGTTGGCCAATAGTCCCATGTTGGCCAATAGCTCCTGGGATTCTGGGAGCTGAAGTCTCTCAGCCCTTAAAGGGGAAAGGTTGCCTACCCCTGGTTTATAGTCTATGTTAAAGATTGCTGCAATTTTATTCTGGTATACTTTACACATATTATGAAAATTCCCATAGACTTTATTCTGGTATACTTTGGACAGATCATGCATGATTAAAATGCATTTCTTGATGCAGGCCATTGTTGCTACCATTTGTTTGAGGCTGTTCAATTATTTATTGTGGTCTTGTTTGGTCTGACTAATTTCTCAAAACATTTTGAGATATTTGAATACCCAGGCAAGAACTGTACAGTAATATTTGTGCTCTCCAGAGCAGGGAGAAAAATGCGGAAATTATTTGTCCTCCTGTTCTGAGTATATGTGAGTGATGGGGAGGGCAAGAGATGAGGGAGCATCAGTCTAGTTTGTTTAGCACAGCCTAGACTGAAATAAAGGTGGGTAATCACTTTCCTCAAGAGTAGGAGAGTGAATTGAGAATCAAACCATCTCTTTGGAAGCACCATTCTCCTTAGGTTCTCATCATTCTTTGTATTTGTTGTTGTTGCTTATGCCCTCGAGTCAATCTCAACTCATGACGACCCTATGGATGAGACATCTCCAAGATCCCCTGTCCCCAACTGCTCTGCTTAAATCCTGCAAACCCATACCCATGACCACCTTAATAGAGTCCATCCATCTGGCAATAGGCCTTCCTCTCTTCCTATCTCCTTCCATCTTTCCCAGCATTATTGTTTTTTCTAATGAGTCTTCTCTTCTCATGATGTCTTAGAAGTACGACAGCCTCAGTTTGGTCATCTTGGCTTCCAGGGAGGTTTCTGGCTTGATCTGTTCTAGGTTCCATTTCTTTTTCTTTTTGGCTGTCTATGGGATCCTCAGCAGTCTTCTCCAGCACCACATCTCAAAGGAGTTGGTTTTCTTCCTATCATATTTCTTAAATGTCTAGCTCTCACATCCATATATGGTAATAGGGAATACAATGGCTTGCATGATTCTAACTTTTGTACTGAGTTGTATATCTTTGCATTTTAGAATCTTTTCTAGTTCTTTCATAGCCACCCTCCATTCTTAGTCTACTTCTGATTTCCTGACTGCAGTCCCCATTTCTATCAATGTTTGATCCCAGGTATAAGAATTCTTTTACTATTTCTATTTCTTCATTGTCTAGGTTGAACTTGTGAAGGTCCTCAGTGGTCATTATTTTTGTTTTCTTTATGTTCAACATTAAGCCTGCCTTTGCACTTTCTTCTTTGATCTTCCTTAGTAGGTGTTCCAGGTCTGTGAGGTTTTCTGCTAGTATTATGCTGTCATCTGCATATCTTAGATTGTTGCTATTCTTTCCTCCTATTTTCACTCCTTCTTCTTTGTCCAAGCCTGCTTTTCTTATAATATGTTCTGCATTCAAGTTGAACAGATAGGGTAAAAGGATGCAACCCTGTCTGACCCCTTTGCCAATTGGGAACCATTCTGTTTCTCCTTGTTTTGTTCTGACAGTAGCCTCTTGTCCTGAGTACAGATTCCTCATCAGGACTGTCAGATGTGTTGGCACTCCCATGTCTTTAAGGGCATTCTATAGCCTTTCCTGATCTATGCAGCCAAAGGCTTTGCTATAGCCTATAAAGCACATACTGATTTTCTTTTGGAATGCCCTGGTGCACTCCATTAGCCATTGTATGTTTGCAATGTGGTCCCTAGTGCCTCTTCCTTTCCTGAACCCTGCTTGGACCTCTGGGATTTCTCTCTCCATGTATGGTTGGAGCTTATGTTGCAGAATTTTGAGCATGATTTTGCCTGCATGGGAGATCAGTGCTATGGTTCTATAGTTGCTGCAGTCTCTTGTGTCTCCCTTTTTGTGGATGGGGATGTATATTGGCCACTTCCAATCTGTTGGCCATCCTTTTGTTTTCCATATCTGTTGACATATGTTGGTCAGCAATAAAGTTGTATCTGTCAGTGTGGATTGCAGCAGTTCAGTTGGAATATCATCTGTTCCTGGTGATTTGTTTTTTGCTATTTCTCTTAGTTTCCAGCTTGTTTTTTAGAATTTGGGGGTCATCTTCCTATGGCTCTTCATTCCATGTGTTCTTCATTTTGTCATCTCTTTTGTATAATTCGTCTGTGTATTGCGGTCTTTGTATACCGTTTGTCTATTCCCAATTGCACCGAATAAAAGTTGCTTGATACATGAGAATATTGTGAGGACTGATTGCTTCATATCCTCGAAGCAGAGAGAAAACAGGAAATGGTAGGCTCTATAAATGCTAAATTTTGTTGTTATTATTCCATGGGGCAAACAAGGGGGGAAATCTTTATGGAAATTAAGCCCTGAAAAGCTAGAATATACTGGAGGTAAGGATGACCTTCAAAAGGGAAATAAATCAGACAGATTATGCTTTCCTCTTCTTCATGGAGCCATCTATCCATGACACTTAAAGGCCTCCTCTGAAGAGCAACGAAAAAAATCTCATAAGCTCTAATGAAGCTCTCTTTCCTAACACCACTGTGATGTATTATTACAGAACACTAGGGGAACTGCTTAGGGGGAAATTAGGTATGTGATGGACTCTCACCATTGATGAAATTCTAGGTGAGATTGGCTGTCTTCCACATGATACTATAGCATTTAAGAATTCTCCAGTTCCCTCAAAGAGACCACCCACCCAGTGGTGTGGGAAGAGAAGGGATGTCACGGTTTCCACAATTTGTGCAAGAGGACAGTCTGATGGATCACAATGACATAAACTACCCATCCAGTGCCTCTATTTTTACTAGTCTGCACAACAAAACAACAGTTATTGCATCTTTTTTTCCATTTTGTTCATTTTGCAGAAATGTGCACAAATAGTTTCAAAGATGTGCAAAATCTCTCTGAGCCCAATAAATACATAAACATCTCACCCTCTCATGACAAGGGATTAATTGCTTGTTTGTTTGGCACCAGAATCTTATATGACCTGTTATGTAGCTTTATGTATACCTAGGTACATAGCAGATGTGCTCAGAAACCCTGAGGTGGTTGTTGTTGTTGTTGTTGTTGCTGCTGCTGCTGCTGCTGCTGCTAGTGTTCTTGTTGTTGTTGATGATGATGATGTGTGTCTTCAAGTCATTTCTGACTTATGGCATTGTTTCATCACTCTTTCCTATTGAAGGGCATGTCCCAAAAAGAGAAGAAAGAATACTAGAACTGAACAACTGGCTTCACAGATGGTGCTATCAGGAAAGATTTGGCTTCTAGGACCACATTGTGATTTCATGAAGAGATGTGTCACACCTCACAGCAGTTGGTAAGAACGTGTTTGCCAGGAGTCTCGCAAACCTGATGAGAAGGGCTAAGTTATTCAGGGGAGGAAAACAGTATTCGAGAGCACAGATTGATACTAAGTACTGGGGATATTAGCTGCAATTATATCAAGTAAACTGGTAGTACAAGAACTCACCAAAGGGTACATAAAGCTCATTTCATTAATATTGCATGAGATTCCATGGAAAGAAATATTAAAACTTCATGATGGATGAGAATTTCTTAAAGTCAAGACACTGAAGGCACAATTGCAAATAATTCCCATGCAGAAGAAAACAGGGAAGTGTTTAAGAAATCAAGATGGATATATAACTAACTTTTAGAAAAGTGAGATATAACATATCCAATACTTGTAGGGATATCAGAAAACCTTAAGTTCAGAATGATCTCAGGCTTGCTAAAGAGCTTAAAAATAATGAAAAGAAGGGCTTTCTTTTTCTTTTTCAGGTTATGTTCAGAACAAAAGGAAGAACAAGGAAATGTTAGGAACACTGCGTGGAGAAGATGATGAAATGTTAACAGGATTTGGAAAGAGAAGGAGGACTGCTCAATATCTTCTTTGTCTCAGTCAAACAGACTTCAGCCTGGTGAAAAATAGAACAAATTATGCAGTAAGGAGATTGTAGATGAGAAAAGGTAAAAAGATAATGCAGGAATATCAGACTATTCTAAATGAATCCAAACTCTTGGGCTAGATTTAGCCAAAGGAAGTTGCAGATGTAACTCAGAGCCTCTATCGATAATCTATTAGAATCCCTGGAGAATAAGAGAGGTCCCAACAGATTGGAGGAGGGCAAAGTTATGCCCATCTTCATAATGGGGGGAAAGGAAAGATCCAAGAAACTGCAACTAGTCAGCTTGACATCAATGCCATTAAGGTTTTAAGAATAGATCATTAAACAGTCAGTGAGCACTTGGATTCCTATAATTCCTAAGAGACAACATAAAAGGTAAAGGTATTCCCCATTGACAAATTTGTCAAGTCATGGATTTCTCAAAAACAAGTCATGCCAAACAAGTTTATTTTTTAAAATAGTTATGAGAATAGTTGGGAAATTAGGGAAACACTGTGTATCTACTATATTATGATTTCAGAAAGGCTTTTGACAAGGTATCCCATGATATTCTTGCAGAAAAGTGACAAAATGTGGGCTACACTGTGCTATTGGTAGACAAACTTATAACTGCTTGGCTGACTGAAAGAGTACTCACCTATGGTTCCTCTTCATCTCGGTGAGATATGACTACTGGGGTCCCTCACAGTTCTGTCCTGGGCCTAGTGTTGTTGATTTAAAAAAAAAATGACTTGGAGGGCAGAATAGAAGGAATGCTTATAAAATCTGCAGATAACACTTAGATTAGGAGGGGTAGCTAATACTCCAAGTGACAGGATCAGAATTCAAACTTCCCGTAACATTTCTCTGAAGATGCCAGCCACAGATGCTGGTGAAACGTCAGAAAGAAACTCTTCTAGAACGTGGCCACACAGCTTGAAAAACCCACAAAAAATTATTCCCATAACATGTTGGAGAGCTTATCCAAAACAAACTAAGGGCTGATACAGACAGCCCAGAAAGGGCAGGAGCAGCGGATCGGGCCATGGCAACCACACACCACAGCCCCAATCCTCCTTTTTGCCACCCCCAAAAGAGCAGCAAAATGCCACTCCTTTTGGGGGTGGCAAAATGCTTTTTTGCACCCTTTTGGTGCCACATGTACGCATACTGCACCAAGAGGGCATTTTGATGCAGCGCACTGTGCGGATGGGAGTGTGACATCAGGAGGGGGTTGGGGTGAACTCGGAGCAGCCAGCGTGCGGCCGTCCCTCCCAACTCCACCCCAGGCCAGCCCTTTAGGCCAGTCTGCATCCCCCCTATATGGATTCCAACAGAGATTAATAGAAAGTTTCAACTCATTTGAGATGTCTTGATAAGGAAGAGTTCTGCAGATACCATGGACTGCTAAAAAGACAAATAAATGTATCCTAGAGCAAATCAAGCCAGTACTCTTCGTAGATGCCAGGATAACTAAACTGAGACTGTCATAATTTAATCATATAATGAGAAGACAGAACTCATTGCTATTCCTCTTCGTTTCCACCTTGTTTTTTAGAATTTGGGAGTCATTCAGACAATCATGCTAGGCAAGGTGGAGAGCATTAGGAAGAGAGGAATACTGCACTTTAGATGGATAAAATCAATCAGGGGAGCCATGGCCATGAGTCTGCAGGACCTGAGCAGGGCTGCTGAGGATAGGGTAAATTAGGGCTTTTGCAGACTGCCAGAAATAGTGCAAATTGAGTCCACTTTTAGGGATAGGGATAGGGAATCATGGGAACTGTATTTTATTGTGGCACCAGGGCTCTCTGACAGAGAAGGCTCAATGTCTGAGGGGGGGAAAAACAATTCCCATGATTCCCTAGCACTAACCCTAACTCTTAAAGTGGACTCAATTTGCACTATTTCTGGCAGTCTGCAAAGGCCCTTAGAAGTCTCTCATTCATGGGGTTTCCATGGGTCGAAGTAGACTCAAAGGCAGCTAAGAACAACAAATATAAGATACTCCTTATTGTCAGGAACAACAAAACATACAAATATAGAATAGGAGACAAGTGACTTATCAGAAGAATCTAGGGGTCTTAGTAGACCATGAGTTAAACATGAGTCAACAGTGATAACATTCAGCAGTAGCTGTGTTGGCCATTTAGCAAATTCAAACAAAAATCCATCAGTGATACCTTTATTGGCCAACCAAAATGCACAATATACTTGTTGTAAGCTTTTGAAGCTCCATGGGCTTCTTCATCAGGCATTATAAACCAAACATGAAAAAAGCAATTGGAGATGTTAGTCAGATGCCTACATGTTGTTTCAGTCTTTAGTTAAGATGGTATATAGTGGGGAGGATATCTTTTGCAGGCAGACTCCTTCTTCTGGACCTGTGGCTATAGTATAATGCTGTGTTTTAAAATATTGAATGGAATTCTAGGTTTCATGAACAGTGTTGAGACTGAGGGTTCATCTATATGAGTACTGTAGAAATAATGCAGTTTAGCACCACTTTGACTGTCTGGGATTTGTAGTTTTGGGAGGCACCAGCACTCTTTGGCAGCAAAAAACTAAAGACCTTGTAAAACAAAGCAAACAAAACCCTCAGGTTGTGTACATCTATTTGCAATTATATCCCATTCAAACAAATGGTATTTATTTTATCTTGAGGATCAAAACCTTTTTATTTTTCCATTTCAAGAAGAGAATGAGAACAATTTCTGTTCTGATGAGTCACTCTGAACATAACCATTGTGTCCTTGCATCTTGGCATTCATCATTTGGGGAACTTCTGTTTTAGAGGTAGTTTTCTATGTAAATGTCCTTTCTTTTGATCAACAGCAGCTGAGTTATCTGAAATTGCAGTGAAAAAATCCTGAGAATGAAAGGATAATATAAAAATTTGTGGATTGCCAGGTGAAGAAACTGACTAGTTGAGGGTCAAGGAACATTTGTTTTTCTAGTCGCAGAAAGAATGAAGCTGGCATCCTGTATTGCAGCAATGAATTCATAACCTAGAATTATGGATCTGTCTCTGCTCTGTATTCAGTTATACTGCGTATTCATCATGTCACAGTCATAAATTCCCCCTCAATCCTACTTTATATTCCAGGGAGGCACTCCAAGCAATGGAGGTCTGTTCTGTTGGTGGTCATCCCACCAGTGAGCAGATCTGCAACAATCAAAAGTAAGACCTCTTTTACAGTTCCTTATTGCATTGCAGATTGCTGGTGTGAGGGAACTAGAAACATCATCCTGTTGTGCCCCAATGATCAACAGAACGTGGTGCGGGAGATTTGTGTAGATGGGAGGCAGGAGATGAAACTTAGATTATTGTTGTGTGCCTTCAAGTCATTTCCAATTTATGGCAACCCTAAGGCAATCCTATCATGGGGTTTTCTGGAGTTGAGAGTGTGTGACTCATCCAAGGTCATCCAGTGGGTTTCCATGGTCAAGTTGGAAACTCGACCCTGATCTCCAGAGTTCTAGTGCTACACTCAAACCACTACACCACTTTCTGATACTTAGTTACACACTTCTTACCAAGTTAGTAATGTAGTCATTGGCATTACTAGGGTTGGTGTCACCTGGTGTGGGAATTCATGGTATTATCTCCCTCATTGACCTCTTCCCATACCACACCATACAGAATCCTTTTTTGTACTCATGTTACTCATTGATCATAATTCCTGTATATTACTGAATGTAGTGGTAATAGTTGTGACATAAACAACTAGCAATTTTAAAACTTTACCTTTAAATGACTGTATCATAAGCACAATCTAAATGCATTTTGATATACATAGCTTCATGTGGGTGAAGTGAACATTTGGTATAATGTGACCTTTTTAATGAAATTTTTTTAAAAAAAAATTAATTTAAAAAACAAAAACAAACTGGGGCCTCTCCTTTGTCCCCCCACTAAACCTCATCCCACTCACAGCATCTGTTCAGCATTTTAAAAGGGTTCAAGCAAACACCACAACCCAAAAAGGCAGATGTTTGGGGAGCAATGTTGGCCATCTTCCATTAGGTTGTCACCTGCAACAGTCTGTACCCCTTGGACCCCTCTCGTAATGCCACTGAATGTAGTAGCTTGGCCTATATTCTTTCAGTAGTAAGCTGTTGGGAACCTTTTGGTATTATGAGATGTCTTCTTTGTTTCTGCCTCCTCTCTCTTTTCTACCATTATAAAATGGAGAAAGGGAGGAGGAGGAAAAAAAAAAGAAATGTGGCAGCATCTTTAAGACTAACTTGTTTTTATTTCTGCATGAGCTTTTGTGGATATAAACCCCCTTTGGTCACAGTATCAAGTAGTTTTAAGGCCTCAAGCATAAAGAATATTTATATTGTTGTGGGAATGCAACACTCCTTCCATCACTCTCAGATCTTCATCACTCTCAGTGGCTGCTGCCTGGTAAAGCAACTGCTACGATAGAACCTCAATTGTGAATATGTTGGGACTGTGAATACAAATAAGAATATGAATGTCATGCATCTATAACTCCAATAGTGAATTCCAGCCATGGTCTTTCCTATAGTATATATCCAGGCCATATGGGGCTTTAGAGAGTGCAAAGGCAGGCTTACTGCTGGATGTAAAGAAATAAAAAATAACAACCATGGAGGATCTACACAAATTCAACCTAGATAATTAGGAAATTGAAATAGTTGAGGAGTTCCTGTGCGTTCGATCAGACATTGATCAGAATGGAGATTGCAGGTCATGGTCCTGAATTTACAGGACCTAAGCAGAGCAGTGGAGGACAGGAGGTCTTGGAGTTGTCTCATACATGGGGTCGCCATGACTCGAAGCTGACTCCAGAGCATTTACACACACACACACATAAGGTTTAAAGATCATAACTTGCACTTTGAATTGGCATGACTATGAGCCTGGAGTCCATAAAGCCCTGATCTACGCAAAGGCAAGTTTGGTGGGTGGGAGGGTTGCTCCCCAAAGGTTCAGGCCAAGAATTTCTGGAACTCTGTGCAGAAATACATAGAAGTATTTGAGAAGCTACAACTCCCAGGATTCAACAGGACTTAGCCCCAGCAGTTTAAATGGTACCAAAGCTCCATAGATGTGCACTGTGAATACACTCTTGCTGTCTCCCCTGGGGTGCAACCCTATAAGTCCCTTTCCTGCTGTGGCAGCATTCTGTGTTCTTTCATTAACATCATTAGTCTTTGAAAGAAGAAATTAAAGAACGATATCATTTAACACTTTTCCCAGTTTAATTTGTTTCAAAGCCCATTAGCTGATTCACCCAATTTGCTTTACCTTTGATGATCCCCCCCCAAAAAAAATAATGCTATCATTAAAAAGCCAATTCACACATTTCTTCTCACCCACAGCCCAACTTCAACACAAAAATAACTCTGCCAATAAGTGTGGTTTGCCACTTTGCTTTTCTCACCTCTAAGCAAAGCATTTTTAAAAAACCTACCCATCTTTTAAACAATGACATCTGTGATGCAATCTGTTGTACAGTTCCTTTTGGCATCAGCAAGAAACTGTGGATTACTTTGTACAGCCACCTAGGCTTTAAGAGAGATAAGGAGCAGACATGCCTTTCTGCAGGAATAGAGCTGAACACATTTTGTGGGTACTAATGAGAAAGTCTACAAAGCTCCTATTGACTTAGAATAGATTCTGGGGTTCATCCCACAAAGATTCTGGCTGAGATGCTACATTAGGTCTGAAGCAACATCTGCATTGCAGAAATAAAGTGCTTGAACTGCTATAACTCAATGCTGTGGAATTGTGGGATTTGTAGTTTTTTGTGGCACCAGAACTCTCTCACAGCAAAGGCTACATAGCTTAAAGGTAGAAGGTAAAGATTTTGCTTTGTCAAGTTTGTTTAGTCATGTCCGACTGTAGGAGGTCATCTCCATTACTAAGCCAAGGGGGCCACCGTTGTCAAAGACGATTCCATAGTCATTTAGTTATGACTGAACAGGATCATAGAATCATAGAGTTGGAAGAGACCACAAGGGCCATCCAGTCCAACCCCCTGCCATGCAGGAACTCCCAATCAAAGCATCCCCGACAGATGGCCATCCAGCCTCTGCTTAAAGACCTCCAAGGAAGGAGACTCCACCGCTCTCTGAGGGAGTGTGTTCCATTTTTGAACAGCTCTCACTGTCAGGAAGTGCCTCCTAATGTTGAGGTGGAATCTCTTTTCCTGGAGCTTGCACCCATTGTTCCGGGTCCTAGTTTCTGCGGTGGCAGAAAACAAGCTTGTTCCCTCCTCAATATGACATCCCTTTAAATATTTAAACAAGACTATCATATCACTGCTTAACCTTCTCTTCTCCAGGCTAAACATCCCCAGCTCCCTAAGTCGTTCCTCATAGGGCTTGGATTCCAGACCCTTCACCATTTTAGTTGCCCTCCTTTGGACACACTCCAGTTTTTCAACATCCTTTTTGAATTGTGGTGCCCAGAACTGGACACAGTATTCCAGGTGAGGCCTGACCAAAGCAGAATAGAGTGGCACTATTACTTCTCTTGATCTAGACACTATACTTCTACTGATGCAGCCTAAAATTGCATTGACCTTTTTAGCTGCTGCATCGCACTGTTGACTCATGTTCAACTTATGGTCCATGAGTCATGACAGGATGTTCTTACCTTTTCACCAGAGTGGTACCTGTTCATCTAGGGAGCCCTGGTGGTGCAGTAGTTAAATGCTGGTACTGTGGTCACAATGTTGTGAGTTTGATCCCAGAGGATTCCAGGTTGACTCTGCCTTCCATCCTTTTGTAGGTCAGTAAAATGAGTACCCAGCCTGTTGGGGGCAATTGGCTAAGTAAGACATTGTAAACAACGTAGAGAATGCTGACTTCAGTATGAAGCAGTATAGAAATGTAAATGCTATTGCTATTGCTAAATGCTACTTGCACTTTTACATGCTTTTGAACTGCTAGGTTGGCAGAAGCTGGGACTAGTGAAGGAGCTCACTCCGTCATGCAGCACTTGAGCCTCGAACTGCTGATCTGCTGACCTTACGATCATCAACCACTAAGCCACTGCATCACATAAATATCTTACACAACTACAGATCTTACAAAACTATAAATCCTATAATTCCATAGCACTGAGCCAGTTTCAGATTACATTATTTAAAGCAGTGTCAGACTGCATTATTTCTGCAGTGCAGATGCAGCCTGAGTTATCGTGTATGTGTGTTGAGTGCCTTCAGGTTGTTTCCAACTTATGATGACCCTTAGGCAAACCTATCACAGGATTTTCTTGGCAAGTTTATTCAGAGGAAATTTGCCATTGCCATCCTCTGAGACTGAGAGTGTGATTTGCCCAAGGTCACCCTGTGGGTTTTCAAGGCTCAGCCAGGATCATCATAAATCTCTGCAATTTGTATGATTAGAAAAAACAAACCAGCAACACTTCTCCCACGTTTGTCCTGGATCTCATTAGGATTCAATTAATCACTATAAGAAATTAACAAACAGAACTGGAAAATATAAAATGAACAAGGCATTTTGGCTTCTGGCTTCTTCAGTTGCTGAAGATGAAACTGAGCTGTCTGCAAGGTGGACAGTTTAGAACTCTGTTTCCATCATTTTCCGGTAGATGATGGTATTATTCTCTAAGCAGATGGTATTATCCTCTTAGAGTCCTAAATCTATAGATCCCAGAATTCTCCTTTTGTCCAAACTATCTGAAGGACAAGGCACCTCAATATATGTCTATTGAGTTGAAATGTCTGGTCACTGGTCACTCTAGTTGGCAGACTTGCAGACTTATGCTTCTTGAAACTTGTACACAGGTCTGTGGTTATTTTGCTCCCATACTGAAGATGACATCCTGTACATCTGCATTTAATCACATAAATAATATTACTGGATAGCAGATGATGTGTTCTTTAATATATGGAGCTGCAATATGGAGTTGTGCATTCATTGTGTTGTATTAAATAGCAACACTGAGGAACTGAACGTGTAATAGTGCCACTCTATTCTGCGTTGGTCAGGCCCCACCTGGAATACTGTGTCCAGTTCTGGGCACCACAATTCAAAAAGGATGTTGAAAAACTAGAGCGTGTCCAAGGAGGGCGACTAAAATGGTGAAAAGTCTGGAAACCATGCCTTATGAGGAATGACTTAGGGAACTGGGTATGTTTAGCCCAGAGAAGAGACAGTTAAGAGGTGACATGATAGCCCTGTTTAATTATTTGAAGGGGTGTCATATTGAGGATGGAGCAAGCTTATTTTAATAACTATTATTATTATTATTATTATTATTTGAAGGGGTGTCATATTGAGGATGGAGCAAGCTTATTTTCTGCTGCTCCAGAGACTAGGACACAGAGCAATGGATGCAAACTACTGGAAAAGAGATTCCACCTCAACATTAGGAAGAACTAAGAGCTGTTCGACAGTTGAAGACACAGCGACACAGTATGGCGGAATCTCCTTCTTTTGAGGTCTTTAAACAGAGGCTAAAGAGACATCTGTCAAGAATGCTTTGATTGTGAGTTCCTGCATGACAGGGGGCTGGACTTGATGGCCATTGTGGTCTCTTCCAACTCTATGATTCTATGTACCAAAATTATGCATGTACAGGCTTGGTGGTGGTGGTGGTGAATTGATTACTATTTGGCAAGAGTGCCGCAAGAATGAATAAGTAGCATATCTGAATATGGAGCAGTTACAGATCCCTAACTCTAGATTATGATTCTGTAACTGCAATAAAGGATGCTAGTCATAATTTTAAACAGACCAAAAAATGGTAAGGTTAAAAATTGCACCAACAGATCTGTGGCTTTTTGCCATTTGTGTCTTTCTTTCTTCTTTCTCTCTCTTTCTCCCTCTCTCTTTCTTTCTTTCTGGCTGCAACCATTATAACATATTGGGACAAATATATGTCCCATGGCATTTTTAGTAAATGATGCCAGATGCCAAGGTGTATCTGTTTATCAGTAGGCTCCTCTGTCAAGGAGGGCACTGGAATTCACAGTGGGTAAGGCAATCCAATATGTATATTTTAAGTCCTCCTAATAACCCTATCTCTATCCCTAATCCCAATGCTAATCCTATTTCTATCCCACAGTACACTAGAATTCTCTTTGGAGTCATGAAGTGCCCCACAATAGGGTCAATGCAAAGGTTGCTTTTTTATCTTGCTGCATGGGGGAGTTTAATCACTTTGCAGGAAGGAAAGGAGCACAGGCAGTCATGTTTCACTTTCTCAGAAGCAGAATCAAGAACAAAGCTTGGGAAATGTGATGTTGTTACTGTAGTTATTGTTTTGCTACAACTCCCACACTCTCCCAGACAGCCTGTGGACAAGCTTGCTAAGAATTTCTGGAAGTTGCAGTCCAAAAAGGTAACTTTTCCAAGCTCTGGACAAGAATGAATGTGTATCTAGAGAGGGCAGTCTAGCTACTATACTATTATTTCAGCTGATATGTTTCTCGGTTGTTTTTAGAATGATACTGCACATTGCAGTTCCAGTCAGTATGAGGCACATATTTGTTTCTATGTGCTCTGCTTCAAACTCATATTTTTCCCAGGAATTAATATTTGATTTTTCTATTTACACACTTTTGCCTCATCATGTTTATATATTAATTTAGAGTTAATAGGATTATTATTGTCAATTATAATTAAAATTAAGTAGGGCCTTACAATTGATATCTTCATTACCATTAATGCTAGATATAAATTACATATAGCTACTCACTCAAGTCGAAGAGGAACATTGCTTGAATTCTAATTTGCCTTAGAAAGTACAAACAACCAAATTCTACAGCTGGGTTTTAATTTTGCTTAGTTTGTATTAGAGAAGAACTTACAAACATTCACAAATTCCTTCATAAACAGAATGGTAGGAGTTTAAGATGAAACAAATTTGAATGTAGCTGAAAATGGAATTGATTTGTCCATCCAGTCAGAGGGCTTTAAGTTCTTAGCTTCTGATCATCTGGCTTTGAATCTCTGTGTATTGTGATATTTATAGTGCTAAACTTAAGAATCCCATTGGTATCTTACACCTGAGTAAGTTCCTCCATGGAAGTGGTTTGACATCTTTGTCCAATGTGGCATGTCTGCATTCAGTTGTGCTTGGATATGTATTGTGCATAGAAAATTCAATGTCACATTCAGTTCCTATTTAATATGTTTTTTCAGGCCCTGTCTACACTTGCCAGAATACACCAGAAATACACTGAAAACCCACAACAAAAGTTGAATTATTTAAATGGAGGTTGGGGGAGAAAGCCTGAACTCCATGCAGCCATTCTGAAGACAGTCTGGACCCAATCTGTATTTTGGCCCTGCATAGTATAAGCAGGATACAGTGAGCCTGGGGCAAATTTCAGGTAAATTACCCATGTAGACAAGCCCTCAGTTGTACATTGTCATTGAAGACTAGTTATGTAGTGCAATTAAGCTGCAATCCAACATCCCCTCAGTATGAAGAATTTCTACATGCACAGATACATTATGCCAGCCCTATGCAACCCCCATGCAGAATAGCATCACTTGCATCACATGTGTGCCATTTTACAATGTGCAACATACAACATGCAACCAGGATGTTCAATGTGAAATCACAAGTGCAATGCACATTGATTCCAATGTCCAATCACAATTCACAAGATTTCTGCATGCACAACTCCACTTTCACTGTTGCCAGCAAAATATGTCTATATTCACCCCTCATGCATTGTGCAATTTGCTAATCCCTATGCCACTAACAGGATGCCAGCTTTATTGTGTAACATCACATGCAGATATTTATGATAAACAACTATGATGTAGGATCTTGAGCAATGTCAAATAGCCACCATTGTTTTAGAACAGGATGGGATGTGATTGTTTACTTTGTAGAGTGGAGTGTGTTTGTGAATGGATACCACAATATTTAGCATGGATTTCATTCTCCTTGCTGAACATATCATTGAACTTCCATTCTGAGGGGAGATTTGGACAAAAGGGCAACCCATTCATACACAGAAAGAGGTAGATCCTTGTTTACAAGTATGTTATCTGCTTTACCTTGAACTAAGCCTGTTAAACACAGCAAGACTTCCTTTCCCCAAACATAGATCAGTTGGACTGTAGTAGTAAATATAGTATAGTGAAGAAAGCTGATAGGAAGAAAACCAACACATTTGAAATGTGGTGCTAGAAAAGAGTTCTACAGATACCATGGACTGCTAAAATGACAAATAAATGAATCCTAGAGCAAATGCTTGAGCAGATCTTGCCTGGACTTTCCCTGGAAGCCAAGATCATTAAATTGAGGCTGTTGTACTTTGGCCACATCATGAGACGTCATGACTCATTATAATGCTAGGAAAGTTTGAAGGTGATAGAAAGAGGAAGACCACACACCGGATGGCTAGATTCAATCAAGGAGGCCACAGGCCTGAATCTACAAGACCTAAGCATAGAAGGATAGAGGGGTTGGAGATGGCTCATGCACAAGGTCACCATGAAGCAAGGTTGACTCAAGGGCAGCTAACAACAAGAGCAAATCAAACCTAAACTCTTCCTTTAAGCCAAGATGACTAAGGGGGAATGCAGGCGGGCCACCCTGGGCTGCCCTGGGAAGTGGAGGATTGGGCCCAAGGCTGCCCCACACTTCGGCCTCAGTCCTCCCGCTTGCCATCCCTGAAAGGAGCGGCAAAATGCAACTCCTTTCAGAGCTGGCAAATAGGGCACTCTAAGAGCTGCCACAAGGCTCTTCTGCATCCCTTCCAGCACAGCGAGTCAAGACGCTGCATAGGGAGGACATCTTGATGTCGTGCACCGTGCGTAATGGAGTGCAGCATCACAACGTCCTCGGCATGGGGTTGGGGTGTCCAGAATGCGGCTGCCTGCCCCTCCCCTTCCCTGCCTCCAGGCCAGCCCTAGGTCTGTAGAGGCCCTAAATTGAGACAGCAGTACTTTGGTCATCTCATGAGAAGACAGGACTCTCTAGAAAAGAGACAAATGTTTGGCAAGTTAGAAGGCAGTAGAAAAAGAGGAAGACCAAATTCCAGATTGATTGACTCAGCCAAGGAAGCCATGGCCCTGAGTCTGCAAGAACTGAGCAGGGCTATTGATGATAGGGTGACTTGGAGATCTCCCATTCATGGGGTCCCCATAAGCTGAAGTCAACTTTACAGCAGTTAACAACAGCCATGCTGCAAACCGGCTACTCACAGATGTTAACATGATCAAAGTTTTGTTTCACTTCTTCCCCTCCACTAATGACATAGGAGTTAGAGGCTAGTAGGAATATGCTGTAGTGTTTACCTGAGGTAGAAATTAGGTTACAAGAAGAATCCAACAATGTGCCCATGTTTGTAATTAGCACAAAACAAAAACTTTTCTCCAGCTCCGATCTAGTGGCAACTCTAGCTTGAACAACAGGAAACCTGGCCTCCTCCTTGTGTTACTGCATAAGCTATTCTTACTCGTGACTCGCCTACTGTCTCAGTATACAAAGCCATGAAAGCTTTTGTCTCCCCAGTAATTTTGTTTTCACGATCTTCATTTCTTTGGTGATCCCCTCTTCCTTCTGGATAGAAGTGATAGGCATATTTATGGAGAGTGCCTAATAGGCCAGCACACTACTCCATGCACTGTAATGTATTTTCTGTCATGTTGTTCATTATTCCATCAGACTTTAATAATATTCTCAGCTTGATAGGGTAAGGAATAATGAAGCATTCATTAATTCTAATTCAAGAAGCTAATTAAAAGGCCCGGGTATTGTTTCTGGGAGTTGCGTTGATGGTTTAATTATAGTTGAAACATTTCAAAACCTTTCCCTTATATTCTTCTAGGGTCTGTCTGTCTGTAACCACACAGGGTGGTTCCTTGCTCATTTTCTTCATAAGAACATGGATTACAAAAGAAAAAATAAAGTGCATGAGTGAAGTGCTTTCTTCTGAGGTGAAATGGAAACAAATGAGATGGCTTCCACATTACTAGAAAACTCTACCCACATTATCTTTCAGAGGCATGGATGACTGCCTCTCTCGTTTCTTAGTGCACATAAAAAATTATCTCTCTGTTCCTAAGACAAAGATTCACAGTGTAAAGTATGTGTCTAGGTATAACTGTGTGATTTAGGGAGGTTGATCCTGAATGATTTCATCCACACGTGATAATGAATTATAGTAGTTTCCTTGTCACTGCAGGAGAGAATGACTATTCCTCCACAGTATTCTCCATGTATTTGAATGTCCCAAAATGTTGCAGAGGAATTATTCTGCAGAGAAAAATGTGTAGGGTGTTTATGTGCACCCCCCCACACACACACACACACACACTGTTTTCTACCTGCGGCGGGGGTGGAGTGGAGCCCTTGAGAGCCCCTTTCGCAGCCGCAGCTCCACCAGCGGCACAAGCGGCACAGGGACCAGGCTTGCCGGGGCAGAGACTCCTCCCTGCCTTCTTCCACCTGCGGCGGGGGTGGAGTGGAGCCCTTGAGAGCCCCTTTCGCAGCCGCGGCTCCACCAGTGGCACAAGCGGCACAGGGACCAGGCTTGCCGGGGCAGAGACTCCTCCCTGCCTTCTTCTACCTGCGGCGGGGGTGGAGTGGAGCCCTTGAGAGCCCCTTTCGCAGCCGCGGCTCCACCAGCGGCACAAGCGCACAGGGACCAGGCTTGCCGGGGCAGAGACTCCTCCCTGCCTTCTTCCACCTGCGGCGGGGGTGGAGTGGAGCCCTTGAGAGCCCCTTTCGCAGCCGCGGCTCCACCAGCGGCACAAGCGGCACAGGGACCAGGCTTGCCGGGGCAGAGACTCCTCCCTGCCTTCTTCTACCTGCGGCGGGGGTGGAGTGGAGCCCTTGAGAGCCCCTTTCGCAGCCGCAGCTCCACCAGCGGCACAAGCGGCACAGGGACCAGGCTTGCCGGGGCAGAGACTCCTCCCTGCCTTCTTCTACCTGCGGCGGGGGTGGAGTGGAGCCCTTGAGAGCCCCTTTCGCAGCCGCGGCTCCACCAGTGGCACAAGCGGCACAGGGACCAGGCTTGCCGGGGCAGAGACTCCTCCCTGCCTTCTTCCACCTGCGGCGGGGGTGGAGTGGAGCCCTTGAGAGCCCCTTTCGCAGCCGCGGCTCCACCAGTGGCACAAGCGGCACAGGGACCAGGCTTGCCGGGGCAGAGACTCCTCCCTGCCTTCTTCTACCTGCGGCGGGGGTGGAGTGGAGCCCTTGAGAGCCCCTTTCGCAGCCGCGGCTCCACCAGCGGCACAAGCGCACAGGGACCAGGCTTGCCGGGGCAGAGACTCCTCCCTGCCTTCTTCCACCTGCGGCGGGGGTGGAGTGGAGCCCTTGAGAGCCCCTTTCGCAGCCGCGGCTCCACCAGCGGCACAAGCGCACAGGGACCAGGCTTGCCGGGGCAGAGACTCCTCCCTGCCTTCTTCCATGCGGTGAGGCGCGCTCCGGAGGCTGTGGAGGACTGTTTCCCTCTCTCGCAGCCAGGAACACAGCTGAGCAGCCTGCACCGCCCCGCCCCCCGCGGCTATCAGGGACTAACACCTTCCCTACTAATTCATCGGTGGCTAGTATGAGGCTGGAGAAACCGGGAAGAGTTAAAACTCTTCCCCAACAACATCTTCCCCAGCAATTATGCGATTTGTATCTCAATTGTATTATGTATTTAAATTGTATAGGGTTTTTATATTGTATATTTTTAACAATTGTTTTAATTTGTTTGATTTGTTTTGAGGGGTGGGGTGGGTGAGGGTGGGAAGGAGGGATGGGTTTTGATTGATGTTATTTACTTGTTTGATGTTATTTCCTTTGCTGTTGTGACTATTGTACGCCGCCCCGATTGCTTGGCAGAGGGGCGGGATATAAATAAAAATTATTATTATTATTATTATTACAAAGAAAACAGGTCTCCAGTGCAGGGAACTATTTTCTACACAGAAAGCTCATTTTTTATGAAGAAAACAGGGTTGTTGATTTTCTGCAAAAAAGATGTATTTTTCTCTGCAGAATAATTATTCCACAACACTTCAGGACATCTAAATCCCAGGAGATAATTGTACAAAACAAACTGTTTCCAGCCCATCTCACTTTCACATGTGCTCATTCATTCTAGTTGTTCCATCAGTTTTCCATGTTACTTATGACCTTGAGCCAGTCACACAGTTTCAGCTCCAGAAAACCTCATGATAGGTTCACCTTAGGTTTGTCATAAGTGGGAAATGACTTGAAGGCAAGCAAGAACAATGGTCCAAACAAAAAAAAAAACTGCTCGCAAATGCAAACTTAAAAACATAATTTTGAATATATTTTCAAAACATTTGAGAATTGTTTTGTGACTTTGGAAACGTATGTAGTCTGACGGAAAGCTATGTTCTGTTATGATGGCTGATTTAATATAAAGACCCCTTTTTGGGTCCCTGCCATGGTCCTGGACTGGAAAAGCCCCAATCACCATAGACTCAAGGTGAGCACATCACGTAGGCACCTGAAAGGTCACATCTGCACTTACAACAATTTGCAGATCAAAAGGGCCAAGTCGAGGAGCTGCAAATTCTGGACATTTACACCTCGAAGATTTATGAGTACCAGCCAGGATGTGTCCAGCTGAAGATGAGATAACATTAACATCCCATCTCCTCTCCTTGGAAATTGTTTACTTCAAAGAGTAGTAATCGGAATCCTTTGATATACAATAGCAACTCTTCACCTCAGATTAGGTTTAAATAATCCTCACAATCTCAGGCACACTGGGTCTGGTTAGATTTCATGGTGACATTGTGCCACTGTAAACACTGACTAGGGTCCCAGTTCTTTCTGTTGTCCTTGTCCTTTTTCATAATAGTTGAGTCTATCCATCTTCATTCATCATTGGAGCAGCCTCCTTCAGGTAATTATCAACATTAGGAAACCTTGTATTTCCTCTCTAAGCTAAGTACTTTATTCCTGAGTTCTTGTGTGTATGAGTGTATGGCAGAGTGTTGGAATCACCAAGTAAATTCAGTTCATTGGAAAGCTTTGTCTCTATCCGTGTATTCCCTAGCCACCTCCATGAACATAGGATAAAAGATCCCATAGAAGACTTGGACTTTAGTAATTCCCCAAGTTCAAGTCCTTCTTTACAGTTCCAATCTGTACAATAGTCCAAGTCATATCAGTTTGTACTGATATTTGGGATTGAATTAACCATCTTTATATTGGTGCATTTAGTCTTCCAGTTAAAAAAATGTGTTCCTTAATGTGGCTTTTCAAGTGATTACTCAGCTGTTTGTTTGTCTGTTTTTACTGTTTAGTGCTTCTCTGTTTTATTAACTGCTGTTTTATTGACCATAACTGGTGCTTTTGCTTGTTACTAAATAATGCTTTATTGTTGTTATTTTAATTGCTTAAACTTTTATTGGTATATGAGTGCTGCTTTTCATTGTTGTGCATTGCTTTAGATTATTTGCCAAAACAGGGCTCATAAAATAGTTGAAGTTTTTAAAAAAAAATCCATGCAATCACTTACTTGTCTACTAAGAAAAAATATATCCATTCAGCTTACACCCAAGTAAGGAGGAATTTACACCCAGGTAAGTGGGCCTAAATTCTCTAAAGACACCAGATCCTTTCTGATCTTGGAAGCTAAGCAAGGTCACCCTTGATTAGTACTTGGATGGGAGACCACCAATGAATACCAGGTGCTGCAGGCTATATTTCAGGAGAAGGAACTGAGTATTTCCTGCTGAAGAAAACTCCATGAAATTCATGAGATTGCCATAAGTCAACAGGGGACTTGAAGACACTTATAAACAAAATGATCAAGAGCATGGTGAGTCAAATTTTTGGAAACCTCTGGGCATAAATCAACAGGTGACTTGAGGACACACAAGTGGGCATAAGAATACAGCTGGCATACAAGATTATCCACTAAAGCAGAGGACATACATCCATGGGGATTTAAAAAATCCATGCAGCCTGTTCCAGGGATTCAAAGGAGCATGACATTTTAAGATGGGAATTTAGATGAGCCCCTATTTTGGAGGAAAAGTGGGAGATGATTATTATAATTGCTGGCTTTCTGTATTGCAATTATGGATACATAATCTAGAGTTATGGATCCATAACTGTTCTATATTCAGAAACACTGTATAATCAGGATTATGGCACTATTAGTTCCATAGATCCACCTTAACAGCCAGCAACTGCATCAAGCAAAGAACATCTGTCTAGCTGCCAATCAGGATGCAAGAAGCATGGTTTTTCCAGCCCCCCTCCCACCAGTAAGAAAGGCAGTGGCAACCAGAAGCAGGACACCTGAGCCTTTCTCATAGGCAGATGAATAGATCTCCTTTTCTCAATGAAGCTGCTGACTGTTTAAGTGGGCTGGGTGGATCAGGCCATGAGACATTGCTTACTGATACATTCATAGCTAATTAGCCACTGTAAGATTTTGCTAATAGGATAACCTTTTGACTGCATAGATCACAAAAGGCTATGGAATACCCTTAAAGGCATGAGAGTGCCACTACATTTGATAGACCTGATGAGAAATCTGTACTTAGGACAAGAGGCAACTAGTAGAACAAAATATGGAGAAACAGAATGGTTCCCAATTGGCAAGGGGATCAGGCAAGCCTGAATATTATGACCCTACTTGTTCAACCTTTATGCAGAAAATATCATATGATGAGCAGGTTTAGATTCAGAAGAAAGAATAAAAATAAGAGGAGGGAACATCAACAATCTAAGATATGATGATGACACCATACCACTAGTGGAAAATATTGTAGACTTGGCAGAATTACTAAGGAAGGTCAAGGAAAAAAGTGCAAAGGCAGACCTGTTGCAGGACATAAAGAAAACAAAAATAATGACCACAGAGGATCTACATAAATTTCACCAAGACAATGAGAAACTCGAAATAGTTAAATATTTCCCATACTTTGGATCAAACATTGATGAGAAGGAAGACTGCAGTCAATCAGGAGAAGATTAGGAATGGAAAGGGCAACCATGAAAGAGCTAGCCAAGATCCTAAAGACTAAAGATATACCACTGAGGATTGAAGTTAAAATTGTCCAATCCATTTTATTCCACATCACTGTGTACGGATGTGACAGTCGGAGAGTGAAGAAAGCATATAGGAAGAAGATCAACTCATTTGAGATGTGGTGCTGGAAAAGAGCGCTGAGGATACTGTGGACAGACAAAAAGACAAACAAATGGGTCCTTGAACAGATTAAATCTAAAATGTCCCTGAAAGCCAAGATGATTAAACTGAGGCTTTTGTACTTGGACACATCATGAGCTCGCATGAATCATTAGAAACGACAATAATGCCAGGCAAAGTAGAAGGCAGTAGAAAGAGAGGAGGACTTCACACCAGATTGCTAGACTTGATTAGGGAGGTCAAAGGTCTGAATCTACAAGACCTAAGCAGAACAGTGGGGGAGAGGAGGCCTGAATTTTAGTACAAATTTTAAAGAAAATATCCCAAATGACAAATGCATTTTGTGGATAGGATGTCTTGACAAATGTATTATAATCATCAATCCGATAGTTCTTTTAACAGTTAGACTAGAACATGAAGCAGATCACTACCCCATTGATTGAAAATGAGCTGCCATTGTATGTGCCAGATGTGCATATGGAAAAGATCTGTTTAAAGATCTCCCTTGATGGATCCAGTGGAAGCCTGAAGAGCACATTCTGATTTCTCTCCTTCTTGCAGCAATTTGTTATTTGAGAGAACAGGAGTTGTTGTTTTTGTTTAAATAAATAAATAAATAAATACCAGAGTTCTCTGTAAAATCCATGCAGTTATACAAGGAAATGCAATAAAGAGGGAAATACAGTCTTGATTAATTACGCCAGTAAAACAGATGAACAAATGAATCAAATGCTTGAGCCAAAGCATAATGCGGATAGAGGTAAGAACATGTGTTGTATAATGCTGCTATTTTGCATTGAAGTTGGTACTGCTGGTGTAGAATATCTCTGCATGTAGATATTTACACTACACTAAGCAGATGTTAGCTTTTAAAAAAAATACCTACAAGGGCTTAGGGACAATTTTATATTTTATGAGGGGGTGCAGTAGGGTAGATGTAGCTTTCCATGATCTGCTGCAAGGCTAATGTAATCCTTGGCCTGCCACATATGCCCAGCCCTGATTTAGGCCTGTCTAATAATAATGACCACAGAGGACCTAAATACATTCAACCTAGAAATCAAAATAGTAAAAGAGTTCCTGTATCTTGGATCAAACAGGAGACTGCAACCAAGAAATCAGAAGAAGACTAGGAATGGGAAGGGATGCTATGAAAGAACAAGACAAGATCATGAAGAGTAAAGACATACAACTGAGCACTAAAGTTAGAATCGTCCAAACCATGGTATTCCCAATAACTGTGTATGGATGCCAGAGCTGGACAGTGAAGAAAATCAATTCATTAGAGATGTACTGCTGGAAAAGAATGCTGAGAATACTGTAGGCAGCCAAAAACAAAATGATCCTTGAACACATCTCCAGAGACAGCTGAAGGCCCAGGACAGTGAGGAAGAAGAGGAACAGGCGCACACCTGTTTCTCCTCTTCCCCCTGCCCTCTGGCCTCTCCACGTGTCCTCCAAAATGGCTTCATGTTCCAGAGATGGCACACGTGCCATAGGTTCGCCAACACGGCATCCATTCTTCAAAAAATTTCTGTTTTAAAAGCCTGTCTCAATAGAAATGTCTTAGCCTGCTCTTGGAAGGACAACAATGAGGAGCCATTTTGTTCTCCCTGAAAAGGGAGTCCCAGAATCTAGGGGCCAATGATGCATCTAAGTCTTTTACTCCAAGTCTCAGGTCAACCCTCAAATCCTTGCAAGATACTGTCAAGTTGAGTCTCAAGTCTGGGAGTCAACTTTAACAGAAAAAAAGGAGGTGGATGCATTTCTCCAAGGGGAACAACAAATGCAAGGCAATGGGCTTTGGGCAGGGGTTAGGTCTACTCAGAAGCCTGTCCCTGCTGCATATTGGAGGAGCCTTTTAAAGCTTTTCCTAGGAGCAGCAGGCAAGGCTTACACCAGAGCATGGGATGTGTTTCTTGGAGTGGAACAGCAGATGCATTAGGCAATAGGCTTGAGGCAGAAGGATGCTTCTTCTAAAGCTTTTCAGATTGTGCAGTGGGGAGAGGTAGCTGAATAGATGTAAACTCTTGCCTCAATCCCAGAGTGCAGGAAACGTTTCTCAGAGAGGAACAACAAACATTTTGGGCAATGGGCTTGAGGTGGAGGTGGAGGTCTGCTCTGCAGCCTGTCCCAGCTGCACATCCGAAGAGCTTTCTAAACCTTTTGAAAAGTCTGTCGCCTAACACATTTCTGGTCCCTCCACAAGAAACGCACTCCACACTCTAGGGGTGGGTCTTGCCCTCTGCTTGAAGAGAATGACACCAGCAAGTTGACCTCTTAAAATATACAAGTCGTGAGTTGAGTCAGTGCATCATTTATTGCCGAGTCAAGTCCAAGGCAAGTGATTGCAGTAACTTGAGTCTGAAGGGCTGAACAGACTGCCCCCTCCTTGCCGATCAAGGCTGCAGCAACCGCATGCCAAGGCCCCAATTCAGCACTTTGCCACTCTAAAAAGAGCTGGCAAAATGCTGCTCCTTTTTAGAGTGGCAAAAAGCCGCCCTTACTGCTGCAACAGTGGCTTTTCTGCGCTCTTTGATGCAGTGTGTGTGGATGCTGCACCAAGGGAGTGCCCTGACACCTCCCACCATGCAGTGGGGCACATGATGTGAAGACGATGTTGGGGCAGATTTGGGGGGGGGGGCACGCCTCCCACTCTGACCCAGGCCAGCTCTTTATGCCAGTCTGCTCAGCCCTTGAGTCAATCGAGTCTACATCACTGCTGGGGGCAGCCAAGAAATCCCTTTCTCATGTCCCATCCACTATGTGATAGTGGTGGAATGAAACAAAGGCCTCTACTGATTATCTCAGAGCATGTGGTGGCTTATACAGGGAGATACAGAGGCTATACAGATGGCCCCAAAGGAGTGGCTTGCCGCTGTCCCTTTGCTTATCAGATCAGGGCCACAGCAACTGCATGCCATGGCCCCAATCTGGCATTTTTCCACCCCTAAAAGAAGCAGCAAAATGTAATCTGGCATTTTCCCTGTATTTCTCCAGTGCAACATGTTTAAACACTGCAGCACAGAAATGCCATGGATCCTGGAGCCTTGGGGTGGAGTTAGGGCAGGCGGCAGGCAGCCGCTATTCCTCTCCTCCAACCCAATGCCAGCATTTCTTGCCGGTCTGTAGTGGCCCACAGTCTGCAAAATAGCCATATTGGGGCAATGAATCCACATTGGGGCTTTACTCTAAAGGAGCTATCTAAAGTGGTGAACCTATTCAGTGAAGGATTCAGAAAACTCCTCTAGAATTCATACTAAAGCCCAATGTGGATTCACTGTGTCCTGACCTTAAAAGCCAGCAATCACCACTACATAGTTCAGATTGGGTCCTTCTCCCCATGCCAAACATTTCCTTTTCAAAATGTATTCACACAGCCTGGTTAACAAAAAAAAAAAAAAAAAAAAAAACCAAGCTTGTGAGCCTGAAATCCCCTTCCCCTTTTTCTTGATACAATGTCTATCAAAACTCTATCAGGGCTAAACAGCAAAACTCAAATGATTACCATACTGGGTTTGAGACACCAGGATGTATATAAGCTTATGACAAAAGTGGAAATGGAAGGTCATATATAATCATTCCTTCAGCATGTCTAAATAGCTCTTTCTTTCTTTTCCTAAGTGTACCCAGGCTGTGATGTAAAAGATTAAAGCTGGAAAAGAAAAGAAAACACACACACAAAGAGAGGGTGGGGTGGATGGAGCAGACTGCAGATGGAAACATTATGTTCAAACACTTCTGGAATCAAAATTGCACATTAACAATGTGAAAAGTGGCTGTGCTATATGAAGACATGCCTTATCTTTTGGAAGAAGGACTTATCTCTGATTCCTTCAGTCGGCTCTGCATCTGTGAATAATTTTATGCATCTATCTCAGGTTGTTGTGATTTTTTTTTTACCCCTGGTTCCCCTAAAACCTTTTATGAAAAGGGCAGGAGATGGCTTTTTGATATCTTATCCAGAGAATGCAGAGAGAGAAAGAAATGTAATGAATTTGAAATGAATAAATGTTATAACCCTTGAAAGCAACAGCAGACAGACGCCTCACTCTCAAGGAGATACCACAGGCAGACCTATACCTACAGGAAAATGCCACAGGACATCTGTGGTGGCTTGGAATGATGTGAAATCAGAAGAGAAAAGGAAGAATGGGTGACTTGTGCTTCCTATTCTCCATCTGGTTTTTTGTAATTTAATTTGTTAAATTTCACTCTGTACCACCACCACCACCACCACCATGTGCCAGAGGGAGAAGTACACTCCATGCAGGAACACCTTTTGCATCACATTGTGAGTGGGATGCATATGCCTGTCAGGTGCTGCATTGGCATCTTTAGTGTTGCCGTCAGCCGCCTTTGAGTCAATCTTAACCCATGGCAACCCTGTGGATGAGATGTCTCCATGACCCCTATTCTCATCCCTCTGCTCAGGTCCTGCAGGTTCAGGCCAAAGAAGATTGTATCAGCTTTAAAACTGGCTTACCTGAGCCAGCTTAAAATTAGAAGTTGGTGGCATCCTGATACTATCACACACACTTAGCTGCTGAAATTGCCACCTGGCTGCAGCCCGACTCCATCGCTACTCCAAGGGGCATTCCTCGTACCTCTTTTCGAAGCCAGGAGTTTTCTGGCTTGAAAGAATGGTTACTGGAGCAACCCTGCGAGCGGCGATGGAGCCAGGCTGCAGCCAGGTAGCAATTTTGTCAGCTAAGTGTATGTGATAGTATCAGGATGCCACCCACTTCCAATTGTAAGCTGGCTCAGGTAAGCCAGTTTTAAAGCTGATGAGATAATCTCCTAAATCTTTTCATCTGGCATGCAGTCTTCATCTCTTTCTGCTGTCCTCTACTTTTTCCACCATTATTGCCTTTTCTAATGCATTTTGCCTTCTCACGATGTGGCCAAAATACGACAGCCTCAATTTGGCCATTTTAACTTCCAGCAAGAGTTCAGACTTGATTTGTTCAAGGACCCATTTATTTGTCTTTTGGGCACCCACAGTATCCTCATCACTCTTCTCCAGCACCACATCTCAAATGTATCTCACATCTTCCTATTGGCTTTCTTCATTGTCCAGCTCTCACATGGTAATAGAAATACAATGGCTTGGACAATTCTGACTTTAGTATTTAGCTGTATATCTTTATACTTTAAGATCTTGTCTAGTTATTTCATAGCTTCCCATTCCTAGTCTTCTGATTTCTTGACTGCAGTCTCCATTCTGATCAATGTTTGATCCAAGGTATGAGAATTCTTACCTTCCATGAATTAAAGGACAGACTGAGGTACGGTGCTGAGATATGCAGTGTATCCATTCATGTAAGTGAATGGTTATCACACAGGTGGCATGATAACAAAATAGAAGAGGCAATAATGGACTGTGACATCCAAGGTAATACAGCTGAGGAGAAGCTGGAGTAAAGAACAAAATAACTCTATTCAGTTCTTCTTCCTGGCTGGCTGTCCTATCTCTATTATAGTTCTTTCCTAGCTCTATGTCATCTTTCCCCTATCTCTCTTGAATCTTTTCCCCACCTGCCTTGTTTCAGACACAAGCAATGGTTTTATATCTTTTCTCCCCATAGACTCTCCTTCAAGAGATTCCCTTAGCTGTGATTAGTTGGTACCAACCAGGTTTGCCCAGCTTCGCCCTTCATAAACACCAATCCCATTCAGATCCTTACAAACTTATTCAGGGATAAGCCCAAAGCAGCCACTTCCATCCAACATCTTTCCTGCCTGGAGAACACAGTTCAGTCTATGTTGGTTATTTAAAACTTAAGATTAGCCCCTTATCTCTGATCCCTGCTCAATACCTCCTTATCTCAGATCACTCTTCAAATAAGGGATCTAGGAGTCCTAGTAGACCACAAGTTGAACATGAGTCAACAGTGTGATGCAGCAGCTAAAAAGGCCAATGCGATTTTAGGCTGCATCAATAGAAGTATAGTATCTAGATGAAGGGAAGTAATAGTGCCACTGTATTCTGCTTTGGTCAGGCCCCACCTGGAATACTGTGTCCAGTTCTGGGCACCACAATTCAAAAAGGATGTTGAAAAACAGGAGCATGTCCAGAGGAGGGCAACTAAAATGGTGAAGGGTCTGGAAACCATGCCCTATGAGGACTGACTTAGGGAGCTGGGGATGTTAGCCTGGAGAAGAAATGGTTAAGAGAGGATATGATAGCCCTCTTTAAATATTTGAAGGGATGTCATATTGAGGAGGGAGTAAGCTTGTTGTTTGCTGCTCCAGAGAATAGGACTCAGAACAACGGATGCAAGCTACAGGAAAAGAGATTCCAGCTCAACATTAGGAGACACTTCCTGACAGTGAGAGCTCTTCAACAGTGGAACACACTCCCTCAGAGAGTGGTGGAGTCTCCTTCTTTGGAGGTCTTTAAACAAAGTCTGGATGGCCATCTGTCAGGGATGGTTTGATTTTGAGTTCCTGCATGGCAGGGGATTGGACTGGATGACCCTTGTGGTCTCTTCCAACTCTATGATTCTAAAATATCAGAAGCACCTGGATAGAATATCATCTGTAGGCCACATCTAAACTGTTGGCTGGACATTTCCCATCCCATCTATTTATGCACTCCCATTTCCAGGTGTGGGGTGATTGCCATCTGAGACTGAAACATGTACAATGACCATAAGAAAGCTTCTGGTGGAACAGAAATTTGAACCCAGATCTTCCTGGTACCTATCCAACTTTTGGACTGAATTCCTGCATTCCGCCAGCTGATCATAAAGTTCCATGTGTCTTGCCCCATCTCCAAATGCTCAGCCTACCTGTTTGGTGACTGGATGCTCTCCCGCACAGCCATTCGGTGCCCAGAGGAGAATGGTAGGGCAGATGAGAGACAGCCAGAAGCCACCTTTCTCAACTTCTGAAGCTGGCAGCAGAAAGAAGTTGTTGCCATCCTGGACCTCAGGAGGACCCCATCTAGGAAGATGCCTTTCTCTTCCTGCAGGTGGGCACAGGAATGCAAGCAGCTGCTGTCTCATTGTTCATCCTTATTGTCATCCTGTTCTCCTCTGGCCACTGAATGGCCTGATGATCTCAGAGCCTGGTCCAGCTCATACAGGGAGATGCAGTCTGCCGAATAGCCATATAGGGATCAGGATTTTAGCTCCACTGTGGTGGCTGGTACCTCCCATGTCAGTGGGGCAGTGAATCCCCATTGGGCTTTAGCTATCTAAAGTGCTGAACCTATTAAGAGAAAGATTCAGGGCCTCTAAGCCAAGGCAACAGGGACAGGCACACATGCACTCACCTCTCCTTCTCTGCTGCCTTGTCTCCTTCAGCCGAGAGAGTCACAGCAGCAGAAAAGGGGTAGGTGCCAGTGGCAGCATCACAAATCCCCCCACAAACACACACACACACATCAGCAGGAAGGCCCAGCTGGGTCTCACCCCTCCTCTCATGTGTCACCCAGTGTATTCCGCACTCCCCACACTCCCATAATGACACCATTGGCTGAATTGCTTCACTCACCACAACAAAAAATGTTACATACAGAAGTGTAACTTCCATTCACGCCTGCTTATGTCACTAAAAGGGTGGATCGCCCTCTTTGCCTACTTTAATCCAAATAGTTTCTAGATAGCACATAAGCTCAATTTTGGGAAGCCCCATTTTAACTCATGCACACATAACAGGCTACTCTCCAGATTCAGTACCGTGCATTGGTTAGTTGTTGTTGCTTGTCTGCTGACAGTATCACTTTCACCCCTTTTATTCAAGCCCAGTATTCTTTGTTCTTTCTTGTAGTCTTTAACTGATGATACCTTTGGATGGCAGACTCTCAGAGTGTATAACCTGTTACAAAACCATGAGAACATTTCGAGTCTTGGTGTTTTCTCCACCCATTTCCCCCCCCACACACACATTCTACAATGGCGCAGGTAGTCAAATAACTGCTCAGAGGGCTCAAAACATCTGAACTCAGTGAGGGAAAGTTGGTGAATCTCCAGCTTCTCTGGGATTGTAAATGTTAAGCAATTCAGGTTTTTCAAATGATTTGAAATTCTTAGCGGGTTTCAAGGTTCATATTTACATTTGAAGAGCTTGTCCTTCCCCTAAGAAATGGCTCATTCAGAGATTCTTTTCACAGGGGAGAAATTGTTAAAAACATGTGGCCTTGTGCATTGCATATTGGATGTCTGACCTACTGTGCTTTCAGATGGAAGATTCCATGTACCGCTCTTCAAAAAGTACTGTGCTCCTATTTCGATCTTTTTTTTTTCTTCTTAATGCACTTTTCCTGAAATCTTTTTTCTCTAAGGGAGAATGGCTTGAGCCCCCTATTTTCTCCATTTCCATCACTCCCATTCTCTCCTCTTCTCTCTTGGTCTCTCTTTCTTAAGGTTTAGTAGATAGGCAACATATACTGAACAAATGTGGAACCAATCTTGTGAGCTCCATAGTGTAAAATGCAACCCTCATCGTATATTTAAGAAACTAAACCACAATCACTTCCTGACTAGTGAATTATTTTCCAAAAGACATGGTGCAAACAGAAGAAATGGCCAACACTCCTGTATGATTTTTAACACCCTTGGCCAATGAAGAAGCTAGGGGAGCTTTGAAAGCATGAATGACATATTTTGTCCTTTTTTAGCTGGTCCAATAAAGGTATTACTCTTTTTGTAGCTTTTGGATTTT